>CAJVQU020000006.1:728427-1328427 GCA_911387785.2 Aelia acuminata
AATTAATCAGTTTGATGGTCGATTATATTATAATGGCTAAAAATGTAATAATTTAAGTTTTTCAGATTATATCGGTCTGAGGGAGCATTCCATTTTAATAGGGGTATACATTTAAAACATGATTTCGATTCACTTTAAATTTCGAGGGGAGAGGGGGCCAAAAGAAAGGAATAATTCAAGTTTTTCAGAATTTATTGGTTTCATGGCTGATTCAATTATAATTGGGGTGGCACAATTAAAATATGATATTCACTTTAAATTTCGTGTGATACCGGGCCAAAAAAAAGTGATAAATCAAGTTTTTCAGAATTTTTCGGTTTGATAGTGGATTGCAATTTAATGGGGGTGGCACATTTATCATATGATATTCACTTTTAATTTCGAGTGGAGGGGGGCCAAAAAAAAAATAATAATTCGAGTTTCTTAAATTTTTATCGGTTAGAGTTTTTTATATGATATTTATTTTAATTTTCGAGTGGGCGGGGGCCTCAATAAAGTAATTATTCTAGGTTTTTAGATTTTATCGGTTTGATGGACCGATGAATTCTGAAAAACTTGATTTATTACTTTTTTTGGCCCGCTATCCACTCGAAATTTAAAGTGAATATCTTATTTTAAATGTATATCCCTATTAAAAAGGAATCAGCCGTCAAACCAATAAATTCTAAAAAACTTGAATTATTTTTTTTTTTTTGGCACCCTCTCCACTCGAAATTTAAAGTGAATATCATGTTTTAAATGTATACCCCCATTAAAATGGAATGCTTCTTCAGACCGATATAATCTGAAAAACTTGAATTATTACATTTTTAGCCACCCCTACTCGAAAATTAAAATAAATACAATATTTTAAATGCACCACCCCCTTAATTTAGGAATTAACACGCTAACCGATGAATTCTGAAAAACTTAATTTATTACTTTTTTTTGGCCCGCTATCCACTCGAAATTTAAAGTCAATATCATATTTTAAATGTGCCTCCCCTATTATAATGGAATAAGCCATTAAACCGATAAATTCTGAAAAATTCTAATTATTACTTTTTTTTGCCCCATCTCCACTCGAAATTTAAAGTGAATATCATGTTTTAAATGTATACCCCCTATTATAATGAAATGCTCCCTCAGACCGATATAATCTAAAAAACTTGAATTTTTTACATTTTTAGCCCCCCCCTACTCGAAAATTAAAATAAATATTATATTTTAAATGTACCACCCCCTTAATTTTGGAATTAACCATCTAACCGATGAATTCTGAAAAACTTAATTTATTACTTTTTTTGGCCCGCTATCCACTCGAAATTTAAAGTCAATATCATATTTTAAATGTGCCTCCCCTATTATAATGGAATAAGCCATCAAACCGATAAATTCTGAAAAACTCTAATTATTACTTTTTTTTACCCCATCTCCACTCGAAATTTAAAGTGAATATCATGTTTTAAATGTATGCCCCTATTAAAAAGGAATGCTCCCTCAGACCGATATAATCTAAAAAACTTGAATTTTAACATTTTTAGCCCCCCCTACTCGAAAATTAAAATAAATATTATATTTTTAATGTACCACCCCCTTAATTTTGGAATTAACCATCTAACCGATGAATTCTGAAAAACTTAATTTATTACTTTTTTTTGGCCCGCTATCCACTCGAAATTTAAAGTCAATATCATATTTTAAATGTGCCTCCCTTATTATAATGGAATAAGCCATTAAACCGATAAATTCTGAAAAATTCTAATTATTACTTTTTTTTGCCCCATCTCCACTCGAAATTTAAAGTGAATATCATGTTTTAAATGTATACCCCTATTAAAAAGGAATGCTCCCTCAGACCATTATTTATTATATTATATTATCAGTATATTATATTCACTTTAAATTTCGATTGGAGAGGGGGCCAAAAAAAAAGTAATAATTCAAGTATTTCAGGTTTTATTGGTTTGATAGTGGATTCCATTATATTGGGGTTGGAACATTTAAAATATTATATTCACTTTAAATTTCGAGTGAAGGAGGGGGCAAAAAAAAGTAATAACTCAAGTATTTTAGATTTTATCGGTTTGATGGTGGATTCAATTTTAATCGGGGTATACATTAAAAACATTATATTCACTTGAAATTTCGAGTGGAGAGGGGGCCAAAAAAAAGTAATAATTAAACTTTTTTAAGAATTTATCTGTTTGATGGTGGATTCTATTATTATGGGTTTTCACATTTAAAATATGATATTTACTTTAAATTTCGAGTGGAGAGCGGGCCAAAAAAAGGTATTAAATCAAGTTTTTTCAGAATCTATCGGTTTGATGGCTGATTCCATTATAATGGGGGTAGTACATTTAAAATATTATATTTATTTTTAATTTCGAGTGGAGAGCGGGCCAGAAAAAAGTAAGAAATCAAGTTTTTCAGAATTCATCGGTTAGATGGTTGATTCCAATATTAAGGGGGTGGCACATTTAAAATATGATATTTACTTCAAATTTCTAGTGGAAAGGGCCAAAAAAGTAATAATTCGAGTTTTTTAGATTTATCGTTTTAACGGTGGATTACATTATATTGGGGGTGGTACATTTAAAATATGATATTTACTTTAAATTTCGAGTGGATAGCGGGCCAAAAAAAAGTAATAAATTAAGTTTTTCAGAATTCATCGGTTAGTTGGTTAATTCCAAAATTAAGGGGGTGGTACATTTAAAATATAATATTTATTTTAATTTTCAAGTTGGGGGTCTAAAAATGTAATAATTCAAGATTTTTAGATTATATCGGTCCGAGGGAGCATTCCTTTTCAATAGGGGTATACATTTAAAACATGATATTCACTTTAAATTTCGAGTGGAGATGGGGCAAAAGAAGTAATAATTAGAGTTTTTCAGAATTCATCGGTTAGATGGTTGATTCCAATATTAAGGGGGTGGTACATTTAATATATGATATTTACTTCAAATTTCTAGTGGAAAGGGCCAAAAAAGTAATAATTCAAGTAATTGAAGGTAGATTCCATTTAAATAGAGGTTGGAAATATAAAATATGATATTCACTTTAAATTTAAAGTGAAGAGGGGTCCAAAAATAAGTAATAAATCAAGTTTTTCAGAATTCATTGGTTTGGTAGTGGATTCCACTTTAATGGGGGGGTGGCTCATTTAAAATATGATATTTACTTTAAATTTCGAGTGGAAAGCGGGCCAAAAAAATAAATAATTCAAGTTTATATATATTTTTTTTATGATATAATATTTATTTAAATTTTCGAGTGGTGGGGCCTAGGTAAATAAAGTAATTATTCTTTTTTTTAGATTTTATCGGTTTGATGGACGTTTCCATTATATTGGGGGTGGTACATTTAAAATATGATATTAACTATAAATTCCGACTGTAGAGGGAGCCATAATGAATTAATAATTCAAGTTTCTTAGATTTTATCGTTTAGATTTTTTTTATGATGTGATATTTATTATAATTTTTGAGTGGGGGGGGATTAATAAAGTAATTATTCTAGTTTTTTAGATTTATCGGTTTGATGGTGGTTTCTATTATATTGGGGGTGGTTCATTTAAAATATGACAATCCTTTTAATTTTGAGTTGGGGGGTAAACAAAGTAATAACTCAAGTTTTTCAATTTTTATCGCATTAAAAGTCGATTCCATTTTAATGGAGGTTGTATATTTAAAATATGATATTCCCTTTTAATTTTTTGTGGAGAGAGGCTAAAAAAAAGTAATAATTCTAGTTTTTCAGTCTTTATCGGTTTGATGGTGGATTCTATTATAATGGGGTTTTCACATATAATATATGATATTTACTTCAAATTTCTATTGGAAAGGGCCAAAAAAGTAATAATTCACGTTTTTTAGATATTATCGGATTTAAGGTGGATTCCATTTTTAAAGGGGTTGGAAATTTAAAATATGATATTCACTTTAAATTTCAAGTGGAGAGGGGTTTTTAAGGGCACCACCCTTAATTTTGATAAAAACTAAAAAGCTTGAATTATTACTTTATTTGGGCTCCCCCGTAGTCGACAGAAAAATTCGAGTACGGGGGGCCCAAATAAAGTATTAATTCAGGTTTTTTAAGATTTTTTCGGTTTGAAGGTGGATGCTATTATATTGGGGGTGGTACATTTAAAATATGATATTCACTTTAAATTTCGGGCGGTGAGGGGGCCAAAAAAAAGTGATAATTCATGTTTTTCAGAATTTCTTGGTTCGATGGTGGATTCCAATTTTAAGGGGGTGGTACATTTAAGATATGATATTTGCTTACAATTTCGAGTAGGGGGGGGGCTAAAAAAGTAATAATTCATGTTATTCAGAATTTATTGGTTTGATAGCGGATTCAAATTTTAAGGGGGTGGAACATTTAAAGTAGGATATTCACTTAAAAATTTCGAGTGGGTGGGCCAAAAAAGTAATAATTCAATTTTTTTCAGGTTTGATGGTGGATTCCAATATTAAGAGGGTGGTATATTTAAAATATTTTATTCACTTTAAACTTCGAGTGGAGAATATGCCAAAAAAAAGTAATAATTCAAGTTTAGAGGAATTTATCGGTTTGATGGCTGATTCCATTATAATGGGGGTAGTACATTTAAAATATGATATTTATTTTTAATTTCGAGTGGAGAGCGGGCCAGAAAAAAGTAATAAATCAAGTTTTTCAGTATTCATAAGTTAAATGGTTGATTCCAATATTAAGGGGGTGGCACATTTAAAATATGATATTTACTTCAAATTTCTAGTGGAAAGGGCCAAAAAAGTAATAATTCAAGTTTTTTAGATTTTATCGGATTGAAGGTAGATTCCATTTAAATAGAGGTTGGAAATATAAAATATGATATTCACTTTAAATTTAAAGTGGAGAGGGGTCCAAAAAGAAGTAATAATTCCAGTTTTTTAGATTTATCGGTTTGACGGTTGATTCCATTATATTGGGGGTGGTACATTTAAAATATGATATTCACTTTAAATTTCGAGTGGATGGGGGGCCAAAAAAAAAGTAATAATTCGAGTTTTTTAGATTTATCGTTTTAACGGTGGATTCCATTATATTTGGTGTGGTACATTTAAAATATTATATTCACTTTAAATTTCGAATGGAGAGGGGGCCAAAAAAAAGTAATAACTCAAGGTTTTTAGATTTTATCAGTTTATTGGTGGATTCTAATAATAAAGGGGTTGTGCATTTAAAAAATGATATTTATTTTGATTTTCAAATGGGGGGGGCTAAATGGGGGGTTAATTAAGTTTTTTAAGATTTTATCTGTTTGATGGAGGATTCCATTGTAATCGGGGTATACATTAAAAACATTATATTCACTTAAAATTTCGAGTGGAGAATATGCCAAAAAAAAGTAATAATTCAAGTTTAGAGGAATTTATTGGTTTGATGTTGGATTCCAATATTATGGGCGTGGTATATTTAAAATATGATATTCATGTTAAATTTCGAGTGGAGAGCGGGCCAAAAAAAAAGTATTAAATCAAGTTTTTTCAGAATTTATCGGTTTGATGGCTGATTCCATTATAATGGAGGTAGTACATTTAAAATATGATATTTATTACTTTCACTTACCTATATATGAAATATATGTATAGTAAGTGGAAGTATTGCGATCGTGAAAAATTTCTACTTCCGGTTTTCAACGGAAATACACGTCTTGGGACCCCCTGAGTCGAAATAACCAAGTCCCGCGAAATGGTCTGTGTGTGTGTGTGTGTGTGTGTGTGTGTATGTGAACAGACTAGCTCAAAAACTATAAACCGTGGGAACCTGAAATTGGGTATTTAGTGTAGGTATATGCCCGCGATGTGACAGCAAAATTTTTATTAAAATTGCTCAAAGGGAGGTGGTACTTTATTTAATAACTTTTTACGTTTTTTTCGATTTTCTCAAAAACGGCTCTAACGATTTTGATTAAACTGAGTATTTGATCTATTTATATGCCCGAGATATGACTGTAAAAATTTCATCAAAATTGATTAACCGGAGGGGGGACTTTACTTAATAAATTTTGTAACATTTTCACGTGTTTTTTTTATTTACTCTAAATCGGCTTTAACGATTTTGATTAAACTGAGTATTTGATCTATTTATATGCCCGAGATACGACTGTAAAAATTTCATCAAAATTGATTAACCGGAGGGGGGACTTTACTTAATAAATATTGTAACATTTTCACGTGTTTTTTTGATTTTCTCAAAAACGGCTCTAACGATTTTGATTAAACTGAGTATTTGATCTATTTATATGCCCGAGATATGACTGTAAAAATTTCATCAAAATTGATTAACCGGAGGGGGGACTTTACTTAATAAATTTTGTAACATTTTCACGTGTTTTTTTAATTTACTCTAAATCGGCTTTAACGATTTTGATCAAACTGGGTATTTGATGTATTTATATGCCCGAGATATGACTGTAAAAATTTCATCAAAATTGATCAACCGCAGGGGGCACTTTACTTAATAAATTTTGTATCATTTTTACGTGTTTTTTTTATTTACTCAAAAACGGCTTTGAAGATTGTGACCAAACTGGGTAGTTGATGTATGTATATGCCAAATATGTGATAGCCAACATTTCATCAAAATTGATCAACCGAAGGGGGGACTTTACTTAATAAATTTTGTATCATTTTCACGGGGTTTTTTATTTACTCTAAAACGGCTTTAACCATTAATAAAAAAAAGATATGAATGTAGAAAAATGTGTGATTTTGGGAAATGATATCTAACAAAACACGTCAATTTCTTATCTAAGTAAGTTGGTAAGTGAAAGTTGTGTGTTGCGCGCACACACCAGATTTTTTACTCAAAAACGGTTTTAATGATTAAAAAAAATAAGGTATGAATGTAGAAAAATGTCTGACTTTGGGAAATGATTATTAGCAAAACACGTCAATTTCTAATCTAAGTAAGTTGGTAAGTGAAAGTTGTTTTTTGCGCGCACGCACCAGATATTTATTTTTAATTTCGAGTGGAGAGCGAGCCAGAAAAAAGTAAGAAATCAAGTTTTTCAGAATTCATCGGTTAGATGGTTGATTCCAATATTAAGGGGGTGGCACATTTAAAATATGATATTTACTTCAAATTTCTAGTGGAAAGGGCCAAAAAAGTAATAATTCAAGTTTTTTAGATTTTATCGGATTGAAGGTAGATTCCATTTAAATAGAGGTTGGAAATATAAAATATGATATTCACTTTAAATTTAAAGTGGAGAGGGGTCCAAAAAGAAGCAATAATTCGAGTTTTTTAGATTTATCGTTTTAACGGTGGATTACATTGTATTGGGGGTGGTACATTTAAAATATGATATTCACTTTAAATTTCGAGTGGATAGCGGGCCAAAAAAAAGTAATAAATTAAGTTTTTCAGAATTCATCGGTTAGTTGGTTAATTCCAAAATTAAGGGAGTGGTACATTTAAAATATAATATTTATTTTAATTTTCAAGTTGGGGGGCTAAAAATGTAATAATTCAAGTTTTTTAGATTATATCGGTCCGAGGGAGCATTCCTTTTCAATAGGGGTATACATTTAAAACATGATATTCACTTTAAACTTCGAGTGGAGAATATGCCAAAAAAAAGTAATAATTCAAGTTTAGAGGAATTTATTCGTTAGATGGTTGATTCCAATATTAAGGGGGTGGTACATTTAAAATATGATAATTACTTCAAATTTCTAGTGGAAAGGGCCAAAAAAGTAATAATTCACGTTTTTTAGATATTATCGGATTTAAGGTGGATTCCATTTTTAAAGGGGTTGGGAATTTAAAATATGATATTCACTTTAAATTTCAAGTGGAGAGGGGTTTTTAAGGGGACCACCCTTAAACTGATAAAATCTAAAAAGCTTGAATTATTACTTTATTTGGGCTCCCCCGTAGTCGACAGAAAAATTCGAGTACGGGGGGCCCAAATAAAGTATTAATTCAGGTTTTTTAATTTTCAAGTTTAGGGGCCAAAAAAGTGATAATTCAATTTTTTTCAGGTTTGATGGTGGATTCCAATATTAAGAGGGTGGTATATTTAAAATATTTTATTCACTTTAAACTTCGAGTGGAGAATATGCGCAAAAAAAGTAATAATTCAAGTTTAGAGGAATTTATCGGTTTGATGGCTGATTCCATTATAATGGGGGTAGTACATTTAAAATATGATATTTATTTTTAATTTCGAGTGGAGAGCGGGCCAGAAAAAAGTAATAAATCAAGTTTTTCAGTATTCATCGGTTAGATGGTTGATTCCAATATTTAGGGGGTGGCACATTTGAAATATGATATTTACTTCAAATTTCTAGTGGAAAGGGCCAAAAAAGTAATAATTCAAGTTTTTAAGAATTCATCGGTTAGATGGTTGATTCCAATATTAAGGTGGTGGTACATTTAAAATATGATATTCACTTTAAATTTAAAGAGGAGAGGGGTCCAAAAAGAAGTAATAATTCGAGTTTTTTAGATTTATCGTTTTAACGGTGGATTACATTATATTGGGGGTGGTACATTTAAAGTAGGATATTCACTTTAATTTTCGAGTGGGTGGGCCAAAAAAGTGATAATTCAATTTTTTTCAGGTTTGATGGTGGATTCCAATATTAAGAGGGTTGTATATTTAAAATATTTTATTCACTTTAAACTTCGAGTGGAGAATATGCCCAAAAAAAGTAATAATTCAAGTTTAGAGGAATTTATCGGTTTGATGGTTAATTCCATTATAATGGGGGTAGTACATTTAAAATATGATATTTATTTTTAATTTCGAGTGGAGAGCGGGCCAGAAAAAAGTAATAAATCAAGTTTTTCAGTATTCATCGGTTAGATGGTTGATTCCAATATTAAGGGGGTGGCACATTTAAAATATGATATTTACTTCAAATTTCTAGTGGAAAGGGCCAAAAAAGTAATAATTAAAGTTTTTTAGATTTTATCGGATTGAAGGTAGATTCCATTTAAATAGAGGTTGGAAATATAAAATATGATATTCACTTTAAATTTAAAGTGGAGAGGGGTCCAAAAAGAAGTAATAATTCGAGTTTTTTAGATTTATCGTTTTAACGGTGGATTACATTATATTGGGGGTGGTACATTTAAAATATGATATTCACATTAAATTTCGAGTGGATAGCGGGCCAAAAAAAAGTAATAAATTAAGTTTTTCAGAATTCATCGGTTAGTTGGTTAATTCCAAAATTAAGGGGGTGGTACATTTAAAATATAATATTTATTTTAATTTTCGAGTTGGGGGGCTAAAAATCTAATAATTCAAGATTTTTAGATTATGTCGGTCTGAGGGAGCATTCCTTTTTAATAGGAGTATACATTTAAAACATGATATTCACTTCAAATTTCGAGTGAAGAGGGGCAAAAAAAGTAATCATTAGAGTTTTTTAGATTTTATCGGATTGAAGGTAGATTCCATTTAAATAGAGGTTGGAAACATAAAATATGATATTCACTTTAAATTTAAAGTGGAGAGGGGTCCAAAAAGAAGTAATAATTCAAGTTTTTTAGATTTATCGGTTTGACGGTTGATTCCATTATATTGGGGGTGGTACATTTAAAATATGATATTCACTTTAAATTTCGAGTAGTGGTGTGCAAAAAAGTAATAACTCAAGTTTTTAAGTTTTTATCAGATTGATAGTGGATTCCATTATATTGGGGTTGGAACATTTAAAATATTATATTCACTTTAAATTTCGAGTGGAGAGGGGGCCAAAAAAAAGTAATAATTAAACTTTTTTCAGTTTTTATCGGTTTGATGGCGGATTCCATTATATTGGGGTTGGAACATTTAAAATATTATATTCACTTTAAATTTCGAGTAGGGAGGGGGCTATAAAAAGTAATAACTCAAGTTTTTCAGATATTATCGGTTTAATTGTGGATTCTAAAAATAAGGGGTTAGTACATTTAAAATATGATATTTATTTTGATTTTCAAGTGGGGGGGGGCTGAATGAGGGGTTAATTAAGGTTTTTAAGATTTTATCGGTTTGATGGTGGATTCCATTGTAATCGGGGTAAGTAGGGAGGAATTGCCGGTTCTGGTCCCACAATAATCGGAATCAAATTGGACTTTGGACCCTGGGCTTGCCCAGGGCCACGTGGTCCAGGGGCAAACCAACCTTAACCACCACGTGGTCTTAATCCCTATTCCCCTAATTAATCCTTAATCCCCTAATTAATCCCTAATCCCTAATTAATCCCTAATCCCTAAAATATATTATTTGGAAACTTTTTCGGACATGTTTGAACTTGTCGAGTGCATGTCAGAACTTGTCGAACATTTTTATTTTATCTAAATATTCAAATGCCACCGCCATCTTGATAATTTATCGAAATATATTTTCGAATAAGCACTACCATCTATATAATTTATCGAAATATATTTTCGAATAGTTACTGCCATCTTGATAATTTTTCGAATTATATACCTCTAAATATATAACAGATGATCGACATAACCTTACATGATAACCACATCAGCTGTTACCTTATGATCGTAATATATTTTCGAATAAGCACTGCCATCTACATAATTTATCGAAATATTTTCGAATAGTTACCGCCATCTATATAATTTATCGAAATATATTTTCGAATAGTTACTGCCATCTTGATAATTTTTCGAAATAAATTTTCGAATAAGCACAACCATCTATATAATTTATCGGAATATTTTCGAATAAGCACAGCCATATTGATAATTTTTCGAAATATATACCTTCAAATATATAACATATGATCGATAGAACCGTACTCTATACATCGTAAAATCATGTCGGAACTTGTCAGAGCCTGTCCAAAACTTGTCAGAACTTGTCCGAAACTTGTCAAAACCTGTTGTAAAGACAATCAATCTATAACAAGTGACCATACCATGCATAATTTCTTTAAGAAAACACCATATGTTTCCTACTGTTTATACTATAACTCGGGAGGTCGGTATAGGGGGATGGCTAGCGCGCTCGACTTGTAAAGTAAAGATCATGGGATCGAATACCGACCTCGTTATTATTTTTTTTTTTACATTAACTTTTCTAGATGAGGTTAGGGAGGTTGTGAATAATATTTTTCAATCATTCAGTCAATTTTAAATTTAAAAAAATTATTTTTCTACCGACATATATAATAAATATGGCAAGTCCGGGTTTATATACTTCATTAATAATTCACAGAATTGCATACCCCTCTTTGTTCGTCAATTTTTTGACTTAAGCCTCCTTACCACGCCAAGGTGAGGGTATATCAAGGAGGTTTTTTTTTTTGGTTTTTTTTTATTTATTTTTTATTTTTTTTATTTTTTTTTATTTCTAATTCAAAACATACAAAATGGTTTACGGGTAAATTAATACCACGCCAGTGACCAACATCCAAACAAACTTAACTTCTAACAAATTAAATATTTCAACTTATACGAAATCCACCTCATGTCTACCATTGCTCATTCCTCGGTATATAATATTAATTCTTCTTTTTGTATAATTATATTCATCAATTTTTTCACTTGTCAAAATTTCAGTAAATCTTTTAGGTAAGAAAACATATTTTGGATGACTATCAAAAAGGTTTGTAGGTCCATGATATTTCAACTGTGCGACGATGGCTACACCGTATATCGTTAGAATTCTTTGGAACTTAACAACTTCATAAGTTAAGTCTAATACCATATCCGAAATCCGCGCTATCTCTTCACGTTTTCTGTTAGCATCATTGAGGAGAGATACGAGATCAGCCATATTTACCGTAAGTGAGTGCTAGTTACGGAATGACTCCAAAAAAACTTAGCTAACAACAGACCTATCAAGGTTTCATACATATACAAAGCAGTTCAATCAATGTTTGCGGGAGTGGCAGGAGGGTGTCTCAGCTTTTATACCCCTCTTTGTTCGTCATTTTTTTTTTTGACTTAAGCCTCCTTACCACGTCAAGGTGAGGGTATGTCAAGGAGGTTTTTTATTTTTTTTTTTTTCTAATTCAAATCATACAAAATGGTTTACGGGTAAATTAATACCACGCCAGTGACCAACAAACACACATTGGTTTACAGGTAAATCAATACCACTCCAGTGACCATAGCACACATTCGCTGTGCAGAAACATAAAAAAAAAGAAACATAAAATTGCTTCCAATAGCATGTTTAAATTTTTATAAGTATTTTTTATTTTTTTTATTTGTTTTTATTTTTGTATCTTTTTTAAGCTAACCTACATAAATTTAGAAATCAAATCAAGATTCGAATACACCCACTCTGCTAATAAATGAGAGCGATAATGTGTACACATTAATTTCAAATCTTTATGAATAATACATGGAGCTATATGTAGACTAGGCAGTTTATCGACTTGAGGACATTGAAAATCCTCAAGGTTGAATACAACGCATGAGCGTAAAAATTTTAACAAAAATTCCTTTTTTTGAAGACCTTTAACAAAAACATAATTATAATTTGAATCCAAGTTTTTCAAAATCGATGTTAAACTGTGGTAAGAAACTTCTCCATCCTCCCAATGTAAACAATGATAATTCTCGCTAGCCAGCGGTTCGTGATTATGCTTTTATAATTGATTACCCCCGGATAAGAGGGCGGCTTGAAAATCCAATGGCTAGTCGCATAATGTTTTAAATCGAAAATTGATAATTCTTTAACAATATAATTATTGGAATCGTCTATGAAGCACTGGAATTCTACAACCGCACTGCTCGATGACATGGTCAAGACTGGAGGATTAGAAACAATAAAAGTCTATTTATATCCTTTTTCTAAGAATACTTGTTAGTGGATTATATTCCACCACATTGTCATGTATAATGAAGTAGAATGCTGCTGTTTCAGCCGGAAACGCTTAAGATGCGTCGAATTCCAACCTGACATCGACCGGTCCTGATATTATTGATTCCGATTGTTTAGAACAATCGATTACAATAATCGGTGCTTTTTCTTTGAAATTCTTTAGCGAGAGAAGCGGCTGAGTCGGATATCCCCCAGGATAGTAGGATTTTTGAAAATTGCAATACATGTAGTAGAGTACCGCGAATCGATTCCTATCGAAATCGATATTTAAATCATCATAAGGATATGATTTTGAATTCAAATACAGTTTAACGTTAGATATATTACAATGATCGAATTGACTAGCGTCCTTTTCGACTTTGTTAATACGATCTGTTGAAAATGCTAGTACTATGTATCTCGGTTTTTCCATCTGATTAGAAGTTTTTACCGCCCAAACCTGTCTCTGTGTGGATGGTAGAAGTGGGTAAACGAACAATTCCCAGCTTCTGAACTCTATCGAAACCACTTTTTCCGACTTGAGTCTACGTAACAATGTTAATCGTGTAAATTCGTTTACTGATACATAAGGTAATTTCCAACATAGCTTCGTTAATTCAATTTTGGCTTTCTCTGCCGCAGCCGTATGCCTAGATATGTAACTATTGTCATCATTCCGACATCTTATGAGAATTAGCTCTTGTTTAACATTAAAAATAATTTTTTGATTGAAGTGGGTAAACGAACAATTCCCAGCTTCTGAACTCTACCGAAACCACTTTTTCCGACTTGAGTCTACGTAACAATGTTAATCGTGTAAATTCGTTTACTGATACATAAGGTAATTTCCAACATAGCTTCGTTAATTCAATTTTGGCTTTCTCTGCCGCAGCCGTATGCCTAGATATGTAACTATTGTCATCATTCCGACATCTTATGAGAATTAGCTCTTGTTTAACATTAAAAATAATTTTTTGATAATCTTCGGCGAATCCTAGTAATTGTGATAAGGGGATACACATGTTGAAATAACCGTCATTCAATACATCGAGTGTATCGGATGCAGGAGAGCACCAACCGAGATTCTCCACAGAGGATCCACCCGGTAAAGACAAAATCCCTTTTATGGTGCTAGTAATCCCCAAGTTTCGGACTCTATCTATTTCAACTCCACATAATTCATATCGATTTTCATCGAATAAATATGCCAAAGCATTATTCGTTAATTTAGCCGATGCAGGTACAGCTCTACCATCCTCTGTTAAAATCCGTCCCTCGAAATAAAGAAAACTTCTCGATGGTAGGGTCATAATATCCTGATGCTGGACTAATATTCTAATTTCATCACCTCGAAGTAGTTTAGTCGATGCGTAAGGGAAATGGGAATGATATTCTATCCCCTCGATCGAATCGGTAAAAGCAGCGGTTGAAACTAGATCTGTTATTTCCTCAATATTACACGATAACCTGCCGACTTGAGAAACTCGATGTTTTCTTTTGTTAGAGGTGTTTCTCCTCTGAAGCCGAATGGTGGAATGGGCTTTTTTCCTGAATTATCTTTCTTTTTATACACTCTCCGAAAGTCTAGCCCCATTTCTTTTTTTTATATAAAATTAGAAAGAAATAATAAACACAAGTGCCCACAAATGTTTGTATCGGGGTCTTGATATCTTTTACTAATGAAACTTATCCGACAATCCTTGAGATTTTTGACTAGCTCTGAAGGAGGTCCTCTGTTACCGGAGCTATCAAAGCATTTTACATATTTACCACTTTTGTTATAGCATACCCAGTGCGTTCCCCGACCCTTGATACTATCCAGATTCAAAATAGCGCGCTCACGTAGCCACGGCTTCGATGGCAAGTTATCTCTGGCAAAGACACCGCGGAAATGAGGGATCTTATGTTTTTTAGCCAAAGATATAAGATCCGTATTACTTAAACTCATTTTTGGTAAGGCCTTCAACATCTGGTTCGCCTTATCGCTAAAGGCACCACCGATTTTTTTCAAGGGACGAATAACACGAACGTTCTTTTTTTCTTTAGTTTTAGCCATACCGATGTTATTTGTCGAAGCGTCGGTGGGCGACTGAGAAGGTTGAATAGCACCCCTATATATTTATATTCTTACTATTCTCCCAGCTGTTATGCTTGGAATCGAAGCCTAACCATTTTACTAAAACCTTGTCACCTCTCCGTTTCAAAATGTTTTCAACTAAATAAACGTTTGGATACTTTACCCACCAACAATTTTTTGATTCGATGTATCTTTAAGAAGATAGGTTGTAGGAACGGTTTTCCTCACTTGATCGACTTTGAAGATTTCAGTCGACCAGGAGGGGCGATACCCTTTGGTGAAATCGGCTTTATGTTTTGAAATTCTAACAAAATCACCGATTTGATACTTGGGCGCCTTTAGGATCGGCGATGGCTTACATTTGTAAACCTTATTTAGTAAACGGTCTTCAATTTTTTTACCCTTAACGGAAGATGGTTTCATCATGATCGTTCGATGTTTCGTATTGTTATATCTTTTAACTAAGTCTTGATATATCGTAATCCATTTATAAGATCCTTGGAGACTAAATTGCTTCCACATTTTATTTTTTATAGTTCTTATAAATCGCTCTACGATACAGGCTTTCATATTACTAAAAGTAGAGTAATGATTTATCCGGCTGGATTTCATTAGTTTTTGGAAAAATGTATTGTAAAATTCTTTTCCTCGATCAGATTGTAGATTACGAGGTTTTCTACCACTGAGAGTCAAAATAGTTTCAAATGCCGATGCTACTTCTTTTCTGGACTTAGATTTCAATGGTATTAACCATGCAAATTTGGAAAAACAGTCAATCACCGCTAAAATATATTTATATCCTTTATTTTCTTTAGCATATGAACAAAGTTCGATTAAATCTACCATCCACAGGTCATCGATACCTTTTAGAATTACCCTTCTCCTCTGAAAGGACCGTCTAGCCGGTTTATGCAATTCTTCTACTACCTGTTTCTTGATATCCGACATTTTAAATATTTTTTTTTATATTATACCTAACGTTCTAAGTCTTTTTTCAATTTTCGAAATTTCTTTTTCAGAGCCGTCAGTTTCCAGTAATATTTTCAATTTTGCAACCAACTGATTCGGGTCCTCAAATCCTTTCCCTTTGATTTTGTCTTTAGGAGGGAAAAGTTTAGAAATTACCTTCCTATATTTTTGATTTCCTTTTTGAACATTTACGATCCCCGTAGAGCTATAATCTAATCTATGGGCATTAGTTTTTGTTAATAGCGTTTTGTATATGTGTTTATCATTTTCTGTTACTTCATCCATATCAGGGTTTTTTAAGAATAATAGCTGGGAAAGCCCTGGAGTAATTTTGTGTAGCGAGCCATCCACATCAAGCCAATCGTCACTAATGGTTATAACCGAGTCACCGAGAGTGAATTTTTCCCCGTTATAACATATTCCGTAAATTTGATCCAGTTCCTCCGTTTGATTCGTAGTAAATTTTATTATATATTTCGTAGCCTCTTTACCAATCTGGTCTAAATAGCTATAAACTGTTTCTACTCCTTGAGGTGTTGACGCATGTTGACTTATTTCTTCTAAAGGTGAAGTACTCTCAAAGGTGGCAGATGTCGAAAAAATATCCAAAACATAGGGTCTGAGTCTTGAGGATGTGGTAATAGGGATAGGTGTGGAAAACTTGGGAGGAGTCTCGATTGACTCTTTGGGGAGTATGGTCAAAGTTTCTTCTTCTTTTTTTATGTTTGGTGGTTCATGGGCCTGTTCTCGAGGTAATACGATAGACTGAAGCGGTTGTATCAAAGGCTTATATTTTTCCTTCAAGTACTTTTCTCTCTCCTCTCTCTTACGTTTCAAATTCTTACATTTTTCACGAATGATATTACGAATTTCTTCGGTTTCTTTAGCTAGCGCATAAGATGTTGCTTCATCCATGACCAGAAGCTTACTGAAAGACTAGCGACTCTTAGATGATTATATATGTATCGAGCCCCTTACGATATCGACCATTATTCAAATCGCTATCTTTATCAATTACCATGAACCCATATTTGGTCTTCCAACATTCCAAGCATAATTTTTTGAATTCAGGAAACGTCATATCAGAATTAACATGGTCTTCGTATATCCTTTTAGAACTGAGATTATCTTGTCTGAATAGTATGAGAAAGTTAGCGTTATCCCGAATCAATAGTTTAGGTACACGAGTATAGCTCTGACAGAGATAAAAGCTGTCAACGCTACTATGTCTACCCATGCAAAATTAAGATCTCACTCGATCTTGTTTATCACAAGCAATATCATCGAAAATGAATAATGAATTTGGAGCAGCGTCTTTCGGATGAGGAACTACAGCTCTCTTATATAGATTCGTGTATGTGAGCAATATAGAGTCCTTCACACTTATTCACAGACTTAGGACTGTCAGGAACCCAAATGGTACCAACCATGTGGGTTCCTGGTGGTTTAAATATATATTGCTCTGTAAGGATCGAATTGCCAGGGAGCCCTAATAAAATATTGTAAAAACTAAAAATATAAAACTGTGTTAAAAATTAAAATATAGCTAAAATCCATAAAAACTATCTAAAACCATTAAAATATTGCTAAAATAATTAAAAACAGTTAAAATAAGATATATAAAATGGTATTTTAGAAACAGATAAAAGCCCCATAAAAGAAATCTAAAATCATAAAAAAATAGATAAAAGCCCCCTAAAAAAATCTAAAAATCATAAAAAAACAGATAAAAGCCTCCCTAAAATATATCTAAATTTATAAAAGCTCCCCCTAAAATATCTGAAATAATAAAACACAGATAAAAACCCCACTAAAATGTTAAACAGAATAAAATCTTAAAAATATATACAAGGACTAAAAATAAACAGCTTAAATCAATTAAAGAAAAAATAAAATAAGTAAAATGCTAAAATCTAGAGGTTGAAGTCCAACCAGTCAAATAGACATACTCAAAAGATATTAGTCGATGCATTGAAAGCTAATGATGAGTTTGGTGGGTCATGGTAACTAAAACATCTAAAAACCAATAACTAAAATTCGTCGCTAATTTACTAAAACCAGTATAAATTTAAATAAAATACCTAAAAACGACTGATAAAAGCATTTAGAAAAGTTAATAAAAATAAAAATCGTCGTCAACTTTCTAAAACAGTCGATTTAAAACAAAGTCTACTAAAAATCATAAAATTTTAAAACAGTTATAAATAAAGCTAAAATCAATTTAAAAATACATATTAAAATTCATTAGAAAAAACTAAAATGCTAAAATCAGTTTAAAAATACACTTAAAATTCATTGGAAAAAACTAAAACGCTAAAATCGATAAATTGTTAAAAATTGATAATAATTTATAAGAAATCTCTAAAATCAGTTTTAAAAATAACTAAAAGTCGTAGTATTAAAAAAAAAAATGGATACAGTAATAAAATTAGGAGGGAATAACACTATGGATACATCGATAAAAAGTAAAAATATTAAAAAGAGGTAAACTAAATTACATAAAAAAAGTGTCTAAAAAAAAAAAAATCTAAAATCATTAAAAAAGAGGAATAAAATCAATCTAAAATCATTAAAAACATAAAAATTATACACACAACCGATCCATTAATGAGTAGTGTCAAAATCATAAAATACCTCCTACCTGAAAGAGCAACAAATAAAACAGTTTAAAATATTTGTAAGAGGAGAGTTTAAGGTCTATGAATAGTTCGCCACTCACATTCACACTGAACCGTCCGGCTCGAGAATGTTAAGCGGGTCGCGCTCTAACGTTCTCGGCTATCCCGGCCCCGAATCAAACACAAGTCCGTCTTTTTTGAACCGTTACCGTTCGGCTCGAGAATGTTAAGCGGGTCACGCTCTAACGTTCTCGGCTATTCCGGCCCCGAATCAAACACAAGTCCGTCTTTTTGAACCGTTACCGTTCGGCTCGAGAATGTTAAGCGGGTCGCGCTCTAACGTTCTCGGCTATCCCGGCCCCGAATCAAACACAAGTCCGTCTTTTTGAACCGTTACCGTTCGGCTCGAGAATGTTAAGCGGGTCGCGCTCTAACGTTCTCGGCTATTCCGGCCCCGACTCATACACATTCATACGGCTTATGGGTCTCTCGACCTCGCCAGAGGCCTTAGTGACGAACTATTCATCGAGCTTATAATGTCCAAACGCAAGGGTGCTCTCTCCATCTTCCATTATCACACGTTTATCATCATTCGATGAAAGAGATATTTTATTTATTTCTATTGTTTCAATTTCGTGACTTTTTGAAATTATTTGTCTCATTTTATGACGCAATATTGTGTGCTCTTTCAGGCAATTAATAAAATCAATAAAACTAATTTCTTTCTTTATAACATTTCTGTTTACCCCTTTTACTCTTTTTATAACTTTATTTTTCATATTAATATGGTACATTTTTGGTCGGAGACCAATAAAAGTTAAAATGGGGTCCCCTCTCGCCTCGTCCTTAAATTTCCCCATCACTTTTTTATTTTCGATTGCGTAGCAAGGGTGATCGGTTGGATAATTGGATGTATCCATATATTGTTTCATATTTAAAATATCGTTACATAAATTGTCAGTTTTTATATAATAAATAAATGAGTCTGTATCCATGTAAAGTAATTTTATATTGGCATGACCATATTTAGGTAACATGACATCAAAATGATGATGATACATAATTGTTTTAGAAATATCTAATATGGCCATGCCAACATATATTGGTTTGTCAAATTTAATTTTAGTTTTTTCCATATGTACGGCGGATAAATTTTCATTGTAGATGGTTCTATCTTTAAAATTTGTTTTTTTTATTAACTTTTCTTAGCTGTTGGCATTGCAAATTAATTTAATGTCAATTCTTTTTCTTATGTTCTCCATTGTTTTACCGAATATAGCATTTATATATAATTTAATTAGGTCAATTTCGAAATCATTTGTAGCTTTTCTACGTAATTCTGTATTGTATTCTATATATTGTTTTAGCCAACAGCTTTGTTTGAATTTTAAAACTTTATTTATCTTTTCTAAAACTATACCATGACCCACCGCCTGTTTTAAAGCCTTATAATGAACAATATAATTTTTTTTATTTTTAAAATGCGTTAAAAGTTTTTTGTTTCGTTTTTTATCATTAAAATTGGTATTTTCTCCTAAAAATGGCAAATCATTGTGAGCGTCGTGTAAATGAGGCGGGTAACTAATATCTACGTCTAAAATATACACAAACTCATCATTTTCATTTAATGCATCGATGATGACGTGGGATGGGTCTACCCATTCGAATTCGCCAATTGGGAGGGGCTTGCACATGGCAGCCCCATATAAATTGTTGCAATCTATATAAAAAATAAAAGATTTTTCCAAGTGTGGGTTATAACCATCAATACATGCGTTGTTCGCTTTGGCGAACCGATGGGAGACCTGACAGATGCCCCCTCTAATTCCTCTCTCAATCATTAAAATCATATTATAGTCGTTTAACAATTCCAAATTAACCCCAGTAAATTTTAACATGGCATCCCACGTCATCGCGGGTACGGTGAAGAAATGCGCTGGGTCTAATTTATGTGATCTCATTGTGATATTACGGAAAGTTTCAAAAATATCTGTTAGTAATAGTGTGTCGGCTTTCATATATATATCGTTGTAATCACCCAGCGTCTTACAATTGAACGTACCCCATACCTTTTGAACATGCCTATAGTCTTCGTCTGTTATATGCTCCTGGGTTAAGCTATTGTAAAAACATTCTTTAGGGGGTAATACTATTTCTAAATATTTTTCGGGGGCTGTCATGTAATCGTAAGGGAACACCCCCTTTCTCTTCAAAACCTCAACATCCTCCCTTCTAAACAAGGATTTTATAGTAGGCGTATCCGGTACTATTTTTGCTAGGGAATTGAGGCTGTCGGATAAGAATCGATATGAATCCAAGAATCTTATTTCGAAAATGTTATATATTTTTCCTCAGAATTCGGGACCACATCGATTCTTTTCTCGTCATACCCCAATTCCCTAACAAACAAATTAATATCGTATCCGGACATATTATGTAAAAATACAGGGAGGAAGTTGGGGTTTTGGAATCTTAAATTGCAACTTGAATGTGCAGTCCCCCTATACTTCCCTGTTAAGTGGCAATGGTCCCTAACTTTATCTCCATTTAATAAACGATTACACATATAACAGACGGAGGACTGGTTAAACGTTTCCATCTCCGAATCAGTTAGGGGATTCATTTGAATATTTCTTTTATAAATATTTTCAATTTTGAGGGCAATGTCTTTCAAAGTACGTACAAAATGTGATGCGGCGTCTACACCTCTATAAATTATAGGAAACGAGCTAAGCGAATCATTGATATCTCTTAAAGTTTCATCTTTCTTTATATAAATACAATATGAAATTGGTTTATGTATTACTTTCGTTTGTGTATATTTATTGTTCGGGTTCGGCTGGCATGATGACACTGGTTCGAGGTAGCACTCGAAATCTTCGTATGCAACATAGGGGACTTTGAGAGTTTTCTCAACATTTGTAAAATGAATAAAATTATTTTCCCCCGGCAATTCGATCCTCGCAGGTTTATTTTCAGAGCATTGAGCTAAATGTTCGGCGTATTTCTCCATGGAATAAAAATGGATGAAACATCTTTTACAAATATTTATTCTATGTTCATTAGGTAATTAGGTAAACATAATGCTGTACACCTTCTTTTTCTATCAGTAAAAGGTCTCTATGATCATCTAATTCTCTTTTTTTACTATTTTTAATGGATATACATTATTTTTTTCATCAAGGCCGAAAACATTAATCGATATATTATTTGATGTTTCAAACATTTTTATTTCATGGAGTGGTGTAGGGAAACTAATACAGGAAAAGTCATACCTATGCTGCATACCTTCATAATTTAAAACACGTTCCGGATGGTTATTTACAAACTTACTTAAAATAGAATATTTAAAACAATAGTTATCATAATTTTTGACATTGATACAAGTTTTCTTCTATTTTAGATGATAATTGTATTTAAGTGCTACCTCTTAAGGGTTTAAATTGATTGACTTTTAATCTTAGGCTGTCGATAGCGTAGAGTCGCCAGCCGCTCTTCTTAAGTTCACATTCGCTTAGCTCGGTTTCTATCTTGTTAAAAAAACTTTCTATTATTTTATTTATATCTGTCTCTTTTATAATTGTTGTGTTTGAAGTTTTAAAAGCGACGTCGATCGTTTCCCCTAACTGATTTACCATTATACTGTCTACCCATATGTTTACTTTTATCGCGTTATGCTGAAGGAGGCAAGCGTTTATTTTATTAAAAATGTGATTTCTAATACTATTTAAAAACATAGGCATGTCGTAATATTCTTTGCTACGTATAAAATAGGACTTCAACCTCCCCCCAAAAGCTGTTTCATACTCGGTGAAACCTACATCATCAGGTTTAAGAGCTAACAGGTCCTACCGTTGAGGTTCTCTTTTAAATTTTTTTAGAGGGGGTTCGTTTTTACAAAATTGCTGATGTCTAAAATAATTATGTAAATTCGTAAAAGTTGTTTGACAAAAACGGCAGGACCTGCTAAAATCAACTTTGCACTTAATTTCATGTCTTAACCTAGCATCTTCTCGTGTAAACACCTGTCCACATCTACCACAGATCAAATCAAACTTTTTATCAAAATCATCTACTCGAGACAGGTGTTTACACGAATGTTCATGTCTTAAGCGATCATTCTTTCTATTAAACGATTTCCCGCAATATGAGCATATGAAATTTATATTGCGGGAGAATTCTTGCGTTTGTGAGGAATCCCCACAAACAGCCTCGTGTCGCAACTTTGCCACATTTACCACAGACGCACGAGGTTGCTGGTGTGAATTCCTGACTATAAAAGCAGGTTAATTCGTGCATCATACATTCACGGTGACTAGCAAACACCATCCTGCAATTTGCGCATTGACGTGAAGAAGATTCCATTTTTTTGGTATTAAAGTAAATTTAAATTTAAGAAAAATATAAACAAAAAGTAACTTATCTCAAAAAAAAAACAACTTTTAATTAAACAAAAATTAACTTTATAGAATGAAAAAAAAATTAAATAATTATATCAATGAAAAAAAATAATCAGGGAACTCTAATTAAACTAAAATTTACTCGAAAAATATCTACGAACGAATACTATCTATAAACGAAAAGTAACTTGTATGAACAAAAAAAAATACACTTATAACAACTTTGAATTAAACGAAAATTAACTTTAAGAATATAAGTATAAATAAGTAAATATAAGAATAAATAAGTAACACTTGGAAAAACTTTAATTAAACTAAAATTTACTTCAATATAAACGAAAAGTAACACTTCAAAAAAATTAAACAAAAATAAATTCCTTCTTGATAAATAAAAAAAAATAAATGTATGAAACTTGAACAACTAAATAAATGAATAACTATAATTTATATATACAAATTAAACAAAAATTAACCTGCTTTTGAAAAACACAAACTCAAATATAATTTACAAAAACAAACACAAATACAATTTTTAAAAAAATAAATAAACTTGCCTTCAAATTCTTCAAAAAATAAATAACTAAGAACAAAAATAACTAATATAAGAAAAATAATAAGAAAGAGAACACAAGGAAAAATTCTAGAGAGCGATTTCGAGCAGAGCAGATGTTGCCTCTGTGAAAGCTGGAGCTAGAATGAGAGTGGAGGGGGTATACACGTCAGGGACTCGATGAGAATCCTCGAAGCTGATTGGCTGCTACTCTCCCCCACCACTCTCCGAGCTCCCCACTACTACTAACTGGTCCGAACAGGTAGTGCGCAGGTCTAAACAAGTTCCTTCCTGTCAAAACCTGCATGTTTTGGCCCTCTATACATATATTGTAACGATACGAGTGTCGATCATATGGTTTCTGAGGATGCTAATTCCGAATTTAATATCAGACTTTCGATTGCGCATGCGCGATTCGATTTACTGTTACTGTTTAATTTTTATTCGTTATATTAATCAATCATATGGTTTCTGAGTATGCTGATACTGAATTTGATATCAGATTTTGGTTCTATGTATTGATAATTTTTAAAATTTTCGATCACATCAATTTTAAGATCAAATTACGTGTTACAGAAGTTATAAATTTTGAATATGGTATCGATCTATAGATCGATCTTTCGATTTACAAAACTTGAATTGGATTCACTTACGCGCAATTTGAGATTTGAAATCAGAATCGGTACTGGTCATAAAAATCATAGCCGATCCCATCGCGAAAAACTTAATGAAATAATGAAAAAAATAATATGTTATATATATTTCGAGGTATATATTTCGAAAATTATCAAGATAGCTGTATTTATTCGAAAATATATTTCGATAAATTATCAAGATGGCAGTAACTATTCGAAAATATTTCGATAAATTATAAAGATGGCGGTGCTTATTCGAAAATATATTACGATCATAAGGTAACAGCTGACGTGGTTATTATGTAAGGTTATGTCGATCATATGTTATATATTTCGAGGTTTATATTTTGAAAAATTATCAAGATGGCAGTAACTATTCGAAAATATTTCGAAAAATTATCAAGATGGCTGTGCTCATTCGAAAATTTATTTCGAAAAATTATCAAGATGGCTGTGCTTATTCGAAAATTTATTTCGAAAAATTATCAAGATGGTTGTGCTTATTCCAAAATTTATTTCGAGAAATTATATAAATGGTAGTGCTTATTCGAAAATATATTTCGATAAATTATATAGATGGCAGTAACTATTCGAAAATATTTCGATAAATTATAAAGATGGCTGTGCTTATTCGAAAATATATTACGATCATAAGGTAACAGCTGACGTGGTTATTATGTAAGGTTATGTCGATCATATGTTATATATTTCGATAAATTTTATAGATGGCAGTGCTTATTCGAAAAAATATTTCGAAAAATTATCAAGATGGCTGTGGCATTTGAATATTTAGAAGAAATAAAAATGTTCGACAAGTTCCGACATGCACTCGACAAGTTCAAACATGTCCGAAAAAGTTTCAAAATAATATATTTTAGGGATTAGGGATTAATTAGGGATAAGGGATTAATTAGGGATTAGGGATTAATTAGGGGATTAAGGATTAATTAGGGGATTAGGGATTAAGACCACGTGGTGGTTAAGGTTGGTTTGCCCCTGGACCACGTGGCCCTGGGCAAGCCCAGGGTCCAAAGTCCAATTTGATTTCGCAAATTGTGGGACCAGAACCGGCAATTCCTCCCTACTGGGGTATACATTAAAAACATTATATTCACTTAAAATTTCGAGTGGAGAGGGGGCCAAAAAAAAGTAATAATTCAAGTATTTCAGAATTTATCTGTTTGATGGTGAATTCTATTATAATGGGGTTTTCACGTTTAAAATATGATATTCACTTTAAATTTCGAGTGGATGGGGGGCCAAAAAAAAGTAATAATTAAACTTTTTTTAGAATTAATCAGTTTGATGGTCGATTCTATTATAATGGCGGTGGCACATTTAAAATATGATATTCACTTTAAATTTCGAGTGGATAGCGGGCCAAAAAAAAGTAATAAATCAAGTTTTTCAGAATTCATCGGTTAGCTTGTTAATTCCGAAATTAAGGGGGTGGTACATTTAAAATATAATATTTATTTTAATTTTCGAGTAGGGGTGGCTAAAAATGTATTAATTCAAGTTTTTCAGATTATAACGGTCTGAGGGAGCATTCCATTTTAATAGGGGTATACATTTAAAACATGATATTCACTTTAAATGTCGAGTTGAGAGGTGGCCAAAAAAAAGGAATAATTCAAGTTTTTCAGAATTTATTGGTTTGATGGCTGATTCCATTATAATGGGGGTGGCACATTTAAAATATGATATTCACTTTAAATTTCGTGTGATACCGGGCAAAAAAAAAGGATTAAATCCAGTTTTCAGAATTCATCGGTGAGATGGTTGATTCCAATATTAAGGGGGTAGTACATTTAAAATATGATATTTATTTTTAATTTCGAGTGGAGAGCGGGCCAAAAAAAAGTAATAACTCATGTTTTTCAGATTTTATCAGTTTTATGGTGAATTCTAATAATAAGGGGTGGTGCATTTAAAAAATTATATTTATTTTGATTTTCAAGTGGGGGGGGGGCTAAATAAAGTAATAGTTAAGGTTTTTAAGATTTTATCGGTTTGATGGTGGATTCCATTGTAATAGGGGTATACATTAAAAATATTATATTCACTTAAAATTTCGAGTGGAGAGGGGGCCAAAAAACAAGTAATAATTCAAGTTTTTCAGAATTTATCTGTTTGATGGTGAATTCTATTATAATGGGATTGGCACATTTAAAATATGATATTTATTTTTAATTTCGAGTGGAGAGCGGGCCAGAAAAAAGTAATAAATCTAGTTTTTCAGAATTCATCGGTTAGATGGTTTATTCCAATATTAAGGGAGTGGTACATTTAAAATATGATATTTACTTCAAATTTCTAATGGAAAGGGCCAAAAAAGTAATAATTCAAGTTTTTTAGATATTATCGGATTTAAGGTGGATTTCATTTTTAAAGGGGTTGGAAATTTAAAATATGATATTCACTTTAGATTTCAAGTGGAGAGGGTTTTTTAAGGGCACCACCATTAAACTGATAAAATCTAAAAAGCTTGAATTATTACTTTCTTTGGGCTTCCCCGTACTCGACAGAAAAATTCGTGTACGGGGGGCCCAAATAAAGTATTAATTCAGGTTTTTTAAGATTTTATCGGTTTGAAGGTGGATTCTATTATAATGGCGGTGGTACATTTAAAATATGATATTCACTTTAAATTTCGGGCGGTGAGGGGGCCGAAAAAAGTGATAATTCAAGTTTTTAGTGTTTGTAGGAAAAATAAAAGGAATAAAAACAAATTGAAAAGAAGACACTATATTGGAACTTCAAAGTAACTAAAGAAAAAATAATACTGAAACAAAAATAAAAGTATCTTCTTGCTTGTAACAATAAATAAATAAATAAAAAGTCACATTAAAGGGAAATAAAAGGTTTTTAACTTGTCCACACAACTGAATTGAATCACGGTACAAAAAACAACATTCACCACCAGCTTTTACGACTATAACCAGGTAATGTTAGGTTACCCTAATTAATGCCTTGCATATCATTATGTAATGTTCAATTAACATATCTGGGCAACACTGGTTAACCTCCTATGGCCGGGCAACACTGCTTGGTGTAACCTCCTCTTTGTTGACATGAGGTTGAAGTGCTGTTACATCACTTCCCCCCAATGACACCGTCACAGAAGCGGACAGGAAGTCGGATGAGGCGTCCTCGTCGAGTCCTACAGCTTGCTGGAGGCTGATCGGCTTCTGTGGCTGGGGCATTTTCGGTTTGTTTGTCTTGTTTGTTTGTGTTGTCGGTGGAGTTGGTGGAGTCGGCGTATGCGCAGCTGGCGTTGAAGATGTGTCCTCCAAAATGTAGGCTGGTTTCAGTCGGTCGGTGCTGACGGTCTTCTGTTCGGAGCCTAACCTGATAATAAACGTCTTCTCTCCTCTTTCGATGATGGGGTGTGGTCCGGAGTTGGGTGGAGTCAGCGGCTTCCTGACTGCATCGTCCCGCAAAAAGACATGGGTGCAAGTCTTGAGGTCTTTCGGGATGAACGTTGTTGCTTGACTCGACCTGTGTGGAGCAGGCTGAAGGCGCTTGAAGTTCTCTCGTAGCCTGCAGAGGAATCCTTCTGGTTCGTCCGATTGAGAGCTAGTCTCCAAGAGTTCTCCGGGAAGACGTAATGGTTGACCGTAGGTCAGCTTAGCCGCGCTTGTAGAATTATCGTCGCGGACTGCGACCCTCAAGCCTAGTAGAACTGTGGGTAACAGCTCGGTCCAAGAACTTGAGTGGATGAGATGTGCGGTAAGGGCAGTCTTCAGGGTACGGTGCCACCTCTCGATAATCCCATTCGATTGCGGATGATATGCAGTCGTCCGGCAACGGCGTGAACCCAATAGGTTTAGCAGTTTGATGAAGAGCTCGCTCTCGAACTGGCGTCCTTGGTCTGTGGTGATTCGGGCAGGAACACCAAATCTGCAGATCCACGTTCTGTAGAGGGCGGATGCGAGGGCGGATGCGACTGTTGTTGCCGAGATGTCTTCGAGAGGTTCTGCTTCTGGCCAACGTGAGTATCGGTCCGCCATGGTGAGACAATATCTCTTCCCATCCGATGGTGGCAGAGGTCCGATTATATCGACGTGGATGTGTTCAAATCGACCAGCTGGAGCGAAGACACCTGGGGATGTTACGGTGTGACGCCGAACCTTGGAGCGTTGACAAGCGATGCAGTTCCTGGTCCAGGTAGCCAGATCAGCGTTCATATTCGGCCAGAAATACCGTTGCGCAATTAGACGGCGAGTCCCAAGAACACCAGGGTGACTGAGGCTGTGGAGTTTCTTAAAAACTTCCTGGCGAATGGAGAGAGGTACGTATGGTCGGGCTTTCGGCGTTGTGATATCGCAGAGAAGTGGTATGTCCAAGTGCGGCAGCTCGATCAGCTTCAACTGCAAGTTAGGGTTCCGAAGCATTTCCGGAATCAAAGGGTCTTCTTGCTGTGCTTGAACAATGTTCTCCATGTCATCCGGACTCCTGATTTCCTCCAACCGTGAAAGTGTATCAGCCACCTTGTTTTCTTCTTCTGAGACATGGCGAATGTCGGTAGTGAACTGACTGATGAAGTTCACATAACGAATTCGTAGAGGTGTCGCAGTCTCAGGCTTTTGGTAGAAGGCATATACCAAGGGCTTGTGGTCCGTCAGGATGCTGAATACACGACCTTCGATACTTGATCTAAAATGCTTGATAGCACTGTAGATCGCAGTGAGCTCGCGATCATAGGCGGAGTATTTCCGTTGCGCTGATGTGAGAGCTCTTGAGAAAAATCCTAACGGTCTCCAGTGTTCTCCCTCGCGCTGCTGAAGAACGGCTTCAATCGCAGTGCTAGATGCGTCGGTAGCCAGAGTGAGTTCAGCATCTGACGATGGATGGGAGAGGATGACGGCGTCTTTGATGCCTCGCTGGCATTGAGCGAAGGCTTCCTCTGCTTCTGGAGTCCACTGAACGGGAGTGCTGTCGTTCTTCTTGCTGTTCCCGACGAGTCCATGAAGAACACGCTGAACATCCGCTGCTCTATGGAGGTACCTTCTGTAAAAGTTGATCATCCCTAAAAAGCGTCGAAGATGACCTTTTGAAGCTGGAAGAGGGAACTCGGCGATTTGGTCTACCTTGCTCGGAAGTGGTTTGGTCCCCTGTGAGTTTACTAGAAACCCTAAAAATTCAATTTCAGGCTTACCAAACACTGACTTGAGCGGGTTGATGGTTAGCCCGTGCTGGTCCAGTCGTCTGAAAACTTCTTCCAAGTGTGCTCGGTGCTCTTCTTCTGATTCCGAAGCTACCAAAATGTCGTCCAGGTAGACAAAGACATACGGTAAGGCGAGGATGCTGTCCATCAGGCGTTGGAAAGTCTGGGCTGCGTTGCGTAGTCCGAAGCACATCACCGTGAATTCGAAGAGGCCGAAAGGAGTGATAACCGCAGTTTTCGGGATGTCCTCAACTGCCACGGGTACCTGGTAGTAGGCTCGATTGAGGTCGATCTTACTAAATATTGTTTTGCCAAAGAGATTAGTATTGAGCGCTTGAATATTTGGCACGCTGTATCTGTCTGGCACAGTCTGAGCATTTAGGCGGCGGTAGTCCCCACAGAATCTTAACTTACCGTCCTTTTTTTCGACGATATGTAGTGGGCTCGCCCAAGGACTGTTAGATGGCCTGCAGATTCCTTCGTCTACCATCTTTAGAAATTCTTCTCTGGCTGCGTTGTATCGACCTGGAGTTAGGCGCCTGGCTTTAGAGGTGAACGGTGCACCCTTCGTCTCTATGAAATGCTTGATGGGATGCTTCGGCTCCTGTAGCACAGCTGATGGGCGGGTTATAGCCGGGTATTTACGAAGGAGTTCGTAGTACCATTCGCCGCAGGTTACTGAGTGCACAGAAGGTGTCGTATTGTGGTTGAGGTTGTCCCTTGATGTAAGACCGGTTTTTGCGTCCACAAGCTTTCGACCCTTAAGATCGACCAGGATGTGGTGATGGAAGAGGAAGTCTGCTCCGATGATTGGGAGGAAGTCTGCTAAGATGAAAGACCAACGAAGTGGGCGTCGGAGTCCGACGTTCAGGATCTTCTTGACCTCTCCATAGGTCTTGATGGGCGTACCGTTGGCTGCAAATAGCGTAAAGTTGGCGGGGTGTTTGCGCTCTCGTCGCCGTGCTGGGAAGACCGATATTGACGCTCCAGTGTCGACCAAATATCGCTCTTCGGTGTCCTTATCTCCGACGAATAATCGGCGGTGGTGGATGTCAGCGACGGAGTCCGCCTTCTCAGTCGCTGAAATTAGTTTCCCTGCTGGGGTGTGCTGGGCTTCCAACTGCAGGGTTGTTGACATTTGCGAGCCTTCTCCCTGAAGTGGTGGTGGTAAAAGCACAATTTTCTGCTTTTGCTCCGTGAGCGGCTACGTTGCTGGCTTCTTGGTCTATTTCCTCGGCTGCGATACCCCTGACTTTTGAGTTCACTGATTTCTAGGCTCAGTTTCAGGATCATTTCTTCGAGGTGTGAAATAGAAGAAGAGGAATTGGGTTGTGTGGAGTCTGAGTTTACCTGGCTGACACTGGGTTCGTAAACTTCGGCAATGCGGTCCGCTATCTCCGCTAGCCTCTCCAGGGAAGTCTCAGTGGTTACCGCAAGTGTGGCTTGCATTCTCTAAGGTAGAGCTTGGAGCCACATATTTCTCATTAGTTCATTCGAAACGGAACTACCTGCAAGCCTTTTGAGTTCGTTTAAAAAATGAGATGGCCGTTTCCGTCCACAAGGTGCCTATCTTCTAGAAGCCGCCTTATCCTTTGATTTTCCGACTCGGCATAAATGGAAATAAGTCTGCCTTTAAGAGTCTCATATGGTTCTGCAGGTGGATTTTTTACTATGTCGGAGACCTGTTTCAAAATTTCAAATTCTAAGTTCGCAACGACTATTTGAAATTAAATTCGGGAACTTGTGATCTTAGATGTAGCAAAAACGGCCTTAGCTTGACAGAACCAGAGTTCAGGATCAGCTCTCCAGAACGAGGGAATTCTAACACTAGCACCTGGGCCACTAGCGCTTACCTCATTCTCTTCTGTAGGTTTGCTTTCCTTGGGGTCCATTTCATTCGTTCCGGGGTCACCACTTTAGTGTTTGTAGGAAAAATAAAAGGAATAAAAACAAATTGAAAAGAAGTCACTATATTGGAACTTCAAAGTAACTAAAGAAAAAATAATACTCAAACAAAAATAAAAGTATCTTCTTGCTTGTAACAATAAATAAATAAATAAAAAGTCACATTAAAGGGAAATAAAAGGTTTTTAACTTGTCCACACAACTGAATTGAATCACGGTACAAAAAACAACATTCACCACCAGCTTTTACGACTATAACCAGGTAATGTTAGGTAACCCTAATTAATGCCTTGCATATCATTATGTAATGTTCAATTAACATATCTGGGCAACACTGGTTAACCTCCTATGGCCGGGCAACACTGCTTGGTGTAACCTCCTCTTTGTTGACATGAGGTTGAAGTGCTGTTACAAGTTTTTCAGAATTTCTTGGTTCGATGGTGAATTCCAATTTTATGGGGGTGGTACATTTAAGATATAATATTTACTTACAATTTCGAGTGGGGGGGGGGGCTAAAAAAGTAATAATTCATGTTATTCAGAATTTATTGGTTTGATAGCGGATTCAAATTTTAAGGGGGTGGTACATTGAAAGTAGGATATTCACTTTAAATTTCGAGTGGGTGGGCCAAAAAAGTAATAATTCAATTTTTTTCAGATTTGATGGTGGATTCCAATATTAAGAGGGTGGTATATTTAAAATATTTTATTCACTTTAAACTTCGAGTGGAGAATATGCCAAAAAAAAGTAATAATTCAAGTTTAGAGGAATTTATCGGTTTGATGGTGGATTCCAATATTATGGGCGTGGTATATTTAAAATATGATATTCATGTTAAATGTCGAGTACGGGAGGGGGGCCCAAATAAAGTAATAATTCATGTTTTTTCAGATTTTATCGGTTTAAGGTGGATGCCATTATATTGGGGGTGGTACTTTTAAAATATGATATTCAATATAAATATTGAGCGGTGAGGGGGCCAAAAAAAAGTGATAATTCATGTCTTTCAGATTTTCTTGGTTCGGTGGTGGATTCCAATGTGAAGGGAGTGGTACATTTAAGATATGATATTTACTTTCAATTTCGTGTGGGGGGGGGGCTAAAAAAGTAATAATTCATGTTTTTCAGATTTTATCGGTTTGATAGTGGATTTCAATATGATAGGGGTTGTACATTAAAAATATGGTAGTAGGGAGGAATTGCCGGTTCTGGCGCCACAATTCGGGGAATCAAATTGGACTTTGGACCCTGGGCTTGCCCAGGGCCACGTGGTCAAGGGACAAACCAACCTTAACCACCACATGGTCTTAATCCCTAATCCCCTAATTAATCCTTAATCCCCAAATTAATCCTTAATCCCTAATTAATCCCTAATCCCTAAAATATATTATTTTGAATCTTTTTCGGACATGTTTGAACTTGTCGAGTGCATGTCGGAACTTATCGAACATATTCATTTATTTCTTCTAAATATTCAAATGCCACAGCCATCTTGATAATTTTTCGAAATATATTTTCGATTAAGCACTACCATCTTAATAATTTTTCGAAATATATATCTTGAAATATATAACATATAATCCCTAATCCCCTAATTAATCCTTAATCCCCTAATTAATCCCTAATCCCTAAAATATATTATTTTGAATCTTTTTCGAACATGTTTGAACTTGTCGAGTGCATGTCGGAACTTGTCGAACATATTCATTTTATCAAAGTATTCAAATGCCACAGCCATCTTGATAGTTTATCGAAATATTTTCGAATAAGCACTACCATCTATATAATTTATCGAAATATATTTTCGAATAAGCACAGCCATCTTGATAATCTTTCGAAATAAATTTTCGAATAAGCATAGCCATCTATATAATTTATCGAAATATTTTCGAATAGTTACTGCCGTCTATATAATTTATCGAAATATTTTCGAATAGTTACTGCCATCTTAATAATTTTTCGAAATATATACCTTGAAATATATAAGATATGATCGATAGAACCTTACTCTATACATCGTAAAATCATGTCGGAACTTGTCAGAGCCTGTCGGAACTTATCGAACATATTCATTTATTTCTTCTAAATATTCAAATGCCACAGCCATCTTGATAATTTTTCGAAAAATATTTTCGATTAAGCACTACCATCTTAATAATTTTTCGAAATATACACCTTGAAATATATAACATATAATCCCTAATCCCCTAATTAATCCCTAATCCCTAATCCCTAAAATATATTATTTTGAATCTTTTTCGGACATGTTTGAACTTGTCGTGTGCATGTCGAAACTTGTCGAACATATACATTTATTTCTTCTAAATATTTACTCTATACATCGTAAAATCATGTCGGGACTTGTCAGAGCCTGACCAAAACTTGTCAGAACTTCTCCGAAACTTGTCAAAACCTGTTGTAAAGACAATAAATCTATAACAAGTGACCATACCATGCATAATTTCTCGAAGAAAACACCATATGTTTCCTACTGTTTATACTATAACTCGGGAGGTCGGTATAGGGGGATGACTAGCACGCTCGACTTGTAAAGTAAAGATCACGGGATCGAATACCGACCTCCTTATTATTTTTTTTTACATTATCTTTTCTATATGAGGTTAGGGAGGTTGTGAATAATATTTTTCAACCATTCAGTCAATTTTAAATTTAAAAAAATGATTTTTTTACCGATGGGATCGGCTATGATTTTTATTACTAGTACCGTTTCTGATTTCAAATCTCAAATTGCGTGTAAGTGAATCCAATTCAACTTTTGTAAATCGAAAGATCGATACCATATTCAAAATTTATAACTTCTGTAACACGTGATTTGATCTTAAAATTGATGTGGCCGAAAATTTTAAACTTATTAATACATAGAACCAAAATCTGATATCAAATTCAGTATCAGCATCCTCAGAAACCGTATGATTGATTAATATAACAAATAAAAATTAAACAGTATCAGTAAATCGAATCGCGCATGCGCGATCGAAAGTCTGATATTAAATTCGGAATCAGCATCCTCTGAAACCATATGATTGATTAATATAACAAATAAAAATTAAACAGTAACAGTAAATCGAATCGCACATGCGCGATCGAAAGTCTGATATTAAATTCGGAATCAGCATCCTCAGAAACCATATGATTGATTAATATAACGAATAAAAATTAAAAAGTAGCAGTAAATCGAATGGCGCATGCGCGATTGAAAGTCTGATGGCAAATTCGGAATCAGCATCCTCAGAAACCATTTGATCGACATTAGTATCGTTACAATATATGTATAGAGGGTCAAAACATGCAGGTTTTGACAGGAAGGAACCTGTTTAGACCTGCGAACGACCTGTTCGGACCAGTTTGTAGTAGTGGGGAGCTCAGAGAGTGGTGGGGGAGAGTAGCAGCCAATCAGCTTCGAGGATTCTCATCGAGTCCCTGACGTGTATACCCCCTCCACTCTCATTCTAGCTCCAGCTTTCACAGGCAACACCTTTCTAGGCAACATCTTCGCTCCTCGAAATCGCTCTCTAGAATTTTCCCTTGTGTTGTTATTCTTATTATTTTTCTAATATTAGTTATTTTTGTTCTTAGTTATTTATTTTTTGAAGAATTTGAAGGCAAGATTATTTATTTTTTTTTAAATTGTATTTGTGTTTGTTTTGTAAATTATATTTGAGTTTGTGTTTTTAAAAAGCAGGTTAATTTTTGTTTAATTTGTATATATAAATTATAGTTATTCAGTTATTTTGTTTTTCAAGTTTTATACAGCTAAGTTTTTTGTTTATCAAAAAGGTATTTTTGTTTTGATTTTTTTCTTGAAGTGTTACTTTTCGTATGTATAGTTGAAGTGTTTTCTGTTCTTATAATTGTTTAAATTTTTTTCATTAGAGTTTATTTTCGTTTAATTCAAAGTTGTTTCTTTTTGTTCATACGAGTTACTTTTCGTTTATTTAGATATTTTTCGAGGAAACTTTAGTTTAATTAAGTTCTTTGAGATTATTTTTCATTTATATATTTATTTAATTTTTTTTTCATTAAAGTTAATTTTCGTTTAATTCAAAGTTGTTTCTTTTGTTCGTACAAGTGACTATTCGTTCGTAGATATTTTTCGAGTAAATTTTAGTTTAATTAAAGTTCTTTGAGATTATTTTTCATTTATATATTTATTTAATTTTTCTTCATTCTATAAAGTTAATTTTTGTTTAATTAAAAGTTTTTCAAAGTTTTTTTTTTTAGATAAGTTACTTTTTGTTTATATTTTTCTTAAATTTAAATTTATTTAAAGTGTATTACTTTAATACCAAAAAAATGGAATCTTCTTCACGTCAATGCGCAAATTGAAGGATGGTGTTTGCCAGTCACCGTGAATGTATGGCGCACGAATTAACCTGCTTTTATAGTCAGGAATTCACACCAGCAGCTTCGTGCGTCTGTGGTAAATGTGGAAAAGTTTTTACACAATCATGTAATCGTTTACGACACGAGGCTGTTTGTGGGGATTCCACACAAACGCAAGAATTCTCCCGCAATATAAATTTTATTTGCTCATATTGCGGGAAATCTTTTAATAGTGAATACCATCGTTTAAGACACGAACCTTCGTGTAAACACTTGTCTCGAGTAGATGATTTTGATAAGAAGTTTGATTTGATCTGTGGTAAATGTAGACAGGTGTTTACACGAAAAGATGCTAGGTTAAGACATGAAATTAAATGCAAAGTTGATTTTAGCAGGTCCTGCCGTTTTTGTCAAACAACTTTTACAAATTTACATAATTATTTTAGACATCAGCAATTTTGTAAAAATGAACCCCCTCTATAAATATTTAAAAGAGAACCTCAACGGCAGGACCTGTTAGCTCTTAAACCAGACGCAGTAGGTTTCACCGAGTATGAAACAGCTTTTAGGGGAGGTTGAAGTCCTATTTTATCCGTAGCGACGAAAATTACAACATGCCTAAGTTTTTTAATAGTATTAGAAATAACATTTTTATTAAAGTAAACGATTCCCTCCGTCAGCACAATGCAATAAAAGCAAACGTATGGGTAGACTGTATAATGGTTAATCAGTTAGGGGAAACGATCGACGTAGCTTTTAAAACTTCGAATAAAGCAATTTTAAAAGAGACAGACATAAATAAAGTAATTGATTGTTTTTTAAATAAGATTGAAACCGAGCTAAGTGAATGTGAACTTAAGAAGAGCGGCTGGCGACTCTACGTTATCGACGGCTTAAGATTAAAAGTCAATCAATATAAAATATTAAGAGGTAGCACATACATCAAATTACCAGCTAAAATTGAGAACAAAAAAGCTTGTATTAAAGTCCAAAATTATGATAACTATTATTTTAAATATTCTATTTTAAGTAAGTTTGTAAACAATGACCCTTATCGTGTTTCAAATTATGAAGGTATGCAGCATAGGTATGACTTTTCCTGTATTAGTTTCCCTACACCACTCCAAGAAATAAAAATGTTTGAAACATCCAATAATATATCGATAAATGTGGCCTTGATGAAAAAAATAATGTATATCCATTAAAAATAGTAAAAAGAGAATTAGATGATCATAGAGACCTTTTGTTAATAGAAAAAGAAGGTGTACAGCATTATGTTTATATAAAAAATTTCAATAAATTAGTAACATCACAAATAACACATAATGAACATAGAATAAATATTTGTAAAAGATGTTTCATCCATTTTTATTCCATGGAGAAATACGCCGAGCATTTAGCTCAATGCTCTGAAAATAAACCTGCGAGGATCGAATTGCCGGGGGAAAATAATTTTATTCATTTTACAAATGTTGAGAAAACTCTCAAAGTCCCCTATGTTGCATACGCAGATTTCGAGTGCTACCTCGAACCAGTGTCATCATGCCAGCCGAACCCGAAGAATAAATATACACAAACGAAAGCAATACATAAACCAATTTCATATTGTATTTATATAAAGAAAGATGAAACTTTAAAAGATATCAATGATTCGCTTAGCTCGTTTCCTATAATTAATAGAGGTGTAGACGCCTCATCACATTTTGTACGTACTTTGAAAGACATTGTCCTCAAAATTGAAAATATTTATAAAAGAAATATTCAAATGAATCCCCTAACTGATTCGGAGATGGAAGCGTTTAACCAGTCCTCCGTCTGTTATATGTGCAATCTTCCGATGAATGGAGATAAAGTAAGAGACCATTGTCACTTAACAGGGAAGTATAGGGGGGCTGCACATTCAAGTTGCAATTTATGATTCCAAAATCCCAACTTCCTCCCTGTATTTTTACATAATATGTCCGGATACGATAGCCATTTGTTTGTTAGGGAATTGGGGTATGACGAGAAAAGAATCAATGTGGTCCCGAATTCTGAGGAAAAATATATAACATTTTCGAAATACGTTAGTGGTAATTTTAAAATAAGATTCTTGGATTCATATCGATTCTTATCCGACAGCCTCAATTCCCTAGCAAAAATAGTGCCGGATACGCCTACTATAAAATCCTTGTTAAGAAGGGAGGAGGTTGAGGTTTTGAAGAGAAAGGGGGTGTTCCCTTACGATTACATGACAGCCCCCGAAAAATATTTAGAAACAGTATTAACCCCTAAAGAATGTTTTTACAATAGCTTAACCCAGGAGCATATAACAGACGAAGACTATAGGCATGCTCAAAAGGTATGGGGTACGTTCAATTGTAAGACGCTGGGTGATTACAATAATATATATATGAAAGCCGACACACTATTACTAACAGATATTTTTGAAACTTTCCGTAATATCAAAATTAGATCACATAAATTAGACCCAGCGCATTTCTTCACCGTACCCGCGATGACATGGGATGCCATGTTAAAATTTAATGGGGGTTAATTTGGAATTGTTAAACGACTATAATATGATTTTAATGATTGAGAGAGGAATTAGAGGGGGCATCTGTCAGGTCTCCCATCGGTTCGCTAAAGCGAACAACGAATGTATTGATGGTTATAACCCACACTTGGAAAAATCTTTTATTTTTTATATAGACTGCAACAATTTATATGGGGCTGCCATGTGCAAGCCCCTCCCAATTGGCGAATTCGAATGGGTAGACCCATCCCACGTCATCATCGATGCATTAAATGAAAATGATGAGTTTGGGTATATTTTAGACGTAGATATTAGTTACCCGCCTCATTTACACGACGCTCACAATGATTTGCCATTTTTAGGAGAAAATACCAATTTTAATGATAAAAAACGAAACAAAAAACTTTTAACGCATTTTAAAAATCAAAAAAATTATGTTGTTCATTATATGGCTTTAAAACAGGCGGTGGGTCATGGTATAGTTTTAGAAAAGATAAATAAAGTTTTAAAATTCAAACAAAGCTGTTGGCTAAAACAATATATAGAATACAATACAGAATTACGTAGAAAAGCAACAAATAGTTTCGAAATAGACCAAATTAAATTATATATAAATGCTATATTCGGTAAAACAATGGAGAACATAAGAAAAAGAATTGACATTAAAATAATTTGCAATGCCAACAGCTTAGAAAAGTTAATAAAAAAAAACAAATTTTAAAGATAGAACCATCTACAATGAAAATTTATCCGCCGTACATATGGAAAAAACTAAAATTAAATTCGACAAACCAATATATGTTGGCATGGCCATATTAGATATTTCTAAAACAATTATGTATCATCATCATTATGATGTCATGTTACCTAAATATGGTCATGCCAATATAAAATTACTTTACATGGATACAGACTCTTTTATTTATTATATAAAAACTGACAATTTATGTAACGATATTTTAAATATGAAACAATATATGGATACATCCAATTATCCAACCGATCACCCTTGCTACGCAATCGAAAATAAAAAAGTGATGGGGAAATTTAAGGACGAGGCGAGAGGGGACCCCATTTTAACTTTTATTGGTCTCCGACCATAAATGTACCATATTAATATGAAAAATAAAGTTATAAAAAGAGTAAAAGGGGTAAACAGAAATGTTGTAAAGAAAGAAATTAGTTTTATTGATTTTATTAATTGCCTGAAAGAGCACACAACATTGCGTCATAAAATGAGACAAATAATTTCAAAAAGTCATGAAATTGAAACAATAGAAATAAATAAAATATCTCTTTCATCGAATGACGATAAACGTGTGATAATGGAAGATGGAGAGAGCACCCTTGCGTTTGGACATTATAAGCTCCATGAATAGTTCGTCACTAAGGCCTCTGGCGAGGTCGAGACACCCATAAGCCGTATGAATGTGTATGATTCGGGGCCGGGATAGCCGAGAACGTTAGAGCGCGACCCGCTTAACATTCTCGAGCCGAACGGTTACGGTTCAAAAAGACGGACTTGTGTTTGATTCGGGGCCGGGATAGCCGAGAACGTTAGAGCGCGACCCGCATAACATTCTCGAGCCGAACGGTAACGGTTCAAAAAGACGGACTTGTGCTTGATTCGGGGCCGGGATAGCCGAGAGCGTTAGAGCGCGACCCGCTTAACATTCTCGAGCCGAACGGTTCAGAGTGAATGTGAGTGGCGAACTATTCATGGACCTTAAACTCTCCTCTTACAAATATTTTAAACTGTTTTATTCGTAAAATTTGTTGCTCTTTCAGGTAGGAGGCATTTTATAATTTTAACACTACCCATTAATGAATCGGTTGGATGTATAATTTTTATGTTTTTAATGATTTTAGATTGATTTTATTCGTCTTTTTTAATGATTTTAGATATTTTTAGGGTGATTTTATCTATTTGTTTATGATTTTAGATATCATTGTTTTTAAACTTGTTTTTAGACACTTTTTTTATGTAATTTAGTTTCCCTCTTTTTAATATTTTTACTTTTTATCGATGTATCCATAGTTTTATTCCCTCCTAATTTATTACTGTATCCATTTTTTTTTAAATACTACGACTTTTAGTTATTTTTAAAACTGATTTTAGAGATTTCTTATAAATTATTATCAATTTTTAACAATTTATCGATTTTAGCGTTTTAGTTTTTTCCAATGAATTTTAAAGTGTATTTTTAAACTTATTTTAGCATTTTAGTTTTTTCTAATGAATTTTAATATGTATTTTTAAATTGATTTTAGCTTTATTTATAATTGTTTTAAAATTTTATGATTTTTAGTTGACTTTGTTTTAAATCGACTGTTTTAGAAAGTTGACGATGATTTTTATTTTTATTAACTTTACTAGATGCTTTTATCAGTCGTTTTCAGGTATTTTATGTAAATTTAAACTGGTTTTAGTAAATTAGCGACGAATTTTAGTTATTGGTTTTTAGATGTTTTAGTTACCATGACCCACCAAACTCATCATTATCTTTCAATGCATCGACTAATATCTTTTGAGTATGTATATTTGACTGGTTGGACTTCAACCTCTAGATTTTAGCATTTTACTTATTTTATTTTTTCTTTAATTGATTTAAGCTGTTTATTTTTAGTCCTTGTATATATTTTTAAGATTTTATTCTGTTTAACATTTTAGTTGGGCTTTTATCTGTGTTTTATTATTTCAGATATTTTAGAGAGAGCTTTTATAATTTTAGATATATTTTAGGGGGCTTTTATCTGTTTTTATGATTTCTTAGGGGGCTTTTATCTTTTTTTTTATGATTTTAGATTTTTTTTAGAGGGGCTTTTATCTGTTTTTAAAATAACATTTTACATAGCTTATTTTAACTGTTTTTAATTATTTTAGCAATATTCTAATGGTTTTAGATAGTTTTTAGGGATTTTAGCTATATTTTAATTTTTAACACAGTTTTATATTTTTAGTTTTTACCATATTTTATTAGGGCTCCCTGGCAATTCGATCCTTACAGAGCAATATATATTTAAACCACCAGGAACCAGCATGGTTGGTACCATTTGGGTTCCTGACAGTCCTAAGTCTGTGAAAAAGTGTGAAGGAATCTATATTGCTGACATACACGAATCTATATAAGAGAGCTGTAGTATTGTATTCTTCCAGTCTTAATCATGCGTTTGTTGAAGCAACACTCATGTTTCGAAATAGCGAACGTTGCTAACCTTCGTGAGGAAGGTACCGGATCCAAACATGGTTCCTTGTTCCCAAATAGTATACGATGTTTAATTTGCGGTCCTTCAAACTGTGGTAAGACGAACCTAATGTTGAGTCTATTATATAACTCTAACAGATTAAATTTTGAGAATATTTATCTGTTTAGTAAATCACTTCATCAACCAAAATATAAATATTTGGCTCATGTTTTATCAAATATCGAAGGCGTCGGATTCCACCCATTCGACAGTAATACTAATATTCCTAATCCGAAAAACGCTGCTCCAAATTCATTATTCATTTTCGATGATATTGCTTGTGATAAACAAGATAGAGTGAGATCTTACTTTTGCATGGGTAGACATAGTAGCGGAGACAGTTTTTATCTCTGTCAGAGCTATACTCGTGTACCGAAACTATTGATTCGGGATAACGCCAACTTTCTTATACTATTCAGACAAGATAGTCTCAGTTCTAAAAGGATATACGAAGACCATGTTAATTCTGATATGACGTTTCCTGAATTCAAAAAATTATGCTTGGAATGTTGGAAGACCAAGTATGGGTTCATGGTAATTGATAAAGATCGCGATTTTAACAATGGACGATATCGTAAGGGGCTCGATACATATATAATCATCTAGGAGTCGCTAGTCTTTCAGTAAGCTTCTGGGCATGGAATAAGCAACATCTTATGCGCTAGCTAAAGAGACCGAAGAAATTCGTAATATCATTCGTGAAAAATGTAAGAATTTGAAATGTAAGAGAGAGGAGAGAGAAGAGTACTTGAAGGAAAAATATAAGCCTTTGATACAACCGCTTCAGTCTATCGTATTACCTCGAGAACCGGCCCATGAACCACCAAACATAAAAAAAGAAGAAGAAACTTTGACCATACTCCCCAAAGAGTCAATCGAGACTCCTCCCAAGGTTTCCACACCTATCCCTATTACCACATCCTCAAGACTCAGACCCAATGGTTTGGATATTTTTTCAACATCTGCCACCTATGAGAGTACTTCACCTTTAGAAGAAATAAGTCAACATGCGTCAACACCTCAAGGAGTAGAAACAGTTTATAGCTATTTAGACCAGATTGGTAAAGAGGCTACGAAATATATAATCAAATTTACTACGAATCAAAAGGAGGAACTGGATCAAATTTACGGAATATGTTATAACGGGGAAAATTTCTCTCTCGATGACTCGGTTATAACCATTAGTGACGATTGGCTTGATGTGGATGGCTCGTTACAAAAAATTACTTCAGGGCTTTCCCAGCTATTATTCTTAAAAAAACCCTGAAATGGATGAAGTAACAGAAAATGATAAACACATATACAAAACGCTATTAACAAAAACTAATGCCCATAGATTAGATTATAGCTCTACGGGGATCGTAAATGTTCAAAAAGGAAATCAAAAATATAGGAAGGTAATTTCTAAACTTTTCACAAAATCAAAGGGAAAGGATTTGAGGACCCAAATCAGTTGGTTGAAAAATTGAAAATATTACTGGAAAATGACGGCTCTGAAAAAGAAATTTCGAAAATTGAAAAAAGACTTAGAACGTTAGGTATAATATTATAAAAAAAAAATAGTTAAAATGTCGGATATCAAGAAACAGGTATTAGAAGAATTACATAAACCGGCTAGACGGTCCTTTCAGAGGAGAAAGGTAATTCTAAAGGGTATCGATGACCTGTGGATGGTAGATTTAATCGAACTTTGTTCATATGCTAAAGAAAATAAAGGATATAAATATATTCTAGCTGTGATTGACTGTTTTTCCAAATTCGCATGGTTAATACCATTGAAATCGAAGTCCGGAAAAGAAGTAGCATCGGCATTTGAAACTATTTTGACTCTCGGTGGTAGAAAACCTCTAAATCTACAATCTGATCGAGGAAAAAAATTTTACAATACATTTTTCCAAAAACTAATGAAATCCAACCGGATAAATCATTACTCTACTTTTATTAATATGAAAGCCTGTATCGTAGAGCGATTTATAAGAACTATAAAAAATAAAATGTGGAAGCAATTTAGTCTCCAAAGATCTTATAAATGGATTACGATATATCAAGACTTAGTTAAAAGATATAACAATACGAAACATCGAACGATCATGATGAAACTATCTTCCGTTAAGGGTAAAAAAATTTAAGACCGTTTACTAAATAAAGTTTACAAGTGTAAGCCATCGCCGATCCTAAAGGCGCCCAAGTATCAAGTCGGTGATTTTGTTAGAATTTCAAAACATAAAGCCGATTTCACCAAAGGGTATCGCCCCTCCTGGTCGACTGAAATCTTCAAAGTCGATCAAGTGAGGAAAACCGTTCCTACAACCTATCTTCTTAACGATACATCGAATCAAAAAATTGCTGGTGGGTTTTATGAGCAGGAAATTCAAAAAGTAAAGTATCCAAACGTTTATTTAGTTGAAAAAATTTTGAAACGGAGAGGTGACAAGGTTTTAGTAAAATGGTTAGGCTTCGATTCCAAGCATAACAGCTGGGAGAACAGTAAGAATATAAATATATAGGGGTGCTATTCAACCTTCTCAGTCGCCCACCGACGCTTCGACAGATAACACATGTATGGCTAAAACTAAAGAAAAAAAGAACGTTCGTGTTATTCGTCCTCCGAGAAAAATCGGTGGTGCCTTCAACGATAAGGCTAACAAGATGTTGAAGACCTTACCAAAAATGAGTTTAAGTAATACGGATCTTATATCTTTGGCTAAAAAACATAAGATCCCTCATTTCCGCGGTGTCTTTGCCAGAGATAACTTGCCATCGAAGCCGTGGCTACGTGAGCGCGCTATTTTGAATCTGGATAGTATCAAGGGTCGGGGAACGCACTGGGTATGCTATAACAAAAGCGGTAAATATGTAAAATTCTTTGATAGCTCCGGTAACAGAGGACCTCCTTCAGAGCTAGTCAAATATCTCAAGGATTGTCGGATAAGTTTCATTAGTAAAAGATATCAAGACCCCGATACAAACATTTGTGGGCACTTGTGTTTATTATTTCTTTCTAATCTCATCTAAAAAAAAATGGGGCTAGACTTTCGGAGAGTGTATAAAAGGAAAGCTAATTCAGGAAAAAAGCTCATTCCCCCATCCGAATTCAAAGGAGTAACATCTCTAACAAAAGAAAATATCGAGTATCTCAAGTTAGCAGGTTATCGTGTAATATGGAGGAAATAACTGATCTAGGTTCAACCGCTGCTTTTACCGATTCTATCGAGGGGATAGAACACCATTCCCATTTCCCTTACGCATCGACGAAACTACTTCGAGGTGATGAAATTAGAATATTAGTCCAGCGTCAGGATATTATGACCCTACCATCGAGAAGTTTTCTTTATTTCGAGGGACGATTTTTAACAGAGGATGGTAGAGCTGTATAATAATGCTTTGGCATATTTATTCGATGAAATTCGATATGAATTATGTGAAGTTGAAATAGATAGAGTTCGCAATTGGGGATTACTAGCACTATAAAAGGGATATTGTCTTTACCGTGGAGTTGGACGATAATGACCTTAATGGTCGACTAGTCCTTAAACAAAAAAAAAAAAAAACTGATACCTCTACCACCTCTTACCCGAAATTTGAAGTGAATATTATATTTTAAATGTACCACGCCCATCATATTGGAATCCATCATCAATCCGATAAATTCCTCTAAACTTGAATTATTACTTTATTTGGCCCCCCGTACTCGACATTTAACATGAATATGATATTTTAAATGTACCACGCACATATTGGAATCCACCATCAAACCGATAAATTCCTCTAAACTTGAATTATTACTTTTTTTTGGCATATTCTCCACTCGAAGTTTAAAGTTAATAAAACATTCAAAATATACCATACTCTTAATATTGGAATCCACAATCAAACCGATAAAATCTGAAAAACTAGAGTTATTACATTTTTGGCCCCCCTCCACTCGAAACTTAAAATAAACACCATAAGTAGGGAGGAATTGCCAGTTCTGGCGCCACAATTTGGGGAATCAAATTGGACTTTGGACCCTGGGCTTGCCCAGGGCCACGTGGTCCAGGGACAAACCAACCTTAACCACCACATGGTCTTAATCCCTATTCCCCTAATTAATCCTTAATCCCCTAATTATTCCTTAATCCCTAATAAATCTCTAATCCCTAAAATATCTTATTTTGAATCTTTTTCGGACATGTTTGAACTTGTCGAGTGCATGTCGGAACTTATCGAACATATTCATTTATTTCTTCTAAATATTCAAATGCCACAGCCATCTTGATAATTTTTCGAAATATATTTTCGATTAAGCACTACCATCTTAATAATTTTTCGAAATATATTCCTTGAAATATATAACTGCTACGTTTCTGGTCTCCCGCTTTTCTAAGGCGGGTGGGGGTTACCAGAAACGGCATATATCTAATTGATATTGTAATTAATGTACTTAATTGGCCTTAATGTAAATTGGATACTTTTCCAAAGGTGACGTGTTTACCAATTCCATATTATTCTAATAAACCTGTGGCATAGGGTAAATGATAATAAATAAACAAATCTAAGTTGGACTATATCTTTAATTTTATTGACCAATAATGTAAATTATTTATACTCCCTTTAATATATCATATAAACCTATTTTACTAGCACAAATTAGTTAATGGATGCTGACTGGCAATTTAACATTATTTTAATAAATACTGACCACACAATATTACAATTAGTACTACATATGTATTAACCTTATTTGGTTGGTGGGTACTCTCTGGTGTTGTCTCTGGCCTATCTGCTGGATTAGTCTCTGCCATCTCTGACGCTCTCTCAGACTCAGCACAGCATCCCATCTCGGTCTCTCTCGGAAATCTGGACTCTGCCGCTCCTGCCTATCTGGTCCTCTGCCCTTCTCGTTCCACTCTCGCCCTCTTGGCACACTCCCCCGACCTCTGTCCACCTCCGAACTCACTCTCCACCCGAACTCCCGAGCCTCCTTCTTCACCGTATAAGTCCTCTTTCCCCCACTCTCTTCAGACTTCTTCTGATTGGCTGGCTGGCTGGTTCCAGACTTCGTCTGATTGGCTGGCTGCCTAAAATTTCCCTTCCTTTCTATATTAAACGTGTTTCCCAGCGGCCTCTTTGCCGGGGCAAAACCAGGGTTTATGGCTACAAATTTCTCTAGCAATCTTCTTAGGTATTTCCCTAGGTGTTTGTCGGCAGCATTGTCGGTCCTAAGCTTTGCTTATTCTGAATTTCTAACAGGAGGTTTATGGCCCCAATAACTTACAAGGTGGTATTTCCAAGACCTACCCGCCTTCAAGTAAAACCGACCCCCGGGTTGCCCATATACAGTACTTAACAAATTTTGATATTAAATTATTAATTCAATTTACTTTTCCTATCATGGCAGCATCCACAATACATAGCATTCTCCTAGTGTCAAGGGAAAGAAAAATTAATAAACGTATGTTTATTGATTTTTCTTTTAATATACTTTTAAAAATATTTATAATAATCAGTTTAGATCCGTAAAGTAAAATCCTATCTACAAAATTAACTGTTCAGCATCGAATAAAACAAAATGATATAAAACATACAACATACAAAACATTACTTGAACACTTGAACAACTTGATACAACATATAAAATAATTACAAAAATGAACAAAACCCTTTCTTAAAACAACAAGCTACGATAATAAATTTACAATTGCTACAATTTACATAATAAAAACTAAAATAAAACAATTCTCAATATAAGTTTTTTGTTTACTATTTAAAAATATTTTGACTCAACCTTCAAAACTAAATTTCACAATTACCGAACGGTTGCAGAATATAACAAAACTTGTGATCTTCCATGTAATTACCCCCTCATATTACAATAGTTACAAATTAGTAGCTTTTCGATATTTGTTTTTTCATATATAAATTTTTCATAGACAATTACTAGATAACTTACATAGCGATCAGAGTTCTTCTGTCTTTATTTCACATCCTGAAAAACTTCTTAATTTACAAACAACAAAACAAGAAGCATAATGTTTATACAGTATCATTTTATTGTGTTGCAAGCATTTTTCAAAAACAAAGAGGATTCTACTATTTGGGATTCTTTCCCACTCTAGTTTTAAAATCATTTTTGTTTGGAATCTTTATATTTTAAATAAATGTTTAATTTCAATTATTTTCAGGGTTAATTATTATAACGTCTTATTCGGTATTTATATTTCCTTTCTTAATAGCACGCTGACAAAAGAAACGGCGAACCTCTTACTTTCACAAATCGGTTCTCCTGGTACCATCTTGGGTTTTCTTATGTCACAATCAAGGTTTTAGTATTTACCCATTCTATTAAATGATTATCAATTCTCAGATAGTTACTATATTACAAAATTACAATTTTTATCATGAATCTGGCAAACGAATAGTGTATTCAAATCACAATTTTTTATCAGTTATTAATTAATAAGTTTTGCTGGGTCATATTAATTACAAGTTTTAAAATTTTTCCTTTATTTAAAATAATTTTATCTCTGTAACCAAATCTGGTTCCTATTTATGGCCACTTAAGATTTTTAATTTTCCTATCCGGATGTTCGGATCAATTACACTATGAGCCCAATCAATTTTCTAACACTGTTTTTACAAATGGATCAATAAAAATGTTGCCTCAGTATTCTGGGCGTACTTGAAGATTTCAACATCTTCTCACAAAATAATCTCAGGGATACCTGGAGGCGCTACGGCTGCTCCACATTGAGGGTTTTTCCCTACTAGACACAATTAATACAATAACCCGACTTCAGGGGTGATGGAGGACCTCTGTCTACTCCAAAGTAAAAAGTACAATAATTGCTGACAATAATCCAATTAGGATATATAAAATGCAAAACTTGATCCAAGTTATTTAAATGTTATTATTGGGGGTTGCTCATAGCGACTAAACAATTGAGGCAATTTACAATTATTATTTGCCAACAGTTTTCGAATATGAATTGTGACCCAAGCAAATTTAAACTTGAACATTTTAACTTCTAATTTATTGTAAAAATTAGTATTGATATTATAGTTACTTTAGTCCAATATATAATTTCACTCTGGGATCCATTTAATTGCTTATAATGAACTTTGTGTAGTTAAGACCCTAATACTAACAATTCCTAAATTTAAAAGAGAAACTTATTTACATAAAAATATTTACAATAATATTTACAAAAATTATTTACATTGATCCAGAACGGGTTGACCTGACGACGGCTTCGCCCGGACCCTTTAGCTCGTCAACGGAAGGGACGCTAGATGGAAACCCTTTTTATCCCCTGGACTGGGATAAAGACTACCGTGTCTTATTGTAACACCGTGAGCGCTTCTTTTTTACATGGTTCAAGACCAAATAATCCATATAAACGTCAAATAGCCAAAACAGGAAGGCGATTGGCTCCGTTGGCGAATCCCTTAAATAATTATTTGTTCTGGTTCGAGTATTGGTATTTTCTTTATTTACTGGGAGTGGCTTTATAATCATACTAAGCGAGTTTGCATTATCTGCTCTTGGAGGTGACTTATAAGTATGAATTAAGTTTATAAATTCCACAAGGTCTAAATAGTATTCTTCGTTAGCAATCACTATGGGTCGGTCCTTCTCTTCATCTTCAACCGTTTCATGGGTCATATCAACTTCCTCGCGTACTTGGCAAGATTCAAGAGTTTCTACCTCAGCTTGAGGGATTGGTAAATTCTCTTGAATGGTTTCTTCTTGAAGATTCTTCTTTTCATCTTCAACTTTAAAAGAAACCTTATCTTGCCCGTCGGAATTAATCTCAATGTCACCACTTTCTGATTGAACATTAGGAACCGTTCCTTCCATCGGAGATTGGTTACTTATAATTTTTACATTTTCGAGAGCAGTAATCTCGTTCGGTCCAGTTTCCATACAATTGGTCGCATGGGGTTCATTAATATAATTGTTCACTGTTTTATGGACATGGGCATCATCTTCTGCCCTCTCATTCATATCCTCACTTTCAGCTAGGGATGGTTTCAGTGTATCCTCATCAGGTTTAGTAAACCGTTTTGCAGACGGTTCCAACTTCGGATTCGTTGTGTGTAGAGCGTCATTTATTTCCTGTAGGTGTTTATTATGCTCTTCTATTATTCCCTTTAGCTCTTTATGTCTATCTTCTTGATTTTTCTGCATCTCTTTTATTAGCTGCCATAACATTTCTTCTGGGCTGAGGCTATTTTCTTCTGTTTTCTCCATGGTCTGTGGCTGAGTTGCTTCTGGATGTGGGATCGCTATTCCTTCAGCCAACCCCGTATTCGGCTGTGGTAGTTTCTCGTTTTCTACCCTCAAAGCCATATCAAAATATCGTGCGCGTATATTATCCCTCTAATATCTATTGAAACCTCCGCGGTAGGGTTAAACGCAAGCACTGGTTAAATATAACACAAAAAACAAGCCACTTATAATAAGACCGTACAACAAGAAGTATAAGGACAGCCTTCCTCACACACATCACTAATATAACACTAAGGAAAGAGAGCACGAGAAAACGGAGCAAATGTTTAAAGCGAAATCCTAGAGAATTTGTTAGATTAAAGATATTATCAAACCTTACAAATATTCGCCCTTATGCCACTTTGTATAATTTAACAAGCAATGTCAACTAATGATATGAACAAATTGGTAAGTACGTCCCCACAAGGGATGCCATTTTAATTGCTACGTTTCTGGTCTCCCGCTTTTCTAAGGCGGGTGGGGGTTACCAGAAACGGCATATATCTAATTGATATTGTAATTAATGTACTTAATTCGCCTTAATGTAAATTGGATACTTTTCCAAAGGTGACGTGTTTACCAATTCCATATTATTCTAATAAACCTGTGGCATAGGGTAAATGATAATAAATAAACAAATCTAAGTTGGACTATATCTTTAATTTTATTGACCAATAATGTAAATTATTTATACCCCCTTTAATATATCATATAAACCTATTTTACTAGCAAAAATTAGTTAATGGATGCTGACTGGCAATTTAACATTATTTTAATAAATACTGACCACACAATATTACAATTAGTACTACATATGTATTAACCTTATTTGGTTGGTGGGTACTCTCTGGTGTTGTCTCTGGCCTATCTGCTGGATTAGTCTCTGCCATCTCTGACGCTCTCTCAGACTCAGCACAGCATCCCATCTCGGTCTCTCTCGGAAATCTGGACTCTGCCGCTCCTGCCTATCTGGTCCTCTGCCCTTCTCGTTCCACTCTCGCCCTCTTGGCACACTCCCCCGACCTCTGTCCACCTCCGAACTCACTCTCCACCCGAACTCCCGAGCCTCCTTCTTCACCGTATAAGTCCTCTTTCCCCCACTCTCTTCAGACTTCTTCTGATTGGCTGGCTGGTTGGTTCCAGACTTCGTCTGATTGGCTGGCTGCCTAAAATTTCCCTTCCTTTCTATATTAAACGTGTTTCCCAGCGGCCTCTTTGCCGGGGCAAAACCAGGGTTTATGACTACAAATTTCTCTAGCAATCTTCTTAGGTATTTCCCTAGGTGTTTGTCGGCAGCATTGTCGGTCCTAAGCTTTGCTTATTCTGAATTTCTAACAGGAGGTTTATGGCCCCAATAACTTACAAGGTGGTATTTCCAAGACCTACCCGCCTTCAGGTAAAACCGACCCCCGGGTTGCCCATATACAGTACTTAACAAATTTTGATATTAAATTATTAATTCAATTTACTTTTCCTATCATGGCAGCATCCACAATACATAGCATAACATATAATCCCTAATCCCCTAATTAATCCTTAATCCCCTAATTAATCCCTAATCCCTAAAATATATTATTTTGAATCTTTTTCGGACATGTTTGAACTTGTCGAGTGCATCTCGGAACTTGTCGAACATATTCATTTTATCAAAGTATTCAAATGCCACAGCCTTCTTGATAGGTTATCGAAATATTTTCGAATAAGCACTGCCATCTATATAATTTATCGAAATATATTTTCGAATAAGCACAGCCATCTTGATAATTTTTCGAAATAAATTTTCGAATAAGCATAGCCATCTATATAATTTATCGAAATATTTTCGAATAGTTACTGCCGTCTATATAATTTATCGAAATATTTTCGAATAGTTACTGCCATCTTAATAATTTTTCGAAATATATACCTTGAAATATATAAGATATGATCGATAGAACCTTACTCTATACATCGTAAAATCATGTCGGAACTTTCCAGAGCCTGTCGGAACTTATCGAACATATTCATTTATTTCTTCTAAATATTCAAATGCCACAGCCATCTTGATAATTTTTCGAAATATATTTTCGATTAAGCACTACCATCTTAATAATTTTTCGAAATATATACCTTGAAATATATAACATATAATCCCTAATCCCCTAATTAATCCTTAATCCCCTAATTAATCCCTAATCCCTAAAATATATTATTTTGAATCTTTTTCGGACATGTTTGAACTTGTCGTGTGCATGTCGGAACTTGTCGAACATATACATTTATTTCTTCTAAATATTCAAATGCCACAGCCATTTTGATAATTTTTCGAAATATATTTTCGATTAAGCACTACCATCTTAATAATTTTTCGAAACATATTTTCGATTAAGCACTGCTATCGCGATAATTTATCGAAATATTTTCGAATAAGCGCTGCCATCTATATAATTTATCGAAATACATAACATATGACCGACATAACCTTACATAATAACCACATCAGCTGTTACCATATAATCGAAATATATTTTCGAATAAGCATAGCCATCTATATAATTTATCGAAATATTTTCGAATAGTTACTGCCATCTTAATAATTTCTAATTCAAAACATACAAAATGGTTTACGGGTAAATTAACACATAAAATTGCTTCCAATAAAATTTTTTAATTTTTTTAAGTATTTTTTATTTTTTTTTTAATTTTTGTATCTTTTTTTAAGCTAACCTACATAAATTTAGAAATCAAATCATGATTCGAATACACCCATTCTGCTAATAAATGAGAGCGATAATGTGTACAAATTAATTTTAAATCTTTATGAATAATAAATGGAGCTATTTGTAGACTAGGCAGTTTTTCGACTTGAAGACATTGAAAATCCTCAAGGTTGAATACAACGCAGGAGCGTAAAAATTTAAAAAAAAATTCCTTTTTTTGAAGACCTTTAACAAAAATATAATTATAATTTGAATCCAAGTTTTTCAAAATCGATGATAAACTGTGGTAAGAAACTTCTCCATCCTCCCAATGTAAACAATGATAATTTCTTGCTAGCCAGCGGTTCGTGATTATGCTTTTATAATTATTTACCCCTGGATAAGTAGGCGGCTTGAAAATCCAATGACTAGCTGCATAATGTTTTAAATCGAAAATTGATAATTCTTTAACAATATAATTATTGGAATCGTCTATGAAGCATTGAAATTCTACAACCGCACTGCTCGATGACATGGTGAAGACTGGAGGAATAGAAACAATAAAAGTCTATTTATATCCTTTTTCTAAGAATACTTGTTAAAGGATTATATTCCACCACATTGTCATGTATTATGAGGCAGAATGCAGTTGTTTTAGCCGGAAACGCTTTAGATGCGTCGAATTCCAATCTGACATCGACCGGTCCTGATTTTATTGATTCCGATTGTTTAGAACAATCGATTACGATAATCGGTGCCTTTTCTTTGAAATTCTTTAGCGAGAGAAGCGGCTGAGTCGGATATCCCCCAGGATAGTAGGATCATTGAAAATTAAAAAATAGTAGTAGAGTACCGCGAATCGATTCCTATCGAAATCAATATTTAAATCATCATAAGGATATGATTTTGAAATCAAATATAGTTTAACGTTAGATATATTACAATGATCGAATTGACTAGCGTCCTTTTCGACTTTGTTAATACGATCTGTTGAAAATGCTAGTACTATGTATCTCGGTTTTTCCATCTGATTAGAAGTTTTTACCGCCCAAACCTGTCTCTGTGTGGATGGTAGAAGTGGGTAAACGAACAATTCCCAGCTTCTGAACTCTACCGAAACGGCTTTTTCCGACTTGAGTCTACGTAACAATGTTAATCGTGTAAATTCGTTTACTGATACATAAGGTAATTTCCAACATAGCTTCGTTAATTCAATTTTGGCTTTCTCTGCCGCAGCAGTATGTCTAGATATGTAACTATTGTCATCAGTCCGACATCTTATGAAAATTAGCTCTTGTTTAACATTAACAATAATTTTTTGATAATCTTCGGCGAACCCTAGTAATTGTGATAAGGGGATACACATGTTGAAATAACCGTCATTCAATACATCGAGTGTATCGGATGCAGGAGAGCACCAACCGAGATTCTCCACAGAGGATCCACCCGGTAAAGACAAAATCCCTTTTATGGTGCTAGTAATCCCCAAGTTTCGGACTCTATCTATTTCAACTCCACATAATTCATATCGATTTTCATCGAATAAATATGCCAAAGCATTATTCGTTAATTTAGCCGATGCAGGTACAGCTCTACCATCCTCTGTTAAAATCCGTCCCTCGAAATAAAGAAAACTTCTCGATGGTAGGGTCATAATATCCTGATGCTGGACTAATATTCTAATTTCATCACCTCGAAGTAGTTTAGTCGATGCGTAAGGGAAATGGGAATGATATTCTATCCCCTCGATCGAATCGGTAAAAGCAGCGGTTGAAACTAGATCTGTTATTTCCTCAATATTACACGATAACCTGCCGACTTGAGAAACTCGATGTTTTCTTTTGTTAGAGGTGTTTCTCCTCTGAAGCCGGATGGTGGAATGGGCTTTTTTCCTGAATTATCTTTCTTTTTATACACTCTCCGAAAGTCTAGCCCCATTTCTTTTTTTTATATAAAATTAGAAAGAAATAATAAACACAAGTGCCCACAAATGTTTGTATCGGGGTCTTGATATCTTTTACTAATGAAACTTATCCGACAATCCTTGAGATTTTTGACTAGCTCTGAAGGAGGTCCTCTGTTACCGGAGCTATCAAAGCATTTTACATATTTACCACTTTTGTTATAGCATACCCAGTGCGTTCCCCGACCCTTGATACTATCCAGATTCAAAATAGCGCGCTCACGTAGCCACGGCTTCGATGGCAAGTTATCTCTGGCAAAGACACCGCGGAAATGAGGGATCTTATGTTTTTTAGCCAAAGATATAAGATCCGTATTACTTAAACTCATTTTTGGTAAGGCCTTCAACAGCTGGTTCGCCTTATCGCTAAAGGCACCACCGATTTTTTTCAAGGGACGAATAACACGAACGTTCTTTTTTTCTTCAGTTTTAGCCATACCGATGTTATTTGTCGAAGCGTCGGTGGGCGACTGGGCAGGTTGAATAGCACCCCTATATATTTATATTCTTACTATTCTCCCAGCTGTTATGCTTGGAATCGAAGCCTAACCATTTTACTAAAACCTTGTCACCTCTCCGTTTCAAAATTTTTTCAACTAAATAAACGTTTGGATACTTTACTTTTTGAATTTCTTGCTCATAAAACCCACCAGCAATTTTTTGATTCGATGTATCTTTAAGAAGATAGGTTGTAGGAACGGTTTTCCTCACTTGATCGACTTTGAAGATTTCAGTCGACCAGGAGGGGCGTCTTCACCATGTCATCGAGCAGTGCGGTTGTAGAATTTCAATGCTTCATAGACGATTCCAATAATTATATTGTTAAAGAATTATCAATTTTCGATTTAAAACATTATGCAGCTAGTCATTGGATTTTCAAGCCGCCTACTTATCCAGGGGTAAATAATTATAAAAGCATAATCACGAACCGCTGGCTAGCGAGAAATTATCATTGTTTACATTGGGAGGATGGAGAAGTTTCTTACCACAGTTTATCATCGATTTTGAAAAACTTGGATTCAAATTATAATAATATTTTTGTTAAAGGTCTTCAAAAAAAGGAATTTTTTTTAAAATTTTTACGCTCCTGCGTTGTATTCAACCTTGAGGATTTTCAATGTCTTCAAGTCGAAAAACTGCCTAGTCTACAAATAGCTCCATTTATTATTCATAAAGATTTAAAATTAATTTGTACACATTATCGCTCTCATTTATTAGCAGAATGGGTGTATTCGAATCATGATTTGATTTCTAAATTTATGTAGGTTAGCTTAAAAAAAGATACAAAAATTAAAAAAAAATAAAAAATACTTAAAAAAATTAAAAAATGTTATTGGAAGCAATTTTATGTGTTAATTTACCCGTAAACCATTTTGTATGTTTTGAATTAGAAATAAAAAAAAAAAAAGGAATAAAAAAAATAAGATAAATAAAATAAAAAAAAAAAAACCTCCTTGACGTGGTAAGGAGGCTTAAGTCAAAAAATTGACGAACAAAGAGGGGTATGTAATGCTGTGAATTATTAATGAAATATATAAACCCATACTTGCCATATTTTTTATATATATCGGTAAAAAAATCATTTTTTTTAATTTAAAATTGACTAAATGATTGAAAAATATTATTCACAACCTCCCTAACCTCATATAGAAAAGTTAATGTAAAAAAAAATAATAAATAGGTCGGTATTCGATCCCATGATCTTTACTTTACAAGTCGAGCGTGCTAGCCATCCCCCTATACCGACCTCCCGAGTTAAAGTATAAACAGTAGGAAACATATGGTGTTTTCTTAAAGAAATTATGCATGGTATGGTCACTTGTTATAGATTTATTGTCTTTACAATAGGTTTTGACAAGTTTCGGACAAGTTCTCACAAGTTTTGGACAGGCTCTGACAAGTTCCGACATGATTTTACGATGTATAGAGTAAGGTTATATCGATCATATGTTATATATTTCAAGGTATATATTTCGAAAAATTATTAAGATGGCAGTAACTATTCGAAAATATTTCGATAAATTATATAGATGACTATGCTTATTCGAAAATATATTTCGATTATATGGTAACAGCTGATTTGCTTATTATGTAAGGTTATGTCGGTCATATGTTATGTATTTCGATAAATTATATAGATGGCAGTGCTTATTCGAAAATATTTCGATAAATTATCGCGATAGCAGTGCTTAATCGAAAATATATTTCGAAAAATTATTAAGATGGTAGTGCTTAATCGAAACATATTTCGAAAAATTATCAAGATGGCTGTGGCATTTGAATATTTAGAAGAAATAAATGTATATGTTCGACAAGTTCCGACATGCACACGACAAGTTCAAACATGTCCGAAAAAGATTCAAAATAATATATTTTAGGGATTAGTGATTAGGGATTAATTAGGGGATTAAGGATTAATTAGGGGATTAGGGATTATATGTTATATATTTCAAGGTATATATTTCGAAAAATTATTAAGATTGTAGTGCTTAATCGAAAATATATTTCGAAAAATTATCAAGATGGCTGTGGCATTTGAATATTTAGAAGAAATAAATGAATATGTTCGATAAGTTCCGACATGCACTCGACAAGTTCAAACATGTCCGAAAAAAATTAAAAATAATATATTTTAGGGATTAGTGATTAGGGATTAATTAGGGGATTAAGGATTAATTAGGGGATTAGGGATTATATGTTATATATTTCAAGGTATATATTTCGAAAAATTATTAAGATTGTAGTGCTTAATCGAAAATATATTTCGAAAAATTATCAAGATGGCTGTGGCATTTGAATATTTAGAAGAAATAAATGAATATGTTCGATAAGTTCCGACAGGCTCTGACAAGTTCCGACATGATTTTACGATGTATAGAGTAAGGTTCTATCGATCATATCTTATATATTTCAAGGTATATATTTCGAAAAATTATTAAGATGGCAGTAACTATTCGAAAATATTTCGATAAATTATATAGACGGCAGTAACTATTCGAAAATATTTCGATAAATTATATAGATGGCTATGCTTATTCGAAAATTTATTTCGAAAGATTATCAAGATGGCTGTGCTTATTCGAAAATATATTTCGATAAATTATATAGATGGTAGTGCTTATTCGAAAATATTTCGATAAACTATCAAGATGGCTGTGGCATTTGAATACTTTGATAAAATGAATATGTTCGACAAGTTCCGACATGCACTCGACAAGTTCAAACATGTCCGAAAAAGATTCAAAATAATATATTTTAGGGATTAGGGATTAATTAGGGGATTAAGGATTAATTAGGGGATTAGGGATTATATGTTATATATTTCAAGGAATATATTTCGAAAAATTATTAAGATGGTAGTGCTTAATCGAAAATATATTTCGAAAAATTATCAAGATGGCTGTGGCATTTGAATATTTAGAAGAAATAAATGAATATGTTCGATAAGTTCCGACATGCACTCGACAAGTTCAAACATGTCCGAAAAAGATTCAAAATAATATATTTTAGGGATTAGGGATTAAGGAATTATTAGGGGATTAAGAATTAATTAGGGGATTAGGGATTAAGACCATGTGGTGGTTAAGGTTGGTTTGTCCCTGGACCACGTGGCCCTGGGCAAGCCCAGGGTCCAAAGTCCAATTTGATTCCCCAAATTGTGGCGCCAGAACTGGCAATTCCTCCCTACTTATGGTGTTTATTTTAAGTTTCGAGTGGAGGGGGGCCAAAAAAGTAATAACTCAAGTTTTTCAGATTTTACCGGTTTGATTGTGGATTCCAATATTAAGAGTATGGTATATTTTAAATATTTTATTAACTTTAAACTTCGAGTGGAGAATATGCCAAAAAAAAGTAATAATTCAAGTTTAGAGGAATTTATCGGTTTGATGGTGGATTCCAATATGATGTGCGTGGTACATTTAAAATATGATATTCATGTTAAATGTCGAGTACGGGGGGGCCAAATAAAGTAATAATTCAAGTTTTTTCAGATTTTATCGGTTTAAAGGTGGATGCCATTGTATTGGGGGTGGCACATTTAAAAGTTTCGAGTGGAGGGGGGCCAAAAAAAAGTAATAATTCAAGTTTAGAGGAATTTATCGGATTGATGATGGATTCCAATATGATGGGCGTGGTACATTTAAAATATAATATTCACTTCAAATTTCGAGTGAGAGGTGGGGCAAAAAAAGTAATAATTCAGGTTTTGCAGATTTTATCAGTTTTTTTTTTTTTTGTTTAAGGACAAGTCGACCATTAAGGTCATTATCGTCCAACTCCACGGTAGTTCTTTGACAATTTAGATTAATACTTTTTAACAATTTAGTTTAGTACTGGTTAACAATTTAGATTAGTACTGGTTAACAATTTAGATTAATACTAGTTTTTTGACAATTTAAATTAATACTGTGTAGATAGATACAATTTAGATTAATACTTGAAGGTGGATAGGACAATACTAGAACGATTTAGGTAGAGTTATTATTATGAGATTATTATTAACTTATAATAAATTATTTTATTTTTCAGACAATATTATCGTCCCTACTTTAAGAACATATTAATATTTTTATAGTATTTTTAAATAAGATTAATCAGTTTTGTGGCCCTTAAAAATTGAATTAAATTTGATATGGTAAAAGGATCGTTTCCCAGAAGTTCACAAATTTGTTGCGGCAGCCCATGTTCCTCTCTTTGTTTTTCATAAATTAAGCATTCATCTAAAACATGATTTACACTGTTTCTTACTCCACAAGCTTCACATATGGAGGGGGTCTTTCCTTTCATTAAATATTCGTGGCTGAATCTTGCATGTCCTATCCGCAGTCGGGTTAAGGCCACTTCTTCCTTTCTGTTTCCAGAAAATGAGGTGCTCCATGGCTGAACGCTTCTTTTTAGTACCCTTAACTTGTTATCGGTTTGAGCATCCCATAATGATTCCCACGATGTCCAAACAGCGTACTTTAGTTTGAGGCTTAAATCCAATGCGGGGACTTTCGCATAGCGGATGCCTTCTGTGATCCCTTTCTTAGCTTCTCTGTCAGTTTGATGATTATCAAACTTGATGGTTATCAGTTGAAGTTAGATGGTTATCAGTTTTATGTTAGATTCCAATATGATAGGCGTGGTACATTAAAAATATGATATTCATGTTAAATTTCGACTAGAGGGTGGGGGGCAAAAAAAGTAATAATTCAAGCTTTTCAGATTTTATCGGTTTAAGGGTGGATTCCATTATAATGGGGGTGGTATATTTAAAATATATTATTCACTTTAAATTTCGAGTGGAGTGGGGGCCAAAAAAAAGTAATAATTCAAGTTTTTCAGAATTTATTGGTTTGATAGTGGATTCCAATTTTAATGGGGGTGGTACATTTAAAGTAGGATATTCACTTTAAATTTCGACCAGAGGGTGGGGGGCAAAAAAAGTAATAATTCAAGCTTTTCAGATTTTATCGGTTTAAGGGTGGATTCCATTATAATGGGGGTGGTATATTTAAAATATGATATTCACTTTAAATTTCGAGTGGAGTGGGGGCCAAAAAAAAGTAATAATTCAAGTTTTTCAGAATTTATTGGTTTGATAGTGGATTCCAATTTTAAGGGGGTGTTACATTTAAAGTAGGATATTCACTTTAAATTTCGAGGGGGGGCCAAATAAGTAATAATTCAATTTTTTTTATTTTATTGATTTGAGGGAGGAGGCCATTATAATGGGGGTGGTATATTTAAAAGATATTATTCACTTTAAATTTTGAGTGGAGGGGGGGCTAAAAAAAGTAATAATTTAAGTTTTTCAGACTTTATCCGGTTGATGGTGGATTCCAATATTATGGGGGTGGTACATATGTGGTGATCCACACATATAATTATTAGGCCATTTATTATATAAATATGATGTATATTAATTGTTATTATATTATATTATGTGAGGGCTATTATAGAAATATTGTGTATGTGAATATAAATGATAGTTATTATAATTAGTTTCATTAGGTGCCGAAATAGATAATTGAATATATTTGAGTTTGTATAAATATGTTAACTAATAACATAGGGCCAAACTTTGTACCTTAAAGCCTCCTTATCACCCTATCTCTGAGAAGGCCGCCACTCACAGAACGGAGTCTCTAGCAGAATTTCCTTCCAGTTAGACGTATTGCTGTCGGCTTCCCACTCCTTTCCCCAGGCTTGTATTTTAATATTAATTTGATATATTTATCTATATGTATATATGTATATATTATCACCAATTATAATATCCTTCCATTGCGTAATTCTGTCTATTTTTTGCATGTCCCAATTATTAAAGATAATTAAGATCCACGGACCTTAACGACCTTAACGGACCTCATTACTAACCCATATTATAATTTAATTAAATCAGGGACACGGCAAATTGGTTGCAGAGCGCGATTTTTTGATTTTTAAATAAAATCAAAACGGGTAATCACAACGTAATTTATCGCGAGTAAAAAAAAAAAAAAATATAGTCTTTATATGTAGAAATAAAAACTATTTATTGGTGAACTTTGGTCGCGCGTATCTATAAATTAATTGGTGAAATATTGGGGCTTAACTATTTGTATTAAGTATATGGGCATTTAATTGAAAATTAAAATTAATTAAAATATAATAATATAATTATTAGGGCGATTTTGTGATAATACTAAAATTAAAAAATGGCCGATGAATCCAATAAAATTATAAGTATGGAAATGATTATGGAATATTTTGCTAAAAGTGTTGAATTTATTATAGAAGATTTGAATGATTTAGAAAATAAAATGGCTGGGCAGCTTAATGAATTTATTATAAGAACTAATAAACTTAATGAAAGCGCGGAAAATTTTGATTTAAGATTAAGTGGTCATGTTGAAAATCCAATAGGAGTGGGGAATGAAAATATTATCAGTAATTATATTAATTCGGAGAGGAAAAATAATAATGATATTCTTTTAAGTACCTTAGAATTTTTAAACGCGACGGAAATAAATATGGATGATTTAGAAAATTTAATTGAAATCAATCAGATGGAAATAATTGAAATAAATAACGCGCGAATAACTTTTATGGAGATTGCCCCGGAAAATAATGAAAATTTAAATATTAGCCCAATTGAAAATAATTGGGAAAATTTAAACTGTCGCCCTACTGATAAAATTGAAATTAATAGTGAACAGGTCTGCCAACCGTTATTTTTGTTCGATAATAATAATGCCAGTATTTCTCCGAATAATCTGTGTAATGCCGTCCTTTGCCCTAATCCTGGCTACTTGGGTTCAGATCGGAACGGCGGTAAAGTGTTAGTTAATTAATAAATAAAATTGGATTTAATTTAATTTAAAAATATAAAGACCGCGCATGTTTTAAGGAATTTAAACAATTTGATTAATGAGAATAATGTCAATTGCATAGTGTGTATAATGATGAGTACGACGTTTAATTGGAAAAATAATAATTGTTAAGGATAAAAATTTGATGGCCATAATTAATAATATTAGGTAATGATGACAATAATTTTGATATTGGATATTATATTCATAGAAAATAAATTTTTATTGAATTAACGACGAATAAAATAAAATTTTGAAAATAATTTTAAAAATATTAAAGGGGCCTAAAATTTAATAAATTTTAAATTGTGCATCTATTAACGTCGAGTTATGATTGTATAAAATGAATAAATTGTTCACCGGGCAGCATTATTAAAAATTATCTATATTTTTATTATGATTCGACTGCGAATATTTTTGGAAAAATTGTTTTGATATATTTTTATAATAAAAAGAATGGCCGATGATAGAAAAATATTGTCTTCGTATTGTCGTAATAATAATTAATGATTAGGAAAAATTGTGTTCCTGTAATTTGAATGATATAACATGGCGAACAATTATTGTAAATTACGTTGTAATATTCTATTTATTTGATGGGTAATAATATTGATTAAAAATGGTATTCGCATATTTTAATGATAATCTTATGGCGATTATAAATAATGGTGGAATATATATACATATATGATGTAATAAAAAAAAAATGTTGATGGCCTATCCTTGAACCCTTTCCTGAGGCAGCTTTTGTTTTAAGTAAAATTAAAATCTATTGTAAAAAGCTCAGTTGCAGATATTAATTGTTATATGTTAGGAAGTGTTGACCTTGAACTTGGCCAGAGAGATAGAAAGCTATACTAGCTACTTTAATTTTGGCTCTATTACTGTTATTAGAAAAATTGAAAGATGCACAGAGATAAGTTTGAATTTAATTATTTTATTTAGAAATAATAGTTGTGATATGGCCTTTGTAAAATTTAATTGAATAATTTATATTTTAGAATGAATATACCTATAATAATTTGAGGCCTATTTTGATATTCTGTTTGTGTATATGAAATGTATTGTAATTAATAATTTTTATATTTAGAACATTGAAAATAATTCAATAAGTATACATTTTTATGACTTTGGAATTAATATTGATTTGTGAATTCTAGATTTGAATGGTAATTCTGAATTTGTAATTTTATTTAAGAGGATCATTACAAGAAGATTTGGTTTTAATTTAATATGCACAGAGAAGTATTTTTATATTTTTTCTTTTTCAGGAATTTTGATATTTTTTATTTTTTGAATTTTGTTTGAATGAATGATTTTTGTTGTATGAAAGGAAGTTTTATGTTTGTAAACCCCTTAATATGTTACATGTTTGTGTTGTAATTTTGTTGATTATATAGTGTGCAACTGAGCATAAATAAAATGGCCAAGTATTACTTCGAAAAACAATAATGGTATTTGAATAAATGAATTCATAAATAAAATAATTGATAAATATAAGTTGGTATGAAATGTATTGGTATATATTGATATGTATAATGGTGTCATTACTATTGAGGATGAAGGTTATTTTGAATATTAATTATGATGTTTATTCATATTATTTAAAATGAATTATTGGGATTATATTGACATTGATTGAATGATTTTTTGATGAAATTTATATTATGATGAAATTACTGTGCATCAAATGTTATTTTCTGTGTTATATCTGAGAACAAGGTTAAGCGCTGGTAAAATTTTCAGGTCCAGAAGGACTGATCGTAAATTTGCTGCCATGTATCCAGATCTGTTAGCAGAGCCCTCCTTTTTTCAACTCTTGGGCATTACCAACAGGCCATCATCGAAAGCATCCATCCAACCACTCAAGCCATCAAGGACACCAACACACATCGAGGATATCAACCAGCCATCGATCCACTTATTCTACGGTCTACTTGTCATCGAACTTAGCCAAGTATTGTAAAATGATTTTTAATTGTATAAATTTTGGGGAAAAAATTAAGAAAATATTGCATAAATTTGAATTTGGGCTTACATTTTTTTTTAAGAAAAAGCGAAATTTTGAGATATTTGAAATTAATGGAAACTTATTATGAATATATGGTAATTTAATATCAAAAGAATACAGTCCTTAAATTAGTAATTTGGGTCTCATAAAAAAAAGAAGGAAAAGAGACTGAAGTTTTTTTTCACATGTATATAGCTTGATTTATGGCTTCGAAAGAAGCAAGACAGATCAATCTACATAGATGTTTTTTTTGCTTCAGTGATATAGAGACCAAACTATAAATTTTGATCTAATTAAAAGAAAATAAAGGACTAATGATTATTTACATTGAAATTAGTACAATTTTGTTGAGCGGGAGCAAATTTAAATTATTTGGGCATTTTGAAATTTTCGAGAGTTAAATAACATTTTATTGTTTTTTTGGTAATGTTTATCTGAACTTAATGAGCCCTTAAATTATTATTGAGACCTTTATATTGTAATCAAAAAAAAAATTGATGATTAATGCCACCACAACGATTATCAGAGCTGCCTAATATTTGCTTACAATGTTTATTTTTTATATATGTGCAATAGGTCTCTAAAATTAAGATTAGATTAAGACTAATTTAATATAAGATATATGTTTGTGGCCAATATGTATATAAGGATTCAATATATTTGACATGGCATCACATATGATAACTGACACATGCCAATTTATTTTGCTGGGCAGAAATTTTGAAAGGATAGTTTCCATTAAAAAGGGTCCCACATCTGCTCCGATGTGCTATTTTCCTGCATTTAGCTATAAATTTGACCTAGGGTCCTTTTAAATTCGTGAAGGGGTATGTTGGATTCCTTGCCTTTCCATATCCTGTGGTTCAAGACGACTGCATAAGTGGAGGCCCCACTTATAAGGTTGTGATCTTGAATCCTAACCTTTCAAGATGTTTCGAGACGACTGCATAAGAGGAGGTCCCTCTTTTCAGGTTGTAATCTTGCAGCCATAAATCCTGATCTAGGCGAAGGGATCAAATACCCCCCACAGGGAAACCCCCCTCAATTGGCACACACAGAAATACTGAGACTATTAATTAAACTTAATTTTCAAAATGATGGTTCTATATACATATTGTTATATGTGTGTGTGTCTAAAATACTTTAAGTTAAAATAAGTTTAAAACCTTTTGCACATCGGATTATATCTGCCCATATTGATGTTCTATTATAAAATATTACAAATTTTTTCTTCATCGTCATGAAACTTAATTGAAATCATCAATTTTTTTAATCGAGAGGGGGGTAATGTGGTGATCCACACATATAATTATTAGGCCATTTATTATATAAATATGATGGATATTAATTGTTATTATATTATATTATGTGAGGGCTATTATAGAAATATTGTGTATGTGGATATAAATGATAATTATTATAATTAGTTTAATTAGGTGCCGAAATAGATAATTGAATATATTTGAGTTTGTATAAATATGTTAACTAATAACATAGGGCCAAACTTTGTACCTTAAAGCCTCCTTATCACCCTATCTCTGAGAAGGCCGCCACTCACAGAACGGAGTCTCTAGCAGAATTTCCTTCCAGTTAGACGTATTGCTGTCGGCTTCCCACTCCTTTCCCCAGGCTTGTATTTTAATATTAATTTGATATATTTATCTTTATGTATATATGTATATATTATCACCAATTATAATATCCTTCCATTGCGTAATTCTGTCTATTTTTTGCATGTCCCAATTATTAAAGATAATTAAGATCCACGGACCTTAACGACCTTAACGGACCTCATTACTAACCCATATTATAATTTAATTAAATCAGGGACACGGCACTTATAAAATATGATATTCATGTTAAATGGCAAGGGGCAAAAAAAAGAATCCACCATCAAACCTATGATGGGGGTTGTACATTTAAAGTATGATATTTACTTTAAATTTTGAGTGGAGGGGGGGGGGGCAAAAAAAGTAATAACTCACGTTTTTCAGATTTTATCGATTTGATGGTGGATTCCGATATGATGGGGGTTGTACTTTTAAAATATGATATTTACTTTAATTCCGAGTGGCGGGGACAAAAAAAGTAATAATTCAACTTTCTCAGATGTTATAGGTTTGATGGTGGATTCCAATATTATGGGGGTTGTAAATTCAAAATATGTTATTCATTTTAAATTCTTCGTCGAGAGGGGGGTAAAAAAAAAGTAATAATTCGAGTTTTTCAGAATTTATCGGTTTGATGGTGGATTCCATTATATTGGGTGTGGTACATTTAAAATATGATATTCATGTTAAATTTGCAGTAGAGGCGGGCCCAAAAAAACTAATAATTCACGTTTTTCAGAATTTATCGGTTTGATGGTGGATTCTGATATTAAGGGGGTGGTACATTTAAAATATGATATTTACTTTTAATTTCGAGTGGGGGCGGGGAAAAAAAGTAATAATTCAACTTTCTCAGATGTTATAGGTTTGATCGTGAATTCCAATATTATGGGGGTAGTAAATTTATAATATGATATTCACTTTAAACTTCGAGTGGGAGGAAGGGCGCTAAATAAAGTAATAACTCAAGAATTTTAGATTTTATCGGTTTGATGGTGGATTCCAATATGATAGGCGTAGTACCTTTAAAATATGAAATTCATGTTAAATGTCAAGTAGGGCGGGCCCAAATAAAGTAATAATTTTTCAGATTTTATAGGTTTGATGGTGGATTCCAATATAATGGGGGTTGAATATTTAAAATCTGTTGATATTTACAGGTTACCTACCTGTGATAATTGCTATCAGTTTTGTTATTGTGTTTCAGTTTTTAACTAAGTTCTTTCTTGTTCATGTCCGTTGTGTTATTTGTTTATAGTTATTTTATTGTTCATTAATTTTAGATTTTATCGGTTTCATGGTGGATTCCAATATCATGGGGGTGGTATATTTAAAACAAGATATGCACTTTAAATTTCGAGTGGAGAGAGGGCCAAAAAAAGTAATAATTCAAGTTTTTAAGATTTAACATTTGAAAAACTTGAATTATTACTTTATTTGGGCCACTCTCTCGAAATTAATCATGAATATCATATTTTAATGTACTTTTTTTGGCCCCCCTTCACTCGAAACTTAAAGTAAACATCAAAATTTTAATGTACAACCCCTATCATATTGGAATCTACCATCAAACCGATAAAATCTGAAAAACTTAAGTTAATACTTTCTTTGGCCCCCCTCCACTCGAAATTTAAAGTAAACATCATATTTTTAATGTAGAACCCCTATCATATTGGAATCCACTATCAAACCGATAAAATCTGAAAAAACTTGTGTTAATACTTTTTTTGGCCCCCCTCCACTCGAAACTTAAAGTAAACATCATATTTTTAATGTACAACCCCTATCATATTGGAATCTACCATCAAACCGATAAAATCTGAAAAACTTGAGTTAATACTTTTTTTGGCCCCCCTCCACTCGAAATTTAAAGTAAACATCATATTTTTAATGTAGAACCCCTATCATATTGGAATCCACTATCAAACCGATAAAATCTGAAAAACTTGAATTATTACTTTTTTTTAGCTCCCCCTCCTGGGGGGGTACATTTAAAATAAAATATTTATTTTAATTTCGAGTGGTGAGGGGGCCAAAAAAAAGTAATAATTCAAGTTTTATTTGAGTCCCCCACTCAAAAATTAAAAGAAATATCATATTTTAAATGTTTCACTCCCTTAATATTGGAATCAACCATCTAACCGATAAAATCATAAAAACTTGATGTATTACTTTTTTGCCACCCCCCCTCTCGAAATTTAATGTGAATAATATATTTTAAATTTAGCACCTCCATAATATTGGAATCCCCCTCGAAATTAAAAGTGAATAATATATTTTAAATGTACCTCCCCCATAATATTGGAATCTACCTACAAACCGATAACATTTGAAAAACTTGAATTATTACTTTATTTGGGCCACTCTCTCGAAATTAATCATGAATATCATATTTTAATGTACTTTTTTTGGCCCCCCTCCACTCGAAACTTAAAGTAAACATAAAATTTTAATGTACAACCCCTATCATATTGGAATCTACCATCAAACCGATAAAATCTGAAAAACTTGAGTTAATACTTTTTTTGGCCCCCCTCCACTCGAAACTTAAAGTAAACATCATATTTTTAATGTACAACCCCTATCATATTGGAATCTACCATCAAACCGATAAAATCTGAAAAACTTGAGTTAATACTTTTTTTGGCCCCCCTCCACTCGAAATTTAAAGTAAACATCATATTTTTAATGTAGAACCCCTATCATATTGGAATCCACCATCAAACCGATAAAATCTTAAAAAAGTGAGTTATTACTTTTTTTGCGCCCCCCCCCCCTTCACTCAAAATTTAAAGTAAATATCATATGTTAAATGTACAACCCCCATCATAGGTTTGATAGTGGATTTTTTTTTTTTTGGCCTCCTCACCATTTAACATGAATATCATATTTTATATGTACCACCCCCATAATATTGGAATCCACCATCAACCGGATAGAGTCTAAAAAACTTGAATTATTACTTTTTTTTAGCTCCCCCTCCACACGAAATTTAAAGTGAATAATATATTCTAAATATATCACCCCCATTATAATGGAATCCTCCCTCAAACCAATAAAATCTGAAAAAAATTGAATTATTACTTTTTTGGCCCCCTACTCGAAATTTAAAATGGATATCTTACTTTAAATGTACCATCCCCTTAAAATTGGAATCCACCATCAAACCAATAAATTCTGAAAAACTTGAAAAATTACTTTATTTGGGCCCCCCGTACTCGACATTTAACATGAATATCATATTTTAAATGTACCACGCCCATCATATTGGAATCCACCATCATTTCGATAAAATTTGAAAAACTTGAATTATTACTTTATTGGGGCCCCCCATTCGAAATTTAACATGAATATCATATTTTAATGTATCACGCCCATCATATTGTAATCCACCATCAAACCGATAGAATCTGAAAAAAATTCGATTGACCAAATTTTAATCGGTTAATATCAGGAATAATATTAATTTGAGATTGCGGCGGTTCAAAAAATAATATTATATTTTTTTCCTTACCAAAATTCGAATAGCTGAATATCTCCGTCCCCAACAACATCATTGTGTTGTCTCAGACGTGTTCCCCGGTTACCCGAACCCCTGCAGCGCCAACTGTCACCTTCTTGTGGTGCCCCCTTGGGAGTTGTTAATAAATAAATAATTTAAAATAGGTAATCCCCCTACACGAAATTTATAGATATATCTTTCGAAACCACCACCCTGGTTACCATGATTAAATTTCATTATATTATAGATAACCGAAAAGTTTAATATTTTTATATTTTCGAATTACACATGAGGATTAGCCCCCCTCCCCCCGAAATTCATAGTAGATTTTAAAAAAAAACCAACACCCTGAATGACATGATAAAATTGCTTAATATCAAAGTTTTCGGAAAAGTATAATGATTTGATATTTTGAAATGCCCCCCTCGAAATTCTTACTAGTTTTTGTTTTTAAAAACCACCACCCTAGATGATATGATAACATTGCATAATATCAAAGATTTCGGAAAAGTATAATTTTTTGTAAGTATAATCCTGATTTCAAAATGGGGACCACTAATGATTGATTCCAATCACTAGGAAAATAACCAGAGATCCAGATGTGATTGTTGAAATCCAACGGCCATTTCAAGGTATTTTCAGGCAGTTGTTGGAGCATGGCATAGTGGATTAGGTCTGGTCCAGGTGAAGATCCCTTGACACCATTTAGTACAGTATGCATTTCCCAAAGAGAAAATGTAGCATTATAATTTATGCTCTAATCAGTAGTGGAAAAGTCTAATTGATCGAAGTTATTGTCATTAGGAGTTTCATTGTATACTCCTGTGTAATAATTAGCGAATATTCTGCACATTACAGCTGGGTCATCGCTCAACTTTCCTTCACGTGTTAGGGTATACCTAGAAGTATAGCTTGTTCCTCTTATTTTCTTTATTCTTAAACGCACAACTTTGGAAGGGGTAGAGCAATTAATGGATTAAACGAATGATTTCCAAGATTCTTTTTTTCTTTCGTTAAGAATCCTTCTACATATTGCCCTTTGTTTTTTATAATCTATATGATTTTCTTGATTCATATTCTTTTTAAATCTCTCGAAAGCCTTTCTCCTCTGTTTGGTAGCTTCCTTACAGTCGTTATTAAACCAATGAACAGGCGGTCTTCTGTAACTGCCCTTGGTTTTTGGGATTGAGGCCTCTGCTGCTGACCGGATTGTCTTGGTTATGGCTTCACATCCGTCGTCAATGGTCATACTATTGGGGGAATATTCTGGCGGACTAGCTAAAGAAGTGAATAGTGGCCAGTCTTCTTTTTCTAATATCCATCTAGGCACCCTGTAAATTTCGTATTTCGCACTCCTAAATTTTAAACATATAGGGAAATGATCACTTCCATAGGGTTCTGGTAGAACTGTCCAGTCAATACAGTCAATCAGGGAACTGCTGCAAAAGGATAGGTCTATGGATGATAAAGAGCCGAAGGTGGAACTTAAATATGTATATGTAAATATGGATCGCCGAAATTCAGTAACAAGAGGTCAGTTAATTCTAAAAAAGTTTCTATAATTCGACCCCTAGAGTTGGTATCGCGAGAGCCCCATAGTGGATTGTGGTCGTTAAAGTCGCCGGTGTATAAAACTGGTTTCTTCAATTGTCTTTGGATGTGGAGAAGGTGTCCTGTCTCTATGGCGTTGTCCTGAGGAAGGTAGATATTACAAATAGTAAAGGAAATGTTTAGATGAACTTGAACTGCTATTACTTTAAGTGGGGAATCTATTTCTACATGGTGGGAATAAATGGAATCCTTTATCGCTATAGCTACTCCTCTACACGCTCAGTCTGAAGGAAAGTCTGAAGTGCAGTCTTTCCTGCAGATGTCGAAGCCTTTAATGGAAAATTTGTCCGAAGGTTTTAGATGGGTTTCTTGGAGGCATATTTCAAAGGGATCTTCATCTTGCATTAAGATCTTCAAATCATTGAAATGACTTTTAATGCCATTGCAATTCCATTGGACGAGGGTCATGGTGAGAAAGATGTTACTAATAGTTGATAGTGATAATTATGGAGGAGAAAAGATGAAGATAAATAGGAACTAGGAAAAAAATAAGTGAACAAAGCATTATAAGAAATATAAGAAATAGAAACTCTAGTATTTGTGGAAGACAATATTATCATTGCATATTTTATGTTATTAAACAATATATTAGATTTTTTTTAAAACATGATTATTTATGATTTATTCTGTTTACTTGATGAATTTTTTTTTCTTCCTTCCTTTTTTAACTATTGGGTTGATGCAAAATTAATGCAGTTTTTTAATATTCATTGAAAATAGGCCATATCTTTACTTAAACTATATATATTTAATCAAAATAATTTCCATCTGAATCAATGCACTTTTGCCAACGTTAAACAAGCTTTCTTATTCCACCAGAAATAAAATCTGAATCCCTGGACTCAATAAAGTCACGAAAAGAATTTTGAATTTCATCCTGGTTTTGAAAATTTTTCTCCCTCAAAAAGTTACCCAGATGCCTGAAAAAGTGGAAGTTTGTAGGAGAGAGGTCAGGTCAATAAAGTGGGTGTGGGAGAACTTCGTAGCCCAACTTGTGCAGTCGTCGTAGCGTTGGTTGTGCGACGTGTGGTCTGGCGTTATCATGGAGAAGGATAGGTCCCTTCCGATTCATCAATGCTGGGCAAAGACGTTTTAATTTTTGATTCATGTTGTCAATTTCTTGACAGTACTTGTCAGCAGTTATAGTCTCACCTCGATTGAGAAATCTGTAGTGGATAACACCAGCAGTATACCACCAAACTGTGACCATAACTTTTTTTGGGTGCAGGTTGGGGTTGGGGAAAGGTTTTGGTTGTTCATCTTTGCCTAGCCATTGGCTATAATGCCTTCTGTTGTCGTATAAGATCGATTTTTCATCGCACGTCACAATGCGATCGAGTAATGGATCATTTTTATTGCGTATCACAAGCATGGAACAGATTTCAAAGCGGCGATTTTTTTTTGGTGGTCGTTTAATTGGTGTGGCACCCACTTGGCCAACATTTTTACCTTACCAATTGCTTCCAAGTGGCCTACAACTGTGGGTTGGTTCAGGCCGAGTTCTATCGCTATTTCTCGGGTGGTTTTGGTTGGGTCTTCTTCCACTATTGACCTCAGTTGGTGGTTGTCAAGAGCAAAATGACGGCCCCGACCTTCCTTGTCTTCGAGGTCGAAATCTCCACTGCGAAACTTCTGGAACCAACGCTGCACCGTGCACTCGTTAATAGCCTCCTGACCCCACACTTCGTTAATATTACGAGCCTTTTGCGCAACGCTGCGCCCTAATTTAAATTCGTAAAAATAAATTTGACGAAAATCGTGCTTCGACATTTTCGATTTAAGACCTTTGAACACACTGAACAAAACGATTTTACTGATCAAATTCATGGTGAAAGAGAGGGTATTAGATAAGATTTGTTTTGTTATAATAATGATCAATGTTAGGATTTGCTTTGTTTACACAATTGGAATTAAGATATCGCAATAGAGGATACCTGCATTAATTTTGCATCAACCCAATATATTTATGTCCGATTTTTCTACGTCCATCTCCTCAGTGCACCCAGGCAACTGAGCCGGTGGAGCAGAAAGATCGGAATCGAGATCTGAGTCGCTCTCAGACGAGGCTACGGGAGAGCGAGGCCTGGGAGCGGGGCTAGTAGCGATAGAGCTAGCGAAGGGCTGTGGAGAGGGGATGGGAGGGGGGCGGGAGACGATGGGCGGGGGGGGGGGACGGGGCCGCAGCGGGCTGCTGCTGCTTACTTTTGTTTAGTTGCTGGTAGCAACTGGGTTCGGAAAATGTAAACAAAACATTGGCCTGTATGGCTGCGTCTTTCTTTTCAATAATTTTGGGTTTTATAATATCTGCAAAAGATTTTGTGAAATAAGTTGGGTTTTTTTCCCTGTAAATTCTTTTTGCCTCATGGAGGGGAATTTATTACTGAATTGAATAGCTTTTATTTCTTTCTGTGCTATAAATTTTGGACATTCACGATCTAATGCGTGATGATTTCCTTAACAGTTAATACAATTTTGGGGTTTATTACACGTATAATTGTTACAATGTTTTTCTTCACCGCAATTGGCACAAATTGCTGACCTTTTGCATTTTATAGTGGGATGAGCTAACCCTAGGCAATTATAGCATCTCATCGGATTCGGTGTATATGGTTTAACACGTATTGTGTGAAATCCTATTTGCATCGTTTTGGGTAATTTTGGTACCGGGAACGTTAAAATGTATGTGTGTGTATATTTTTCTATACCGTTAATTTTTATTTTTATTCTATTGATATCAATTATTCTATCACCGAGTTCTTTTTTTATTTCTTCGATCTCAACAAACTGAAGGTCGTAACACCTGATCACGCCTTTAAAATAGTTTAGAGATTTATGAGGGCTAACCTTAATTTCAAATTGCCTCCAAAGTCTTTACAACTTAATAGCTTTTCTGTCTGTCTGTTTGTGGCTGTCTCCACTAATAATGTACCATCTCTTAACTTTTTAATTTTTTTTACATTCCCAATCAAATTAACAATAAATTTATGAATGAAGAATAGTGAAACTTTTTTAAAATCATCTTCACCAATTCTCTTTACGATAAGGTAGTTAGGGCTACTTTTAGTCATAAATGTTAAATTTAATGTTTCTGTTGATAGTTTTAAACGCCCTCTCTTCCGAAATCTAGATGTAGGTGAGGGTGGATCGCACATGTTTACCTAACCTAAGCTAACCTAATCTTACTTTCTATACTTAAACCTAAATATTTCCTTATAATCTACTTATATGTTTATAATAAATTGGTTCTATGACTAATAAACTACTAATTAAGAAGTAGAAAAAAATTAAGACTAGAACTTATCGGTTTGAAGAACGGGAACACAACAGGAGCAACTATCCACTTCGGCTTCTAAACACCATATGACGAAAGTCAAGAGATGCCCAAAATTGGAAAAAATTGTCCACCTCCCGTAAGTACTCGCAAAACTTGCGAGATCGTGGGAGTGGTTTCACTGAAGAGGAAGGATTTGGCACCGTTTGGAAGCGAGCTCCCTGGACCACGGTTAGCATACCGCGCATGTCACGCGGAAGACACGGGTTCGGTTCTCGGCGGAGCCAAATCTTTTCTCTTAAAAAATAAATTATTTAAAATAAATTAAAAAAAACAAGGTGGTTACCCACAATAATGATAAAATTAATAGCTCTAACTAACATTGATTGGGCCAGAATCCATGGTTGTTGGCCAGACTGTTTTATAAGCCAATAAATGAATAAATAAAATAATTTTAAGTGACCCGGAATTTGTTTACGAACTTATGTTCTTGATTTGCGATCTGGTTTTGTTGCCTAGCATATTTAAATAAAATTCTTTTGTTTGTGCTATTTGTTTATTTCTTGTTTATCTTTTTTGTTTTTCTTCATTAAAACTTTAAACCCCTATATCTGCTATTTTTTATAATTGTACTAACTTAATTAATCATGGGTAATCGTCGCCGTTCAGTCGCAATATTAAAAAAGCCAATCGAACAATTTATAATATTTTCCGAAAAATGTAAAGATGCTGTGGATAATCTGGAAGTTGAGTTGGGTAGAACTTTCATCAAACATTTAAATCAATTAATTGAGGAAATGAGAACATCCTTTAACGATCTCGTCACAGAATGTTTTAATCATAATCGATGAGTTCCAGAAAGCTTAGAAGAGCCGTTTATTCAAGCCCAGTTAGAAGTTATTGAATTAGAATCGAAATTACCAAGCCGCTTGGTTTGCCTAAATTCAACAATGAAATTGCTCAATTTTAAAACGACATACCTTCCTGTAATTAATCACAATAAAGCCGCTTGGTTTTCCTAAATTCAACAACGACATTGCTCAATTTTAAAACGACATACCTTCCTGTCATTCGTCACAATAAAGGCTTAAGTGACGGAATCAAACTCACATCTTTAAAGGGTTGCCTCTCGGGCTTTAGCTGTCATCGGCCATTTTGAAAATCTAGATTCTAATTACCATATTGCTTGGACGCCCTGACCAACCGTTACGATAACATATCGACTCTCGCCTCTCCTATACTACATGACATGTTATATGTCCCACCGATTACACGCCCATCATCCGAAGCTTTTGAGAGTTCTTTTAAAATTTATTCTGAGTAGGGGCAACAATTGAAAACGATGGCGCTTCCCAATCTTAGCGATTATCTTCTATACTTCAAAGCTTTTCGCAGCCTTGACCCGGTGGCCCAATGGAAATATAAATTTTATAATCCCAAGGAATTTCCTACACGAGCCGATTTGTTAAGTTATATCAGCCGATTAAGAGTCGCCTCCGCCTACGTTTCCGCATCGCCTGCTCTTATAAAACGCAACGCTTACCCTACGTGCCAGCAATCCCGGCCTGTAAAACGCGCTTTTGCGTCTGCCTTCAGTGCCCTTATTGCCGGGAGGCTCACAATATGCAACATTGTCTGGGTCTCACTGCCTCACCGATATGCCGCCCAACGCTCTCTTGCCGCTTCTCAATGACCCCGTTCCTCACCGACTATACCTGCGTTTCACGCTTCGTCTCCATCACCTCCCCTCGGCTAACCGAGACGTTTGCCCACATACCATAATAATTCGCAGAGGATCCGCGAAAATACGCCCCCTTCGCCATCCTCCCGATCCACCGCCCCGATTTATTATCACCGCGTGTGGGATTCCTTCAGCGCCTACTGCTCGCCGATCACCAACTTTAAGGGCTTCCGGTCGAGATCATTGACTACCGGCCGCCGTTGCGGTTCCCGTTCCTATTCGCGCTGACCTCCAACGCTCGCCGATAACCGTTGTTGGTCAAGCTCACCGATCACTGGGTAGGAGTTATATGATAGAACCCGATTACCATGTTTGTTCGCCGTCTCACCCTCGCCGCTCTCACCATCATTCTTATTCACCGTCACCAGCTACTATCACCGAATAAACGAAGAAAATCACCGAAACGCTCCCCACGTCTTAAGTGGACTTGTCCTTCAGGCCGCATATTACCTAATTACCACTGGCCGATCCATCTCTATGTCAACCAGGTAAGGTTGACATCCTGTTCTGGATAGATGCCCTTCCCCTCATCATCCTGGGGATTGCTCCTGTATCTAAGGGCGGACCCATTGCCATAGAAACTATATTGGGCTTCTGCCTCACAGGTATTTATCGCCCCCCCCCCAGCCTGCAAACGCCGTACCACCTGGTCTGATTAGGTAACCGACAAGAAGGAAAGACATATCGCCCACCTCCTCGCCGAAGCACTCACACCGCCCCGCCTGAACAAAGGTCTGATAGCCTCACACCAACTTCAAATGCCACCCTGTCTCAAAGGCCTTTATCCAATCTCCAGCTTAACAGAGATATCCATATCCAATCTCTACATCCAAAAGTTCTGGGATCTCGTGGAAGTCTGCGCTATTCCCCCAGATCTCTGCTGAAGAACAGCTTTGCGAGAATCTCTTCCAAAAATCAGTCTCCAGCAAATCTGCAGATCACTAAATTACGCCCTTACCACTGCAGTCATCGGAATTAGAGGAAGCTTATTTCCGGGCTCTTAAACAATTTCACCGACTTGAAGCTTGCCTTCAATATGAACCCATCCTCCAAGACACTACATCGCCTTCATGCGCGAATACCTTGACCTTGGTCACATGTCCTTAGTTCCGGAGGCAGAATACGCCCGCTTCGTAGTTCATTACCTCCCTACTACTACTACTTACTATCCTGTTCACCGACCTGATGACCCACCTTCAAAAATTAAAGTAGTTTTCAACGCATCATCTCAATCCTCCAATGGGAAATCCCTTAATGATATCTCCTACACCGGGGCCAAATGGCAGGTGGATATCGTCACCTTGATCACCCGCTCTTACATCCATCGATATATTTTGACCGCCGACATTAGGCAAATGTATCACCAAATTTTAGTACCCCCTGAAAACCAAGACCTACACTGATCGTCCTTTTCACTCGCCAAAAAAAAATAAACAATCTAAAAATGAGAAAATATTTATGAGATAATGTGCCCCCTCCGTTTGAAGACATTTTTGTTGTCAGATCGCGGGCATATACATACAAATCAAATACCCAGATACGACAATAGTTTTTGAGTTAGTCTGTTCACACACACCTACCATTATTTGGACTCAGGGGATCCATTCATTCATTTCCATTGAACCCCGGTAGTAGAAATTTTTAACCGATCACAATGCTTTTCCTTATATAAAAAATAATTGGAAAAAGAAGCTATTAATATATTGATAGGCGTTATAGATAAATAAAATACTTCATTGATTCGTTTGCTTGATAAGCGATTTGCCTTCGAAATCACCGTTTGAATAACTCGCTTTGTTAATTTGTATAGTTTTATGAATTTTTCATTTATATAGCTGAGTAATAATAAAATAACTTATTATATATAGGCAATATTCAATCCATAGTACCATCAAATCAAGAAATAATTATCTGAACTGTGTGTGTGTGTGTGTGTATATATATGAATGAAAAAGTGTTTATTTTAAAATCCATAATACAAATCATTAAATAGAGAAATTAACAAAATACATAGACAATGGAAAATTCCGTCTGTCGAGGTCTGTGTTTCAGATTTTGTAGTTATAAATAAATACTATAATACACATCAATGTTTTACAAAATCATAATAAATAATTAATAATTTAACACAAAATACTAATCATAATAAATATAATGAATACAATATAATAATAAAGAATATGAATAAAAATATATAAAAAGGTTGCCCCAATGATCCCCTACCTGCTAATCCACTGAGCTCTTCTCAATGTGGCCTGCTGGACATAACAGCTAAGTGCTATCCAATTGCTTCCAATTAATAGAGTAAATAATTCATCTGGTGTACAAACTTCCCGACCGAAATATTTTTTCCTTAGTTCGCCATAAACATGGCAGGTCCCAGGAAGTGACAGTTGTCTTCTTTCTCCCCTCCATGGCATACTGGGAAGTCATCTTTACTTTCGTTATCCCATGGTTTTACGTTTAAATTTAACATTTCGGTTCGACTACGGAAGATGGTCCTGATAACTGTAATATCATAACGGTCATCGAGATACGGCGAAACAGTGCCTGCTGTGCATAAGCCCGCTTAGATATAAAAACGCGAATGGATGCATTTTTCTAGGTTTCTTTGTTTTTCTTCTTCCTCTATCCCCTGACTGACTGAGGCCAACTTCCGCCGCAGGTCTACCACATTTAACAGGTCGAGTTTAATTTTGAAACAATCCTCAAACTCCAACCACTTCCGATAATGGTCAACATTAACGGCTAATATCTTTTATTGTGTTATTTTTTACATGTTTGTATTAAATCTTGCATTGTAACAATATCGTTCCAGTTTTCTATTTTAAATTTGATTTAGTTATTGACAGCTAAAAAGACCCACTTACAACGACTTCAGACCTTTCAATCAAAAATATTAAGACTCATAGTGAAAGCACCATGGTACGTCACCAACCAAACACTACATACTGACTTTCAAATAGAAACAGTAGACAACATATAAAGACACTTTATAAACGTTTTCATAGCACTTACAAGGCCACTTCAACCGACTGATTAGAGACATAGCAACAGCTGATACACCAATATATAAGAGATTAAAAAGGGGTTGGATGAGGGATCTTCTTCGTTAACAAACCAGATTAACAGACACAAGCCAGGGAAGAGGACCGCTGGGTGTCATCCTTCGCTATGCTCTTATTTAATTAGCATAGCTCACATTTGCTGATTGTCGAAGTTTGTTGACTGGCGCAAATCAAGATGTGTAGGAAAAAAAATTGATTTAGTTAATATATTTTTAACATCAAGTTGAACAGATTTCATAAATTTTAGAAGCAATAACATTTTGTTTTTACGTCGTATTTTAGATAGAATTACGATAACTACTCCGTATTCCGATTTGCTCGGAAAAGGGCAATCTAGGAAATTGTGACATATGGTTAAAATGTTATTGCAATAACGATATTTTTATAGATGTTCCTTGGTGATAAAGAAGTACTGTTTAAAATAAACTATAAAATAAGGTTTGTGGAAAATTATAAAATATTTACAGTTAAAACCCAGATTTTATAAGGCTGTTTCGCTTAAAGATTTTTTAAGTCAACTCAAAACGTTTGGATTCTTTCACTTCAGCTAAATAAAGTAGAATATCTTAGGGGAGGTGATAAAGTAACTTTATCAAAAAAAAAAATAATACATATACATCGTTACGTTTTTGTAATGGTGTGAGAGCATTTAGTAAGATGTCGGTTTTTAAAAATTATATTTAGAAACAAACCAATTATAAATGTAGACCTAAGAAGGGTAACGATGAAGTTCAAAAAATTTTGTAATGTGGCTTTCAAATATTTTTTATTCTAAAATCTCAATCAGGTCGTTTACCTTCAATAACAGTTCTCACATTTTTAACATTTTCAGTTTTAGGTACTTTGGACATATGGAACGAATTCGTCAGGTACTCATAAATCAAGATTGATTTAGATCATCACACAATCAAGATCATCACTTGATCCATTATATTGATTTTTTGAATTTGTCTCTGCCCTGAACAGCAGAACAGGTATTATTTAATACATCAGAAAAATAGAGGTGAGGGGGATAATTTTTAACTTTTTACCATTTTATCCGATTTCGATGATCTGAAACACCTGTCGTTCTCAGATGATTATGATAGTGAAATGATTAATTCCACATTAGTGTTAGAATTTGTTTATTATACTTACACATAATTTTTACAGCTGTTATATTAAATTTTAGATAACATTTTAAATTTAATTTAAATTATATACTATATTTTTTCCACAAGTTGTTATCTATAATTTATGAATGTAGCATTCCTAAATAATGATACGATAAATCCGAAAGCGCTGAGTAAAAATTTAATTTTTGTTTTAAAAGGAGCAACACAAAATCTCCTAAGGTGCTAACTACTGGTGGTTTTATCCCAGTACAATAGTAAAATGGAAAGAGTTAAGAAATCAATTAAAATAAGGTCGCAGTTTCAGTCTTCTAATGCTAAAGCGGGCGGAACTGATATACCAGTCTACAGGCCCCAGGGACTCGAACTGATATATCAGTCTACAGGCGTTAAAGGGTTAAATAAGTAGCTGGTTAGCAAGATAAAATAAAATAATATACTTCTTATTAATATACTTTCTTATTAATTACTTCTTTCGCGAGGATGCGAGGTAATCGACAGTCCGGCATATCCAGAACCTTCAAAATATATTCAAAATGCATTTTTAGAGTGTAGGAGTATATGGATGCTATTCCTGTTTCGTGGGCCAATATATATGTTGGCGCGAATCGCGGGGGAAGCAATAACTTTCTTATAAAATAACGTTTGAACTTCTCCAAAACATCATATGAATCGAAACCCCCTAGCCTGCCCTGCATAACTAACCACTGCCCGCGATATTGACTTATATATTTCTAGGTTACTCGTATAGGGTATATTTTTGTTAACAATGAAGTTACTCCAAGTTGAATTCAAACCAAATTTTGCATGGCATACCCTCTCGGAAAAGTGGCGCCCCAGAGCCAGTCTCGGAGTTATAATCACACCAAGATATTTGTATTCATTGACCACTTCGACATGAACCCCTCCGAAGTTCTACCTCTCGAATCTGGTCAACCTACCACCATTGCGAAAGACCATTATTTTGGACTTCGCTAAGTTTATATTCAGGTTCCATACACTGCAGTAGCCCTCTAGATTGTTTAGCATTCTCTGTAATTTTACTGGAGAGGGGGCCAATACTACCTCGTCATCTGCATATAGTAGACATCTGATATTTACTCCAGCGATATCTATTCCTTCTTCAAGAGTATCGTGCAAGTCGTTTAAAAACAATGCGAACAGCAGAGGGCTCAGAAGACAACCCTGCCTTAAGCCGACCGAGGTTTCAAAAAAATCTGTAAGGCCATCCATATGATATACAGTCGATTTCGTGTTCAGATGCAGTTTTTTAATGATATTTAGAAATTTATTAGACATTCCGAAATTAGATAATTTAAAAAACAATGCCTCCCTATCTATACAGTCAAAGGCCGCCTTAAAATCAACAAAAATGCATATACCTTACGCCGTTTTCCCAAATTTAACTTTACAATACTAAATAAACTGAAAATGTGGTCAACGGTGGAACAGCCTGGTCGAAATCCCGCTTGGAAAACGTTCAGCAATCTGTAAACGTTCACCCAATCCCACAAACGTCCCAACAGAATGCCAGTAAAAAGCTTAGTAATTACATTTATGAAAGATATCCCTCTGAAATTTTCTACGTTATGTTCATCCCCTTTTTTAAATAATGGATAAATGACTGATTCGGTGAAACTCAAGGGGATTGTACCGGTATTAAAATAATTATTAAATAAATCGACAATTAGCCCCAGGCCAATTTATGGTAAATTTTTGAAAAATTCATAGGGGACAGAATCGAGTCCCGGAGCCTTATAATTTTTCCCCTTTGCCATCGCAATTTTCAATTCGCTTAGCGTAATTTTCTTATCCAGTTCAACGTTTTCCCAGCAAGGCGCTGCGTCAATATTGGAGAACCTTTAATTGTAGGGTTTAACAATGAACTAAAATAACACCTCACCGTAAGATGCTCACCGGTAATATTTGATTCATTAATGAAATTTCTATTCTTAAATTGATTTATTAATGCCCACAAATCTTTTGAATCTATAATTTGTTTGAATTTATCTTTAAGGGTCTTATAATAAATATTTTTTTTCTTATAAACCATTTCTTTATATTCATTATTCGCTTTCAAATAGAGAAATTTATTGTAATCGTTACTCCGTTTCCTAAATATCCTCAAAAAACTAAAAGACCTATACCGGTGTTTAATACATTCGCTATCGAACCAAGGCTGTTTACCTAAATTTTTACCACTTTTTACCTTTTTTCCGGAAAATGAACATTCCACAATACCTTTTAACAATTGAACCAATTTTAAATCTGATTCCCTTATCTCATTTACTTTTATATAGTTTAATTTACTTTCCAATTTTGATTTAAAATATAATTCTTCTTGCAATGACCTTCTCAATCTGTTTAGGAGTTGTGGGGTATTTTCGAAATCGCCAGTTTGATCGAACTCCAAGACTACTTCAATTGGCATATGCTGAGTAAAAACTTTAGGAATTACTTCAAAATTTTTGATATATCTCAAGATAGGTGCCGTTACGCAGCAGATATCAATTACTGAGCTACCTCTCCCCGAGATGTATGTTAATTCGCCATTGGGGTCCCCCTTTGTACGCCCATTGAATATAATTAGTTCACAATCATCGCACATCTCTAAGAACGATATATCTCTAGAATTCAAAACTTTATCCTTTGATTTTCGGTTAAAGTTTAATATACATTTTTCTTGAAAAATAGGTTCTGGTATTACCTGTCTTTCTGACAACCTCAAGTTCATGTCATCTACTAATAGGTACTTTCCGCGAAAAGACAAAAGAGAATCTAGCAATTTTGAAAAATCCTCATCCCAAAAAGAATAAATCAAATAAATGGTTATAATAAAAATTTTTTCCTGAGCACTATCAATTTCAATCAGGTCATAATTACCATATCTTACAAACCTGCATGCCACATTGAAAGGATTTAAATTATTTTTAATGCCTAACAAAATACCATCACTTGCCCTACCCTTTTTACTAGCTTTATTTGCTCAAATCCACACTAAATTAAATTCACTAAAGTATTTTTGATATTTAAAACAGTCTGATTCACCTAAGAATGTTTCAAATAGCGCTATAATATCATATTTTTTAACAAAAATTATCTAAGAAAAGAGCTACAGATCAGTTTACTAGCCAAGCCACCTATATTAAAAGATAAAATTTTTAAATTAACATTCTTATTTATACTAAAAGACTCACTTATTTTGACCTGACAGACGGATTTGTTTCATTTATTATTATTTTGGTTTGCAGCAATTTTTGACGAAACATCAGGAACTCTTCTTTCTTCCGAATTTTCTTCTGTTAACAATTTGTTTATTGGTTCTGATAAGTCGACATTCGTGATCTGTTTTAATTTTTTTACAGCAATTTCATTTCCAAACATTAGACCCTTTTCTTCTTTCCAAAAAATTTTTTGATTATTCACCCATAAGAAATTATTTTGAGCTGTCACCGATGTTTTTGAATTACTTTGTTTTATACATTTTCTTAAGTATAGCAGTTTCCTTTTTGTTTGCCTTTGAGTGAAAGGAAGATCTCTTTCTACTGTGATACCTGTTCCTTCTCTTAACATTGCATTTTCTGTAGACAATTGTTCAATTTGATCCGTGAAAATCGCAATGTCATTTTTCGTAGCCACAATTTCCAACTTTTTATCTACTGCTTGCAGTTTTTTATCAATTAACGTGCCTAAAGAGTCCATCAGCTGATTTAAAGATAAGCTACTAATAGGTACCTCATCGAAGTCCTCTGACAATTTCCTTTTTCTTCCTTCTTCTGGTTCAGCATCACGGCTTTTAACTTTTTTACTTTTGTCCACCACCGGTGAAAAATAAGTGTCCAAATTATTATTATATATTTTATATTTCTAAAGAAACACTAACTAGGAGCTTATTTTTAGTTCAATTATTTGTTTTCACTGTTAGAGGAAAAATCTAAACTGAGGTGAAATGTAATATAATTATAGAATTTAATTCGATTCGCAGTAAACTTTAAGACAGTAAAATTTACGATCATAAAGTAAAACATTGACTATCTTCAGCACTGCACAAATTTTCTACTGTTTCTCACATACTTATAGCTTTACCGACTTCTTTTTATTCAACCTTATGAATACTAAAACTGTTCTCACTTTAATGAAAGATTTTACTCTAAATCTCTGACTTTTAACAACCTTTTCAGTAAAAAGCAACTAACTTCAAGAGAACAGCGCTAAACACGTCTGATCCCTACCGACTCACAACACAGACTCCTGTGTGTATATATATATATATATATATATATATATATATATATATATATATATATATATATACAATGCGATAACATATTACACTGTAGCAACCTTCGTTTCCTTATTTAATTATTTAATAGATCATATCTTTTAAAGAGTGCTTATATTGGGCAGTAGAGTGTTTGCAGTGTGAAAACTTATTATAACTTTTTACTTTCTTACTAGTTTATGGACGTGAAATTTAATTATTTTGTACAGAAAAAGAATAAATAACATGACAACAAACTTACATATAAAATTGCAAATCAACTAGTGTCAAATGGGTTTTCTCAATGTTCAAGTAGTTAAGAAATCTGAGAAAGAATTTGTGATCCAATGTATATCCATTGATATGAACACATAGTATTTAGAGCCAGAAGAGTTTAAAGATGTAAGTATTAACATTTCTTAATCAAACAAAAACCCTTAAAAAAATGCAATCTGCTATTAAAAAGAAATATCCTAGAGGCTATAGAATAGTCGCCATTAAAATTGATAAAGATATTAGAAAAGCTTAGATTAAAAGATTATTTTGATAAAGCTAAAGTAGTCTTGTTGCGGCATGGTGCGTGAGGAAGAAGCTGAGCATGGCGGCATCCAAGACCCAGGCCATGCTCATGAGCGGCTCGATGGTCAGGGCTCGCCCTATAACACTTGACATCCAAGGAGAGAGGGTATGCCTAGGTGAGGAGGTGATATATCTAGGATTAAGGTTGAGAAAACGTTTTGACGCTACCTGTTTAGTTTCAGAGTATAGTAAAAAATGATAAGGAAAATCAAAAAATGATTATAAATGTTAATTAGAACAGATGTTATGTTGTTGTTTTTACAGTGAGACAGTGAATAAAAAATATGTATACTGTTCTTATTTTTGTGATAATTATATTTGAATTATAAAGTAAATTAGTGCATTCCATTATTAGAAAAAGAGTTATTAACATTAGTGGCGACCGTGACAGGACTTAGTCTGCTATTTAATAGAAATGGATGCATTAAAGAAGATAAGAGCAGGACATCGGTAGTATTCACGAAAATTAACGACTCTTTGTTAGTTGCTGTAGAAAAGAGTGCGGAGGAATCTGTTTTGCATGACCTTTTAGCAATATTAGAAGGTAAGATAGAAAATTTAAAGGAACTAGATTTGAAAATCCTAACTAATTTAATAGAAGAGAATAGTTCTCAAGAGGTTTGTGATAAGGAAATTGAATCTCAAGATAAATATATTGGCCCCTTGAATAAATCCAGAGCTTTAGTAAACCAAATTATCAAATCAGAGGTAGGTTCAGTTAAATCATGTGTTAGTAGCAGTAATAAAACCACTCCAAGATTGCCTAAAATTGAGTTAAAAAAATCTGGTGCGTGCGCGCAACACACAACTTTCACTTACCAACTTACTTATAGTAGAAATTAATGTGTTTTGTTAATTGCTACTACTCAAAGCTGCACATTTTTTCTCATTCATTTCTTATTTTTGTTTTCATTTGCTCAAAAAAAACAACAACACTAATTTCTTTTATTATTAAATAAAAGTATTTACTTGTTATAGTTCGGCAATGCAAGCATACTACTCCAAGTCGTCTGATTTTATAATTCTCTATGTACTTGTTGAATATTTCATTTAGTTACTATGAAACAAATAATTTCCATTAAATGAACAGACCGGCTTTAATCATGAACAATGGTCTGTCATTAAAGGCGTACTAAGCATGCGTGGGCTCAACGTGTTTTATGAATTGACTGAATATTTTTCTTTTTTTATCCTCTATATGTTTACTTGATTTTTATCATATCTCATATTTATCCATTTCTTATTTCTAGGTTATAGGAAAACAAAAATGGCCCCTTCCCCATTTAAGCTCCCTCAGAACATTTTAATAATAATAAAGCTAACCTGATATTAATGAACACCTAATTTTCATTAAACACCACGAATTTGATGAACATCTTTAAAGCCGTTTTTTTGATAATCGAAAAAAAATTTAAAATTGCTAAAAAAGTTATGAAATAAAGTGCCCTTTCCGTTTAACCAATTTTGATGAAATGTTGGCTATCACATCTTTGGCATATACATACATCAAGTACCCAGTTTGATCAAAATCGTTAAAGCCGTTTTTTAGATAATCGAAAAAAAGGTTAAAATTGGTGAAAAAGTTAAGAAATAAAGTGCCCTTTCCGTTTAACCAATTTTGATGAAATGTTGGCTATCACATCTTTGGCATATACATACATCAAATACCCAGTTTGATCAAAATCGTTTCAGCCGTTTTTGAGTAAATAAAAAAAAAAACCCGTGAAAATGATACAAAATTTATTAAGTGAAGTCCCCCCTCCGGTTGATCAATTTTGATGAAATATTTACATTCATATTTGGGGCATAACAATATATCAAAAACTCAGTTTAATCAAAATCGTTAGAGCCGTTTTTGAGAAAATCGAAAAAGACGTAAAAAGTTATAAAATAAAGTACCCCCTCCCTTTGAGCAATTTTGATGAAATTTTTGCTGTCATATTACGGGCATATACATATACTAAATACCCAATTTCAGGTTCGCACGGTTTATAGTTTTTTAGCTAGTCTGTTCACACACACACATACACACACACACAGACCTTTTCGCGTGACTTGGTTATTTCGACTCAGGGGTCCCCAAAACGTGTATTTCCGTTGAAAACCGGAAGTCGAAATTTTTCACGATTGCAATACTTCCACGTACTATATATTTCATGTATAGGTAGGTATGTGAAAGTAAAAATTTAGTGGTGAATTATTAGATTGGATTCCATTCTGGAATCTATTTGAACGAATTCACAGTAATACAGAGTTGGATGGCCTAGATAAATTTCACTATTTATTACAATCAACGGTGCCTAATTCTAAAGCTGAGACATTAATTTCATATAGTAATGAATAATTACAATAGCAGAGAAGGCGAAGCCGGTAGAAAGTGTGTTATCTAATTTATCGACAAACCAGTTATTTTTACAGACTAGTTTTTGTTTTAAGAAATGATGAGTTTGAGCTTAAGGTTAGGGTTTTAATTGAAACAGGATCGTAAAATTCTTGTATCACCAAAGAATCAGCGAAACGGATGAATTACCAAGCAATTGGTCCAGAAAAAATTATTCATGCTCTTTTTGGGGGTACCAGACTGATGTTGTTGAACATTATAAGTTTAGAAACTTTGTTTAGACTTTGTGACGTAAAAAGAAAATATTTTGGTAACCTGGAAGCACTTGACCAACCAGTGATTTGTTCGAACATTTTTTGAGCTTTCATAGGACCCTGGGACCGAGAATCTTCTAAGTTAGGTATTTCAATTACAGATCAAACATGCGACAAGATTGATGTACTTCTAGGAGCCGATGTTGCAGGAAAACTTTTTATTGGGAAGAAGCATAACCTGGGATGTGGTTAAGTAGCCATGGAGACGTTATTAGATTGGGTGTTGATGGGCAAGATTGCTTCTGAACGACATGACAGGTCTAATAATGTGCTGGTAACTTCACTTTTAAATAGGGATAATTGTATAACACAATTGTGGGAATTAGACGTGTTAGGAATTATGGACCCGGGGGAGAAAAAGTCAAGACAGGAAATCGAAGCTAAAACCAGACATCATTTCTTGAACACCGTTTATCGAGATGTCAATGGCAGATATGTGGTTTCGCTTCCTTGGGTTGAAGGTCATGCATCCTTGCCTTCTTATTATGAACTTGCCAAACGACGCTTAGAAAGAGTAGTTGTCAAGTTGAAGAAAGAAGGGTTATATGAAAAATATGATGCTGTATTCCATGATTGGCTTTCCAATGGTATTATTGAGGTCGTTACAGCAGAGGAAATCGACAGACCAGCTCACTATTTACCTCATAGACATTTAGTCAAGAAAAATAGCCTTACTACTCCATTAAGACCTGTTTTTGATGCGGGGGCTAGCGAAAAGGGATCACCATCTTTGAATGATTGCCTGAATAAGAGAAAGAATATGATTGAGAAGATACGTGAAATTTTAAGTAGGTCTGCTCATGTGGGATTGGTCTTACTACGGACATTCGCAAGGCATTTTTACAGATTGCTGTAAGTGAAAAGGATAGAGATTGCCTTAGGTTTATATGGTTTACGGAAGGTGGACAACTCATTACAATGAGGAATACTCGAATAGTATTTGGAGTTGTTTGTAGCCCCTATCTTCCAGGTGAGGTTATCCAATATCATTTAAGAAATGCCACCAGGTGTTCTATAGATGTAGTAGAACAATTAAAAAACAGTTTTTATGTAGATAACTTAATACTTAGCGTTAAAACCGAAGAGGAGGCTCAGAAAATAAGAAATGAACCTTCAAACTTAATGGCTGAAGGATCGTTCGATTTGAGAGGCTGGGAACAATCTGGATGTGCTAGTGAGGATGGGGTAAAGGAGGTGCATGTTCTCGGTTTCGTTTGGAACACACTGAAGGAAACCTTAGGATTGAATAAAGACTTCTTTAATCATCATGAGGAACTTGTCACAAAACGAGTGATACTCTCTGTAGCTCAAAAAACTTTGATCCTTTGGGATTAGTCTGTCCAGTTACTTTGTTACCTAAAATTATTTTACAGAAAACATGGAATGATAAGATTGGATGGGACACTGACGTTAAAAAAGTTGAGATATCTTCTTAAAGTGGAGATTGGAGTTGAATTATTTGGCTAAACTTAGAATACCAAGATGTATTGCAAGAGGGTCAGACCGTTCAAGTTGGAGTCTACACTGCTTTTGTGTTGCTAGCAAATGGGCATACGCAACAGCGATTTTCTTAAGATCTGGAACCGCAGAAAATCCATATGTACAGTTAGTACAGGCTAGAACCCGTGTAAGTCCAATTAAGCCTTTAATAACGATACCAAGACTTGAACTGTTAGCTGCTGTAATTGGTGTAGGACTAATGATATCACTGAAGAATTCTTTCAAATATGGTGGATTAAAAGAGTATTACTAGACTCTTTAGATAACTACTAGACTGATTCTACGACTGTTCTTGGATGGATACGTAGAGATGAGATATGGACACCTTTCGTTGGAAACAGTTAGGGAGATAAGAAAGTTATCGGAGGTTGGAAGATGGTTTTATGTTCCTGGCTCTATAAACCCAGCCAGACCTACCGTCTGAAGGATGTTCTCCGCAGCATTTGGCTGATTCCTGATGGTGGGAGGGACCGGAGTGGCTACTTGAGTCAGATGAAAATTGGCCTAACCAGTATTTAGGATATGATGAAGAGTCTGTAGAACAAGAAAAGAGGGAGAAGGTGGTTTCCGCCTTGGCTGCTACTGCAGACTAATTGGCTGGATTAAACGATTTATCTCTAATGGGGCTCTTACAGCCTCAGAAATCATCCAAGCGGAGTTAACTTTGTAGAAATTAGTCCAAGCAGAAGCCTTCGAGAAAGATAATAAGAAGCTTGTTTCCTTATGCCCTATTAGAGATGAAGAAGGGCTGATAAGACTGGAAACTAAGGTTTCAAATAGAAAATATCAGGGGGAAAGGCATGGATCTGCCTGTTCACTTGCGCGGTGTACCGGGCAGTTCACCTTGAACTTCTGAATTCATACGATTTTCGTTATCCGATAGTTTTGTACTCATGTCACCCTTTAGTATGGAGTATGCTGTACAATCTTCACCTGATGAATTGCCATGTAGGTGCACAAGGACTTTTATCATTAGCGAGAGAAAAGTATTGGACACTCTCTGGAAGAGGCACTACTAGGTCAGTGGTAAAGAAAGGTGTTAGATTTCGTCGTCATGATGCAAAACCAGCTGAGCCACCACCTATTGCTCTACCTGAAAGAAGAGTAAGAGATGCCAATACATTCGAGATTAGCGGTATCGATTTGACTGGTCCATTAATACTTCGATCAGGGGGAAAGGCATGGATCTGCCTGTTCACTTGCGCGGTGTACCGGGCAGTTCACCTTGAACTTCTGAATTCATTATCAACTGAAAACTTTTTGCGAGGATTTAGAAGATTAATTTCTAGAAGAGGACGACCCCATACCGTGTGGACAGATAACGGGACTAATTTTAAAGGTGCTGAGAGCGCTCTCAAGAATTTTGATTGGAACGAAATTATCAATTACTGTGCAGGTCGAAAGATACATTGGCAGTTCAACCCTCCATCAGCTCCATGGTAAGATGATTGGTGGGAGCCTCTAATTGAGTTGTTGAAAAACCTTTTGAAGTGGGTGACTAAGGCCTATAGGACGGGGTCACACAAGGCAGGGCAGGTGCTGTCGGGAGCGATGCCCCAGGACCTCATTTATAAAGAAGACGTTATTAGGTACGAGGTGAAGGGGCAGGGGCTAGATGCGCTCCCCGAAAGGCTCCGGCAGGGGATCGGTGAGACCCCCAACGCCAGGAAGAAGATGCTGAGGGAGGACCTAACAGAAGAATGGAATGGACGGTGGGTAGATACAGTGGCTTCATAGAGACAGTGTTGTCAATGAAGGTGTGTTTTCCTATTGGTTAGCACTTTCACGGCCATATTGTTTTCAACTGTACTGTTTACCTAATGCTATTCAGTCTATATTGTGTCTTCTTTTGGACGATTACAACCTTTTTTTTATTGTTTTTAACATTACCTTGTGTTCTGCATAGTTTATAGTTTTATCTATAAGTTTATAAAATATTTTAGTCTAAAGTTGTTGTACCAACGTATTTAGTCTAGTGTAAATTGATAAGTAAGCTGTTCCTGAGGCCTAACTCTCCCTAAATTATTTTTTCTGAAATACCTATTTTATTTGTAATTTTTTTTTGTATTTCGTAATTTATTAATCAAATAAATTTATAAATAAAAATTGATAAAATGGAGGGGGCACTTTATTTAATATATTTTTACGTTTTTTTCGATTTTCTCAATAACGGCTCTAACGTTTTTGATCGAATTCGCATTGTTTAATAAGGATTGATGTGACAGCATAAGTTTTATTAAAATTGATTAAACGGAGGGGTCACTTTATTTCATACATTTTGTCTCATTTTTTTATCTTTATGTTCTGTACTAGATGTATTATTTTATACAATTGTGAATATCAATAAATGGTTTAAAAAAAAAAAAATAAAACATTTTTGGACCTTATTTGGTGTAATGATTCGACAAATATTATAAAAGTACAAAATCAATAAATTTATGGCTTTTGTAATTTATTTGACTAAAACTTGTTGCAAGATTTTTCATAAAACATGAAATGAACACAATCTTTTCGGAGGCGGCGCAAAATAGAAAATCGATACACAATTTACGATTTTCCTAATTTTTAGTCTTGACAATTTTCAATTTTGCGCCGCCTCCAAAAAGATTGTGATGTATTGAACATGATATTTAATATCTTAATTTAATAATTTTAATTAACAGTTATTATGTATTCCTACTAATCAAAATGAAATTATCCGTTTTAATGGATTTCCTGCTTTTCATACCATTTTCAATTTTGCTGCGTATTTAATAAAAATCAGAAGGTAATTATTTCATACCTTTCAGTGCATTTATTTTTACTGGTTCCTAGTTTTCGAAGTCGGTTATTTCATACTTTTTAGTGGCGAAAGATAATTTATAGAATGCTATATGTTGATTTCTAAAAAAATTTCGAAGTGCTTTATACTTCACTTACCTATACATGAAATTTATAGTAAGGGAAAGTATTGCAACAACAACGATGGGGCAACCGCTAATCAAATTGACCATATACTCATCAACTCAAGGCACGCAACATGGCTCTTAGACGTGAGGACATTTAGGGGAGCCAATGTTGATTCAGACCATTATCTTGTTGTAGCAAAACTAAGAGCTAAACTATCAACGAATCGATCTAAGAGGTGTTAAGCGGGTCGCGCTCTAACGTTCTCGGCTATCCCGGCCCCGAATCAAACATAAGTCCGTTTTTTTCAACCGTTACCGTTCTGCTCGAGAATGTTAAGTGGGTCGCGCTCTAACGTTCTCGGCTATCCCGGCCCCGAATCAAACACAAGTCCGTCTTTTTTTTAAACGTAACAGTTCGGCTCGAGAATGTTAAGCGGGTCGCGCTCTAACGTTCTCGACTAACCCTGCCCCGAATCAAACATAAGTCCGTTTTTTTTTTAACCAATACCATTCAGCTAGAGAATGTTAAGTGGTTTGCGCTCTAACGTTCTCGGCTATCCCGGCCCCGAATCAAACTTAAGACAGTTTTTTTTTACTTAACCGTTCGGCTCGAGAATGTTAAGCGGGTCGAGCTCTAACGTTCTCGGCTATTTCGGCCCCTAATCAAACACAAGTCCATCTTATTGAACCGTTACTGTTCGGCTCGAGAATGTTAAGCGGGTTGCACTCTAACGTTCTCGGCTATCCCGGCCCCGAATCAAACATAAGACCGTTTTTTTTTAAACGTAACTGTTCGGCTCGAGAATGTTAAGCGGGTCGCGTTTTAACGTTCTCGGCTATCCCGGCCCCCGAATCAAATACAAGTCCGTCTTTTTGAACCGTTACCGTTCGGCTCGAGAATGTTAAGTGGGTCGCGCTCTAACGTTCTCGGCTATCCTGGCCCCGAATCAAACACAATTCAGTTTTTTTTTTGAACCGTTACCGTTCGGCTCGAGAATGTTAAGCGGATCGCACTCTAACGTTCTCGGCTATCCCGGCCCCGAATCAAACATAAGTCCGGTTTTTTTTTAAACGTAACCGTTCGGCTCGAGAACGTTAAGCGGGTCGCGCTCTAACGTTCTCGGCTATTTCGGCCCCTAATTAAACACAAGTCCGTCTTTTTGAACCGTTACTGTTCGGCTCGAGAATGTTAAGCGTGTCGCGCTCTAACGTTCTTGGCTATCCCGGCCCCCCTAGCAAACACAAGTCCGTCTTTTTGAACCGTTACTGTTCGGCTCGAGAATGTTAAGCGGGTCGCGCTCTAACGTTCTCGGCTATCCCGGCCCCGAATCAAACATAAGTCCGTTTTTTTTAACCGTTACCGTTCTGCTCGAGAATATTAAGTGGGTAGCGCTCTAACGTTCTCGGCTATCCCGGCCTCGAATCAAACACGAATCTGTTTTTTTTTAAACGTACCCGTTCGGCTCGAGAATGTTAAGCGGGTCGCGCTCTAACGTTCTCGGCTAACCCTGCCCCGAATCAAACATCAGTCCGTTTTTTTTTTAACCGTTACCATTCAGCTAGAGAATGTTAAGTGGGTCGCGCTCTAACGTTCTCGGCTATCCCGGCCCCGAATCAAACATAAGTCCGTTTTTTTTAACCGTTACCGTTCGGCTCGAGAATGTTAAGCGGGTCGCGCTCTAACGTTCTCGGCTATCCCGGCCCCAAATCAATCATAAGTCCTTTTTTTTTAACCGTTACCGTTCTGCTCGAGAATGTTAAGTGGGTCGCGCTCTAAAGTTCTCGGCTATCCCGGCTCCCGAATCAAACACAATTCCGTCTTTTTGAACCGTTACCGTTCGGCTCGAGAATGTTAAGCGGGTCGCACTCTAACGTTCTCGGCTATCCCGGCCCCGAATCAAACATAAGTCCGTTTTTTTTTTTTACGTAACCGTTCGGCTCGAGAATGATAAGCGGGTCGCGCTCTAACGTTCTCGGCTATCCCGGCCCTGAATCAAACATAAGACCGTTTTTTTTTTAAACGTAACTGTTCGCCTCGAGAATGTTAAGCGGGTCGCGTTTTAACGTTCTCGGCTATCCCGGCCCCCGAATCAAACATAAGTCCGTTTTTTTTAACCGTAACCGTTCGGCTCGAGAATGGTAAGCGGGTCGAACTCAAACGTTCTCGGCTAACCAGGCCCCCGAATCAAACACAAGTCCGTCTTTTTGAACCGTTACCGTTCGGCTTGAGAATGTTAAGCGGGTCGCACTCTAACGTTTTTGGCTATCCCGGCCCCGAATCAAACATAAGTCCGTTTTTTTTTTTAAACGTAACCTTTCGGCTCGAGAATGTTAAGCGGGTCACGCTCTAACGTTCTCGGCTATTTCGGCCCCTAATTAAACACAAGTCCGTCTTTTTGAACCGTTACTGTTCGGCTCGAGAATGTTAAGCGGGTCGCGCTCTAACGTTCTTGGCTATCCCGGCCCCCCTAGCAAACACAAGTCCGTCTTTTTGAACCGTTACTGTTCGGCTCGAGAATGTTAAGCGGGTCGCGCTCTAACGTTCTCGGCTATCCCGGCCCCGATTCAAACATAAGTCCGTTTTTTTTAACCGTTACCGTTCTGCTCGAGAATATTAAGTGGGTAGCGCTCTAACGTTCTCGGCTATCCCGGCCTCGAATCAAACACGAGTCTGTTTTTTTTTAAACGTACCCGTTCGGCTCGAGAATGTTAAGCGGGTCGCGCTCTAACGTTCTCGGCTAACCCTGCCCCGAATCAAACATCAGTCCGTTTTTTTTTTAACCGTTACCATTCAGCTAGAGAATGTTAAGTGGGTCGCGCTCTAACGTTCTCGGCTATCCCGGCCCCGAATCAAACATAAGTCCGTTTTTTTTAACCGTTACCGTTCGGCTCGAGAATGTTAAGCGGGTCGCGCTCTAACGTTCTCGGCTATCCCGGCCCCAAATCAATCATAAGTCCTTTTTTTTTAACCGTTACCGTTCTGCTCGAGAATGTTAAGTGGGTCGCGCTCTAAAGTTCTCGGCTATCCCGGCTCCCGAATCAAACACAATTCCGTCTTTTTGAACCGTTACCGTTCGGCTCGAGAATGTTAAGCGGGTCGCACTCTAACGTTCTCGGCTATCCCGGCCCCGAATCAAACATAAGTCCGTTTTTTTTTTTTACGTAACCGTTTGGCTCGAGAATGATAAGCGGGTCGCGCTCTAACGTTCTCGGCTATCCCGGCCCTGAATCAAACATAAGTCCGTTTTTTTTTTAAACGTAACCGTTCGGCTTGAGAATGTTAAGCGGGACGCACTCAAACGTTCTTGGCTATCCCGGCCCCCGAATCAAACATAAGTCCGTTTTTTTTAACCGTAACCGTTCGGCTCGAGAATGGTAAGCGGGTCGAACTCAAACGTTCTCGGCTAACCCGGCCCCCGAATCAAACACAAGTCCGTCTTTTTGAACCGTTACCGTTCGGCTCGAGAATGTTAAGCGGGTCGCACTCTAACGTTTTTGGCTATCCCGGCCCCGAATCAAACATAAGTCCGTTTTTTTTTTTAAACGTAACCTTTCGGCTCGAGAATGTTAAGCGGGTCACGCTCTAACGTTCTCGGCTATCCTGGCCCCGAATCAAACATAAGTCCGTTTTTTTTAACCGTTACCGTTCTGCTCGAGAATGTTAAGTGGGTCGCGCTCTAACGTTCTCGGCTATCCCGGCCCCGAATCAAACACAAGTCCGTTTTTTTTAAACGTAACAGTTCGCCTCGAGAATGTTAAGAGAATCGCGCTCTAACGTTCTCTGCTATCCCGGCTCCCGAATCAAACACAAGTCCGTCTTTTTGAACCGTTACAGTTCGGATCGAGAATGTTAAGCGGGTCGCGCTCTAAAGTTCTTTGCTAACCCTGCCCCGAATCAAACATAAGTCCGTTTTTTTTTAACCGTTACCATTCAGCTAGAGAATGTTAAATGGTTTGCGCTCTAACGTTCTCGGCTATCCCGGCCCCGAATCAAACACAAGACAGTTTTTTTTTTACTTAACCGTTCGGCTCGAGAATGTTAAGCGGGTCGCACTCTAACGTTCTCGGCTATCCCGCCCCCGAATCAAACGTAAGTCCGTTTTTTTTTTACGTAACCGTTCGGCTCGAGAATGTTAAGCGGGTGGCGCTCTATCGTTCTCGGCTATTTCGGCCCCGAATCAAAAACAAGTCCGTCTTTTTGAACCGTTACCGTTCGGCTCGAGAATGTTAAGCGGGTCGCGCTCTAACGTTCCTTGCTATCCAGGCCCCGAATCAAACATAAGTCCGTTTTTTTTAACCGTTACTGTTCGGCTTGAGAATGTTAAGCGGGTCGCGCTCTAACGTTCTCGGCTATCCCGGCCCCCAATCAATCATAAGTCCTTTTTTTTCAACCGTTACCGTTCTGATCGAGAATGTTAAGTGGGTCGCACTCTAAAGTTCTCGGCTATCCCGGCTCCCGAATCAAACACAATTCCGTCTTTTTGAACCGTTACCGTTCGGCTCCAGAATGTTAAGCGGGTCGCACTCTAACGTTCTCGGCTATCCCGGCCCCGAATCAAACATAAGTCCGTTTTTTTTTTAAACGTAACCTTTCGGCTCGAGAATGTTAAGCGGGTCACGCTCTAACGTTCTCGGCTATCCTGGCCCCGAATCAAACATAAGTCCGTTTTTTTTAACCGTTACCGTTCTGCTCGAGAATGTTAAGTGGGTCGCGCTCTAACGTTCTCGGTTATCCCGGCCCCGAATCAAACACAAGTCCGTTTTTTTTAAACGTAACTGTTCGGCTCGAGAATGTTAAGAGGATCGCGCTCTAACGTTCTCGGCTATCCCGGCTCCCGAATCAAACATAAGTCCGTTTTTTTTTTTTACGTAACCGTTCGGCTCGAGAATGATAAGCGGATCGCGCTCTAACGTTCTCGGCTATCCCGGCCCTGAATCAAACATAAGTCCGTTTTTTTTTTAAACGTAACCGTTCGGCTTAAAAATGTTGAGCGGGACGCACTCAAACGTTCTTGGCTATCCCGGCCCCCGAATCAAACATAAGTCCGTTTTTTTTAACCGTAACCGGTTGGCTCGAGAATGGTAAGCGGGTCGAACTCAAACGTTCTCGGCTAACCCGGCCCCCGAATCAAACACAAGTCCTTCTTTTTAAACCGTTACCGTTCGGCTCGAGAATGTTAAGCGGGTCGCACTCTAACGTTTTTGGCTATCCCGGCCCCGAATCAAACATAAGTCCGTTTTTTTTTTTTTAACGTAACCTTTCGGCTCGAGAATGTTAAGCGGGTCACGCTCTAACGTTCTCGGCTATCCTGGCCCCGAATCAAACATAAGTCCGTTTTTTTTAACCGTTACCGTTCTGCTCGAGAATGTTAAGTAGGTCGCACTCTAACGTTCTCGGCTATCCCGCCCCCGAATCAAACGTAAGTCCGTTTTTTTTTTTACGTAACCGTTCGGCTCGAGAATGTTAAGCGGGTGGCGCTCTAACGTTCTCGGCTATTCCGGCCCCCAATCAAAAACAAGTCCGTCTTTTTGAACCGTTACCGTACGGCTCGAGAATGTTAAGCGGGTCGCGCTCTAACGTTCTTTGCTATCCAGGCCCCCGGAGAAAACACAAGTCCATCTTATTGAACCGTTACTGTTCGGCTCGAGAATGTTAAGCGGGTCGCGCTCTAACGTTCTCGGCTATCCCGGCCCCAAATCAATCATAAGTCCTTTTTTTTCAACCGTTACCGTTCTGCTCGAGAATGTTAAGTGGGTCGCGCTCTAAAGTTCTCGGCTATCCCGGATCCCGAATCAAACACAATTCCGTCTTTTTGAACCGTTACCGTTCGGCTCGAGAATGTTAAGCGGGTCGCACTCTAACGTTCTCGGCTATCCCGGCCCCGAATCAAACATAAGTCCGTTTTTTTTTTAAACGTAACCTTTCGGCTCGAGAATGTTAAGCGGGTCACGCTCTAACGTTCTCGGCTATCCCGGCCCCGAATCAAACATAAGTCCGTTTTTTTTAAACGTAACAGTTCGGCTCGAGAATGTTAAGAGGATCGCGCTCTAACGTTCCCGGCTATCACGGCTCCCGAATCAAACACAAGTCCGTCTTTTTGAACCGTTACAGTTCGGCTCGAGAATGTTAAGCGGGTCGCGCTCTAAAGTTCTTTGCTAACCCTGCCCCGAATCAAACATAAGTCCGTTTTTTTTTAACCGTTACCATTCTGCTAGAGAATGTTAAATGGTTTGCGCTCTAACGTTCTCGGCTATCCCGGCCCCGAATCAAACACAAGACAGTTTTTTTTTTACTTAACCGTTCGGCTCGAGAATGTTAAGCGGGTCGCACTCTAACGTTCTCGGCTATCCCGCCCCCGAATCAAACGTAAGTCCGTTTTTTTTAACCGTAACCGTTCGGCTCGAAAATGGAAAGCGGGTCGAACTCAAACGTTCTCGGCTAACCCGGCCCCCGAATCAAACACAAGTCCGTCTTTTTGAACCGTTACCGTTCGGCTCGAGAATTTTAAGCGGGTCGCACTCTAACGTTTTTGGCTATCCCGGCCCCGAATCAAACATAAGTCCGTTTTTTTTTTTTAAACGTAACCTTTCGGCTCGAGAATGTTAAGCGGGGCACGCTCTAACGTTCTCGGCTATCCTGGCCCATAATCAAACATAAGTCCGTTTTTTTTAACCGTTACCGTTCTGCTCGAGAATGTTAAGTGGGTCGCACTCTAACGTTCTCGGCTAACCCGCCCCCGAATCAAACGTAAGTCCGTTTTTTTTTTTACGTAACCGTTCGGCTCGAGAATGTTAAGCGGGTGGCGCTCTAACGTTCTCGGCTATTCCGGCCCCAAATCAATCATAAGTCCTTTTTTTTCTACCGTTACCGTTCTGCTCGAGAATGTTAAGGGGGACGTGCTCTAACGTTCTCAGCTATCCCGGCCCCGAATCAAACACAAGTCCCTCTTTTTTAACCGTTACCGTTCGGCTCGAGAATGTTAAGCGGAGCGCGCTCTAACGTTCTCCGCTATCCCGGCCCCGAATCAAACATACGTCCGTTTTTTTTTAAACGTAACCGTTCGGCTCGAGAATGTTAAGCGGGTCGCACTCAAACGTTCTTGGCTATCCCGGCCCCCGAATCAAACACAAGTCCGTCTTTTTGAACCGTTACCGTTCGGCTCGAGAATGTTAAGCGGGTCGCACTCTAACGTTCTCGGCTATCCCGGCCCCGAATCAAACATAAGTCCGTTTTTTTCAACCGTTACCGTTCTGCTCGAGAATGTTAAGTGGGTCGCGCTCTAACGTTCTCGGCTATCCCGGCCCCCGAATCAAACACAAGTCCGTCTTTTTGAACCGTTACCGTTCTGCTCGAGAATGTTAAGTGGGGCGCGCTCTAACGTTCTCAGCTATCCCAGCCCCGAATCAAACATACGTCCGTTTTTTTTTAAACGTAACCGTTCGGCTCGAGAATGTTAAGCGGGGCGCGCTCTAACGTTCTCTGCTATCCCGGCCCCGAATCAAACACAAGTCCGTCTTTTTGAACCGTTACTGTTCGGCTCGAGAATGTTAAGCGGGTCGCGCTCTAACGTTCTCGGCTATCCCGGCCCCAAATCAATCATAAGTCCTTTTTTTTTAACCGTTACCGTTCTGCTCGAGAATGTTAAGTGGGTCGCGCTCTAAAGTTCTCGGCTATCCCGGCACCCGAATCAAACACAATACCGTCTTTTTGAACCGTTACCGTTCGGCTCGAGAATGTTAAGCGGGTCGCACTCTAACGTTCTCGGCTATCCCGGCCCCGAATCAAACATAAGTCCGTTTTTTTTTTTACGTAACCGTTCGGCTCGAGAATGATAAGCGGGTCGCGCTCTAACGTTCTCGGCTATCCCGGCCCTGAATCAAACATAAGTCCGTTTTTTTTTTAAACGTAACCGTTCGGCTTGAGAATGTTAAGCGGGACGCACTCAAACGTTCTTGGCTATCCCGGCCCCGAATCAAACATAAGTCCGTTTTTTTCAACCGTTACCGTTCTGCTCGAGAATGTTAAGTGGGTCGCGCTCTAACGTTCTCGGCTATCCCGGCCCCCGAATCAAACACAAGTCCGTCTTTTTGAACCGTTACCGTTCTGCTCGAGAATGTTAAGTGGGGCGCGCTCTAACGTTCTCAGCTATCCCAGCCCCGAATCAAACATACGTCCGTTTTTTTTTTAAACGTAACCGTTCGGCTCGAGAATGTTAAGCGGGGCGCGCTCTAACGTTCTCTGCTATCCCGGCCCCGAATCAAACACAAGTCCGTCTTTTTGAACCGTTACTGTTCGGCTCGAGAATGTTAAGCGGGTCGCGCTCTAACGTTCTCGGCTATCCCGGCCCCAAATCAATCATAAGTCCTTTTTTTTTAACCGTTACCGTTCTGCTCGAGAATGTTAAGTGGGTCGCGCTCTAAAGTTCTCGGCTATCCCGGCACCCGAATCAAACACAATTCCGTCTTTTTGAACCGTTACCGTTCGGCTCGAGAATGTTAAGCGGGTCGCACTCTAACGTTCTCGGCTATCCCGGCCCCGAATCAAACATAAGTCCGTTTTTTTTTTTACGTAACCGTTCGGCTCGAGAATGTTAAGCGGGTCGCGCTCTAACGTTCTCGGCTATCCCGGCCCTGAATCAAACATGAGTCCGTTTTTTTTTTAAACGTAACCGTTCGGCTTGAGAATGTTAAGCGGGACGCACTCAAACGTTCTTGGCTATCCCGGCCCCCGAATCAAACATAAGTCCGTTTTTTTTAACCGTAACCGTTCGGCTCGAGAATGGTAAGCGGGTCGAACTCAAACGTTCTCGGCTAACCCGGCCCCCGAATCAAACACAAGTCCGTCTTTTTGAACCGTTACCGTTCGGCTCGAGAATGTTAAGCGGGTCGCACTCTAACGTTTTTGGCTATCCCGGCCCCGAATCAAACATAAGTCCGTTTTTTTTTTTTAAACGTAACCTTTCGGCTCGAGAATGTTAAGCGGGTCACGCTCTAACGTTCTCGGCTATCCTGGCCCCGAATCAAACATAAGTCCGTTTTTTTTAACCGTTACCGTTCTGCTCGAGAATGTTAAGTGGGTCGCGCTCTAACGTTCTCGGCTATCCCGGCCCCGAATCAAACACAAGTCCGTTTTTTTTAAACGTAACAGTTCGCCTCGAGAATGTTAAGAGAATCGCGCTCTAACGTTCTCGGCTATTCCGGCTCCCGAATCAAACACAAGTCCGTCTTTTTGAACCGTTACAGTTCGGCTCGAGAATGTTAAGCGGGTCGCGCTCTAAAGTTCTTTGCTAACCCTGCCCCGAATCAAACATAAGTCTGTTTTTTTTTAACCGTTACCATTCAGCTAGAGAATGTTAAATGGTTTGCGCTCTAACGTTCTCGGCTATCCCGGCCCCGAATCAAACACAAGACAGTTTTTTTTTTACTTAACCGTTCGGCTCGAGAATGTTAAGCGGGTCGCACTCTAACGTTCTCGGCTATCCCGCCCCCGAATCAAACGTAAGTCCGTTTTTCTTTTACGTAACCGTTCGGCTCGAGAATGTTAAGCGGGTGGCGCTCTAACGTTCTCGGCTATTTCGGCCCCGAATCAAAAACAAGTCCGTCTTTTTGAACCGTTACCGTTCGGCTCGAGAATGTTAAGCGGGTCGCGCTCTAACGTTCCTTGCTATCCAGGCCCCCGGAGAAAACACAAGTCCATCTTATTGAACCGTTACTGTTCGGCTTGAGAATGTTAAGCGGGTCGCGCTCTAACGTTCTCGGCTATCCCGGCCCCCAATCAATCATAAGTCCTTTTTTTTTAACGGTTACCGTTCTGATCGAGAATGTTAAGTGGGTCGCGCTCTAAAGTTCTCGGCTATCCCGGCTCCCGAATCAAACACAATTCCGTCTTTTTGAACCGTTACCGTTCGGCTCGAGAATGTTAAGCGGGTCGCACTCTAACGTTCTCGGCTATCCCGGCCCCGAATCAAACATAAGTCCGTTTCTTTTTTAAACGTAACCTTTCGGCTCGAGAATGTTAAGCGGGTCACGCTCTAACGTTCTCGGCTATCCTGGCCCCGAATCAAACATAAGTCCGTTTTTTTTAACCGTTACCGTTCTGCTCGAGAATGTTAAGTGGGTCGCACTCTAACGTTCTCGGCTATCCCGCCCCCGAATCAAACGTAAGTCCGTTTTTTTTTTTACGTAACCGTTCGGCTCGAGAATGTTAAGCGGGTGGCGCTCTAACGTTCTCGGCTATTCCGGCCCCGAATCAAAAACAAGTCCGTCTTTTTGAACCGTTACCGTACGGCTCGAGAATGTTAAGCGGGTCGCGCTCTAACGTTCTTTGCTATCCAGGCCCCCGGAGAAAACACAAGTCCATCTTATTGAACCGTTACTGTTCGGCTCGAGAATGTTAAGCGGGTCGCGCTCTAACGTTCTCGGCTATCCCGGCCCCAAATCAATCATAAGTCCTTTTTTTTCAACCGTTACCGTTCTGCTCGAGAATGTTAAGTGGGTCGCGCTCTAAAGTTCTCGGCTATCCCGGCTCCCGAATCAAACACAATTCCGTCTTTTTGAACCGTTACCGTTCGGCTCGAGAATGTTAAGCGGGTCGCGCTCTAACGTTCTCGGCTAACCCTGCCCCGAATCAAACATCAGTCCGTTTTTTTTTTAACCGTTACCATTCAGCTAGAGAATGTTAAGTGGGTCGCGCTCTAACGTTCTCGGCTATCCCGGCCCCGAATCAAACATAAGTCCGTTTTTTTTAACCGTTACCGTTCGGCTCGAGAATGTTAAGCGGGTCGCGCTCTAACGTTCTCGGCTATCCCGGCCCCAAATCAATCATAAGTCCTTTTTTTTTAACCGTTACCGTTCTGCTCGAGAATGTTAAGTGGGTCGCGCTCTAAAGTTCTCGGCTATCCCGGCTCCCGAATCAAACACAATTCCGTCTTTTTGAACCGTTACCGTTCGGCTCGAGAATGTTAAGCGGGTCGCACTCTAACGTTCTCGGCTATCCCGGCCCCGAATCAAACATAAGTCCGTTTTTTTTTTTTACGTAACCGTTCGGCTCGAGAATGATAAGCGGGTCGCGCTCTAACGTTCTCGGCTATCCCGGCCCTGAATCAAACATAAGACCGTTTTTTTTTTAAACGTAACTGTTCGCCTCGAGAATGTTAAGCGGGTCGCGTTTTAACGTTCTCGGCTATCCCGGCCCCCGAATCAAACATAAGTCCGTTTTTTTTAACCGTAACCGTTCGGCTCGAGAATGGTAAGCGGGTCGAACTCAAACGTTCTCGGCTAACCAGGCCCCCGAATCAAACACAAGTCCGTCTTTTTGAACCGTTACCGTTCGGCTTGAGAATGTTAAGCGGGTCGCACTCTAACGTTTTTGGCTATCCCGGCCCCGAATCAAACATAAGTCCGTTTTTTTTTTTAAACGTAACCTTTCGGCTCGAGAATGTTAAGCGGGTCACGCTCTAACGTTCTCGGCTATTTCGGCCCCTAATTAAACACAAGTCCGTCTTTTTGAACCGTTACTGTTCGGCTCGAGAATGTTAAGCGTGTCGCGCTCTAACGTTCTTGGCTATCCCGGCCCCCCTAGCAAACACAAGTCCGTCTTTTTGAACCGTTACTGTTCGGCTCGAGAATGTTAAGCGGGTCGCGCTCTAACGTTCTCGGCTATCCCGGCCCCGATTCAAACATAAGTCCGTTTTTTTTAACCGTTACCGTTCTGCTCGAGAATATTAAGTGGGTAGCGCTCTAACGTTCTCGGCTATCCCGGCCTCGAATCAAACACGAGTCTGTTTTTTTTTAAACGTACCCGTTCGGCTCGAGAATGTTAAGCGGGTCGCGCTCTAAGGTTCTCGGCTAACCCTGCCCCGAATCAAACATCAGTCCGTTTTTTTTTAACCTTTACCATTCAGCTAGAGAATGTTAAGTGGGTCGCGCTCTAACGTTCTCGGCTATCCCGGCCCCGAATCAAACATAAGTCCGTTTTTTTTAACCGTTACCGTTCGGCTCGAGAATGTTAAGCGGGTCGCGCTCTAACGTTCTCGGCTATCCCGGCCCCGAATCAATCATAAGTCCGTTTTTTTTAACCGTTACCGTTCTGCTCGAGAATGTTAAGTGGGTCGCGCTCTAAAGTTCTCGGCTATCCCGGCCCCCGAATCAAACACAATTCCGTCTTTTTGAACCGTTACCGTTCGGCTCGAGAATGTTAAGCGGGTCGCACTCTAACGTTCTCGGCTATCCCGGCCCCGAATCAAACATAAGTCCGTTTTTTTTTTTTACGTAACCGTTTGGCTCGAGAATGATAAGCGGGTCGCGCTCTAACGTTCTCGGCTATCCCGGCCCTGAATCAAACATAAGTCCGTTTTTTTTTTAAACGTAACCGTTCGGCTTGAGAATGTTAAGCGGGACGCACTCAAACGTTCTTGGCTATCCCGGCCCCCGAATCAAACATAAGTCCGTTTTTTTTAACCGTAACCGTTCGGCTCGAGAATGGTAAGCGGGTCGAACTCAAACGTTCTCGGCTAACCCGGCCCCCGAATCAAACACAAGTCCGTCTTTTTGAACCGTTACCGTTCGGCTCGAGAATGTTAAGCGGGTCGCACTCTAACGTTTTTGGCTATCCCGGCCCCGAATCAAACATAAGTCCGTTTTTTTTTTTTAAACGTAACCTTTCGGCTCGAGAATGTTAAGCGGGTCACGCTCTAACGTTCTCGGCTATCCTGGCCCCGAATCAAACATAAGTCCGTTTTTTTTAACCGTTACCGTTCTGCTCGAGAATGTTAAGTGGGTCGCGCTCTAACGTTCTCGGCTATCCCGGCCCCGAATCAAACACAAGTCCGTTTTTTTTAAACGTAACAGTTCGCCTCGAGAATGTTAAGAGAATCGCGCTCTAACGTTCTCTGCTATCCCGGCTCCCGAATCAAACACAAGTCCGTCTTTTTGAACCGTTACAGTTCGGATCGAGAATGTTAAGCGGGTCGCGCTCTAAAGTTCTTTGCTAACCCTGCCCCGAATCAAACATAAGTCCGTTTTTTTTTAACCGTTACCATTCAGCTAGAGAATGTTAAATGGTTTGCGCTCTAACGTTCTCGGCTATCCCGGCCCCGAATCAAACACAAGACAGTTTTTTTTTTACTTAACCGTTCGGCTCGAGAATGTTAAGCGGGTCGCACTCTAACGTTCTCGGCTATCCCGCCCCCGAATCAAACGTAAGTCCGTTTTTTTTTTACGTAACCGTTCGGCTCGAGAATGTTAAGCGGGTGGCGCTCTATCGTTCTCGGCTATTTCGGCCCCGAATCAAAAACAAGTCCGTCTTTTTGAACCGTTACCGTTCGGCTCGAGAATGTTAAGCGGGTCGCGCTCTAACGTTCCTTGCTATCCAGGCCCCGAATCAAACATAAGTCCGTTTTTTTTAACCGTTACTGTTCGGCTTGAGAATGTTAAGCGGGTCGCGCTCTAACGTTCTCGGCTATCCCGGCCCCCAATCAATCATAAGTCCTTTTTTTTCAACCGTTACCGTTCTGATCGAGAATGTTAAGTGGGTCGCACTCTAAAGTTCTCGGCTATCCCGGCTCCCGAATCAAACACAATTCCGTCTTTTTGAACCGTTACCGTTCGGCTCGAGAATGTTAAGCGGGTCGCACTCTAACGTTCTCGGCTATCCCGGCCCCGAATCAAACATAAGTCCGTTTTTTTTTTAAACGTAACCTTTCGGCTCGAGAATGTTAAGCGGGTCACGCTCTAACGTTCTCGGCTATCCTTGCCCCGAATCAAACATAAGTCCGTTTTTTTTAACCGTTACCGTTCTGCTCGAGAATGTTAAGTGGGTCGCGCTCTAACGTTCTCGGTTATCCCGGCCCCGAATCAAACACAAGTCCGTTTTTTTTAAACGTAACTGTTCGGCTCGAGAATGTTAAGAGGATCGCGCTCTAACGTTCTCGGCTATCCCGGCTCCCGAATCAAACATAAGTCCGTTTTTTTTTTTACGTAACCGTTCGGCTCGAGAATGATAAGCGGATCGCGCTCTAACGTTCTCGGCTATCCCGGCCCTGAATCAAACATAAGTCCGTTTTTTTTTTAAACGTAACCGTTCGGCTTAAAAATGTTGAGCGGGACGCACTCAAACGTTCTTGGCTATCCCGGCCCCCGAATCAAACATAAGTCCGTTTTTTTTAACCGTAACCGGTTGGCTCGAGAATGGTAAGCGGGTCGAACTCAAACGTTCTCGGCTAACCCGGCCCCCGAATCAAACACAAGTCCTTCTTTTTAAACCGTTACCGTTCGGCTCGAGAATGTTAAGCGGGTCGCACTCTAACGTTTTTGGCTATCCCGGCCCCGAATCAAACATAAGTCCGTTTTTTTTTTTTAACGTAACCTTTCGGCTCGAGAATGTTAAGCGGGTCACGCTCTAACGTTCTCGGCTATCCTGGCCCCGAATCAAACATAAGTCCGTTTTTTTTAACCGTTACCGTTCTGCTCGAGAATGTTAAGTGGGTCGCACTCTAACGTTCTCGGCTATCCCGCCCCCGAATCAAACGTAAGTCCGTTTTTTTTTTTACGTAACCGTTCGGCTCGAGAATGTTAAGCGGGTGGCGCTCTAACGTTCTCGGCTATTCCGGCCCCCAATCAAAAACAAGTCCGTCTTTTTGAACCGTTACCGTACGGCTCGAGAATGTTAAGCGGGTCGCGCTCTAACGTTCTTTGCTATCCAGGCCCCCGGAGAAAACACAAGTCCATCTTATTGAACCGTTACTGTTCGGCTCGAGAATGTTAAGCGGGTCGCGCTCTAACGTTCTCGGCTATCCCGGCCCCAAATCAATCATAAGTCCTTTTTTTTCAACCGTTACCGTTCTGCTCGAGAATGTTAAGTGGGTCGCGCTCTAAAGTTCTCGGCTATCCCGGCTCCCGAATCAAACACAATTCCGTCTTTTTGAACCGTTACCGTTCGGCTCGAGAATGTTAAGCGGGTCGCACTCTAACGTTCTCGGCTATCCCGGCCCCGAATCAAACATAAGTCCGTTTTTTTTTTAAACGTAACCTTTCGGCTCGAGAATGTTAAGCGGGTCACGCTCTAACGTTCTCGGCTATCCTGGCCCCGAATCAAACATAAGTCCGTTTTTTTTAAACGTAACAGTTCGGCTCGAGAATGTTAAGAGGATCGCGCTCTAACGTTCCCGGCTATCCCGGCTCCCGAATCAAACACAAGTCCGTCTTTTTGAACCGTTACAGTTCGGCTCGAGAATGTTAAGCGGGTCGCGCTCTAAAGTTCTTTGCTAACCCTGCCCCGAATCAAACATAAGTCCGTTTTTTTTTAACCGTTACCATTCTGCTAGAGAATGTTAAATGGTTTGCGCTCTAACGTTCTCGGCTATCCCGGCCCCGAATCAAACACAAGACAGTTTTTTTTTACTTAACCGTTCGGCTCGAGAATGTTAAGCGGGTCGCACTCTAACGTTCTCGGCTATCCCGCCCCCGAATCAAACGTAAGTCCGTTTTTTTTAACCGTAACCGTTCGGCTCGAAAATGGAAAGCGGGTCGAACTCAAACGTTCTCGGCTAACCCGGCCCCCGAATCAAACACAAGTCCGTCTTTTTGAACCGTTACCGTTCGGCTCGAGAATTTTAAGCGGGTCGCACTCTAACGTTTTTGGCTATCCCGGCCCCGAATCAAACATAAGTCCGTTTTTTTTTTTTAAACGTAACCTTTCGGCTCGAGAATGTTAAGCGGGGCACGCTCTAACGTTCTCGGCTATCCTGGCCCATAATCAAACATAAGTCCGTTTTTTTTAACCGTTACCGTTCTGCTCGAGAATGTTAAGTGGGTCGCACTCTAACGTTCTCGGCTAACCCGCCCCCGAATCAAACGTAAGTCCGTTTTTTTTTTTACGTAACCGTTCGGCTCGAGAATGTTAAGCGGGTGGCGCTCTAACGTTCTCGGCTATTCCGGCCCCAAATCAATCATAAGTCCTTTTTTTTCTACCGTTACCGTTCTGCTCGAGAATGTTAAGGGGGACGTGCTCTAACGTTCTCAGCTATCCCGGCCCCGAATCAAACACAAGTCCCTCTTTTTTAACCGTTACCGTTCGGCTCGAGAATGTTAAGCGGAGCGCGCTCTAACGTTCTCCGCTATCCCGGCCCCGAATCAAACATACGTCCGTTTTTTTTTAAACGTAACCGTTCGGCTCGAGAATGTTAAGCGGGTCGCACTCAAACGTTCTTGGCTATCCCGGCCCCCGAATCAAACACAAGTCCGTCTTTTTGAACCGTTACCGTTCGGCTCGAGAATGTTAAGCGGGTCGCACTCTAACGTTCTCGGCTTTCCCGGCCCCGAATCAAACATAAGTCCGTTTTTTTCAACCGTTACCGTTCTGCTCGAGAATGTTAAGTGGGTCGCGCTCTAACGTTCTCGGCTATCCCGGCCCCCGAATCAAACACAAGTCCGTCTTTTTGAACCGTTACCGTTCTGCTCGAGAATGTTAAGTGGGGCGCGCTCTAACGTTCTCAGCTATCCCAGCCCCGAATCAAACATACGTCCGTTTTTTTTTTAAACGTAACCGTTCGGCTCGAGAATGTTAAGCGGGGCGCGCTCTAACGTTCTCTGCTATCCCGGCCCCGAATCAAACACAAGTCCGTCTTTTTGAACCGTTACTGTTCGGCTCGAGAATGTTAAGCGGGTCGCGCTCTAACGTTCTCGGCTATCCCGGCCCCAAATCAATCATAAGTCCTTTTTTTTTAACCGTTACCGTTCTGCTCGAGAATGTTAAGTGGGTCGCGCTCTAAAGTTCTCGGCTATCCCGGCACCCGAATCAAACACAATTCCGTCTTTTTGAACCGTTACCGTTCGGCTCGAGAATGTTAAGCGGGTCGCACTCTAACGTTCTCGGCTATCCCGGCCCCGAATCAAACATAAGTCCGTTTTTTTTTTTACGTAACCGTTCGGCTCGAGAATGATAAGCGGGTCGCGCTCTAACGTTCTCGGCTATCCCGGCCCTGAATCAAACATAAGTCCGTTTTTTTTTTAAACGTAACCGTTCGGCTCGAGAATGTTAAGCGGGTCGCGCTCAAACGTTCTTGGCTATCCCGGCCCCCGAATCAAACATAAGTCCGTTTTTTTTAACCGTAACCGTTCGGCTCGAGAATGGTAAGCGGGTCGAACTCAAACGTTCTCGGCTAACCCGGCCCCCGAATCAAACACAAGTCCGTCTTTTTGAACCGTTACCGTTCGGCTCGAGAATGTTAAGCGGGTCGCACTCTAACGTTTTTGGCTATCCCGGCCCCGAATCAAACATAAGTCCGTTTTTTTTTTTAAACGTAACCTTTCGGCTCGAGAATGTTAAGCGGGTCACGCTCTAACGTTCTCGGCTATCCTGGCCCCGAATCAAACATAAGTCCGTTTTTTTTAACCGTTACCGTTCTGCTCGAGAATGTTAAGTGGGTCGCGCTCTAACGTTCTCGGCTATCCCGGCCCCGAATCAAACACAAGTCCGTTTTTTTTAAACGTAACAGTTCGCCTCGAGAATGTTAAGAGAATCGCGCTCTAACGTTCTCGGCTATCCCGGCTCCCGAATCAAACACAAGTCCGTCTTTTTGAACCGTTACAGTTCGGCTCGAGAATGTTAAGCGGGTCGCGCTCTAAAGTTCTTTGCTAACCCTGCCCCGAATCAAACATAAGTCTGTTTTTTTTTAACCGTTACCATTCAGCTAGAGAATGTTAAATGGTTTGCGCTCTAACGTTCTCGGCTATCCCGGCCCCGAATCAAACACAAGACAGTTTTTTTTTTACTTAACCGTTCGGCTCGAGAATGTTAAGCGGGTCGCACTCTAACGTTCTCGGCTATCCCGCCCCCGAATCAAACGTAAGTCCGTTTTTCTTTTACGTAACCGTTCGGCTCGAGAATGTTAAGCGGGTGGCGCTCTAACGTTCTCGGCTATTTCGGCCCCGAATCAAAAACAAGTCCGTCTTTTTGAACCGTTACCGTTCGGCTCGAGAATGTTAAGCGGGTCGCGCTCTAACGTTCCTTGCTATCCAGGCCCCCGGAGAAAACACAAGTCCATCTTATTGAACCGTTACTGTTCGGCTTGAGAATGTTAAGCGGGTCGCGCTCTAACGTTCTCGGCTATCCCGGCCCCCAATCAATCATAAGTCCTTTTTTTTTAACGGTTACCGTTCTGATCGAGAATGTTAAGTGGGTCGCGCTCTAAAGTTCTCGGCTATCCCGGCTCCCGAATCAAACACAATTCCGTCTTTTTGAACCGTTACCGTTCGGCTCGAGAATGTTAAGCGGGTCGCACTCTAACGTTCTCGGCTATCCCGGCCCCGAATCAAACATAAGTCCGTTTCTTTTTTAAACGTAACCTTTCGGCTCGAGAATGTTAAGCGGGTCACGCTCTAACGTTCTCGGCTATCCTGGCCCCGAATCAAACATAAGTCCGTTTTTTTTAACCGTTACCGTTCTGCTCGAGAATGTTAAGTGGGTCGCACTCTAACGTTCTCGGCTATCCCGCCCCCGAATCAAACGTAAGTCCGTTTTTTTTTTTACGTAACCGTTCGGCTCGAGAATGTTAAGCGGGTGGCGCTCTAACGTTCTCGGCTATTCCGGCCCCGAATCAAAAACAAGTCCGTCTTTTTGAACCGTTACCGTACGGCTCGAGAATGTTAAGCGGGTCGCGCTCTAACGTTCTTTGCTATCCAGGCCCCCGGAGAAAACACAAGTCCATCTTATTGAACCGTTACTGTTCGGCTCGAGAATGTTAAGCGGGTCGCGCTCTAACGTTCTCGGCTATCCCGGCCCCAAATCAATCATAAGTCCTTTTTTTTCAACCGTTACCGTTCTGCTCGAGAATGTTAAGTGGGTCGCGCTCTAAAGTTCTCGGCTATCCCGGCTCCCGAATCAAACACAATTCCGTCTTTTTGAACCGTTACCGTTCGGCTCGAGAATGTTAAGCGGGTCGCACTCTAACGTTCTCGGCTATCCCGGCCCCGAATCAAACATAAGTCCGTTTTTTTTTTTAACGTAACCGTTCGGCTCGAGAATGTTAAGCGGGTCACGCTCTAACGTTCTCGGCTATCCTGGCCCCGAATCAAACATAAGTCCGTTTTTTTTAAACGTAACAGTTCGGCTCGAGAATGTTAAGAGGATCGCGCTCTAACGTTCCCGGCTATCACGGCTCCCGAATCAAACACAAGTCCGTCTTTTTGAACCGTTACAGTTCGGCTCGAGAATGTTAAGCGGGTCGCGCTCTAAAGTTCTTTGCTAACCCTGCCCCGAATCAAACATAAGTCCGTTTTTTTTTAACCGTTACCATTCTGCTAGAGAATGTTAAATGGTTTGCGCTCTAACGTTCTCGGCTATCCCGGCCCCGAATCAAACACAAGACAGTTTTTTTTTTACTTAACCGTTCGGCTCGAGAATGTTAAGCGGGTGGCGCTCTAACGTTCTCGGCTATTCCGGCCCTAAATCAAGCATAAGTCCTTTTTTTTCTACCGTTACCGTTCTGCTCGAGAATGTTAAGGGGGACGTGCTCTAACGTTCTCAGCTATCCCGGCCCCGAATCAAACACAAGTCCCTCTTTTTTAACCGTTACCGTTCTGCTCGAGAATGTTAAGCGGGGCGCGCTCTAACGTTCTCCGCTATCCCGGCCCCGAATCAAACATACGTCCGTTTTTTTTTAAACGTAACCGTTCGGCTCGAGAATGTTAAGCGGGTCGCACTCAAACGTTCTTGGCTATCCCGGCCCCCGAATCAAACACAAGTCCGTCTTTTTGAACCGTTACTGTTCTGCTCGAGTATGTTAAGTGGGGCGCGCTCTAACGTTCTCAGCTATCCCAGCCCCGAATCAAACATACGTCCGTTTTTTTTTTAAACGTAACCGTTCGGCTTGAGAATGTTAAGCGGGGCGCGCTCTAACGTTCTCTGCTATCCCGGCCCCGAATCAAACACAAGTCCGTCTTTTTGAACCGTTACTGTTCGGCCCGAGAATGTTAAGCGGGTGGCGCTCTAACGTTCTCGGCTATCCCGGCCCCAAATCAATCATAAGTCCTTTTTTTTTTACCGTTACCGTTCTGCTCGAGAATGTTAAGTGGGTCGCGCTCTAAAGTTCTCGGCTATCCCGGCTCCCGAATCAAACACAATTCCGCCTTTTTAACCGTTACCGTTCTGCTCGAGAATGTTAAGGGGGACGTGCTCTAACGTTCTCAGCTATCCCGGCCCCGAATCAAACACAAGTCCCTCTTTTTTAACCGTTACCGTTCTGCTCGAGAATGTTAAGCGGGGCGCGCTCTAACGTTCTCCGCTATCCCGGCCCCGAATCAAACATACGTCCGTTTTTTTTTAAACGTAACCGTTCGGCTCGAGAATGTTAAGCGGGTCGCACTCAAACGTTCTTGGCTATCCCGGCCCCCGAATCAAACACAAGTCCGTCTTTTTGAACTGTTACCGTTCGGCTCGAGAATGTTAAGCGGGTCGCACTCTAACGTTCTCGGCTATCCCGGCCCCGAATCAAACATAAGTCCGTTTTTTTCAACCGTTACCGTTCTGCTCGAGAATGTTAAGTGGGTCGCGCTCTAACGTTCTCGGCTATCCCGGCCCCCGAATCAAACACAAGTCCGTCTTTTTGAACCGTTACCGTTCTGCTCGAGAATGTTAAGTGGGGCGCGCTCTAACGTTCTCAGCTATCCCAGCCCCAAATCAAACATACGTCCGTTTTTTTTTTAAACGTAACCGTTCGGGTGGAGAATGTTAAGCGGGGCGCGCTCTAACGTTCTCTGCTATCCCGGCCCCGAATCAAACACAAGTCCGTCTTTTTGAACCGTTACTGTTCGGCTCGAGAATGTTAAGCGGGTGGCGCTCTAACGTTCTCGGCTATCCCGGCCCCAAATCAATCATAAGTCCTTTTTTTTTTACCGTTACCGTTCTGCTCGAGAATGTTAAGTGGGTCGCGCTCTAAAGTTCTCGGCTATCCCGGCTCCCGAATCAAACACAATTCCGCCTTTTTAACCGTTACCGTTCGGCTCGAGAATGTTAAGCGGGTCGCCCTCTAACGTTCTCGGCTATCCCGGCCCCGAATCAAACATAAGTCCGTTTTTTTTTTTACGTAACCGTTCGGCTCGAGAATGATAAGCGGGTCGCGCTCTAACGTTCTCGGCTATCCCGGCCCTGAATCAAACATAAGTCCGTTTTTTTTTTAAACGTAACCGTTCGGCTTGAGAATGTTAAGCGGGACGCACTCAAACGTTCTTGGCTATCCCGGCCCCCGAATCAAACATAAGTCCGTTTTTTTTAACCGTAACCGTTCGGCTCGAGAATGGTAAGCGGGTCGAACTCAAACGTTCTCGGCTAACCCGGCCCCCGAATCAAACACAAGTCCGTCTTTTTAAACCGTTACCGTTCGGCTCGAGAATGTTAAGCGGGTCGCACTCTAACGTTTTTGGCTATCCCGGCCCCGAATCAAACATAAGTCCGTTTTTTTTTTTTAAACGTAACCTTTCGGCTCGAGAATGTTAAGCGGGTCACGCTCTAACGTTCTCGGCTATCCTGGCCCCGAATCAAACATAAGTCCGTTTTTTTTAACCGTTACCGTTCTGCTCGAGAATGTTAAGAGAATCGCGCTCTAACGTTCTCGGCTATCCCGGCTCCCGAATCAAACACAAGTCCGTCTTTTTGAACCGTTACAGTTCGGCTCGAGAATGTTAAGCGGGTCGCGCTCTAAAGTTCTTTGCTAACCCTGCCCCGAATCAAACATAAGTCCGTTTTTTTTTAACCGTTACCATTCAGCTAGAGAATGTTAAATGGTTTGCGCTCTAACGTTCTCGGCTATCCCGGCCCCGAATCAAACACAAGACAGTTTTTTTTTTACTTAACCGTTCGGCTCGAGAATGTTAAGCGGGTCGCACTCTAACGTTCTCGGCTATCCCGCCCCCGAATCAAACGTAAGTCCGTTTTTTTTTTTACGTAACCGTTCGGCTCGAGAATGTTAAGCGGGTCGCGCTCTAACGTTCCTTGCTTTCCAGGCGTCCGGAGAAAACACAAGTCCATCTTATTGAACCGTTACTGTTCGGCTTGAGAATGTTAAGCGGGTCGCACTCTAACGTTCTCGGCTATCCCGGCCCCGAATCAAACATAAGTCCGTTTTTTTTTTTTAAACGTAACCTTTCGGCTCGAGAATGTTAAGCGGGTCACGCTCTAACGTTCTCGGCTATCCTGGCCCCGAATCAAACATAAGTCCGTTTTTTTTAAACGTAACAGTTCGGCTCGAGAATGTTAAGAGGATCGCGCTCTAACGTTCCCGGCTATCCCGGCTCCCGAATCAAACACAAGTCCGTCTTTTTGAACCGTTACAGTTCGGCTCGAGAATGTTAAGCGGGTCGCGCTCTAAAGTTCTTTGCTAACCCTGCCCCGAATCAATCATAAGTCCGTTTTTTTTTAACCGTTACCATTCTGCTAGAGAATGTTAAATGGTTTGCGCTCTAACGTTCTCGGCTATCCCGGCCCCGAATCAAACACAAGACAGTTTTTTTTTTACTTAACCGTTCGGCTCGAGAATGTTAAGCGGGTCGCACTCTAACGTTCTCGGCTATCCCGCCCCCGAATCAAACATACGTCCGTTTTTTTGAACCGTTAACGTTCGGCTCGAGAATTTTAAGCGGGTCGCACTCTAACGTTTTTGGCTATCCCGGCCCCGAATAAAACATAAGTCCGTTTTTTTTTTTTAAACGTAACCTTTCGGCTCGAGAATGTTAAGCGGGGCACGCTCTAACGTTCTCGGCTATCCTGGCCCCGAATCAAACATAAGTCCGTTTTTTTTAACCGTTACCGTTCTGCTCGAGAATGTTAAGTGGGTCGCACTCTAACGTTCTCGGCTATCCCGCCCCCGAATCAAACGTAAGTCCGTTTTTTTTTTTAAGTAACCGTTCGGCTCGAGAATGTTAAGCGGGTGGCGCTCTAACGTTCTCGGCTATTCCGGCCCCAAATCAATCATAAGTCCTTTTTTTTCTACCGTTACCGTTCTGCTCGAGAATGTTAAGGGGGACGTGCTCTAACGTTCTCAGCTATCCCGGCCCCGAATCAAACACAAGTCCCTCTTTTTTAACCGTTACCGTTCGGCTCGAGAATGTTAAGCGGGGCGCGCTCTAACGTTCTCCGCTATCCCGGCCCCGAATCAAACATACGTCCGTTTTTTTTTAAACGTAACCGTTCGGCACGAGAACGTTAAGCGGGTCGCACTCAAACGTTCTTGGCTATCCCGGCCCCCGAATCAAACACAAGTCCGTCTTTTTGAACCGTTACCGTTCGGCTCGAGAATGTTAAGCGGGTCGCACTCTAACGTTCTCGGCTATCCCGGCCCCGAATCAAACATAAGTCCGTTTTTTTCAACCGTTACCGTTCTGCTCGAGAATGTTAAGTGGGTCGCGCTCTAACGTTCTCGGCTATCCCGGCTCCGAATCAAACATAAGTCCGTTTTATTTTTTAACGTAACCGTTCGGCTCGAGAATGTTAAGCGGGTCGCACTCTAACGTTCTCGGCTATCCCGGCCCCGAATCAAACATAAGTCCGTTTTTTTTTAAACGTAACCGTTCGGCTCGAGAATGTTAAGCGGGTCGCGCTCTAAAGTTCTCGGCTATCCCGGCCCCCGAATCAAACACAAGTCCGTCTTTTTGAACCGTTACCGTTTTGCTCGAGAATGTTAAGTGGGGCGCACTCTAACGTTCTCAGCTATCCCAGCCCCGAATCAAACATACGTCCGTTTTTTTTTTAAACGTAACCGTTCGGCTCGAGAATGTTAAGCGGGGCGCGCTCTAACGTTCTCGGCTATCCCGGCCCTGAATCAAACATAAGTCCGTTTTTTTTTTAAACGTAACCGTTCGGCTTGAGAATGTTTAGCGGGACGCACTCAAACGTTCTTGGCTATCCCGGCCCCCGAATCAAACATAAGTCCGTTTTTTTAACCGTAACCGTTCGGCTCGAGAATGGTAAGCGGGTCGAACTCAAACGTTCTCGGCTAACCCGGCCCCCGAATCAAACACAAGTCCGTCTTTTTGAACCGTTACCGTTCGGCTCGAGAATGTTAAGCGGGTCGCACTCTAACGTTTTTGGCTATCCCGGCCCCGAATCAAACATAAGTCCGTTTTTTTTTTTTTAAACGTAACCTTTCGGCTCGAGAATGTTAAGCGGGTCACGCTCTAACGTTCTCGGCTATCCTGGCCCCGAATCAAACATAAGTCCGTTTTTTTTAACCGTTACCGTTCTGCTCGAGAATGTTAAGTGGGTCGCGCTCTAACGTTCTCGGCTATCCCGGCCCCGAATCAAACACAAGTCCGTTTTTTTTAAACGTAACAGTTCGCCTCGAGAATGTTAAGAGAATCGCGCTCTAACGTTCTCGGCTATCCCGGCTCCCGAATCAAACACAAGTCCGTCTTTTTGAACCGTTACAGTTCGGCTCGAGAATGTTAAGCGGGTCGCGCTCTAAAGTTCTTTGCTAACCCTGCCCCGAATCAAACATAAGTCCGTTTTTTTTTAACCGTTACCATTCAGCTAGAGAATGTTAAATGGTTTGCGCTCTAACGTTCTCGGCTATCCCGGCCCCGAATCAAACACAAGACAGTTTTTTTTTTACTTAACCGTTCGGCTCGAGAATGTTAAGCGGGTCGCACTCAAACGTTCTTGGCTATCCCGGCCCCCGAATCAAACATAAGTCCGTTTTTTTAACCGTAACCGTTCGGCTCGAGAATGGTAAGCGGGTCGAACTCAAACGTTCTCGGCTAACCCGGCCCCCGAATCAAACACAAGTCCGTCTTTTTGAACCGTTACCGTTCTGCTCGAGAATGTTAAGTGGGTCGCGCTCTAACGTTCTCGGCTATCCCGGCCCCGAATCAAACACAAGTCCGTTTTTTTTAAACGTAACAGTTCGCCTCGAGAATGTTAAGAGAATCGCGCTCTAACGTTCTCGGCTATCCCGGCTCCCGAATCAAACACAAGTCCGTCTTTTTGAACCGTTACAGTTCGGCTCGAGAATGTTAAGCGGGTCGCGCTCTAAAGTTCTTTGCTAACCCTGCCCCGAATCAAACATAAGTCCGTTTTTTTTTAACCGTTACCATTCAGCTAGAGAATGTTAAATGGTTTGCGCTCTAACGTTCTCGGCTATCCCGGCCCCGAATCAAACACAAGACAGTTTTTTTTTTACTTAACCGTTCGGCTCGAGAATGTTAAGCGGGTGGCACTCTAACGTTCTCGGCTATCCCGCCCCCGAATCAAACGTAAGTCCGTTTTTTTTTTTACGTAACCGTTCGGCTCGAGAATGTTAAGCGGGTGGCGCTCTAACGTTCTCGGCTATTTCGGCCCCGAATCAAAAACAAGTCCGTCTTTTTGAACCGTTACCGTTCGGCTCGAGAATGTTAAGCGGGTCGCGCTCTAACGTTCCTTGCTATCCAGGCCCCCGGAGAAAACACAAGTCCATCTTATTGAACCGTTACTGTTCCGCTTGAGAATGTTAAGCGGGTCGCGCTCTAACGTTCTCGGCTATCCCGGCCCCCAATCAATCATAAGTCCTTTTTTTTCAACCGTTACCGTTCTGATCGAGAATGTTAAGTGGGTCGCGCTCTAAAGTTCTCGGCTATCCCGGCTCCCGAATCAAACACAATTCCGTCTTTTTGAACCGTTACCGTTCGGCTCGAGAATGTTAAGCGGGTCGCACTCTAACGTTCTCGGCTATCCCGGCCCCGAATCAAACATAAGTCCGTTTTTTTTTTAAACGTAACCTTTCGGCTCGAGAATGTTAAGCGGGTCACGCTCTAACGTTCTCGGCTATCCTGGCCCCGAATCAAACATAAGTCCGTTTTTTTTAACCGTTACCGTTCTGCTCGAGAATGTTAAGTGGGTCGCGCTCTAACGTTCTCGGTTATCCCGGCCCCGAATCAAAAACAAGTCCGTCTTTTTGAACCGTTACCGTTCTGCTCGAGAATGTTAAGTGGGGCGCGCTCTAACGTTCTCAGCTATCCCAGCCCCGAATCAAACATACGTCCGTTTTTTTTTTAAACGTAACCGTTCGGCTCGAGAATGTTAAGCGGGGCGCGCTCTAACGTTCTCTGCTATCCCGGCCCCGAATCAAACACAAGTCCGTCTTTTTGAACCGTTACTGTTCGGCTCGAAAATGGAAAGCGGGTCGAACTCAAACGTTCTCGGCTAACCCGGCCCCCGAATCAAACATAAGTCCTTTTTTTTTAACCGTTACCGTTCTGCTCGAGAATGTTAAGTGGGTCGCGCTCTAATGTTCTCGGCTATCCCGGCTCCCGAATCAAACACAATTCCGTCTTTTTGAACCGTTACCGTTCGGCTCGAGAATGTTAAGCGGGTCGCACTCTAACGTTTTTGGCTATCCCGGCCCCGAATCAAACATAAGTCCGTTTTTTTTTTTTAAACGTAACCTTTCGGCTCGAGAATGTTAAGCGGGTCACGCTCTAACGTTCTCGGCTATCCCGGCCCTGAATCAAACATAAGTCCGTTTTTTTTTTAAACGTAACCGTTCGGCTTGAGAATGTTAAGCGGGACGCACTCAAACGTTCTTGGCTATCCCGGCCCCCGAATCAAACATAAGTCCGTTTTTTTAACCGTAACCGTTCGGCTCGAGAATGGTAAGCGGGTCGAACTCAAACGTTCTCGGCTAAGCCGGCCCCCGAATCAAACACAAGTCCGTCTTTTTGAACCGTTACCGTTCGGCTCGAGAATGTTTAGCGGGTCGCACTCTAACGTTTTTGGCTATCCCGGCCCCGAATCAAACATAAGTCCGTTTTTTTTTTTTAAACGTAACCTTTCGGCTCGAGAATGTTAAGCGGGTCACGCTCTAACGTTCTCGGCTATCCTGGCCCCGAATCAAACATAAGTCCGTTTTTTTTAACCGTTACCGTTCTGCTCGAGAATGTTAAGTGGGTCGCGCTCTAACGTTCTCGGCTATCCCGGCCCCGAATCAAACACAAGTCCGTTTTTTTTAAACGTAACAGTTCGCCTCGAGAATGTTAAGAGAATCGCGCTCTAACGTTCTCGGCTATCCCGGCTCCCGAATCAAACACAAGTCCGTCTTTTTGAACCGTTACAGTTCGGCTCGAGAATGTTAAGCGGGTCGCGCTCTAAAGTTCTTTGCTAACCCTGCCCCGAATCAAACATAAGTCCGTTTTTTTTTAACCGTTACCATTTAGCTAGAGAATGTTAAATGGTTTGCGCTCTAACGTTCTCGGCTATCCCGGCCCCGAATCAAACACAAGACAGTTTTTTTTTTACTTAACCGTTCGGCTCGAGAATGTTAAGCGGGTCGCACTCTAACGTTCTCGGCTATCCCGCCCCCGAATCAAACGTAAGTCCGTTTTTTTTTTTTTGTAACCGTTCGGCTCGAGAATGTTAAGCGGGTCACGCTCTAACGTTCTCGGCTATTTCGGCCCCGAATCAAAAACAAGTCCGTCTTTTTGAACCGTTACCGTTCGGCTCGAGAATGTTAAGCGGGTCGCGCTCTAACGTTCCTTGCTATCCAGGCCCCCGGAGAAAACACAAGTCCATCTTTATTGAACCGTTACTGTTCGGCTTGAGAATGTTAAGCGGGTCGCGCTCTAACGTTCTCGGCTATCCCGGCCCCCAATCAATCATAAGTCCTTTTTTTTCAACCGTTACCGTTCTGATCGAGAATGTTAAGTGGGTCGCGCTCTAAAGTTCTCGGCTATCCCGGCTCCCGAATCAAACACAATTCCGTCTTTTTGAACCGTTACCGTTCGGCTCGAGAATGTTAAGCGGGTCGCACTCTAACGTTCTCGGCTATCCCGGCCCCGAATCAAACATAAGTCCGTTTTTTTTTTAAACGTAACCTTTCGGCTCGAGAATGTTATTCGGGTCACGCTCTAACGTTCTCGGCTATCCGGGCCCCGAATCAAACATAAGTACGTTTTTTTTAACCGTTACCGTTCTGCTCGAGAATGTTAAGTGGGTCGCGCTCTAACGTTCTCGGTTATCCCGGCCCCGAATCAAAAACAAGTCCGTTTTTTTTAAACGTAACTGTTCGGCTCGAGAATGTTAAGAGGATCGCGCTCTAACGTTCTCGGCTATCCCGGCTCCCGAATCAAACATAAGTCCGTTTTTTTTTTTACGTAACCGTTCGGCTCGAGAATGATAAGCGGGTCGCGCTCTAACGTTCTCGGCTATCCCGGCCCTGAATCAAACATAAGTCCGTTTTTTTTTTAAACGTAACCGTTCGGCTTGAGAATGTTGAGCGGGACGCACTCAAACGTTCTTGGCTATCCCGGCCCCCGAATCAAACATAAGTCCGTTTTTTTTAACCGTAACCGTTCGGCTCAAGAATGGTAAGCGGGTCGAACTCAAACGTTCTCGGCTAACCCGGCCCCCGAATCAAACACAAGTCCGTCTTTTTGAACCGTTACCGTTCGACTCGAGAATGTTAAGCGGGTCGCACTCTAACGTTTTTGGCTATCCCGGCCCCGAATCAAACATAAGTCCGTTTTTTTTTTTTAACGTAACCTTTCGGCTCGAGAATGTTAAGCGGGTCACGCTCTAACGTTCTCGGCTATCCTGCCCCGAATCAAACATAAGTCCGTTTTTTTTAACCGTTACCGTTCTGCTCGAGAATGTTAAGTGGGTCGCACTCTAAAGTTCTCGGCTATCCCGCCCCCGAATCAAACGTAAGTCCGTTTTTTTTTTTACGTAACCGTTTGGCTCGAGAATGTTAAGCGGGTCGCGCTCTAACGTTCTTTGCTATCCAGGCCCCCGGAGAAAACACAAGTCCATCTTATTGAACCGTTACTGTTCGGCTCGAGAATGTTAAGCGGGTCGCGCTCTAACGTTCTCGGCTATCCCGGCCCCAAATCAATCATAAGTCCTTTTTTTTTCAACCGTTACCGTTCTGCTCGAGAATGTTAAGTGGGTCGCGCTCTAAAGTTCTCGGCTATCCCGGCTCCCGAATCAAACACAATTCCGTCTTTTTGAACCGTTACCGTTCGGCTCGAGAATGTTAAGCGGGTCGCACTCTAACGTTCTCGGCTATCCCGGCCCCGAATCAAACATAAGTCCGTTTTTTTTTTTTAAACGTAACCTTTCGGCTCGAGAATGTTAAGCGGGTCACGCTCTAACGTTCTCGGCTATCCTGGCCCCGAATCAAACATAAGTCCGTTTTTTTTAACCGTTACCGTTCTGCTCGAGAATGTTAAGTGGGTCGCGCTCTAACGTTCTCGGTTATCCCGGCCCCGAATCAAAAACAAGTCCGTCTTTTTGAACCGTTACCGTTCTGCTCGAGAATGTTAAGTGGGGCGCGCTCTAACGTTCTCAGCTATCCCAGCCCCGAATCAAACATACGTCCGTTTTTTTTTTAAACGTAACCGTTCGGCTCGAGAATGTTAAGCGGGGCGCGCTCTAACGTTCTCTGCTATCCCGGCCCCGAATCAAACACAAGTCCGTCTTTTTGAACCGTTACTGTTCGGCTCGAAAATGGAAAGCGGGTCGAACTCAAACGTTCTCGGCTAACCCGGCCCCCGAATGAAACATAAGTCCTTTTTTTTTAACCGTTACCGTTCTGCTCGAGAATGTTAATTGGGTCGCGCTCTAATGTTCTCGGCTATCCCGGCTTCCGAATCAAACACAATTCCGTCTTTTTGAACCGTTACCGTTCGGCTCGAGAATGTTAAGCGGGTCGCACTCTAACGTTTTTGGCTATCCCGGCCCCGAATCAAACATAAGTCCGTTTTTTTTTTTTAAACGTAACCTTTCGGCTCGAGAATGTTAAGCGGGTCACGCTCTAACGTTCTCGGCTATCCCGGCCCTGAATCAAACATAAGTCCGTTTTTTTTTTAAACGTAACCGTTCGGCTTGAGAATGTTAAGCGGGACGCACTCAAACGTTCTTGGCTATCCCGGCCCCCGAATCAAACATAAGTCCGTTTTTTTAACCGTAACCGTTCGGCTCGAGAATGGTAAGCGGGTCGAACTCAAACGTTCTCGGCTAAGCCGGCCCCCGAATCAAACACAAGTCCGTCTTTTTGAACCGTAACCGTTCGGCTCGAGAATGTTAAGCGGGTCGCGTTTTAACGTTCTCGGCTATCCCGGCCCCGAATCAAACACAAGTCCGTCTTTTTGAACCGTTACTGTTCGGCTCGAGAATGTTAAGTGGGTCGCACTCTAACGTTCTCGGCTATCCCGGCCCCAAATCAATCATAAGTCCGTTTTTTTTAACCGTTACCGTTCTGCTCGAGAATGTTAAGTGGGTCGCGCTCTAACGTTCTCGGCTATCCCGGCCCCGAATCAAACACAAGTCCGTTTTTTTTAAACGTAACAGTTCGCCTCGAGAATGTTAAGAGAATCGCGCTCTAACGTTCTCGGCTATCCCGGCTCCCGAATCAAACACAAGTCCGTCTTTTTGAACCGTTACAGTTCGGCTCGAGAATGTTAAGCGGGTCGCGCTCTAAAGTTCTTTGCTAACCCTGCCCCGAATCAAACATAAGTCCGTTTTTTTTTAACCGTTACCATTTAGCTAGAGAATGTTAAATGGTTTGCGCTCTAACGTTCTCGGCTATCCCGGCCCCGAATCAAACACAAGACAGTTTTTTTTTTACTTAACCGTTCGGCTCGAGAATGTTAAGCGGGTCGCACTCTAACGTTCTCGGCTATCCCGCCCCCAAATCAAACGTAAGTCCGTTTTTTTTTTTACGTAACCGTTCGGCTCGAGAATGTTAAGCGGGTGGCGCTCTAACGTTCTCGGCTATTTCGGCCCCAAATCAAAAACAAGTCCGTCTTTTTGAACCGTTACCGTTCGGCTCGAGAATGTTAAGCGGGTCGCGCTCTAACGTTCCTTGCTATCCAGGCCCCCGGAGAAAACACAAGTCCATCTTATTGAACCGTTACTGTTCGGCTTGAGAATGTTAAGCGGGTCGCGCTCTAACGTTCTCGGCTATCCCGGCCCCCAATCAATCATAAGTCCTTTTTTTTCAACCGTTACCGTTCTGATCGAGAATGTTAAGTGGGTCGCGCTCTAAAGTTCTCGGCTATCCCGGCTCCCGAATCAAACACAATTCCGTCTTTTTGAACCGTTACCGTTCGGCTCGAGAATGTTAAGCGGGTCGCACTCTAACGTTCTCGGCTATCCCGGCCCCGAATCAAACATAAGTCCGTTTTTTTTTTAAACGTAACCTTTCGGCTCGAGAATGTTATTCGGGTCACGCTCTAACGTTCTCGGCTATCCGGGCCCCGAATCAAACATAAGTACGTTTTTTTTAACCGTTACCGTTCTGCTCGAGAATGTTAAGTGGGTCGCGCTCTAACGTTCTCGGTTATCCCGGCCCCGAATCAAAAACAAGTCCGTTTTTTTTAAACGTAACTGTTCGGCTCGAGAATGTTAAGAGGATCGCGCTCTAACGTTCTCGGCTATCCCGGCTCCCGAATCAAACATAAGTCCGTTTTTTTTTTTACGTAACCGTTCGGCTCGAGAATGATAAGCGGGTCGCGCTCTAACGTTCTCGGCTATCCCGGCCCTGAATCAAACATAAGTCCGTTTTTTTTTTAAACGTAACCGTTCGGCTTGAGAATGTTGAGCGGGACGCACTCAAACGTTCTTGGCTATCCCGGCCCCCGAATCAAACATAAGTCCGTTTTTTTTAACCGTAACCGTTCGGCTCAAGAATGGTAAGCGGGTCGAACTCAAACGTTCTCGGCTAACCCGGCCCCCGAATCAAACACAAGTCCGTCTTTTTGAACCGTTACCGTTCGACTCGAGAATGTTAAGCGGGTCGCACTCTAACGTTTTTGGCTATCCCGGCCCCGAATCAAACATAAGTCCGTTTTTTTTTTTTAACGTAACCTTTCGGCTCGAGAATGTTAAGCGGGTCACGCTCTAACGTTCTCGGCTATCCTGGCCCCGAATCAAACATAAGTCCGTTTTTTTTAACCGTTACCGTTCTGCTCGAGAATGTTAAGTGGGTCGCACTCTAAAGTTCTCGGCTATCCCGCCCCCGAATCAAACGTAAGTCCGTTTTTTTTTTTACGTAACCGTTTGGCTCGAGAATGTTAAGCGGGTCGCGCTCTAACGTTCTTTGCTATCCAGGCCCCCGGAGAAAACACAAGTCCATCTTATTGAACCGTTACTGTTCGGCTCGAGAATGTTAAGCGGGTCGCGCTCTAACGTTCTCGGCTATCCCGGCCCCAAATCAATCATAAGTCCTTTTTTTTTCAACCGTTACCGTTCTGCTCGAGAATGTTAAGTGGGTCGCGCTCTAAAGTTCTCGGCTATCCCGGCTCCCGAATCAAACACAATTCCGTCTTTTTGAACCGTTACCGTTCGGCTCGAGAATGTTAAGCGGGTCGCACTCTAACGTTCTCGGCTATCCCGGCCCCGAATCAAACATAAGTCCGTTTTTTTTTTTTAAACGTAACCTTTCGGCTCGAGAATGTTAAGCGGGTCACGCTCTAACGTTCTCGGCTATCCTGGCCCCGAATCAAACATAAGTCCGTTTTTTTTAACCGTTACCGTTCTGCTCGAGAATGTTAAGTGGGTCGCGCTCTAACGTTCTCGGTTATCCCGGCCCCGAATCAAAAACAAGTCCGTCTTTTTGAACCGTTACCGTTCTGCTCGAGAATGTTAAGTGGGGCGCGCTCTAACGTTCTCAGCTATCCCAGCCCCGAATCAAACATACGTCCGTTTTTTTTTTAAACGTAACCGTTCGGCTCGAGAATGTTAAGCGGGGCGCGCTCTAACGTTCTCTGCTATCCCGGCCCCGAATCAAACACAAGTCCGTCTTTTTGAACCGTTACTGTTCGGCTCGAAAATGGAAAGCGGGTCGAACTCAAACGTTCTCGGCTAACCCGGCCCCCGAATGAAACATAAGTCCTTTTTTTTTAACCGTTACCGTTCTGCTCGAGAATGTTAATTGGGTCGCGCTCTAATGTTCTCGGCTATCCCGGCTTCCGAATCAAACACAATTCCGTCTTTTTGAACCGTTACCGTTCGGCTCGAGAATGTTAAGCGGGTCGCACTCTAACGTTTTTGGCTATCCCGGCCCCGAATCAAACATAAGTCCGTTTTTTTTTTTTAAACGTAACCTTTCGGCTCGAGAATGTTAAGCGGGTCACGCTCTAACGTTCTCGGCTATCCCGGCCCTGAATCAAACATAAGTCCGTTTTTTTTTTAAACGTAACCGTTCGGCTTGAGAATGTTAAGCGGGACGCACTCAAACGTTCTTGGCTATCCCGGCCCCCGAATCAAACATAAGTCCGTTTTTTTAACCGTAACCGTTCGGCTCGAGAATGGTAAGCGGGTCGAACTCAAACGTTCTCGGCTAAGCCGGCCCCCGAATCAAACACAAGTCCGTCTTTTTGAACCGTAACCGTTCGGCTCGAGAATGTTAAGCGGGTCGCGTTTTAACGTTCTCGGCTATCCCGGCCCCGAATCAAACACAAGTCCGTCTTTTTGAACCGTTACTGTTCGGCTCGAGAATGTTAAGTGGGTCGCACTCTAACGTTCTCGGCTATCCCGGCCCCAAATCAATCATAAGTCCGTTTTTTTTAACCGTTACCGTTCTGCTCGAGAATGTTAAGTGGGTCGCGCTCTAACGTTCTCGGCTATCCCGGCCCCGAATCAAACACAAGTCCGTTTTTTTTAAACGTAACAGTTCGCCTCGAGAATGTTAAGAGAATCGCGCTCTAACGTTCTCGGCTATCCCGGCTCCCGAATCAAACACAAGTCCGTCTTTTTGAACCGTTACAGTTCGGCTCGAGAATGTTAAGCGGGTCGCGCTCTAAAGTTCTTTGCTAACCCTGCCCCGAATCAAACATAAGTCCGTTTTTTTTTAACCGTTACCATTTAGCTAGAGAATGTTAAATGGTTTGCGCTCTAACGTTCTCGGCTATCCCGGCCCCGAATCAAACACAAGACAGTTTTTTTTTTACTTAACCGTTCGGCTCGAGAATGTTAAGCGGGTCGCACTCTAACGTTCTCGGCTATCCCGCCCCCAAATCAAACGTAAGTCCGTTTTTTTTTTTACGTAACCGTTCGGCTCGAGAATGTTAAGCGGGTGGCGCTCTAACGTTCTCGGCTATTTCGGCCCCAAATCAAAAACAAGTCCGTCTTTTTGAACCGTTACCGTTCGGCTCGAGAATGTTAAGCGGGTCGCGCTCTAACGTTCCTTGCTATCCAGGCCCCCGGAGAAAACACAAGTCCATCTTATTGAACCGTTACTGTTCGGCTTGAGAATGTTAAGCGGGTCGCGCTCTAACGTTCTCGGCTATCCCGGCCCCCAATCAATCATAAGTCCTTTTTTTTCAACCGTTACCGTTCTGATCGAGAATGTTAAGTGGGTCGCGCTCTAAAGTTCTCGGCTATCCCGGCTCCCGAATCAAACACAATTCCGTCTTTTTGAACCGTTACCGTTCGGCTCGAGAATGTTAAGCGGGTCGCACTCTAACGTTCTCGGCTATCCCGGCCCCGAATCAAACATAAGTCCGTTTTTTTTTTAAACGTAACCTTTCGGCTCGAGAATGTTATTCGGGTCACGCTCTAACGTTCTCGGCTATCCGGGCCCCGAATCAAACATAAGTCCGTTTTTTTTAACCGTTACCGTTCTGCTCGAGAATGTTAAGTGGGTCGCGCTCTAACGTTCTCGGTTATCCCGGCCCCGAATCAAAAACAAGTCCGTTTTTTTTAAACGTAACTGTTCGGCTCGAGAATGTTAAGAGGATCGCGCTCTAACGTTCTCGGCTATCCCGGCTCCCGAATCAAACATAAGTCCGTTTTTTTTTTTACGTAACCGTTCGGCTCGAGAATGATAAGCGGGTCGCGCTCTAACGTTCTCGGCTATCCCGGCCCTGAATCAAACATAAGTCCGTTTTTTTTTTTAAACGTAACCGTTCGGCTTGAGAATGTTGAGCGGGACGCACTCAAACGTTCTTGGCTATCCCGGCCCCCGAATCAAACATAAGTCCGTTTTTTTTAACCGTAACCGTTCGGCTCAAGAATGGTAAGCGGGTCGAACTCAAACGTTCTCGGCTAACCCGGCCCCCGAATCAAACACAAGTCCGTCTTTTTGAACCGTTACCGTTCGACTCGAGAATGTTAAGCGGGTCGCACTCTAACGTTTTTGGCTATCCCGGCCCCGAATCAAACATAAGTCCGTTTTTTTTTTTTAACGTAACCTTTCGGCTCGAGAATGTTAAGCGGGTCACGCTCTAACGTTCTCGGCTATCCTGGCCCCGAATCAAACATAAGTCCGTTTTTTTTAACCGTTACCGTTCTGCTCGAGAATGTTAAGTGGGTCGCACTCTAACGTTCTCGGCTATCCCGCCCCCGAATCAAACGTAAGTCCGTTTTTTTTTTTACGTAACCGTTTGGCTCGAGAATGTTAAGCGGGTGGCGCTCTAACGTTCTCGGCTATTCCGGCCCCGAATCAAAAACAAGTCCGTCTTTTTGAACCGTTACCGTACGGCTCGAGAATGTTAAGCGGGTCGCGCTCTAACGTTCTTTGCTATCCAGGCCCCCGGAGAAAACACAAGTCCATCTTATTGAACCGTTACTGTTCGGCTCGAGAATGTTAAGCGGGTCGCGCTCTAACGTTCTCGGCTATCCCGGCCCCAAATCAATCATAAGTCCTTTTTTTTCAACCGTTACCGTTCTGCTCGAGAATGTTAAGTGGGTCGCGCTCTAAAGTTCTCGGCTATCCCGGCTCCCGAATCAAACACAATTCCGTCTTTTTGAACCGTTACCGTTCGGCTCGAGAATGTTAAGCGGGTCGCACTCTAACGTTCTCGGCTATCCCGGCCCCGAATCAAACATAAGTCCGTTTTTTTTTTTTAAACGTAACCTTTCGGCTCGAGAATGTTAAGCGGGTCACGCTCTAACGTTCTCGGCTATCCTGGCCCCGAATCAAACATAAGTCCGTTTTTTTTAAACGTAACAGTTCGGCTCGAGAATGTTAAGAGGATCGCGCTCTAACGTTCCCGGCTGTCCCGGCTCCCGAATCAAACACAAGTCCGTCTTTTTGAACCGTTACAGTTCGGCTCGAGAATGTTAAGCGGGTCGCGCTCTAAAGTTCTTTGCTAACCCTGCCCCGAATCAAACATAAGTCCGTTTTTTTTTAACCGTTACCATTCTGCTAGAGAATGTTAAATGGTTTGCGCTCTAACGTTCTCGGCTATCCCGGCCCCGAATCAAACGCAAGACAGTTTTTTTTTACTTAACCGTTCGGCTCGAGAATGTTAAGCGGGTCGCACTCTAACGTTCTCGGCTATCCCGGCCCCGAATCAAACATAAGTCCGTTTTTTTTTTTAAACGTAACCTTTCGGCTCGAGAATGTTAAGCGGGTCACGCTCTAACGTTCTCGGCTATCCTAGCCCCGAATCAAACATAAGTCCGTTTTTTTTTTAACCGTTACCGTTCTGCTCGAGAATGTTAAGTGGGACGTGCTCTAACGTTCTCAGCTATCCCGGCCCCGAATCAAACACAAGTCCCTCTTTTTTAACCGTTACCGTTCGGCTCGAGAATGTTAAGCGGGGCGCGCTCTAACGTTCTCCGCTATCCCGGCCCCGAATCAAACATACGTCCGTTTTTTTTTAAACGTAACCGTTCGGCTCGAGAATGTTAAGCGGGTCGCACTCAAACGTTCTTGGCTATCCCGGCCCCCGAATCAAACACAAGTCCGTCTTTTTGAACCGTTACCGTTCGGCTCGAGAATGTTAAGCGGGTCGAACTCTAACGTTCTCGGCTATCCCGGCCACGAATCAAACATAAGTCCGTTTTTTTTTTAAACGTAACCGTTCGGCTCGAGAATGTTAAGCGGGTCGCGCTCTAACGTTCTCGGCTATCCCGGCCCCCGAATCAAACACAAGTCCGTCTTTTTGAACCGTTACCGTTCTGCTCGAGAATGTTAAGTGGGGCGCGCTCTAACGTTCTCAGCTATCCCAGCCCCGAATCAAACATACGTCCGTTTTTTTTTTTAAACGTAACCGTTCGGCTCGAGAATGTTAAGCGGGTCGCGTTTTAACGTTCTCGGCTATCCCGGCCCCGAATCAAACACAAGTCCGTCTTTTTGAACCGTTACTGTTCGGCTCGAGAATGTTAAGTGGGTCGCACTCTAACGTTCTCGGCTATCCCGGCCCCAAATCAATCATAAGTCCTTTTTTTTCAACCGTTACCGTTCTGCTCGAGAATGTTTAGTGGGTCGCGCTCTAAAGTTCTCGGCTATCCCGGCTCCCGAATCAAACACAATTCCGTCTTTTTGAACCGTTACCGTTCGGCTCGAGAATGTTAAGCAGGTCGCACTCTAACGTTCTCGGCTATCCCGGCCCCGAATCAAACATAAGTCCGTTTTTTTTTTTTAAACGTAACCTTTCGGCTCGAGAATGTTAAGCGGGTCACGCTCTAACGTTCTCGGCTATCCTGGCCCCGAATCAAACATAAGTCCGTTTTTTTTTAACCGTTACCGTTCTGCTCGAGAATGTTAAGTGGGTCGCGCTCTAACGTTCTCGGTTATCCCGGCCCCGAATCAAACACAAGTCCGTTATTTTTAAACGTAACAGTTCGGCTCGAAAATGTTAAGAGGATCGCGCTCTAACGTTCTCGGCTATCCAGGCTCCCGAATCAAACACAAGTCCGTCTTTTTGAACCGTTACAGTTCGGCTCGAGAATGTTAAGCGGGTCGCGCCCTAAAGTTCTTTGCTAACCCTGCCCCGAATCAAACATAAGTCCGTTTTTTTTTAACCGTTACCATTCAGCTAGAGAATGTTAAATGGTTTGCGCTCTAACGTTCTCGGCTATCCCGGCCCCGAATCAAACACAAGACAGTTTTTTTTTTACTTAACCGTTCGGCTCGAGAATGTTAAGCGGGTCGCACTCTAACGTTCTCGGCTATCCCGCCCCCGAATAAAACGTAAGTCCGTTTTTTTTTTTACGTAACCGTTCGGCTCGAGAATGTTAAGCGGGTCGCGCTCTAACGTTTTTGGCTATCCCGGCACCGAATCAAACATAAGTCCATCTTATTGAACCGTTACTGTTCGGCTCGAGAATGTTAAGTGGGTCGCACTCTAACGTTCTCGGCTATCCCGCCCCCGAATCAAACGTAAGTCCGTTTTTTTTTTACGTAACCGTTTGGCTCGAGAATGTTAAGCGGGTGGCGCTCTAACGTTCTCGGCTATTCCGGCCCCGAATCAAAAACAAGTCCGTCTTTTTGAACCGTTACCGTACGGCTCGAGAATGTTAAGCGGGTCGCGCTCTAACGTTCTTTGCTATCCAGGCCCCCGGAGAAAACACAAGTCCATCTTATTGAACCGTTACTGTTCGGCTCGAGAATGTTAAGCGGGTCGCGCTCTAACGTTCTCGGCTATCCCGGCCCCAAATCAATCATAAGTCCTTTTTTTTCAACCGTTACCGTTCTGCTCGAGAATGTTAAGTGGGTCGCGCTCTAAAGTTCTCGGCTATCCCGGCTCCCGAATCAAACACAATTCCGTCTTTTTGAACCGTTACCGTTCGGCTCGAGAATGTTAAGCGGGTCGCACTCTAACGTTCTCGGCTATCCCGGCCCCGAATCAAACATAAGTCCGTTTTTTTTTTTTAAACGTAACCTTTCGGCTCGAGAATGTTAAGCGGGTCACGCTCTAACGTTCTCGGCTATCCTGGCCCCGAATCAAACATAAGTCCGTTTTTTTTAAACGTAACAGTTCGGCTCGAGAATGTTAAGAGGATCGCGCTCTAACGTTCCCGGCTGTCCCGGCTCCCGAATCAAACACAAGTCCGTCTTTTTGAACCGTTACAGTTCGGCTCGAGAATGTTAAGCCGGTCGCGCTCTAAAGTTCTTTGCTAACCCTGCCCCGAATCAAACATAAGTCCGTTTTTTTTTAACCGTTACCATTCTGCTAGAGAATGTTAAATGGTTTGCGCTCTAACGTTCTCGGCTATCCCGGCCCCGAATCAAACACAAGACAGTTTTTTTTTTACTTAACCGTTCGGCTCGAGAATGTTAAGCGGGTCGCACTCTAACGTTCTCGGCTATCCCGCCCGCGAATCAAACGTAAGTCCGTTTTTTTTAACCGTAACCGTTCGGCTCGAAAATGGAAAGCGGGTCGAACTCAAACGTTCTCGGCTAACCCGGCCCCCGAATCAAACACAAGTCCGTCTTTTTGAACCGTTACCGTTCGGCTCGAGAATTTTAAGCGGGTCGCACTCTAACGTTTTTGGCTATCCCGGCACCGAATCAAACATAAGTCCGTTGTTTTTTTTTAAACGTAACCTTTCGGCTCGGGAATGTTAAGCGGGTCGCACTCTAACGTTCTCGGCTATCCCGGCCCCAAATCAATCATAAGTCCTTTTTTTTCAACCGTTACCGTTCTGCTCGAGAATGTTAAGTGGGTCGCGCTCTAAAGTTCTCGGCTATCCCGGCGCCCGAATCAAACACAATTCCGTCTTTTTGAACCGTTACCGTTCGGCTCGAGAATGTTAAGCGGGTCGCACTCTAACGTTCTCGGCTATCCCGGCCCCGAATCAAACATAAGTCCGTTTTTTTTTTTTAAACGTAACCTTTCGGCTCGAGAATGTTAAGCGGGTCACGCTCTAACGTTCTCGGCTATCCTGGCCCCGAATCAAACATAAGTCCGTTTTTTTTTAACCGTTACCGTTCTGCTCGAGAATGTTAAGTGGGACGTGCTCTAACGTTCTCAGCTATCCCGGCCCCGAATCAAACACAAGTCCCTCTTTTTTAACCGTTACCGTTCGGCTCGAGAATGTTAAGCGGGGCGCGCTCTAACGTTCTCCGCTATCCCGGCCCCGAATCAAACATACGTCCGTTTTTTTTTAAACGTAACCGTTCGGCTCGAGAATGTTAAGCGGGTCGCACTCAAACGTTCTTGGCTATCCCGGCCCCCGAATCAAACACAAGTCCGTCTTTTTGAACCGTTACCGTTCGGCTCGAGAATGTTAAGCGGGTCGCACTCTAACGTTCTCGGCTATCCCGGCCCCGAATCAAACATAAGTCCGTTTTTTTCAACCGTTACCGTTCTGCTCGAGAATGTTAAGTGGGTCGCGCTCTAACGTTCTCGGCTATCCCGGCTCCGAATCAAACATAAGTCCGTTTTATTTTTTAACGTAACCGTTCGGCTCGAGAATGTTAAGCGGGTCGAACTCTAACGTTCTCGGCTATCCCGGCCCCGAATCAAACATAAGTCCGTTTTTTTTTAAACGTAACCGTTCGGCTCGAGAATGTTAAGCGGGTCGCGCTCTAACGTTCTCGGCTATCCCGGCCCCCGAATCAAACACAATTCCGTCTTTTTGAACCGTTACCGTTCTGCTCGAGAATGTTAAGTGGGGCGCGCTCTAACGTTCTCAGCTATCCCAGCCCCGAATCAAACATACGTCAGTTTTTTTTTTAAACGTAACCGTTCGGCTCGAGAATGTTAAGCGGGTCGCGTTTTAACGTTCTCGGCTATCCCGGCCCCGAATCAAACACAAGTCCGTCTTTTTGAACCGTTACTGTTCGGCTCGAGAATGTTAAGCGGGTCGCACTCTAACGTTCTCGGCTATCCCGGCCCCAAATCAATCATAAGTCCTTTTTTTTCAACCGTTACCGTTCTGCTCGAGAATGTTTAGTGGGTCGCGCTCTAAAGTTCTCGGCTATCCCGGCTCCCGAATCAAACACAATTCCGTCTTTTTGAACCGTTACCGTTCGGCTCGAGAATGTTAAGCAGGTCGCACTCTAACGTTCTCGGCTATCCCGGCCCCGAATCAAACACAAGACAGTTTTTTTTTTACTTAACCGTTCGGCTCGAGAATGTTAAGCGGGTCGCACTCTAACGTTCTCGGCTATCCCGCCCGCGAATCAAACGTAAGTCCGTTTTTTTTAACCGTAACCGTTCGGCTCGAAAATGGAAAGCGGGTCGAACTCAAACGTTCTCGGCTAACCCGGCCCCCGAATCAAACACAAGTCCGTCTTTTTGAACCGTTACCGTTCGGCTCGAGAATTTTAAGCGGGTCGCACTCTAACGTTTTTGGCTATCCCGGCCCCGAATCAAACATAAGTCCGTTGTTTTTTTTTAAACGTAACCTTTCGGCTCGAGAATGTTAAGCGGGTCGCACTCTAACGTTCTCGGCTATCCCGGCCCCAAATCAATCATAAGTCCTTTTTTTTCAACCGTTACCGTTCTGCTCGAGAATGTTAAGTGGGTCGCGCTCTAAAGTTCTCGGCTATCCCGGCTCCCGAATCAAACACAATTCCGTCTTTTTGAACCGTTACCGTTCGGCTCGAGAATGTTAAGCGGGTCGCACTCTAACGTTCTCGGCTATCCCGGCCCCGAATCAAACATAAGTCCGTTTTTTTTTTTTAAACGTAACCTTTCGGCTCGAGAATGTTAAGCGGGTCACGCTCTAACGTTCTCGGCTATCCTGGCCCCGAATCAAACATAAGTCCGTTTTTTTTTAACCGTTACCGTTCTGCTCGAGAATGTTAAGTGGGACGTGCTCTAACGTTCTCAGCTATCCCGGCCCCGAATCAAACACAAGTCCCTCTTTTTTAACCGTTACCGTTCGGCTCGAGAATGTTAAGCGGGGCGCGCTCTAACGTTCTCCGCTATCCCGGCCCCGAATCAAACATACGTCCGTTTTTTTTTAAACGTAACCGTTTGGCTCGAGAATGTTAAGCGGGTCGCGCTCTAACGTTCTCGGCTATCCCGGCCCCAAATCAAACACAAGTCCGTTTTGTTTTTAAACGTAACCGTTCTGCTCGAGAATGTTAAGGGGGGCGCGCTCTAACGTCCTCCGCTATCCCGGCCCCGAATCAAACATACGTCCGTTTTTTTTTAAACGTAACCGTTCTGCTCGAGAATGTTAAGGGGGCGCGCTCTAACGTCCTCCGCTATCCCGGCCCCGAATCAAACATACGTCCGTTTTTTTTTAAACGTAACCGTTCGGCTCGAGAATGGTAAGCGGGTCGAACTCAAACGTTCTCGGCTAACCCGCCCCTGAATCAAACACAAGTCCGTCTTTTTCAACCGTTACCGTTCGGCTAGAGAATGTTAAGCGGGTCGCGCTCTAACGTTCTAGGCTATCCCGGCCCCGAATCAAACATAAGTCCGTTTTTTTCAACCGTTACCGTTCTGCTCGAGAATGTTAAGTGGGTCGCGCTCTAGCGTTCTCGGCTATCCCGGCCCCGAATCAAACACAAGTCCGTTTTTTTTTTAAACGTAACTGTTCGGCTCGAGAATGTTAAGCGGGTCGCGCTCTAACGTTCTCGGCTATTTCGGCCCCTAATCAAACACAAGTCCGTCATTTTGAACCGTTACCGTTCGGCTCGAGAATGTTAAGCGGGTCGCACTCTAACGTTCTCGCCTATCCCGGCCCCGAATCAAACATAAGTCCGTTTTTTTTTTAAACGTAACCGTTCGGCTCGAGAATGTTAAGCAGGTCGCGCTCTAACGTTCTCGGCTATCCCGGCCCCCGAATCAAACATACGTCAGTTTTTTTTTTAAACGTAACCGTTCGGCTCGAGAATGTTAAGCGGGTCGCGTTTTAACGTTCTCGGCTATCCCGGCCCCGAATCAAACACAAGTCCGTCTTTTTGAACCGTTACTGTTCGGCTCGAGAATGTTAAGCGGGTCGCACTCTAACGTTCTCGGCTATCCCGGCCCCGAATCAAACACAAGACAGTTTTTTTTTTACTTAACCGTTCGGCTCGAGAATGTTAAGCGGGTCGCACTCTAACGTTATCGGCTATCCCGCCCGCGAATCAAACGTAAGTCCGTTTTTTTTAACCGTAACCGTTCGGCTCGAAAATGGAAAGCGGGTCGAACTCAAACGTTCTCGGCTAACCCGGCCCCCGAATCAAACACAAGTCCGTCTTTTTGAACCGTTACCGTTCGGCTCGAGAATTTTAAGCGGGTCGCACTCTAACGTTTTTGGCTATCCCGGCCCCGAATCAAACATAAGTCCGTTGTTTTTTTTTAACCGTAACCTTTCGGCTCGAGAATGTTAAGCGGGTCGCACTCTAACGTTCTCGGCTATCCCGGCCCCAAATCAATCATAAGTCCTTTTTTTTCAACCGTTACCGTTCTGCTCGAGAATGTTAAGTGGGTCGCGCTCTAACGTTCTCGGCTATCCCGGCTCCCGAATCAAACACAATTCCGTCTTTTTGAACCGTTACCGTTCGGCTCGAGAATGTTAAGCGGGTCGCACTCTAACGTTCTCGGCTATCCCGGCCCCGAATCAAACATAAGTCCGTTTTTTTTTTTTAAACGTAACCTTTCGGCTCGAGAATGTTAAGCGGGTCACGCTCTAACGTTCTCGGCTATCCTGGCCCCGAATCAAACATAAGTCCGTTTTTTTTTAACCGTTACCGTTCTGCTCGAGAATGTTAAGTGGGACGTGCTCTAACGTTCTCAGCTATCCCGGCCCCGAATCAAACACAAGTCCCTCTTTTTTAACCGTTACCGTTCGGCTCGAGAATGTTAAGCGGGGCGCGCTCTAACGTTCTCCGCTATCCCGGCCCCGAATCAAACATACGTCCGTTTTTTTTTAAACGTAACCGTTCGGCTCGAGAATGTTAAGCGGGTCGCGCTCTAACGTTCTCGGCTATCCCGGCCCCAAATCAAACACAAGTTCGTTTTGTTTTTAAACGTAACCGTTCTGCTCGAGAATGTTAAGGGGGGCGCGCTCTAACGTCCTCCGCTATCCCGGCCCCGAATCAAACATACGTCCGTTTTTTTTTAAACGTAACCGTTCTGCTCGAGAATGTTAAGGGGGCGCGCTCTAACGTCCTCCGCTATCCCGGCCCCGAATCAAACATACGTCCGTTTTTTTTTAAACGTAACCGTTCGGCTCGAGAATGGTAAGCGGGTCGAACTCAAACGTTCTCGGCTAACCCGCCCCTGAATCAAACACAAGTCCGTCTTTTTCAACCGTTACCGTTCGGCTAGAGAATGTTAAGCGGGTCGCGCTCTAACGTTCTAGGTTATCCCGGCCCCGAATCAAACATAAGTCCGTTTTTTTCAACCGTTACCGTTCTGCTCGAGAATGTTAAGTGGGTCGCGCTCTAGCGTTCTCGGCTATCCCGGCCCCGAATCAAACACAAGTCCGTTTTTTTTTTAAACGTAACTGTTCGGCTCGAGAATGTTAAGCGGGTCGCGCTCTAACGTTCTCGGCTATTTCGGCCCCTAATCAAACACAAGTCCGTCATTTTAAACCGTTACCGTTCGGCTCGAGAATGTTAAGCGGGTCGCACTCTAACGTTCTCGCCTATCCCGGCCCCGAATCAAACATAAGTCCGTTTTTTTTTTAAACGTAACCGTTCGGCTCGAGAATGTTAAGCAGGTCGCGCTCTAACGTTCTCGGCTATCCCGGCCCCCGAATCAAACACAAGTCCGTCTTTTTGAACCGTTACCGTTCTGCTCGAGAATGTTAAGTGGGGCGCGCTCTAACGTTCTCAGCTATCCCAGCCCCGAATCAAACATACGTCCGTTTTTTTTTAAACGTAACCGTTCGGCTCGAGAATGGTAAGCGGGTCGAACTCAAACGTTCTCGGCTAACCCGCCCCCGAATCAAACACAAGTCCGTCTTTTTCAACCGTTACCGTTCGGCTAGAGAATGTTAAGCGGGTCGCGCTCTAACGTTCTAGGTTATCCCGGCCCCGAATCAAACATAAGTCCGTTTTTTTCAACCGTTACCGTTCTGCTCGAGAATGTTAAGTGGGTCGCGCTCTAGCGTTCTCGGCTATCCCGGCCCCGAATCAAACACAAGTCCGTTTTTTTTTAAACGTAACAGTTCGGCTCGAGAATGTTAAGCGGGTCGCGCTCTAACGTTCTCGGCTATTTCGGCCCCTAATCAAACACAAGTCCGTCATTTTGAACCGTTACCGTTCGGCTCGAGAATGTTAAGCGGGTCGCACTCTAACGTTCTCGCCTATCCCGGCCCCGAATCAAACATAAGTCCGTTTTTTTCTTAAACGTAACCGTTCGGCTCGAGAATGTTAAGCAGGTCGCGCTCTAACGTTCTCGGCTATCCCGGCCCCCGAATCAAACACAAGTCCGTCTTTTTGAACCGTTACCGTTCGGCTCGAGAATGTTAAGCGGGTCGCACTCTAACGTTCTCGGCTATCCCGGCCCCGAATCAAACATAAGTCCGTTTTTTTCAACCGTTACCGTTCTGCTCGAGAATGTTAAGTGGGTCGCGCTCTAACGTTCTCGGCTATCCCGGCTCCGAATCAAACATAAGTCCGTTTTATTTTTTAACGTAACCGTTCGGCTCGAGAATGTTAAGCGGGTCGAACTCTAACGTTCTCGGCTATCCCGGCCACGAATCAAACATAAGTCCGTTTTTTTTTAAACGTAACCGTTCGGCTCGAGAATGTTAAGCGGGTCGCGCTCTAACGTTCTCGGCTATCCCGGCCCCCGAATCAAACACAAGTCCGTCTTTTTGAACCGTTACTGTTCGGCTCGAGAATGTTAAGCGGGTCGCACTCTAACGTTCTCGGCTATCCCGGCCCCAAATCAATCATAAGTCCTTTTTTTTCAACCGTTACCGTTCTGCTCGATAATGTTTAGTGGGTCGCGCTCTAAAGTTCTCGGCTATCCCGGCTCCCGAATCAAACACAATTCCGTCTTTTTGAACCGTTACCGTTCGGCTCGAGAATGTTAAGCAGGTCGCACTCTAACGTTCTCGGCTATCCCGGCCCCGAATCAAACATAAGTCCGTTTTTTTTTTTTAAACGTAACCTTTCGGCTCGAGAATGTTAAGCGGGTCACGCTCTAACGTTCTCGGCTATCCTGGCCCCGAATCAAACATAAGTCCGTTTTTTTTTAACCGTTACCGTTCTGCTCGAGAATGTTAAGTGGGTCGCGCTCTAACGTTCTCGGTTATCCCGGCCCCGAATCAAACACAAGTCCGTTATTTTTAAACGTAACAGTTCGGCTCGAAAATGTTAAGAGGATCGCGCTCTAACGTTCTCGGCTATCCAGGCTCCCGAATCAAACACAAGTCCGTCTTTTTGAACCGTTACAGTTCGGCTCGAGAATGTTAAGCGGGTCGCGCCCTAAAGTTCTTTGCTAACCCTGCCCCGAATCAAACATAAGTCCGTTTTTTTTTAACCGTTACCATTCAGCTAGAGAATGTTAAATGGTTTGCGCTCTAACGTTCTCGGCTATCCCGGCCCCGAATCAAACACAAGACAGTTTTTTTTTTACTTAACCGTTCGGCTCGAGAATGTTAAGCGGGTCGCACTCTAACGTTCTCGGCTATCCCGCCCCCGAATAAAACGTAAGTCCGTTTTTTTTTTTACGTAACCGTTCGGCTCGAGAATGTTAAGCGGGTCGCGCTCTAACGTTCTTTGCTATCCAGGCCCCCGGAGAAAACACAAGTCCATCTTATTGAACCGTTACTGTTCGGCTCGAGAATGTTAAGTGGGTCGCACTCTAACGTTCTCGGCTATCCCGCCCCCGAATCAAACGTAAGTCCGTTTTTTTTTTTACGTAACCGTTTGGCTCGAGAATGTTAAGCGGGTGGCGCTCTAACGTTCTCGGCTATTCCGGCCCCGAATCAAAAACAAGTCCGTCTTTTTGAACCGTTACCGTACGGCTCGAGAATGTTAAGCGGGTCGCGCTCTAACGTTCTTTGCTATCCAGGCCCCCGGAGAAAACACAAGTCCATCTTATTGAACCGTTACTGTTCGGCTCGAGAATGTTAAGCGGGTCGCGCTCTAACGATCTCGGCTATCCCGGCCCCAAATCAATCATAAGTCCTTTTTTTTCAACCGTTACCGTTCTGCTCGAGAATGTTAAGTGGGTCGCGCTCTAAAGTTCTCGGCTATCCCGGCTCCCGAATCAAACACAATTCCGTCTTTTTGAACCGTTACCGTTCGGCTCGAGAATGTTAAGCGGGTCGCACTCTAACGTTCTCGGCTATCCCGGCCCCGAATCAAACATAAGTCCGTTTTTTTTTTTTAAACGTAACCTTTCGGCTCGAGAATGTTAAGCGGGTCACGCTCTAACGTTCTCGGCTATCCTGGCCCCGAATCAAACATAAGTCCGTTTTTTTTAAACGTAACAGTTCGGCTCGAGAATGTTAAGAGGATCGCGCTCTAACGTTCCCGGCTGTCCCGGCTCCCGAATCAAACACAAGTCCGTCTTTTTGAACCGTTACAGTTCGGTTCGAGAATGTTAAGCGGGTCGCGCTCTAAAGTTCTTTGCTAACCCTGCCCCGAATCAAACATAAGTCCGTTTTTTTTTAACCGTTACCATTCTGCTAGAGAATGTTAAATGGTTTGCGCTCTAACGTTCTCGGCTATCCCGGCCCCGAATCAAACACAAGACAGTTTTTTTTTTACTTAACCGTTCGGCTCGAGAATGTTAAGCGGGTCGCACTCTAACGTTCTCGGCTATCCCGCCCGCGAATCAAACGTAAGTCCGTTTTTTTTAACCGTAACCGTTCGGCTCGAAAATGGAAAGCGGGTCGAACTCAAACGTTCTCGGCTAACCCGGCCCCCGAATCAAACACAAGTCCGTCTTTTTGAACCGTTACCGTTCGGCTCGAGAATTTTAAGCGGGTCGCACTCTAACGTTTTTGGCTATCCCGGCCCCGAATCAAACATAAGTCCGTTGTTTTTTTTTAAACGTAACCTTTCGGCTCGAGAATGTTAAGCGGGTCGCACTCTGACGTTCTCGGCTATCCCGGCCCCAAATCAATCATAAGTCCTTTTTTTTCAACCGTTACCGTTCTGCTCGAGAATGTTAAGTGGGTCGCGCTCTAAAGTTCTCGGCTATCCCGGCTCCCGAATCAAACACAATTCCGTCTTTTTGAACCGTTACCGTTCGGCTCGAGAATGTTAAGCGGGTCGCACTCTAACGTTCTCGGCTATCCCGGCCCCGAATCAAACATAAGTCCGTTTTTTTTTTTTAAACGTAACCTTTCCGCTCGAGAATGTTAAGCGGGTCACGCTCTAACGTTCTCGGCTATCCTGGCCCCGAATCAAACATAAGTCCGTTTTTTTTTAACCGTTACCGTTCTGCTCGAGAATGTTAAGTGGGACGTGCTCTAACGTTCTCGGCTATCCCGGCCCCGAATCAAACACAAGTCCCTCTTTTTTAACCGTTACCGTTCGGCTCGAGAATGTTAAGCGGGGCGCGCTCTAACGTTCTCCGCTATCCCGGCCCCGAATCAAACATACGTCCGTTTTTTTTTAAACGTAACCGTTCGGCTCGAGAATGTTAAGCGGGTCGCACTCAAACGTTCTTGGCTATCCCGGCCCCCGAATCAAACACAAGTCCGTCTTTTTGAACCGTTACCGTTCGGCTCGAGAATGTTAAGCGGGTCGCACTCTAACGTTCTCGGCTATCCCGGCCCCGAATCAAACATAAGTCCGTTTTTTTCAACCGTTACCGTTCTGCTCGAGAATGTTAAGTGGGTCGCGCTCGAACGTTCTCGGCTATCCCGGCTCCGAATCAAACATAAGTCCGTTTTATTTTTTAACGTAACCGTTCGGCTCGAGAATGTTAAGCGGGTCGAACTCTAACGTTCTCGGCTATCCCGGCCCCGAATCAAACATAAGTCCGTTTTTTTTTAAACGTAACCGTTCGGCTCGAGAATGTTAAGCGGGTCGCGCTCTAACGTTCTCGGCTATCCCGGCCCCCGAATCAAACACAAGTCCGTCTTTTTGAACCGTTACCGTTCTGCTCGAGAATGTTAAGTGGGGCGCGCTCTAACGTTCTCAGCTATCCCAGCCCCGAATCAAACATACGTCCGTTTTTTTTTTAAACGTAACCGTTCGGCTCGAGAATGTTAAGCGGGTCGCGTTTTAACGTTCTCGGCTATCCCGGCCCCGAATCAAACACAAGTCCGTCTTTTTGAACCGTTACTGTTCGGCTCGAGAATGTTAAGCGGGTCGCACTCTAACGTTCTCGGCTATCCCGGCCCCAAATCAATCATAAGTCCTTTTTTTTCAACCGTTACCGTTCTGCTCGAGAATGTTTAGTGGGTCGCGCTCTAAAGTTCTCGGCTATCCCGGCTCCCGAATCAAACACAATTCCGTCTTTTTGAACCGTTACCGTTCGGCTCGAGAATGTTAAGCGGGTCGCACTCTAACGTTCTCGGCTATCCCGGCCCCGAATCAAACATAAGTCCGTCTTTTTGAACCGTTACTGTTCGGCTCGAGAATGTTAAGCGGGTCGCACTCTAACGTTCTCGGCTATCCCGGCCCCGAATCAAACACAAGTCCGTTTTTTTTTTTAAACGAAACCGTTCGGCTCGAGAATGTTAAGCAGGTCGCGCTCTAACGTTCTCGGCTATCCCGGCCCCCGAATCAAACACAAGTCCGTCTTTTTGAACCGTTACCGTTCGGCTCGAGAATGTTAAGTGGGTCGCGCTCTAACGTTCTCAGCTATCCCGGCCCCAAATCAAACACAACTCAGTTTTTTTTTTTAAACGTTACTGTTTGGCTCGAGAATGTTAAGCGGGTCGCACTCTAACGTTGTCGGCTATCCCGCCCCCGAATCAAACATAAGTCCGTTTTTTTTTAAACGTAACCGTTCGGCTCGAGAATGTTAAACGGATCGCGCTCTAACGTTCTCGGCTATTCGGGCCCCGAATCAAACACAAGTCCGTCTTTTTGAACCGTTACCGTTCGGCTCGAGAATGTTAAGCGGGTCGCGCTCTAACGTTCTCGGCTATCCCGGCCCCAAATCAAACACAAGTCCGTTTTGTTTTTAAACGTAACCGTTCTGCTCGAGAATGTTAAGGGGGGCGCGCTCTAACGTCTCCCGCTATCCCGGCCCCGAATCAAACATACGTCCGTTTTTTTTTAAACGTAACCGTTCTGCTCGAGAATGTTAAGGGGGGCGCGCTCTAACGTCCTCCGCTATCCCGGCCCAAAATCAAACATACGTCCGTTTTTTTTTAAACGTAACCGTTCGGCTCGAGAATGGTAAGCGGGTCAAACTCAAACGTTCTCGGCTAACCCGCCCCCGAATCAAACACAAGTCCGTCTTTTTCAACCGTTACCGTTCGGCTAGAGAATGTTAAGCGGGTCGCGCTCTAACGTTCTAGGTTATCCCGGCCCCGAATCAAACATAAGTCCGTTTTTTTCAACCGTTACCGTTCTGCTCGAGAATGTTAAGTGGGTCGCGCTCGAACGTTCTCGGCTATCCCGGCTCCGAATCAAACATAAGTCCGTTTTATTTTTTAACGTAACCGTTCGGCTCGAGAATGTTAAGCGGGTCGAACTCTAACGTTCTCGGCTATCCCGGCCCCGAATCAAACATAAGTCCGTTTTTTTTAAACGTAACCGTTCGGCTCGAGAATGTTAAGCGGGTCGCGCTCTAACGTTCTCGGCTATCCCGGCCCCCGAATCAAACACAAGTCCGTCTTTTTGAACCGTTACCGTTCTGCTCGAGAATGTTAAGTGGGGCGCGCTCTAACGTTCTCAGCTATCCCAGCCCCGAATCAAACATACGTCCGTTTTTTTTTTAAACGTAACCGTTCGGCTCGAGAATGGTAAGCGGGTCGCGCTCTAACGTTCTCGGCTATCCCGGCCCCGAATCAAACACAAGTCCGTCTTTTTGAACCGTTACTGTTCGGCTCGAGAATGTTAAGCGGGTCGCACTCTAACGTTCTCGGCTATCCCGGCCCCAAATCAATCATAAGTCCTTTTTTTTCAACCGTTACCGTTCTGCTCGAGAATGTTTAGTGGGTCGCGCTCTAAAGTTCTCGGCTATCCCGGCTCCCGAATCAAACACAATTCCGTCTTTTTGAACCGTTACCGTTCGGCTCGAGAATGTTAAGCAGGTCGCACTCTAACGTTCTCGGCTATCCCGGCCCCGAATCAAACATAAGTCCGTCTTTTTGAACCGTTACTGTTCGGCTCGAGAATGTTAAGCGGGTCGCACTCTAACGTTCTCGGCTATCCCGGCCCCGAATCAAACACAAGTCCGTTTTTTTTTTTAAACGAAACCGTTCGGCTCGAGAATGTTAAGCAGGTCGCGCTCTAACGTTCTCGGCTATCCCGGCCCCCGAATCAAACACAAGTCCGTCTTTTTGAACCGTTACCGTTCGGCTCGAGAATGTTAAGTGGGTCGCGCTCTAACGTTCTCAGCTATCCCGGCCCCAAATCAAACACAACTCAGTTTTTTTTTTTAAACGTTACTGTTTGGCTCGAGAATGTTAAGCGGGTCGCACTCTAACGTTGTCGGCTATCCCGCCCCCGAATCAAACATAAGTCCGTTTTTTTTTAAACGTAACCGTTCGGCTCGAGAATGTTAAACGGATCGCGCTCTAACGTTCTCGGCTATTCGGGCCCCGAATCAAACACAAGTCCGTCTTTTTGAACCGTTACCGTTCGGCTCGAGAATGTTAAGCGGGTCGCGCTCTAACGTTCTCGGCTATCCCGGCCCCAAATCAAACACAAGTCCGTTTTGTTTTTAAACGTAACCGTTCTGCTCGAGAATGTTAAGGGGGGCGCGCTCTAACGTCTCCCGCTATCCCGGCCCCGAATCAAACATACGTCCGTTTTTTTTTAAACGTAACCGTTCTGCTCGAGAATGTTAAGGGGGGCGCGCTCTAACGTCCTCCGCTATCCCGGCCCAAAATCAAACATACGTCCGTTTTTTTTTAAACGTAACCGTTCGGCTCGAGAATGGTAAGCGGGTCAAACTCAAACGTTCTCGGCTAACCCGCCCCCGAATCAAACACAAGTCCGTCTTTTTCAACCGTTACCGTTCGGCTAGAGAATGTTAAGCGGGTCGCGCTCTAACGTTCTAGGTTATCCCGGCCCCGAATCAAACATAAGTCCGTTTTTATCAACCGTTACCGTTCTGCTCGAGAATGTTAAGTGGGTCGCGCTCTAGCGTTCTCGGCTATCCCGGCCCCGAATCAAACACAAGTCCGTTTTTTTTTTAAACGTAACAGTTCGGCTCGAGAATGTTAAGCGGGTCGCGCTCTAACGTTCTCGGCTATTTCGGCCCCTAATCAAACACAAGTCCGTCATTTTGAACCGTTACCGTTCGGCTCGAGAATGTTAAGCGGGTCGCACTCTAACGTTCTCGCCTATCCCGGCCCCGAATCAAACATAAGTCCGTTTTTTTTTTAAACGTAACCGTTCGGCTCGAGAATGTTAAGCAGGTCGCGCTCTAACGTTCTCGTCTATCCCGGCCCCAAAATCAAACACAAGTCCGTCTTTTTGAACCGTTACCGTTCTGCTCGAGAATGTTAAGTGGGGCGCGCTCTAACGTTCTCAGCTATCCCAGCCCCGATTCAATCATACGTCCGTTTTTTTTTTTAACGTAACCGTTCGGCTCGAGAATGTTAAGCGGGGCGCGCTCTAACGTTCTCTGCTATCCCGGCCCCGAATCAAACACAAGTCCGTCTTTTTGAACCGTTACTGTTCGGCTCGAGAATGTTAAGCGGGTCGCGCTCTAACGTTCTCGGCTATCCCGGCCCCAAATCAATCATAAGTCCTTTTTTTTTAACCGTTACCGTTCTGCTCGAGAATGTTAAGTGGGTCGCGCTCTAAAGTTCTCGGCTATCCCGGCTCCCGAATCAAACACAAGTCCGTCTTTTTGAACCGTTACCGTTCGGCTCGAGAATGTTAAGCGGGTCGCACTCTAACGTTCTCGGCTATCCCGGCCCCGAATCAAACATAAGTCCGTTTTTTTTTTTACGTAACCGTTCGGCTCGAGAATAATAAGCGGGTCGCGCTCTAACGTTTTTGGCTATCCCGGCCCCGAATCAAACATAAGTCCGTTTTTTTTTTTTAAACGTAACCTTTCGGCTCGAGAATGTTAAGCGGGTCACGCTCTAACGTTCTCGGCTATCCTGGCCCCGAATCAAACATAAGTCCGTTTTTTTTAACCGTTACCGTTCTGCTCGAGAATGTTAAGTGGGTCGCGCTCTAACGTTCTCGGCTATCCCGGCCCCGAATCAAACACAAGTCCGTTTTTTTTAAACGTAACAGTTCGCCTCGAGAATGTTAAGAGAATCGCGCTCTAACGTTCTCGGCTATCCCGGCTCCCGAATCAAACACAAGTCCGTCTTTTTGAACCGTTACAGTTCGGCTCGAGAATGTTAAGCGGGTCGCGCTCTAAAGTTCTTTGCTAACCCTGCCCCGAATCAAACATAAGTCCGTTTTTTTTTAACCGTTACCATTCAGCTAGAGAATGTTAAATGGTTTGCGCTCTAACGTTCTCGGCTATCCCGGCCCCGAATCAAACACAAGACAGTTTTTTTTTTACTTAACCGTTCGGCTCGAGAATGTTAAGCGGGTCGCACTCTAACGTTCTCGGCTATCCCGCCCCCGAATCAAACGTAAGTCCGTTTTTTTTTTTACGTAACCGTTCGGCTCGAGAATGTTAAGCGGGTGGCGCTCTAACGTTCTCGGCTATTTCGGCCCCGAATCTTGTTTTTGATTCGGGGCCGAAATAGCCGAGAACGTTAGAGCGCCACCCGCTTAACATTCTCAAGCCGAACGGTAACGGTTCAAAAATACGGAATTGTGTTTGATTCGGGAGCCGGGATAGCCGAGAACTTTAGAGCGCGACCCACTAAACATTCTCGAGCAGAACGGTAACGGTTGAAAAAAAAGGACTTATGATTGATTTGGGGCCGGGATAGCCGAGAACGTTAGAGTGCGACCCGCTTAACATTCTCGAGCCGAACAGTAACGGTTCAAAAAGACGGACTTGTGTTTGATTCGGGGCCGGGATAGCCGAGAACGTTAAAACGCGACCCGCTTAACATTCTCGAGCCGAACGGTTACGTTTAAAAAAAAAACGGACGTATGTTTGATTCGGGGCTGGGATAGCTGAGAACGTTAGAGCGCGCCCCACTTAACATTCTCGAGCAGGACGGTAACGGTTCAAAAAGACGGACTTGTGTTTGATTCAAGGGCCGGGATAGCCGAGAACGTTAGAGCGCGACCCGCTTAACATTCTCGAGCCGAACGGTTACGTTTAAAAAAAAACGGACTTATGTTTGATTCGGGGCCGGGATAGCCGAGAACGTTAGAGTTCGACCCGCTTAACATTCTCGAGCCGAACGGTTACGTTAAAAAATAAAACGGACTTATGTTTGATTCGGGGCCGGGATAGCCGAGAACGTTAGAGTGCGACCCGCTTAACATTCTCGAGCCGAACGGTAACGGTTCAAAAAGACGGACTTGTGTTTGATTCGGGGGCCGGGATAGCCAAGAACGTTTGAGTGCGACCCGCTTAACATTCTCGAGCCGAACGGTTACGTTTAAAAAAAAACGGACGTATGTTTGATTCGGGGCCGGGATAGCGGAGAACGTTAGAGCGCGCCCCGCTTAACATTCTCGAGCCGAACGGTAACGGTTAAAAAAGAGGGACTTGTGTTTGATTCGGGGCCGGGATAGCTGAGAACGTTAGAGCATGTCCCACTTAACATTCTCGAGCAGAACGGTAACGGTTAAAAAAAAACGGACTTATGTTTGATTCGGGGCCGGGATAGCCGAGAACGTTAGAGCGTGACCCGCTTAACATTCTCGAGCAGAAAGGTTACGTTTAAAAAAAAAAAACGGACTTATGTTTGATTCGGGGCCGGGATAGCCGAGAACGTTAGAGTGCGACCCGCTTAACATTCTCGAGCCGAACGGTAACGGTTCAAAAAGACGGAATTGTGTTTGATTCGGGAGCCGGGATAGCCGAGAACTTTAGAGCGCGACCCACTTAACAAAGAATGTTAAGCGGGTGGCGCTCTAACGTTCTCGGCTATTCCGGCCCCGAATCAAAAACAAGTCCGTCTTTTTGAACCGTTACCGTACGGCTCGAGAATTTTAAGCGGGTCGCGCTCTAACGTTCTTTGCTATCCAGGCCCCCGGAGAAAACACAAGTCCATCTTATTGAACCGTTACTGTACGGCTCGAGAATGTTAAGCGGGTCGCGCTCTAACGTTCTCGGCTATCCCGGCCCCAAATCAATCATAAGTCCTTTTTTTTCAACCGTTACCGTTCTGCTCGAGAATGTTAAGTGGGTCGCGCTCTAAAGTTCTCGGCTATCCCGGCTCCCGAATCAAACACAATTCCGTCTTTTTGAACCGTTACCGTTCGGCTCGAGAATGTTAAGCGGGTCGCACTCTAACGTTCTCGGCTATCCCGGCCCCGAATCAAACATAAGTCCGTTTTTTTTTTTTAAACGTAACCTTTCGGCTCGAGAATGTTAAGCGGGTCACGCTCTAACGTTCTCGGCTATCCTGGCCCCGAATCAAACATAAGTCCGTTTTTTTTAAACGTAACAGTTCGGCTCGAGAATGTTAAGAGGATCGCGCTCTAACGTTCCCGGCTGTCCCGGCTCCCGAATCAAACACAAGTCCGTCTTTTTGAACCGTTACAGTTCGGCTCGAGAATGTTAAGCGGGTCGCGCTCTAAAGTTCTTTGCTAACCCTGCCCCGAATCAAACATAAGTCCGTTTTTTTTTAACCGTTACCATTCTGCTAGAGAATGTTAAATGGTTTGCGCTCTAACGTTCTCGGCTATCCCGGCCCCGAATCAAAAACAAGACAGTTTTTTTTTTACTTAACCGTTCGGCTCGAGAATGTTAAGCGGGTCGCACTCTAACGTTCTCGGATATCCCGCCCGCGAATCAAACGTAAGTCCGTTTTTTTTAACCGTAACCGTTCGCCTCGAAAATGGAAAGCGGGTCGAACTCAAACGTTCTCGGCTAACCCGGCCCCCGAATCAAACACAAGTCCGTCTTTTTGAACCGTTACCGTTCGGCTCGAGAATTTTAAGCGGGTCGCACTCTAACGTTTTTGGCTATCCCGGCCCCGAATCAAACATAAGTCCGTTGTTTTTTTTTAAACGTAACAGTTCGGCTCGAGAATGTTAAGAGGATCGCGCTCTAACGTTCCCGGCTATCCCGGCTCCCGAATCAAACACAAGTCCGTCTTTTTCAACCGTTACCGTTCTGCTCGAGAATGTTAAGTGGGTCGCGCTCTAAAGTTCTCGGCTATCCCGACTCCGAATCAAACATAAGTCCGTTTTATTTTTTAACGTAACCGTTCGGCTCGAGAATGTTAAGCGGGTCGAACTCTAACGTTCTCGGCTATCCCGGCCCCGAATCAAACATAAGTCCGTTTTTTTTTTAAACGTAACCGTTCGGCTCGAGAATGTTAAGCGGGTCGCGCTCTAACGTTCTCGGCTATCCCGGCCCCCGAATCAAACACAAGTCCGTCTTTTTGAACCGTTACCGTTCTGCTCGAGAATGTTAAGTGGGGCGCGCTCTAACGTTCTCAGCTATCCCAGCCCCGAATCAAACATACGTCCGTTTTTTTTTTAAACGTAACCGTTCGGCTCGAGAATGTTAAGCGGGTCGCGTTTTAACGTTCTCGGCTATCTCGGCCCCGAATCAAACACAAGTCCGTCTTTTTGAACCGTTACTGTTCGGCTCGAGAATGTTAAGCGGGTCGCACTCTAACGTTCTCGGCTATCCCGGCCCCAAATCAATCATAAGTCCTTTTTTTTCAACCGTTACCGTTCTGCTCGAGAATGTTTAGTGGGTCGCGCACTAAAGTTCTCGGCTATCCCGGCTCCCGAATCAAACACAATTCCGTCTTTTTGAACCGTTACCGTTCGGCTCGAGAATGTTAAGCAGGTCGCACTCTAACGTTCTCGGCTATCCCGGCCCCGAATCAAACATAAGTCCGTTTTTTTTTTTTAAACGTAACCTTTCGGCTCGAGAATGTTAAGCGGGTCACGCTCTAACGTTCTCGGCTATCCTGGCCCCGAATCAAACATAAGTCCGTTTTTTTTTAACCGTTACCGTTCTGCTCGAGAATGTTAAGTGGGTCGCGCTCTAACGTTCTCGGTTATCCCGGCCCCGAATCAAACACAAGTCCGTTATTTTTAAACGTAACAGTTCGGCTCGAAAATGTTAAGAGGATCGCGCTCTAACGTTCTCGGCTATCCAGGCTCCCGAATCAAACACAAGTCCGTCTTTTTGAACCGTTACAGTTCGGCTCGAGAATGTTAAGCGGGTCGCGCCCTAAAGTTCTTTGCTAACCCTGCCCCGAATCAAACATAAGTCCGTTTTTTTTTAACCGTTACCATTCAGCTAGAGAATGTTAAATGGTTTGCGCTCTAACGTTCTCGGCTATCCCGGCCCCGAATCAAACACAAGACAGTTTTTTTTTACTTAACCGTTCGGCTCGAGAATGTTAAGCGGGTCACACTCTAACGTTCTCGGCTATCCCGCCCCCGGAGAAAACACAAGTCCATCTTATTGAACCGTTACTGTTCGGCTCGAGAATGTTAAGCGGGTTGCACTCTAACGTTCTCGGCTATCCCGGCCCCGAATCAAACATAAGACCGTTTTTTTTTTAAACGTAACTGTTCGCCTCGAGAATGTTAAGCGGGTCGCGTTTTAACGTTCTCGGCTATCCCGGCCCCCGAATCAAATACAAGTCCGTCTTTTTGAACCGTTACCGTTCGGCTCGAGAATGTTAAGTGGGTCGCGCTCTAACGTTCTCGGCTAACCTGGCCCCGAATCAAACACAATTCAGTTTTTTTTTTGAACCGTTACCGTTCGGCTCGAGAATGTTAAGCGGATCGCACTCTAACGTTCTCGGCTATCCCGGCCCCGAATCAAACATAAGTCCGGTTTTTTTTTAAACGTAACCGTTCGGCTCGAGAACGTTAAGCGGGTCGCGCTCTAACGTTCTCGGCTATTTCGGCCCCTAATTAAACACAAGTCCGTCTTTTTGAACCGTTACTGTTCGGCTCGAGAATGTTAAGCGTGTCGCGCCCTAACGTTCTTGGCTATCCCGGCCCCCCTAGCAAACACAAGTCCGTCTTTTTGAACCGTTACTGTTCGGCTCGAGAATGTTAAGCGGGTCGCACTCTAACGTTCTCGGCTATCCCGGCCCCGAATCAAACATAAGTCCGTTTTTTTTTTTAAACGAAACCGTTCGGCTCGAGAATGTTAAGCAGGTCGCGCTCTAACGTTCTCGGCTATCCCGGCCCCCAAATCAAACACAAGTCCGTCTTTTTGAACCGTTACCGTTCGGCTCGAGAATGTTAAGTGGGTCGCGCTCTAACGTTCTCAGCTATCCCGGCCCCAAATCAAACACAACTCAGTTTTTTTTTAAACGTTACTGTTTGGCTCGAGAATGTTAAGCGGGTCGCGCTCTAACGTTCTCGGCTATCCCGGCCCCGAATCAAACACAAGACAGTATTTTGTTTTTACTTTACCGTTCGGCTCGAGAATGTTAAGCGGGTCGCACTCTAACGTTGTCGGCTATCCCGCCCCTGAATCAAACATAAGTCCGTTTTTTTTTAAACGTAACCGTTCGGCTCGAGAATGTTAAACGGATCGCGCTCTAACGTTCTCGGCTATTCGGGCCCCGAATCAAACACAAGTCCGTCTTTTTGAACCGTTACCGTTCGGCTCGAGAATGTTAAGCGGGTCGCGCTCTAACGTTCTCGGCTATCCCGGCCCCAAATCAAACACAAGTCCGTTTTGTTTTTAAACGTAACCGTTCTGCTCGAGAATGTTAAGGGGGGCGCGCTCTAACGTCCTCCGCTATCCCGGCCCCGAATCAAACATACGTCCGTTTTTTTTTAAACGTAACCGTTCGGCTCGAGAATGGTAAGCGGGTCGAACTCAAACGTTCTCGGCTAACCCGCCCCCGAACCAAACACAAGTCCGTCTTTTTCAACCGTTACCGTTCGGCTAGAGAATGTTAAGCGGGTCGCGCTCTAACGTTCTAGGTTATCCCGGCCCCGAATCAAACATAAGTCCGTTTTTTTCAACCGTTACCGTTCTGCTCGAGAATCTTAAGTGGGTCGCGCTCTAGCGTTCTCGGCTATCCCGGCCCCGAATCAAACACAAGTCCGTTTTTTTTTTAAACGTAACAGTTCGGCTCGAGAATGTTAAGCGGGTCGCGCTCTAACGTTCTCGGCTATTTCGGCCCCTAATCAAACACAAGTCCGTCATTTTGAACCGTTACCGTTCGGCTCGAGAATGTTAAGCGGGTCGCACTCTAACGTTCTCGCCTATCCCGGCCCCGAATCAAACATAAGTCCGTTTTTTTTTTAAACGTAACCGTTCGGCTCGAGAATGTTAAGCAGGTCGCGCTCTAACGTTCTCGGCTATCCCGGCCCCCGAATCAAACACAAGTCCGTCTTTTTGAACCGTTACCGTTCTGCTCGAGAATGTTAAGTGGGGCGCGCTCTAACGTTCTCAGCTATCCCAGCCCCGATTCAATCATACGTCCGTTTTTTTTTTTAACGTAACCGTTCGGCTCGAGAATGTTAAGCGGGGCGCGCTCTAACGTTCTCTGCTATCCCGGCCCCGAATCAAACACAAGTCCGTCTTTTTGAACCGTTACTGTTCGGCTCGAGAATGTTAAGCGGGTCGCGCTCTAACGTTCTCGGCTATCCCGGCCCCAAATCAATCATAAGTCCTTTTTTTTTAACCGTTACCGTTCTGCTCGAGAATGTTAAGTGGGTCGCGCTCTAAAGTTCTCGGCTATCCCGGCTCCCGAATCAAACACAATTCCGTCTTTTTGAACCGTTACCGTTCGGCTCGAGAATGTTAAGCGGGTCGCACTCTAACGTTCTCGGCTATCCCGGCCCCGAATCAAACATAAGTCCGTTTTTTTTTTTACGTAACCGTTCGGCTCGAGAATAATAAGCGGGTCGCGCTCTAACGTTTTTGGCTATCCCGGCCCCGAATCAAACATAAGTCCGTTTTTTTTTTTTAAACGTAACCTTTCGGCTCGAGAATGTTAAGCGGGTCACGCTCTAACGTTCTCGGCTATCCTGGCCCCGAATCAAACATAAGTCCGTTTTTTTTAACCGTTACCGTTCTGCTCGAGAATGTTAAGTGGGTCGCGCTCTAACGTTCTCGGCTATCCCGGCCCCGAATCAAACACAAGTCCGTTTTTTTTAAACGTAACAGTTCGCCTCGAGAATGTTAAGAGAATCGCGCTCTAACGTTCTCGGCTATCCCGGCTCCCGAATCAAACACAAGTCCGTCTTTTTGAACCGTTACAGTTCGGCTCGAGAATGTTAAGCGGGTCGCGCTCTAAAGTTCTTTGCTACCCCTGCCCCGAATCAAACATAAGTCCGTTTTTTTTTAACCGTTACCATTCAGCTAGAGAATGTTAAATGGTTTGCGCTCTAACGTTCTCGGCTATCCCGGCCCCGAATCAAACACAAGACAGTTTTTTTTTTACTTAACCGTTCGGCTCGAGAATGTTAAGCGGGTCGCACTCTAACGTTCTCGGCTATCCCGCCCCCGAATCAAACGTAAGTCCGTTTTTTTTTTTACGTAACCGTTCGGCTCGAGAATGTTAAGCGGGTGGCGCTCTAACGTTCTCGGCTATTTCGGCCCCGAATCTTGTTTTTGATTCGGGGCCGAAATAGCCGAGAACGTTAGAGCGCCACCCGCTTAACATTCTCGAGCCGAACGGTAACGGTTCAAAAATACGGAATTGTGTTTGATTCGGGAGCCGGGATAGCCGAGAACTTTAGAGCGCGACCCACTAAACATTCTCGAGCAGAACGGTAACGGTTGAAAAAAAAGGACTTATGATTGATTTGGGGCCGGGATAGCCGAGAACGTTAGAGTGCGACCCGCTTAACATTCTCGAGCCGAACAGTAACGGTTCAAAAAGACGGACTTGTGTTTGATTCGGGGCCGGGATAGCCGAGAACGTTAAAACGCGACCCGCTTAACATTCTCGAGCCGAACGGTTACGTTTAAAAAAAAAACGGACGTATGTTTGATTCGGGGCTGGGATAGCTGAGAACGTTAGAGCGCGCCCCACTTAACATTCTCGAGCAGAACGGTAACGGTTCAAAAAGACGGACTTGTGTTTGATTCAAGGGCCGGGATAGCCGAGAACGTTAGAGCGCGACCCGCTTAACATTCTCGAGCCGAACGGTTACGTTAAAAAAAAAACGGACTTATGTTTGATTCGGGGCCGGGATAGCCGAGAACGTTAGAGTTCGACCCGCTTAACATTCTCGAGCCGAACGGTTACGTTAAAAAATAAAACGGACTTATGTTTGATTCGGGGCCGGGATAGCCGAGAACATTAGAGTGCGACCCGCTTAACATTCTCGAGCCGAACGGTAACGGTTCAAAAAGACGGACTTGTGTTTGATTCGGGGGCCGGGATAGCCAAGAACGTTTGAGTGCGACCCGCTTACCATTCTCGAGCCGAACGGTTACGTTTAAAAAAAAACGGACGTATGTTTGATTCGGGGCCGGGATAGCGGAGAACGTTAGAGCGCGCCCCGCTTAACATTCTCGAGCCGAACGGTAACGGTTAAAAAAGAGGGACTTGTGTTTGATTCGGGGCCGGGATAGCTGAGAACGTTAGAGCATGTCCCACTTAACATTCTCGAGCAGAACGGTAACGGTTAAAAAAAAACGGACTTATGTTTGATTCGGGGCCAGGATAGCCGAGAACGTTAGAGCGTGACCCGCTTAACATTCTCGAGCAGAAAGGTTACGTTTAAAAAAAAAAAACGGACTTATGTTTGATTCGGGGCCGGGATAGCCGAGAACGTTAGAGTGCGACCCGCTTAACATTCTCGAGCCGAACGGTAACGGTTCAAAAAGACGGAATTGTGTTTGATTCGGGAGCCGGGATAGCCGAGAACTTTAGAGCGCGACCCACTTAACAAAGAATGTTAAGCGGGTGGCGCTCTAACGTTCTCGGCTATTCCGGCCCCGAATCAAAAACAAGTCCGTCTTTTTGAACCGTTACCGTACGGCTCGAGAATTTTAAGCGGGTCGCGCTCTAACGTTCTTTGCTATCCAGGCCCCCGGAGAAAACACAAGTCCATCTTATTGAACCGTTACTGTTCGGCTCGAGAATGTTAAGCGGGTCGCGCTCTAACGTTCTCGGCTATCCCGGCCCCAAATCAATCATAAGTCCTTTTTTTTTAACCGTTACCGTTCTGCTCGAGAATGTTAAGTGGGTCGCGCTCTAAAGTTCTCGGCTATCCCGGCTCCCGAATCAAACACAATTCCGTCTTTTTGAACCGTTACCGTTCGGCTCGAGAATGTTAAGCGGGTCGCACTCTAACGTTCTCGGCTATCCCGGCCCCGAATCAAACATAAGTCCGTTTTTTTTTTTACGTAACCGTTCGGCTCGAGAATAATAAGCGGGTCGCGCTCTAACGTTTTTGGCTATCCCGGCCCCGAATCAAACATAAGTCCGTTTTTTTTTTTTAAACGTAACCTTTCGGCTCGAGAATGTTAAGCGGGTCACGCTCTAACGTTCTCGGCTATCCTGGCCCCGAATCAAACATAAGTCCGTTTTTTTTAACCGTTACCGTTCTGCTCGAGAATGTTAAGTGGGTCGCGCTCTAACGTTCTCGGCTATCCCGGCCCCGAATCAAACACAAGTCCGTTTTTTTTAAACGTAACAGTTCGCCTCGAGAATGTTAAGAGAATCGCGCTCTAACGTTCTCGGCTATCCCGGCTCCCGAATCAAACACAAGTCCGTCTTTTTGAACCGTTACAGTTCGGCTCGAGAATGTTAAGCGGGTCGCGCTCTAAAGTTCTTTGCTAACCCTGCCCCGAATCAAACATAAGTCCGTTTTTTTTTAACCGTTACCATTCAGCTGGAGAATGTTAAATGGTTTGCGCTCTAACGTTCTCGGCTATCCCGGCCCCGAATCAAACACAAGACAGTTTTTTTTTTACTTAACCGTTCGGCTCGAGAATGTTAAGCGGGTCGCACTCTAACGTTCTCGGCTATCCCGCCCCCGAATCAAACGTAAGTCCGTTTTTTTTTTTACGTAACCGTTCGGCTCGAGAATGTTAAGCGGGTGGCGCTCTAACGTTCTCGGCTATTTCGGCCCCGAATCTTGTTTTTGATTCGGGGCCGAAATAGCCGAGAACGTTAGAGCGCCACCCGCTTAACATTCTCGAGCCGAACGGTAACGGTTCAAAAATACGGAATTGTGTTTGATTCGGGAGCCGGGATAGCCGAGAACTTTAGAGCGCGACCCACTAAACATTCTCGTGCAGAACGGTAACGGTTGAAAAAAAAGGACTTATGATTGATTTGGGGCCGGGATAGCCGAGAACGTTAGAGTGCGACCCGCTTAACATTCTCGAGCCGAACAGTAACGGTTCAAAAAGACGGACTTGTGTTTGATTCGGGGCCGGGATAGCCGAGAACGTTAAAACGCGACCCGCTTAACATTCTCGAGCCGAACGGTTACGTTTAAAAAAAAAACGGACGTATGTTTGATTCGGGGCTGGGATAGCTGAGAACGTTAGAGCGCGCCCCACTTAACATTCTCGAGCAGAACGGTAACGGTTCAAAAAGACGGACTTGTGTTTGATTCAAGGGCCGGGATAGCCGAGAACGTTAGAGCGCGACCCGCTTAACATTCTCGAGCCGAACGGTTACGTTTAAAAAAAAACGGACTTATGTTTGATTCGGGGCCGGGATAGCCGAGAACGTTAGAGTTCGACCCGCTTAACATTCTCGAGCCGAACGGTTACGTTAAAAAATAAAACGGACTTATGTTTGATTCGGGGCCGGGATAGCCGAGAACATTAGAGTGCGACCCGCTTAACATTCTCGAGCCGAACGGTAACGGTTCAAAAAGACGGACTTGTGTTTGATTCGGGGGCCGGGATAGCCAAGAACGTTTGAGTGCGACCCGCTTAACATTCTCGAGCCGAACGGTTACGTTTAAAAAAAAACGGACGTATGTTTGATTCGGGGCCGGGATAGCGGAGAACGTTAGAGCGCGCCCCGCTTAACATTCTCGAGCCGAACGGTAACGGTTAAAAAAGAGGGACTTGTGTTTGATTCGGGGCCGGGATAGCTGAGAACGTTAGAGCATGTCCCACTTAACATTCTCGAGCAGAACGGTAACGGTTAAAAAAAAACGGACTTATGTTTGATTCGGGGCCAGGATAGCCGAGAACGTTAGAGCGTGACCCGCTTAACATTCTCGAGCAGAAAGGTTACGTTTAAAAAAAAAAAACGGACTTATGTTTGATTCGGGGCCGGGATAGCCGAGAACGTTAGAGTGCGACCCGCTTAACATTCTCGAGCCGAACGGTAACGGTTCAAAAAGACGGAATTGTGTTTGATTCGGGAGCCGGGATAGCCGAGAACTTTAGAGCGCGACCCACTTAACAAAGAATGTTAAGCGGGTGGCGCTCTAACGTTCTCGGCTATTCCGGCCCCGAATCAAAAACAAGTCCGTCTTTTTGAACCGTTACCGTACGGCTCGAGAATTTTAAGCGGGTCGCGCTCTAACGTTCTTTGCTATCCAGGCCCCCGGAGAAAACACAAGTCCATCTTATTGAACCGTTACTGTACGGCTCGAGAATGTTAAGCGGGTCGCGCTCTAACGTTCTCGGCTATCCCGGCCCCAAATCAATCATAAGTCCTTTTTTTTCAACCGTTACCGTTCTGCTCGAGAATGTTAAGTGGGTCGCGCTCTAAAGTTCTCGGCTATCCCGGCTCCCGAATCAAACACAATTCCGTCTTTTTGAACCGTTACCGTTCGGCTCGAGAATGTTAAGCGGGTCGCACTCTAACGTTCTCGGCTATCCCGGCCCCGAATCAAACATAAGTCCGTTTTTTTTTTTTAAACGTAACCTTTCGGCTCGAGAATGTTAAGCGGGTCACGCTCTAACGTTCTCGGCTATCCTGGCCCCGAATCAAACATAAGTCCGTTTTTTTTAAACGTAACAGTTCGGCTCGAGAATGTTAAGAGGATCGCGCTCTAACGTTCCCGGCTGTCCCGGCTCCCGAATCAAACACAAGTCCGTCTTTTTGAACCGTTACAGTTCGGCTCGAGAATGTTAAGCGGGTCGCGCTCTAAAGTTCTTTGCTAACCCTGCCCCGAATCAAACATAAGTCCGTTTTTTTTTAACCGTTACCATTCTGCTAGAGAATGTTAAATGGTTTGCGCTCTAACGTTCTCGGCTATCCCGGCCCCGAATCAAACACAAGACAGTTTTTTTTTTACTTAACCGTTCGGCTCGAGAATGTTAAGCGGGTCGCACTCTAACGTTCTCGGATATCCCGCCCGCGAATCAAACGTAAGTCCGTTTTTTTTAACCGTAACCGTTCGGCTCGAAAATGGAAAGCGGGTCGAACTCAAACGTTCTCGGCTAACCCGGCCCCCGAATCAAACACAAGTCCGTCTTTTTGAACCGTTACCGTTCGGCTCGAGAATTTTAAGCGGGTCGCACTCTAACGTTTTTGGCTATCCCGGCCCCGAATCAAACATAAGTCCGTTGTTTTTTTTTAAACGTAACCTTTCGGCTCGAGAATGTTAAGCGGGTCGCACTCTAACGTTCTCGGCTATCCCGGCCCCAAATCAATCATAAGTCCTTTTTTTTCAACCGTTACCGTTCTGCTCGAGAATGTTAAGTGGGTCGCGCTCTAAAGTTCTCGGCTATCCCGACTCCGAATCAAACATAAGTCCGTTTTATTTTTTAACGTAACCGTTCGGCTCGAGAATGTTAAGCGGGTCGAACTCTAACGTTCTCGGCTATCCCGGCCCCGAATCAAACATAAGTCCGTTTTTTTTTTAAACGTAACCGTTCGGCTCGAGAATGTTAAGCGGGTCGCGCTCTAACGTTCTCGGCTATCCCGGCCCCCGAATCAAACACAAGTCCGTCTTTTTGAACCGTTACCGTTCTGCTCGAGAATGTTAAGTGGGGCGCGCTCTAACGTTCTCAGCTATCCCAGCCCCGAATCAAACATACGTCCGTTTTTTTTTTAAACGTAACCGTTCGGCTCGAGAATGTTAAGCGGGTCGCGTTTTAACGTTCTCGGCTATCTCGGCCCCGAATCAAACACAAGTCCGTCTTTTTGAACCGTTACTGTTCGGCTCGAGAATGTTAAGCGGGTCGCACTCTAACGTTCTCGGCTATCCCGGCCCCAAATCAATCATAAGTCCTTTTTTTTCAACCGTTACCGTTCTGCTCGAGAATGTTTAGTGGGTCGCGCACTAAAGTTCTCGGCTACCCCGGCTCCCGAATCAAACACAATTCCGTCTTTTTGAACCGTTACCGTTCGGCTCGAGAATGTTAAGCAGGTCGCACTCTAACGTTCTCGGCTATCCCGGCCCCGAATCAAACATAAGTCCGTTTTTTTTTTTTAAACGTAACCTTTCGGCTCGAGAATGTTAAGCGGGTCACGCTCTAACGTTCTCGGCTATCCTGGCCCCGAATCAAACATAAGTCCGTTTTTTTTTAACCGTTACCGTTCTGCTCGAGAATGTTAAGTGGGTCGCGCTCTAACGTTCTCGGTTATCCCGGCCCCGAATCAAACACAAGTCCGTTATTTTTAAACGTAACAGTTCGGCTCGAAAATGTTAAGAGGATCGCGCTCTAACGTTCTCGGCTATCCAGGCTCCCGAATCAAACACAAGTCCGTCTTTTTGAACCGTTACAGTTCGGCTCGAGAATGTTAAGCGGGTCGCGCCCTAAAGTTCTTTGCTAACCCTGCCCCGAATCAAACATAAGTCCGTTTTTTTTTAACCGTTACCATTCAGCTAGAGAATGTTAAATGGTTTGCGCTCTAACGTTCTCGGCTATCCCGGCCCCGAATCAAACACAAGACAGTTTTTTTTTACTTAACCGTTCGGCTCGAGAATGTTAAGCGGGTCACACTCTAACGTTCTCGGCTATCCCGCCCCCGGAGAAAACACAAGTCCATCTTATTGAACCGTTACTGTTCGGCTCGAGAATGTTAAGCGGGTTGCACTCTAACGTTCTCGGCTATCCCGGCCCCGAATCAAACATAAGACCGTTTTTTTTTTAAACGTAACTGTTCGCCTCGAGAATGTTAAGCGGGTCGCGTTTTAACGTTCTCGGCTATCCCGGCCCCCGAATCAAATACAAGTCCGTCTTTTTGAACCGTTACCGTTCGGCTCGAGAATGTTAAGTGGGTCGCGCTCTAACGTTCTCGGCTAACCTGGCCCCGAATCAAACACAATTCAGTTTTTTTTTTGAACCGTTACCGTTCGGCTCGAGAATGTTAAGCGGATCGCACTCTAACGTTCTCGGCTATCCCGGCCCCGAATCAAACATAAGTCCGGTTTTTTTTTAAACGTAACCGTTCGGCTCGAGAACGTTAAGCGGGTCGCGCTCTAACGTTCTCGGCTATTTCGGCCCCTAATTAAACACAAGTCCGTCTTTTTGAACCGTTACTGTTCGGCTCGAGAATGTTAAGCGTGTCGCGGCCTAACGTTCTTGGCTATCCCGGCCCCCCTAGCAAACACAAGTCCGTCTTTTTGAACCGTTACTGTTCGGCTCGAGAATGTTAAGCGGGTCGCACTCTAACGTTCTCGGCTATCCCGGCCCCGAATCAAACATAAGTCCGTTTTTTTTTTTAAACGAAACCGTTCGGCTCGAGAATGTTAAGCAGGTCGCGCTCTAACGTTCTCGGCTATCCCGGCCCCCAAATCAAACACAAGTCCGTCTTTTTGAACCGTTACCGTTCGGCTCGAGAATGTTAAGTGGGTCGCGCTCTAACGTTCTCAGCTATCCCGGCCCCAAATCAAACACAACTCAGTTTTTTTTTAAACGTTACTGTTTGGCTCGAGAATGTTAAGCGGGTCGCGCTCTAACGTTCTCGGCTATCCCGGCCCCGAATCAAACACAAGACAGTATTTTGTTTTTACTTTACCGTTCGGCTCGAGAATGTTAAGCGGGTCGCACTCTAACGTTGTCGGCTATCCCGCCCCCGAATCAAACATAAGTCCGTTTTTTTTTAAACGTAACCGTTCGGCTCGAGAATGTTAAACGGATCGCGCTCTAACGTTCTCGGCTATTCGGGCCCCGAATCAAACACAAGTCCGTCTTTTTGAACCGTTACCGTTCGGCTCGAGAATGTTAAGCGGGTCGCGCTCTAACGTTCTCGGCTATCCCGGCCCCAAATCAAACACAAGTCCGTTTTGTTTTTAAACGTAACCGTTCTGCTCGAGAATGTTAAGGGGGGCGCGCTCTAACGTTCTCCGCTATCCCGGCCCCGAATCAAACATACGTCCGTTTTTTTTTAAACGTAACCGTTCGGCTCGAGAATGGTAAGCGGGTCGAACTCAAACGTTCTCGGCTAACCCGCCCCCGAATCAAACACAAGTCCGTCTTTTTCAACCGTTACCGTTCGGCTAGAGAATGTTAAGCGGGTCGCGCTCTAACGTTCTAGGTTATCCCGGCCCCGAATCAAACATAAGTCCGTTTTTTTCAACCGTTACCGTTCTGCTCGAGAATCTTAAGTGGGTCGCGCTCTAGCGTTCTCGGCTATCCCGGCCCCGAATCAAACACAAGTCCGTTTTTTTTTTAAACGTAACAGTTCGGCTCGAGAATGTTAAGCGGGTCGCGCTCTAACGTTCTCGGCTATTTCGGCCCCTAATCAAACACAAGTCCGTCATTTTGAACCGTTACCGTTCGGCTCGAGAATGTTAAGCGGGTCGCACTCTAACGTTCTCGCCTATCCCGGCCCCGAATCAAACATAAGTCCGTTTTTTTTTTAAACGTAACCGTTCGGCTCGAGAATGTTAAGCAGGTCGCGCTCTAACGTTCTCGGCTATCCCGGCCCCCGAATCAAACACAAGTCCGTCTTTTTGAACCGTTACCGTTCGGCTCGAGAATGATAAGCGGGTCGCGCTCTAACGTTCTCGGCTATCCCGGCCCTGAATCAAACATAAGTCCGTTTTTTTTTTAAACGTAACCGTTCGGCTTGAGAATGTTAAGCGGGACGCACTCAAACGTTCTTGGCTATCCCGGCCCCCGAATCAAACATAAGTCCGTTTTTTTTAACCGTAACCGTTCGGCTCGAGAATGGTAAGCGGGTCGAAATCAAACGTTCTCGGCTAACCCGGCCCCCGAATCAAACACAAGTCCGTCTTTTTGAACCGTTACCGTTCGGCTCGAGAATGTTAAGCGGGTCGCACTCTAACGTTTTTGGCTATCCCGGCCCCGAATCAAACACAAGTCCGTTTTTTTTAAACGTAACAGTTCGCCTCGAGAATGTTAAGAGAATCGCGCTCTAACGTTCTCGGCTATCCCGGCTCCCGAATCAAACACAAGTCCGTCTTTTTGAACCGTTACAGTTCGGCTCGAGAATGTTAAGCGGGTCGCGCTCTAAAGTTCTTTGCTAACCCTGCCCCGAATCAAACATAAGTCCGTTTTTTTTTAACCGTTACCATTCAGCTAGAGAATGTTAAATGGTTTGCGCTCTAACGTTCTCGGCTATCCCGGCCCCGAATCAAACACAAGACAGTTTTTTTTTTACTTAACCGTTCGGCTCGAGAATGTTAAGCGGGTCGCACTCTAACGTTCTCGGCTATCCCGCCCCCGAATCAAACGTAAGTCCGTTTTTTTTTTTACGTAACCGTTCGGCTCGAGAATGTTAAGCGGGTGGCGCTCTAACGTTCTCGGCTATTTCGGCCCCGAATCAAAAACAAGTCCGTCTTTTTGAACCGTTACCGTTCGGCTCGAGAATGTTAAGCGGGTCGCGCTCTAACGTTCCTTGCTATCCAGGCCCCCGGAGAAAACACAAGTCCATCTTATTGAACCGTTACTGTTCGGCTTGAGAATGTTAAGCGGGTCGCGCTCTAACGTTCTCGGCTATCCCGGCCCCCAATCAATCATAAGTCCTTTTTTTTCAACCGTTACCGTTCTGATCGAGAATGTTAAGTGGGTCGCGCTCTAAAGTTCTCGGCTATCCTGGCTCCCGAATCAAACACAATTCCGTCTTTTTGAACCGTTACCGTTCGGCTCGAGAATGTTAAGCGGGTCGCACTCTAACGTTCTCGGCTATCCCGGCCCCAAATCAATCATAAGTCCTTTTTTTTCAACCGTTACCGTTCTGCTCGAGAATGTTAAGTGGGTCGCGCTCTAAAGTTCTCGGCTATCCCGGCTCCCGAATCAAACACAATTCCGTCTTTTTGAACCGTTACCGTTCGGCTCGAGAATGTTATGCGGGTCGCACTCTAACGTTCTCGGCTATCCCGGCCCCGAATCAAACATAAGTCCGTTTTTTTTTTTTTATACGTAACCTTTCGGCTCGAGAATGTTAAGCGGGTCACGCTCTAACGTTCTCGGCTATCCTGGCCCCGAATCAAACATAAGTCCGTTTTTTTTTAACCGTTACCGTTCTGCTCGAGAATGTTAAGTGGGTCGCGCTCTAACGTTCTCGGTTATCCCGGCCCCGAATCAAACACAAGTCCGTTATTTTTAAACGTAACAGTTCGGCTCGAAAATGTTAAGAGGATCGCGCTCTAACGTTCTCGGCTATCCAGGCTCCCGAATCAAACACAAGTCCGTCTTTTTGAACCGTTACAGTTCGGCTCGAGAATGTTAAGCGGGTCGCGCCCTAAAGTTCTTTGCTAACCCTGCCCCGAATCAAACATAAGTCCGTTTTTTTTAACCGTTGTGGTGATCCACATAATATAATTATTATGTCATATTTATTATATAAATATTATGTATATTAATTATTATTATATCATATTATATGAGGGCTATTATAGAAATATTTTATATGTAGATATTAGTGAGAATGATTATAATTAGTTTAATTAGGTGCCCAAATAGACAATTCAATATATTTAAGTTTGTATAAATATGCTAAATAATAACATAGGGCCAAACTTTGTACCTAAAAGCCTCCTTATCACCTAGCTCTGAGAAAGGCCACACTCACAGAGAAGAGTCTCTAGTTGAATTTCCTTCCAGTTAGACGTATTGCGGCCGACCTCCCACTCCTTTGCCCAGGCTCGTATTTTAATAGTAATTAGATATATTTGTCTATATGTATATATGTATATATTATTTACCAATTATAATATTCTTCCACTGCGTAATTCTGTTTATTTTTGCATGTCCCTATTACTAAAGATAATTAAGATCCACGGACCTAAACAGACCTAAACGGACCTCTTTACTAACCCATATTATAATTTAATTAAATCAGGGACACGGCAAATTGGCAGCAGAAAGCGTGGTTGTTTTGAAAAAAAAAAATTGGTATCAGAGGTGGTTAAATCGCAAAATTGGAAGCTTCGAGCGTGGTTGTTTTTTATTGAAAAATAATAAACGGCAAATTGGAAGCTTCGAGCGTGGTTGTTTTTGATTGAAAAATAATAAACAGCAAATTGGAAGCATCGAGCGTGATTGATTTTTTTTTTAACAAAAAAATTGCGTATAAAGAATTATAGTAATGAAAATTTTTTGTCGCGCGTATTAGAAAATATCGGGGCTTAACTAAACATTTATTAGTGAACTTTGGTCGCGAGTATCTATAAATTAATTGGTGAAATATTGGGGCTTAACTACTTGTATTAAACATGGGCTTTTTTATAATTAATTAGAATATGTATAAAGTATTTGGGCATTTAATTGGAAATTAAAAGTAATTGAAAAATATAATAATATAATTATTAGGGCGATTTTGTTATAATTAATACATTAATCATAGTAAAGATAATATTAAAATTAAAATGGCGGATCAATCTAATAAAATGGTATCTAGGACATTAACTATTGAAGATATAGATAAAATGGTAGATTTATTGGAAATAACTATGAAAGAACGATTGGCCGAGCAGCATTGTAATTTTATGGCAAAAATTAATAATATCTATGAAAATGTGAAATATTTGAATTTATTGTTGAGTGAAAATATTAATAATTCAGAAGGAGTGGGGTATAATAAGGATGATAAGGCAATTAGTAATTATAAAAATAATTTAGAGATAGAAAATAATAACTGTGGCCTAAGTGAATTAAATTTATCTGGCCCATCGGAAGAAAAAACTAACAATTTTGAGAATTTAATTGAAATAAATCAAATAAATAACGCGCGAATAACTTTTATGGAGATTGCCCCAGAAAATAATGAAAATTTAAATATTAGCCCGATTGAAAATAATTGTGAAAATCTAAACTGTCGCCTTACTGAAAAAATTGAAATTAATAGTGAACAGGTATGCCAACCTTTATGTTTGTTCGATAATAATAATGCCAGTATTTCTCCGAATAATCAGTGTAATGCCGATCTTTGCCCTAATCCTGGATACCAAGTACTAACTGAAAGGATTATTTTGTTTTTGTCGCGCAATAAAAACAACAGCCGCAATAATAAATTTTATTTTTCGAATAAAAATAGTCGACAGAATATGTACAATTACTTTAAAAAGGGAAAGAATCGTCTCAAATATAATAAATCTAAAGGTCGAAATTATGCTAGGATAAATAAAAATTATTTTAGAAATAAAAATTGTAAGGGCAGATATAAAAATCATTATTTTATAAGTAAACTTGTTAAAAATCATAGTCATGGCAACATTAATTATTGGAAAGAGACGTATAATTTCCTATCGCCCAAAGTAGAGAATAGTAATGGTAATTATTGGAAGGAAAAATACAAAAAGTTATTAGGTTCAGATCGGAACGGCGGTAAAGTGTTAGTTAATTAATAAATAAAATTGGATTTGATTTAAAAATATAAAGACCGAGCATGTTTTAAGGAATTTAAACAATTGGATTAATGAGAGTAATGTCAATTGCATAATGTGTAAAATGATGAGTACGACGTTTAATTGAATCAATATTCATTGTAAATGATTAATAATCATCGATGGCCATAATTAATAGTAGAAGTTGATTATAATATTAATTCTGATATTGGTGATACTAATAAAATTGATATTGGTCATAAGGTTTAATAACTTTTTTATTTGAATAAACGACGAATAAAATAAAGTTTTGAAAATATTTTTAAAAATATTAAAGGGGCCTAAAATTTAATAAATTTTAAAGTGTGCATCTATTAACGTCGAGTTAGGTTTGTATAAAATAAAATAATTGTTTATGATGGCAGAATGTTTATTAAAATTGGTATATTTTTAATAATAAAATGAGTGTATATTTATAATAAAATTATAAATTGTCTTCGTATTGTCGTAATAATAATTGATGTTTAGGAAAAATTGTGTTCTTGTAATTTGAATGATATAAGATGGCTAAATCAATTGTAAACTACGTTGTAATATTTTATTTATTTGATGGGTAATAATGTTAATTAGAAATGGTCTTCGCCTATTTTTAATGATAATCTTATGGCGATTATAAATAATGGTGGAATATATATACATATATGATATAATAAAAAAAAAAAAAAAAAAAAAAAAAAAAAAATTTTTTTGAGGGCCTATCCTTGAATCCAAATGTCCTTTCCTATCCTAAGGCAGCTATTGTTTTAAGTAAAATTAAAATGTATTGTAAAGAGCTCAGTTGCAGATATTAATTGTTATATATTAAGAAGTTTTGACCTTGAACTTGGCCAGAGAGAGAGCTATACTAGCAACTTTAATTTTGGCTCTAATATTACTATTATTGTATGGAAATTATTGGAAAAATTGAATGATGCACAGAGATTTGAATGGAAATTCTGAATTTGTAATTTTATTTAAGAAGATCATTACAAGAAGATTTGGTTTTAATTTTATATCCACAGAGAAGTATTTTTATATTTTTTCTTTTTCAGGAATTTTGATATTTTTTATTTTTTGAATTTTGTTTGAATGAATGATTTATGTTGTATGGAAGTGTTATGTTTGTAAACCCCTTAATATGTTACATGTATGTGTTGTAATTTTGTTGATGACATAATGCGCAACTGAGCATAAATAAAATGGCCAAGTGTACTTCGAAAAACAATATATGATATAATGTTATTTGAATAAATGAATTCATGAATAAAATAATGGATAAATATAAGTGGGTATGAAATGTATTGGTATATATTGATATGTATAATGGTGTCATTACTATTGATAAAGGTTATTTTGAATATTGATTATGATGTTTATTCATATTATTTAAAATGAATTATTGGGATTATATTGACATTGATTGAATGATTTTTTGATGTAATTTATATTATGATGAAATTGCTGTGCATCAAATGTTATTTTCTGTGTTATATCTGAGAACAAGGTTAAGCGCTGGTAAAATTTTCAGGTCCAGAAGGACTGATCGTAAATTTGCTGCCATGTACCCAGATCTGTTAGCAGAGCCCTCCTTTTTCAACTGTAAGGCTACAAGAACTCTTAAGCATCACCAACAGGCCATCATCGAATCCACCCACATCCATGCATCCACCACCAAGGACACCAACCCATCAACACCCATCGAGGATATCAACCTGCCATCAAGACATTTCTTCAAGCTACTTCTCATCGAAACTAAACCAAGTACTGTAGAATAACTTTTAATTGTATAAATTTTGGGGAAAAATTAAGAAAATATTGTATCAATTTGAATTTTGGCTTAAATTTTTTTTTAAAGGAAAAGTGAAATTTTGATATATTAAAAATTAATGAAAAATTATTATTATGAATATATGATAACTTAATATTAAAAGAATACAGTCCTTAAATTATTAATATGGGTCTCATAAAAAAAAAAAAAGAGACTGAAGTTTTTTTTCACATGTATATAGCTTGATTTATGGCTTCGAAAGAAGCAAGACAGATCAATCTACGTAGATGTTTTTTTTGCTTCAGTGATATAGAGACCAAATTATAGATTTTGATCTAAATAAAAGAAAAGAAAGGACTAATGATTATTTACTTTGAAATTAGTACAATTTTGTTGAGCGGGAGCAAATTTAAATTATTTGGGCATTTTGGAAATTTTCAAGAGTTGAAATAACATTTTATTGTTTTTGTAGGAATTATCTGAACTTAATAAGCCCTTAAATTATTATTGAGACCTTTATATTGTAATAAAAAAAAAAAATTGATGATTAATGCCACCACAACGATTATCAGAGCTGCCTAATATTTGCTTCGAATGTTTGTTTTTTATATATGTGCAATAGGTCTCTAAGATTAAGATTAGATTAAGACGACTTTAATATAAGATATATGTTTGTGGCCAATATGTATATAAGGATTCAATATATTTGACATGGCATCACATATGATAACTGACACATGCCAATTTATTTTGCTGGGCAGAAATTTTGAAAGGATAGTTTCCATTAAAAAGGGTCCCACGTCTGCTCCGATGTGCTATTTTCCTGCATTTAGCTATAAATTCGACCTAGGGTCCTTTTAAATTCGTGAAGGGGTATGTTGGATTCCTTGCCTTTCCATATCCTGTGGTTCAAGACGACTGCATAAGTGGAGGCCCCACTTATAAGGTTGTGATCTTGAATCCTAACCCTTCAAGATGGTTCAAGACGACTGCATAAGAGGAGGTCCCTCTTATCAGGTTGTAATCTTGCAGCCATAAATCCTGATCTAGGCGAAGGGATCAAATACCCCCCCACAGGGAAACCCCCCTCAATTGGCACACACAGAAATACTGAGACTATTAATTAAACCTAATTTTGAAAAAGATGGTTCTATATACATATTGTTATATGTGTGTGTGTCTAACATACTTGAAGTTAGAATAAGTTTAAAACCTTTTGCACATCGAAGGATATCTGCCCATATTGACGTCCTATTATAAAGTATTACAAATTTTTTCTTCGTCGTCATGAAACTTAATTGAAATCATCAATTTTTTTTAATCGAGAGGGGGGGGTAATGTGGTGATCCACATAATATAATTATTATGTCATATTTATTATATAAATATTATGTATATTAATTATTATTATATCATATTATATGAGGGCTATTATAGAAATATTTTATATGTAGATATTAGTGAGAATGATTATAATTAGTTTAATTAGGTGCCCAAATAGACAATTCAATATATTTAAGTTTGTATAAATATGCTAAATAATAACATAGGGCCAAACTTTGTACCTAAAAGCCTCCTTATCACCTAGCTCTGAGAAAGGCCACACTCACAGAGAAGAGTCTCTAGTTGAATTTCCTTCCAGTTAGACGTATTGCGGCCGACCTCCCACTCCTTTGCCCAGGCTCGTATTTTAATAGTAATTAGATATATTTGTCTATATGTATATATGTATATATTATTTACCAATTATAATATTCTTCCACTGCGTAATTCTGTTTATTTTTGCATGTCCCTATTACTAAAGATAATTAAGATCCACGGACCTAAACAGACCTAAACGGACCTCTTTACTAACCCATATTATAATTTAATTAAATCAGGGACACGGCACCGTTACCATTCAGCTAGAGAATGTTAAATGGTTTGCGCTCTAACGTTCTCGGCTATCCCGGCCCCGAATCAAACACAAGACAGTTTTTTTTTTACTTAACCGTTCGGCTCGAGAATGTTAAGCGGGTCGCACTCTAACGTTCTCGGCTATCCCGCCCCCGAATAAAACGTAAGTCCGTTTTTTTTTTTTACGTAACCGTTCGGCTCGAGAATGTTAAGCGGGTCGCGCTCTAACGTTCTTTGCTATCCAGGCCCCCGGAGAAAACACAAGTCCATCTTATTGAACCGTTACTGTTCGGCTCGAGAATGTTAAGCGGGTTGCACTCTAACGTTCTCGGCTATCCCGGCCCCGAATCAAACATAAGACCGTTTTTTTTTTAAACGTAACTGTTCGGCTCGAGAATGTTAAGCGGGTCGCGTTTTAACGTTCTCGGCTATCCCGGCCCCCGAATCAAATACAAGTCCGTCTTTTTGAACCGTTACCGTTCGGCTCGAGAATGTTAAGTGGGTCGCGCTCTAACGTTCTCGGCTAACCTGGCCCCGAATCAAACACAATTCAGTTTTTTTTTTGAACCGTTACCGTTCGGCTCGAGAATGTTAAGCGGATCGCACTCTAACGTTCTCGGCTATCCCGGCCCCGAATCAAACATAAGTCAGGTTTTTTTTTAAACGTAACCGTTCGGCTCGAGAACGTTAAGCGGGTCGCGCTTTAACGTTCTCGGCTATTTCGGCCCCTAATTAAACACAAGTCCGTCTTTTTGAACCGTTACCGTACGGCTCGAGAATGTTAAGCGGGTCGCGCTCTATCGTTCTTTGCTACCCAGGCCCCCGGAGAAAACACAAGTCCATCTTATTGAACCGTTACTGTTCGGCTCGTGAATGTTAAGCGGGTCGCGCTCTAACGTTCTCGGCTATCCCGGCCCCAAATCAATCATAAGTCCTTTTTTTTCAACCGTTACCGTTCTGCTCGAGAATGTTAAGTGGGTCGCGCTCTAAAGTTCTCGGCTATCCCGGCTCCCGAATCAAACACAATTCCGTCTTTTTGAACCGTTACCGTTCGGCTCGAGAATGTTAAGCGGGTCGCACTCTAACGTTCTCGGCTATCCCGGCCCCGAATCAAACATAAGTCCGTTTTTTTTTTTTAAACGTAACCTTTCGGCTCGAGAATGTTAAGCGGGTCACGCTCTAACGTTCTCGGCTATCCTGGCCCCGAATCAAACATAAGTCCGTTTTTTTTAAACGTAACAGTTCGGCTCGAGAATGTTAAGAGGATCGCGCTCTAACGTTCCCGGCTATCCCGGCTCCCGAATCAAACACAAGTCCGTCTTTTTGAACCGTTACCGTTCGGCTCGAGAATGTTAAGCGGGTCGCGCTCTAAAGTTCTTTGCTATCCCGGCCCCGAATCAAACATAAGTCCGTTTTTTTTTAACCGTTACCATTCTGCTAGAGAATGTTAAATGGTTTGCGCTCTAACGTTCTCGGCTATCCCGGCCCCGAATCAAACACAAGACAGTTTTTTTTTTACTTAACCGTTCGGCTCGAGAATGTTAAGCGGGTCGCACTCTAACGTTCTCGGCTATCCCGCCCCCGAATCAAACGTAAGTCCGTTTTTTTTAACCGTAACCGTTCGGCTCGAAAATGGAAAGCGGGTCGAACTCAAACGTTTTCGGCTAACCCGGCCCCCGAATCAAACACAAGTCCGTCTTTTTGAACCGTTACCGTTCGGCTCGAGAATTTTAAGCGGGTCGCACTCTAACGTTTTTGGCTATCCCGGCCCCGAATCAAACATAAGTCCGTTGTTTTTTTTTAAACGTAACCTTTCGGCTCGAGAATGTTAAGCGGGTCGCACTCTAACGTTCTCGGCTATCCCGGCCCCAAATCAATCATGAGTCCTTTTTTTTCAACCGTTACCGTTCTGCTCGAGAATGTTAAGTGGGTCGCGCTCTAAAGTTCTCGGCTATCCCGGCTCCCGAATCAAACACAATTCCGTCTTTTTGAACCGTTACCGTTCGGCTCGAGAATGTTAAGCGGGTCGCACTCTAACGTTCTCGGCTATCCCGGCCCCGAATCAAACATAAGTCCGTTTTTTTTTTTTAAACGTAACCTTTCGGCTCGAGAATGTTAAGCGGGTCACGCTCTAACGTTCTCGGCTATCCCGGCTCCCGAATCAAACACAATTCCGTCTTTTTGAACCGTTACCGTTCGGCTCGAGAATGTTAAGCGGGTCGCGCTCTAACGTTCTCGGCTATCCCGGCCCCAAATCAATCATAAGTCCTTTTTTTTCAACCGTTACCGTTCTGCTCGAGAATGTTAAGTGGGTCGCGCTCTAAAGTTCTCGGCTATCCCGGCTCCCGAATCAAACACAATTCCGTCATTTTGAACCGTTACCGTTCGGCTCGAGAATGTTAAGCGGGTCGCACTCTAACGTTCTCGGCTATCCCGGCCCCGAATCAAACATAAGTCCGTTTTTTTTTTTTAAACGTAACCTTTCGGCTCGAGAATGTTAAGCGGGTCACGCTCTAACGTTCTCGGCTATCCTGGCCCCGAATCAAACATAAGTCCGTTTTTTATAAACGTAACAGTTCGGCTCGAGAATGTTAAGAGGATCGCGCTCTAACGTTCCCGGCTATCCCGGCTTCCGAATCAAACACAAGTCCGTCTTTTTGAACCGTTACAGTTCTGCTCGAGAATGTTAAGCGGGTCGCGCTCTAAAGTTCTTTGCTAACCTGCCCCGAATCAAACATAAGTCCGTTTTTTTTTTTTAAACGTAACCTTTCGGCTCGAGAATGTTAAGCGGGTCACGCTCTAACGTTCTCGGCTATCCTGGCCCCGAATCAAACATAAGTCCGTTTTTTTTTAACCGTTACCGTTCTGCTCGAGAATGTTAAGTGGGACGTGCTCTAACGTTCTCAGCTATCCCGGCCCCGAATCAAACACAAGTCCATCTTTTTTAACCGTTACCGTTCGGCTCGAGAATGTTAAGCGGGGCGCGCTCTAACGTTCTCCGCTATCCCGGCCCCGAATCAAACATACGTCCGTTTTTTTTTAAACGTAACCGTTCGGCTCGAGAATGTTAAGCGGGTCGCACTCAAACGTTCTTGGCTATCCCGGCCCCCGAATCAAACACAAGTCCGTCTTTTTGAACCGTTACCGTTCGGCTCGAGAATGTTAAGCGGGTCGCACTCTAACGTTCTCGGCTATCCCGGCCCCGAATTAAACATAAGTCCGTTTTTTTCAACCGTTACCGTTCTGCTCGAGAATGTTAAGTGGGTCGCGCTCTAACGTTCTCGGCTATCCCGGCTCCGAATCAAACATAAGTCCGTTTTATTTTTTAACGTAACCGTTCGGCTCGAGAATGTTAAGCGGGTCGAACTCTAACGTTCTCGGCTATCCCGGCCCCGAATCAAACATAAGTCCGTTTTTTTTTAAACGTAACCGTTCGGCTCGAGAATGTTAAGCGGGTCGCGCTCTAACGTTCTCGGCTATCCCGGCCCCCGAATCAAACACAAGTCCGTCTTTTTGAACCGTTACCGTTCTGCTCGAGAATGTTAAGTGGGGCGCGCTCTAACGTTCTCAGCTATCCCAGCCCCGAATCAAACATACGTCCGTTTTTTTTTTAAACGTAACCGTTCGGCTCGAGAATGTTAAGTGGGTCGCGCTCTAAAGTTCTCGGCTATCCCGGCTCCCGAATCAAACACAATTCCGTCTTTTTGAACCGTTACCGTTCGGCTCGAGAATGTTAAGCGGGTCGCACTCTAACGTTCTCGGCTATCCCGGCCCCGAATCAAACATAAGTCCGTTTTTTTTTTTTTAAACGTAACCTTTCGGCTCGAGAATGTTAAGCGGGTCACGCTCTAACGTTCTCGGCTATCCTGGCCCCGAATCAAACATAAGTCCGTTTTTTTTTAACCGTTACCGTTCTGCTCGAGAATGTTAAGTGGGTCGCGCTCTAACGTTCTCGGTTATCCCGGCCCCGAATCAAACACAAGTCCGTTATTTTTAAACGTAACAGTTCGGCTCGAAAATGTTAAGAGGATCGCGCTCTAACGTTCTCGGCTATCCAGGCTCCCGAATCAAACACAAGTCCGTCTTTTTGAACCGTTACAGTTCGGCTCGAGAATGTTAAGCGGGTCGCGCCCTAAAGTTCTTTGCTAACCCTGCCCCGAATCAAACATAAGTCCGTTTTTTTTTAACCGTTACCATTCAGCTAGAGAATGTTAAATGGTTTGCGCTCTAACGTTCTCGGCTATCCCGGCCCCGAATCAAACACAAGACAGTTTTTTTTTTACTTAACCGTTCGGCTCGAGAATGTTAAGCGGGTCGCACTCTAACGTTCTCGGCTATCCCGCCCCCGAATAAATCGTAAGTCCGTTTTTTTTTTTACGTAACCGTTCGGCCCGAGAATGTTAAGCGGGTCACGCTCTAACGTTCTTTGCTATCCAGGCCCCCGGAGAAAACACAAGTCCATCTTATTGAACCGTTACTGTTCGGCTCGAGAATGTTAAGCGGGTTGCACTCTAACGTTCTCGGCTATCCCGGCCCCGAATCAAACACAATTCAGTTTTTTTTTTGAACCGTTACCGTTCGGCTCGAGAATGTTAAGCGGATCGCACTCTAACGTTCTCGGCTATCCCGGCCCCGAATCAAACATAAGTCCGGTTTTTTTTTAAACGTAACCGTTTGGCTCGAGAACGTTAAGCGGGTCGCGCTCTAACGTTCTTGGCTATTTCGGCCCCAAATCAATCATAAGCCTTTTTTTTTCAACCGTTACCGTTCTGCTCGAGAATGTTAAGTGGGTCGCGCTCTAAAGTTCTCGGCTATCCCGGCTCCCGAATCAAACACAATTCCGTCATTTTGAACCGTTACCGTTCGGCTCGAGAATGTTAAGCGGGTCGCACTCTAACGTTCTCGGCTATCCCGGCCCCGAATCAAACATAAGTCCGTTTTTTTTTTTTAAACGTAACCTTTCGGCTCGAGAATGTTAAGCGGGTCACGCTCTAACGTTCTCGGCTATCCTGGCCCCGAATCAAACATAAGTCCGTTTTTTTTAAACGTAACAGTTCGGCTCGAGAATGTTAAGAGGATCGCGCTCTAACGTTCCCGGCTATCCCGGCTCCCGAATCAAACACAAGTCCGTCTTTTTGAACCGTTACAGTTCTGCTCGAGAATGTTAAGCGGGTCGCGCTCTAAAGTTCTTTGCTAACCTGCCCCGAATCAAACATAAGTCCGTTTTATTTTTTAACGTAACCGTTCGGCTCGAGAATGTTAAGCGGGTCGAACTCTAACGTTCTCGGCTATCCCGGCCCCGAATCAAACATAAGTCCGTTTTTTTTTAAACGTAACCGTTCGGCTCGAGAATGTTAAGCGGGTCGCGCTCTAACGTTCTCGGCTATCCCGGCCCCCGAATCAAACACAAGTCCGTCTTTTTGAACCGTTACCGTTCTGCTCGAGAATGTTAAGTGGGGCGCGCTCTAACGTTCTCAGCTATCCCAGCCCCGAATCAAACATACGTCCGTTTTTTTTTTAAACGTAACCGTTCGGCTCGAGAATGTTAAGCGGGGCGCGCTCTAACGTTCTCCGCTATCCCGGCCCCGAATCAAACACAAGTCCGTCTTTTTGAACCGTTACTGTTCGGCTCGAGAATGTTAAACGGGTCGCACTCTAACGTTCTCGGCTATCCCGGCCCCAAATCAATCATAAGTCCTTTTTTTTCAACCGTTACCGTTCTGCTCGAGAATGTTAAGTGGGTCGCGCTCTAAAGTTCTCGGCTATCCCGGCTCCCGAATCAAACACAATTCCGTCTTTTTGAACCGTTACCGTTCGGCTCGAGAATGTTAAGCGGGTCGCACTCTAACGTTCTCGGCTATCCCGGCCCCGAATCAAACATAAGTCCGTTTTTTTTTTTTTTAAACGTAACCTTTCGGCTCGAGAATGTTAAGCGGGTCACGCTCTAACGTTCTCGGCTATCCTGGCCCCGAATCAAACATAAGTCCGTTATTTTTAAACGTAACAGTTCGGCTCGAAAATGTTAAGAGGATCGCGCTCTAACGTTCTCGGCTATCCAGGCTCCCGAATCAAACACAAGTCCGTCTTTTTGAACCGTTACAGTTCGGCTCGAGAATGTTAAGCGGGTCGCGCCCTAAAGTTCTTTGCTAACCCTGCCCCGAATCAAACATAAGTCCGTTTTTTTTTAACCGTTACCATTCAGCTAGAGAATGTTAAATGGTTTGCGCTCTAACGTTCTCGGCTATCCCGGCCCCGAATCAAACACAAGACAGTTTTTTTTTTACTTAACCGTTCGGCTCGAGAATGTTAAGCGGGTCGCACTCTAACGTTCTCGGCTATTTCGGCCCCTAATTAAACACAAGTCCGTCTTTTTGAACCGTTACTGTTCGGCTCGAGAATGTTAAGCGGGTCGCGCTCTAACGTTCTCGGCTATCCTGGCCCCAAATCAATCATAAGTCCTTTTTTTTCAACCGTTACCGTTCTGCTCGAGAATGTTAAGTGGGTCGCGCTCTAAAGTTCTCGGCTATCCCGGCTCCCGAATCAAACACAATTCCGTCATTTTGAACCGTTACCGTTCGGCTCGAGAATGTTAAGCGGGTCGCACTCTAACGTTCTCGGCTATCCCGGCCCCCCTAGCAAACACAAGTCCGTCTTTTTGAACCGTTACTGTTCGGCATGAGAATGTTAAGCGGGTCGCACTCTAACGTTCTCGGCTATCCCGGCCCCGAATCAAACATAAGTCCGTTTTTTTTTTAAACGAAACCGTTCGGCTTGAGAATGTTAAGCAGGTCGCGCTCTAACGTTCTCGGCTATCCCGGCCCCCGAATCAAACACAAGTCCGTCTTTTTGAACCGTTACCGTTCGGCTCGAGAATGTTAAGTGGGTCGCGCTCTAACGTTCTCGGCTATCCCGGCCCCAAATCAATCATAAGTCCTTTTTTTTCAACCGTTACCGTTCTGCTCGAGAATGTTAAGTGGGTCGCGCTCTAAAGTTCTCGGCTATCCCGGCTCCCGAATCAAACACAATTCTGTCTTTTTGAACCGTTACCGTTCGGCTCGAGAATGTTAAGCGGGTCGCACTCTAACGTTCTCGGCTATCCCGGCCCCGAATCAAACATAAGTCCGTTTTTTTTTTTTAAACGTAACCTTTCGGCTCGAGAATGTTAAGCGGGTCACGCTCTAACGTTCTCGGCTATCCTGGCCCCGAATCAAACATAAGTCCGTTTTTTTTAAACGTAACAGTTCGGCTCGAGAATGTTAAGAGGATCGCGCTCTAACGTTCCCGGCTATCCCGGCTCCCGAATCAAACACAAGTCCGTCTTTTTGAACCGTTACAGTTCGGCTCGAGAATGTTAAGCGGGTCGCGCTCTAAAGTTCTTTGCTAACCCTGCCCCGAATCAAACATAAGTCCGTTTTTTTTTAACCGTTACCATTCTGCTAGAGAATGTTAAATGGTTTGCGCTCTAACGTTCTCGGCTATCCCGGCCCCGAATTAAACACAAGACAGTTTTTTTTTTACTTAACCGTTCGGCTCGAGAATGTTAAGCGGGTCGCACTCTAACGTTCTCGGCTATCCCGCCCCCGAATCAAACGTAAGTCCGTTTTTTTTAACCGTAACCGTTCGGCTCGAAAATGGAAAGCGGGTCGAACTCACACGTTTTCGGCTAACCCGGCCCCCGAATCAAACACAAGTCCGTCTTTTTGAACCGTTACCGTTCGGCTCGAGAATTTTAAGCGGGTCGCACTCTAACGTTTTTGGCTATCCCGGCCCCGAATCAAACATAAGTCCGTTGTTTTTTTTTAAACGTAACCTTTCGGCTCGAGAATGTTAAGCGGGTCGCACTCTAACGTTCTCGGCTATCCCGGCCCCAAATCAATCATGAGTCCTTTTTTTTCAACCGTTACCGTTCTGCTCGAGAATGTTAAGTGGGTCGCGCTCTAAAGTTCTCGGCTATCCCGGCTCCCGAATCAAACACAATTCCGTCTTTTTGAACCGTTACCGTTCGGCTCGAGAATGTTAAGCGGGTCGCACTCTAACGTTCTCGGCTATCCCGGCTCCCGAATCAAACACAATTCCGTCTTTTTGAACCGTTACCGTTCGGCTCGAGAATGTTAAGCGGGTCGCACTCTAACGTTCTCGGCTATCCCGGCCCCGAATCAAACATAAGTCCGTTTTTTTTTTTTTAAACGTAACCTTTCGGCTCGAGAATGTTTAGCGGGTCACGCTCTAACGTTCTCGGCTATCCTGGCCCCGAATCAAACATAAGTCCGTTTTTTTTTAACCGTTACCGTTCTGCTCGAGAATGTTAAGTGGGTCGCGCTCTAACGTTCTCGGTTATCCCGGCCCCGAATCAAACACAAGTCCGTTATTTTTAAACGTAACAGTTCGGCTCGAAAATGTTAAGAGGATCGCGCTCTAACGTTCTCGGCTATCCAGGCTCCCGAATCAAACACAAGTCCGTTTTTTTGAACCGTTACAGTTCGGCTCGAGAATGTTAAGCGGGTCGCGCCCTAAAGTTCTTTGCTAACCCTGCCCCGAATCAAACATAAGTCCGTTTTTTTTTAACCGTTACCATTCAGCTAGAGAATGTTAAATGGTTTGCGCTCTAACGTTCTCGGCTATCCCGGCCCCGAATCAAACACAAGACAGTTTTTTTTTTACTTAACCGTTCGGCTCGAGAATGTTAAGCGGGTCGCACTCTAACGTTCTCGGCTATCCCGCCCCCGAATAAAACGTAAGTCCGTTTTTTTTTTTACGTAACCGTTCGGCCCGAGAATGTTAAGCGGGTCACGCTCTAACGTTCTTTGCTATCCAGGCCCCCGGAGAAAGCACAAGTCCATCTTATTGAACCGTTACTGTTCGGCTCGAGAATGTTAAGCGGGTTGCACTCTAACGATCTCGGCTATCCCGGCCCCGAATCAAACACAATTCAGTTTTTTTTTTTAACCGTTACCGTTCGGCTCGAGAATGTTAAGCGGATCGCACTCTAACGTTCTCGGCTATCCCGGCCCCGAATCAAACATAAGTCCGGTTTTTTTTTAAACGTAACCGTTCGGCTCGAGAACGTTAAGCGGGTCGCGCTCTAACGTTCTCGGCTATTTCGGCCCCTAATTAAACACAAGTCCGTCTTTTTGAACCGTTACTGTTCGGCTCGAGAATGTTAAGCGTGTCGCGCTCTAACGTTCTCGGCTATCCCGGCCCCCCTAGCAAACACAAGTCCGTCTTTTTGAACCGTTACTGTTCGGCTCGAGAATGTTAAGCGGGTCGCACTCTAACGTTCTCGGCTATCCCGGCCCCGAATCAAACATAAGTCCGTTTTTTTTTTAAACGAAACCGTTCGGCTTGAGAATGTTAAGCAGGTCGCGCTCTAACGTTCTCGGCTATCCCGGCCCCCGAATCAAACACAAGTCCGTCTTTTTGAACCGTTACCGTTCGGCTCGAGAATGTTAAGTGGGTCGCGCTCTAACGTTCACGGCTATCCCGGCCCCAAATCAATCATAAGTCCTTTTTTTTCAACCGTTACCGTTCTGCTCGAGAATGTTAAGTGGGTCGCGCTCTAAAGTTCTCGGCTATCCCGGCTCCCGAATCAAACACAATTCCGTCTTTTTGAACCGTTACCGTTCGGCTCGAGAATGTTAAGCGGGTCGCACTCTAACGTTCTCGGCTATCCCGGCCCCAAATCAAACATAAGTCCGTTTTTTTTTTTAAACGTAACCTTTCGGCTCGAGAATGTTAAGCGGGTCACGCTCTAACGTTCTCGGCTATCCTGGCCCCGAATCAAACATAAGTCCGTTTTTTTTTAAACGTAACAGTTCGGCTCAAGAATGTTAAGAGGATCGCGCTCTAACGTTCCCGGCTATCCCGGCTCCCGAATCAAACACAAGTCCGTCTTTTTGAACCGTTACCGTTCGGCTCGAGAATGTTAAGCGGGTCGCGCTCTAAAGTTCTTTGCTAACCCTGCCCCGAATCAAACATAAGTCCGTTTTTTTTTAACCGTTACCATTCTGCTAGAGAATGTTAAATGGTTTGCGCTCTAACGTTCTCGGCTATCCCGGCCCCGAATCAAACACAAGACAGTTTTTTTTTTACTTAACCGTTCGGCTCGAGAATGTTAAGCGGGTCGCACTCTAACGTTCTCGGCTATCCCGCCCCCGAATCAAACGTAAGTCCGTCTTTTTGAACCGTTACCGTTCGGCTCGAGAATTTTAAGCGGGTCGCACTCTAACGTTTTTGGCTATCCCGGCCCCGAATCAAACATAAGTCCGTTGTTTTTTTTTAAACGTAACCTTTCGGCTCGAGAATGTTAAGCGGGTCGCACTCTAACGTTCTCGGCTATCCCGGCCCCAAATCAATCATGAGTCCTTTTTTTTCAACCGTTACCGTTCTGCTCGAGAATGTTAAGTGGGTCGCGCTCTAAAGTTCTCGGCTATCCCGGCTCCCGAATCAAACACAAGTCCGTCTTTTTGAACCGTTACCGTTCGGCTCGAGAATGTTAAGCGGGTCGCACTCTAACGTTCTCGGCTATCCCGGCTCCCGAATCAAACACAAGTCCGTCTTTTTGAACCGTTACCGTTCGGCTCGAGAATGTTAAGCGGGTCGCACTCTAACGTTCTCGGCTATCCCGGCCCCGAATCGAACATAAGTCCGTTTTTTTTTTTTTAAACGTAACCTTTCGGCTCGAGAATGTTTAGCGGGTCACGCTCTAACGTTCTCGGCTATCCTGGCCCCGAATCAAACATAAGTCCGTTTTTTTTTAACCGTTACCGTTCTGCTCGAGAATGTTAAGTGGGTCGCGCTCTAACGTTCTCGGTTATCCCGGCCCCGAATCAAACACAAGTCCGTTATTTTTAAACGTAACAGTTCGGCTCGAAAATGTTAAGAGGATCGCGCTCTAACGTTCTCGGCTATCCAGGCTCCCGAATCAAACACAAGTCCGTTTTTTTGAACCGTTACAGTTCGGCTCGAGAATGTTAAGCGGGTCGCGCCCTAAAGTTCTTTGCTAACCCTGCCCCGAATCAAACATAAGTCCGTTTTTTTTTAACCGTTACCATTCAGCTAGAGAATGTTAAATGGTTTGCGCTCTAACGTTCTCGGCTATCCCGGCCCCGAATCAAACACAAGACAGTTTTTTTTTTACTTAACCGTTCGGCTCGAGAATGTTAAGCGGGTCGCACTCTAACGTTCTCGGCTATCCCGCCCCCGAATAAAACGTAAGTCCGTTTTTTTTTTTACGTAACCGTTCGGCCCGAGAATGTTAAGCGGGTCACGCTCTAACGTTCTTTGCTATCCAGGCCCCCGGAGAAAGCACAAGTCCATCTTATTGAACCGTTACTGTTCGGCTCGAGAATGTTAAGCGGGTTGCACTCTAACGATCTCGGCTATCCCGGCCCCGAATCAAACACAATTCAGTTTTTTTTTTTAACCGTTACCGTTCGGCTCGAGAATGTTAAGCGGATCGCACTCTAACGTTCTCGGCTATCCCGGCCCCGAATCAAACATAAGTCCGGTTTTTTTTTAAACGTAACCGTTCGGCTCGAGAACGTTAAGCGGGTCGCGCTCTAACGTTCTCGGCTATTTCGGCCCCTAATTAAACACAAGTCCGTCTTTTTGAACCGTTACTGTTCGGCTCGAGAATGTTAAGCGTGTCGCGCTCTAACGTTCTTGGCTATCCCGGCCCCCCTAGCAAACACAAGTCCGTCTTTTTGAACCGTTACTGTTCGGCTCGAGAATGTTAAGCGGGTCGCACTCTAACGTTCTCGGCTATCCCGGCCCCGAATCAAACATAAGTCCGTTTTTTTTTTAAACGAAACCGTTCGGCTTGAGAATGTTAAGCAGGTCGCGCTCTAACGTTCTCGGCTATCCCGGCCCCCGAATCAAACACAAGTCCGTCTTTTTGAACCGTTACCGTTCGGCTCGAGAATGTTAAGTGGGTCGCGCTCTAACGTTCACGGCTATCCCGGCCCCAAATCAATCATAAGTCCTTTTTTTTCAACCGTTACCGTTCTGCTCGAGAATGTTAAGTGGGTCGCGCTCTAAAGTTCTCGGCTATCCCGGCTCCCGAATCAAACACAATTCCGTCTTTTTGAACCGTTACCGTTCGGCTCGAGAATGTTAAGCGGGTCGCACTCTAACGTTCTCGGCTATCCCGGCCCCAAATCAAACATAAGTCCGTTTTTTTTTTTAAACGTAACCTTTCGGCTCGAGAATGTTAAGCGGGTCACGCTCTAACGTTCTCGGCTATCCTGGCCCCGAATCAAACATAAGTCCGTTTTTTTTTAAACGTAACAGTTCGGCTCAAGAATGTTAAGAGGATCGCGCTCTAACGTTCCCGGCTATCCCGGCTCCCGAATCAAACACAAGTCCGTCTTTTTGAACCGTTCCCGTTCGGCTCGAGAATGTTAAGCGGGTCGCGCTCTAAAGTTCTTTGCTAACCCTGCCCCGAATCAAACATAAGTCCGTTTTTTTTTAACCGTTACCATTCTGCTAGAGAATGTTAAATGGTTTGCGCTCTAACGTTCTCGGCTATCCCGGCCCCGAATCAAACACAAGACAGTTTTTTTTTTACTTAACCGTTCGGCTCGAGAATGTTAAGCGGGTCGCACTCTAACGTTCTCGGCTATCCCGCCCCCGAATCAAACGTAAGTCCGTTTTTTTTAACCGTAACCGTTCGGCTCGAAAATGGAAAGCGGGTCGAACTCAAACGTTTTCGGCTAACCCGGCCCCCGAATCAAACACAAGTCCGTCTTTTTGAACCGTTACCGTTCGGCTCGAGAATTTTAAGCGGGTCGCACTCTAACGTTTTTGGCTATCCCGGCCCCGAATCAGACATAAGTCCGTTGTTTTTTTTTAAACGTAACCTTTCGGCTAGAGAATGTTAAGCGGGTCGCACTCTTACGTTCTCGGCTATCCCGGCCCCAAATCAATCATGAGTCCTTTTTTTTCAACCGTTACCGTTCTGCTCGAGAATGTTAAGTGGGTCGCGCTCTAAAGTTCTCGGCTATCCCGGCTCCCGAATCAAACACAATTCCGTCTTTTTGAACCGTTACCGTTCGGCTCGAGAATGTTAAGCGGGTCGCACTCTAACGTTCTAGGCTATCCCGGCCCCGAATCAAACATAAGTCCGTTTTTTTTTTTTAAACGTAACCTTTCGGCTCGAGAATGTTAAGCGGGTCACGCTCTAACGTTCTCGGCTATCCCGGCTCCCGAATCAAACACAATTCCGTCTTTTTGAACCGTTACTGTTCGGCTCGAGAATGTTAAGCGGGTCGCGCTCTAACGTTCTCGGCTATCCCGGCCCCAAATCAATCATAAGTCCTTTTTTTTCAACCGTTACCGTTCTGCTCGAGAATGTTAAGTGGGTCGCGCTCTAAAGTTCTCGGCTATCCCGGCTCCCGAATCAAACACAATTCCGTCTTTTTGAACCGTTACCGTTCGGCTCGAGAATGTTAAGCGGGTCGCACTCTAACGTTCTCGGCTATCCCGGCCCCGAATCAAACATAAGTCCGTTTTTTTTTTTTAAACGTAACCTTTCGGCTCGAGAATGTTAAGCGGGTCACGCTCTAACGTTCTCGGCTATCCTGGCCCCGAATCAAACCTAAGTCCGTTTTTTTTAAACGTAACAGTTCGGCTCGAGAATGTTAAGAGGATCGCGCTCTAACGTTCCCGGCTATCCCGGCTCCCGAATCAAACACAAGTCCGTCTTTTTGAACCGTTACAGTTCGGCTCGAGAATGTTAAGCGGGTCGCGCTCTAAAGTTCTTTGCTAACCTGCCCCGAATCAAACATAAGTCCGTTTTTTTTTTTTAAACGTAACCTTTCGGCTCGAGAATGTTAAGCGGGTCACGCTCTAACGTTCTCGGCTATCCTGGCCCCGAATCAAACATAAGTCCGTTTTTTTTTAACCGTTACCGTTCTGCTCGAGAATGTTAAGTGGGACGTGCTCTAACGTTCTCAGCTATCCCGGCCCCGAATCAAACACAAGTCCCTCTTTTTTAACCGTTACCGTTCGGCTCGAGAATGTTAAGCGGGGCGCGCTCTAACGTTCTCCGCTATCCCGGCCCCGAATCAAACATACGTCCGTTTTTTTTTAAACGTAACCGTTCGGCTCGAGAATGTTAAGCGGGTCGCACTCAAACGTTCTTGGCTATCCCGGCCCCCGAATCAAACACAAGTCCGTCTTTTTGAACCGTTACCGTTCGGCTCGAGAATGTTAAGCGGGTCGCACTCTAACGTTCTCGGCTATCCCGGCCCCGAATTAAACATAAGTCCGTTTTTTTCAACCGTTACCGTTCTGCTCGAGAATGTTAAGCGGGTCGCACTCTAACGTTCTCGGCTATCCCGGCCCCGAATCAAACATAAGTCCGTTTTTTTTTTTTAAACGTAACCTTTCGGCTCGAGAATGTTAAGCGGGTCACGCTCTAACGTTCTCGGCTATCCCGGCTCCCGAATCAAACACAATTCCGTCTTTTTGACCCGTTACTGTTCGGCTCGAGAATGTTAAGCGGGTCGCGCTCTAACGTTCTCGGCTATCCCGGCCCCAAATCAATCATAAGTCCTTTTTTTTCAACCGTTACCGTTCTGCTCGAGAATGTTAAGCGGGTCGCGCTCTAAAGTTCTCGGCTATCCCGGCTCCCGAATCAAACACAATTCCGTCATTTTGAACCGTTACCGTTCGGCTCGAGAATGTTAAGCGGGTCGCACTCTAACGTTCTCGGCTATCCCGGCCCCGAATCAAACATAAGTCCGTTTTTTTTTTTTAAACGTAACCTTTCGGCTCGAGAATGTTAAGCGGGTCACGCTCTAACGTTCTCGGCTATCCTGGCCCCGAATCAAACATAAGTCCGTTTTTTTTAAACGTAACAGTTCGGCTCGAGAATGTTAAGAGGATCGCGCTCTAACGTTCCCGGCTATCCCGGCTCCCGAATCAAACACAAGTCCGTCTTTTTGAACCGTTACAGTTCGGCTCGAGAATGTTAAGCGGGTCGCGCTCTAAAGTTCTTTGCTAACCTGCCCCGAATCAAACATAAGTCCGTTTTTTTTTTTTAAACGTAACCTTTCGGGTCGAGAATGTTAAGCGGGTCACGCTCTAACGTTCTCGGCTATCCTGGCCCCGAATCAAACATAAGTCCGTTTTTTTTTAACCGTTACCGTTCTGCTCGAGAATGTTAAGTGGGACGTGCTCTAACGTCCTCAGCTATCCCGGCCCCGAATCAAACATACGTCCGTTTTTTTTTAAACGTAACCGTTCGGCTCGAGAATGTTAAGCGGGTCGCACTCAAACGTTCTTGGCTATCCCGGCCCCCGAATCAAACACAAGTCCGTCTTTTTGAACCGTTACTGTTCGGCTCGAGAATGTTAAGCGTGTCGCGCTCTAACGTTCTTGGCTATCCCGGCCCCCCTAGCAAACACAAGTCCGTCTTTTTGAACCGTTACTGTTCGGCTCGAGAACGTTAAGCGGGTCGCACTCTAACGTTCTCGGCTATCCCGGCCCCGAATCAAACATAAGTCCGTTTTTTTTTTAAACGAAACCGTTCGGCTTGAGAATGTTAAGCAGGTCGCGCTCTAACGTTCTCGGCTATCCCGGCCCCCGAATCAAACACAAGTCCGTCTTTTTGAACCGTTACCGTTCGGCTCGAGAATGTTAAGTGGGTCGCGCTCTAACGTTCACGGCTATCCCGGCCCCAAATCAATCATAAGTCCTTTTTTTTCAACCGTTACCGTTCTGCTCGAGAATGTTAAGTGGGTCGCGCTCTAAAGTTCTCGGCTATCCCGGCTCCCGAATCAAACACAATTCCGTCTTTTTGAACCGTTACCGTTCGGCTCGAGATTGTTAAGCGGGTCGCACTCTAACGTTCTCGGCTATCCCGGCCCCAAATCAAACATAAGTCCGTTTTTTTTTTTTAAACGTAACCTTTCGGCTCGAGAATGTTAAGCGGGTCACGCTCTAACGTTCTCGGCTATCCTGGCCCCGAATCAAACATAAGTCCGTTTTTTTTTAAACGTAACAGTTCGGCTCGAGAATGTTAAGAGGATCGCGCTCTAACGTTCCCGGCTATCCCGGCTCCCGAATCAAACACAAGTCCGTCTTTTTGAACCGTTCCCGTTCGGCTCGAGAATGTTAAGCGGGTCGCGCTCTAAAGTTCTTTGCTAACCCTGCCCCGAATCAAACATAAGTCCGTTTTTTTTTAACCGTTACCATTCTGCTAGAGAATGTTAAATGGTTTGCGCTCTAACGTTCTCGGCTATCCCGGCCCCGAATCAAACACAAGACAGTTTTTTTTTTACTTAACCGTTCGGCTCGAAAATGTTAAGCGGGTCGCACTCTAACGTTCTCGGCTATCCCGCCCCCTAATCAAACGTAAGTCCGTTTTTTTTAACCGTAACCGTTCGGCTCGAAAATGGAAAGCGGGTCGAACTCAAACGTTTTCGGCTAACCCGGCCCCCGAATCAAACACAAGTCCGTCTTTTTGAACCGTTACCGTTCGGCTCGAGAATTTTAAGCGGGTCGCACTCTAACGTTTTTGGCTATCCCGGCCCCGAATCAGACATAAGTCCGTTGTTTTTTTTTAACCGTAACCTTTCGGCTCGAGAATGTTAAGCGGGTCGCACTCTAACGTTCTCGGCTATCCCGGCCCCAAATCAATCATGAGTCCTTTTTTTTTCAACCGTTACCGTTCTGCTCGAGAATGTTAAGTGGGTCGCGCTCTAAAGTTCTCGGCTATCCCGGCTCCCGAATCAAACACAATTCCGTCTTTTTGAACCGTTACCGTTCGGCTCGAGAATGTTAAGCGGGTCGCACTCTAACGTTCTCGGCTATCCCGGCCCCGAATCAAACATAAGTCCGTTTTTTTTTTTTAAACGTAACCTTTCGGCTCGAGAATGTTAAGCGGGTCACGCTCTAACGTTCTCGGCTATCCCGGCTCCCGAATCAAACACAATTCCGTCTTTTTGAACCGTTACTGTTCGGCTCGAGAATGTTAAGCGGGTCGCGCTCTAACGTTCTCGGCTATCCCGGCCCCAAATCAATCATAAGTCCTTTTTTTTCAACCGTTACCGTTCTGCTCGAGAATGTTAAGTGGGTCGCGCTCTAAAGTTCTCGGCTATCCCGGCTCCCGAATCAAACACAATTCCGTCTTTTTGAACCGTTACCGTTCGGCTCGAGAATGTTAAGCGGGTCGCACTCTAACGTTCTCGGCTATCCCGGCCCCGAATCAAACATAAGTCCGTTTTTTTTTTTTAAACGTAACCTTTCGGCTCGAGAATGTTAAGCGGGTCACGCTCTAACGTTCTCGGCTATCCTGGCCCCGAATCAAACCTAAGTCCGTTTTTTTTAAACGTAACAGTTCGGCTCGAGAATGTTAAGAGGATCGCGCTCTAACGTTCCCGGCTATCCCGGCTCCCGAATCAAACACAAGTCCGTCTTTTTGAACCGTTACAGTTCGGCTCGAGAATGTTAAGCGGGTCGCGCTCTAAAGTTCTTTGCTAACCTGCCCCGAATCAAACATAAGTCCGTTTTTTTTTTTTAAACGTAACCTTTCGGGTCGAGAATGTTAAGCGGGTCACGCTCTAACGTTCTCGGCTATCCTGGCCCCGAATCAAACATAAGTCCGTTTTTTTTTAACCGTTACCGTTCTGCTCGAGAATGTTAAGTGGGACGTGCTCTAACGTTCTCAGCTATCCCGGCCATGAATCAAACACAAGTCCCTCTTTTTAAACCGTTACCGTTCGGCTCGAGAATGTTAGGCGGGGCGCGCTCTAACGTTCTCCGCTATCCCGGCCCCGAATCAAACATACGTCCGTTTTTTTTTAAACGTAACCGTTCGGCTCGAGAATGTTAAGCGGGTCGCACTCAAACGTTCTTGGCTATCCCGGCCCCCGAATCAAACACAAGTCCGTCTTTTTGAACCGTTACCGTTCGGCTCGAGAATGTTAAGCGGGTCGCACTCTAACGTTCTCGGCTATCCCGGCCCCGAATTAAACATAAGTCCGTTTTTTTCAACCGTTACCGTTCTGCTCGAGAATGTTAAGCGGGTCGCACTCTAACGTTCTCGGCTATCCCGGCCCCGAATCAAACATAAGTCCGTTTTTTTTTTTTAAACGTAACCTTTCGGCTCGAGAATGTTAAGCGGGTCACGCTCTAACGTTCTCGGCTATCCCGGCTCCCGAATCAAACACAATTCCGTCTTTTTGAACCGTTACTGTTCGGCTCGAGAATGTTAAGCGGGTCGCGCTCTAACGTTCTCGGCTATCCCGGCCCCAAATCAATCATAAGTCCTTTTTTTTCAACCGTTACCGTTCTGCTCGAGAATGTTAAGTGGGTCGCGCTCTAAAGTTCTCGGCTATCCCGGCTCCCGAATCAAACACAATTCCGTCATTTTGAACCGTTACCGTTCGGCTCGAGAATGTTAAGCGGGTCGCACTCTAACGTTCTCGGCTATCCCGGCCCCGAATCAAACATAAGTCCGTTTTTTTTTTTTAAACGTAACCTTTCGGCTCGAGAATGTTAAGCGGGTCACGCTCTAACGTTCTCGGCTATCCTGGCCCCGAATCAAACATAAGTCCGTTTTTTTTAAACGTAACAGTTCGGCTCGAGAATGTTAAAAGGATCGCGCTCTAATGTTCCCGGCTATCCCGGCTCCCGAATCAAACACAAGTCCGTCTTTTTGAACCGTTACAGTTCGGCTCGAGAATGTTAAGCGGGTCGCGCTCTAAAGTTCTTTGCTAACCTGCCCCGAATCAAACATAAGTCCGTTTTTTTTTTTTAAACGTAACCTTTCGGCTCGAGAATGTTAAGCGGGTCACGCTCTAACGTTCTCGGCTATCCTGGCCCCGAATCAAACATAAGTCCGTTTTTTTTTAACCGTTACCGTTCTGCTCGAGAATGTTAAGTGGGACGTGCTCTAACGTTCTCAGCTATCCCGGCCCCGAATCAAACACAAGTCCCTCTTTTTTAACCGTTACCGTTCGGCTCGAGAATGTTAAGCGGGGCGCGCTCTAACGTTCTCCGCTATCCCGGCCCCGAATCAAACATACGTCCTTTTTTTTCAACCGTTACCGTTCTGCTCGAGAATGTTAAGTGGGTCGCGCTCTAAAGTTCTCGGCTATCCCGGCTCCCGAATCAAACACAATTCCGTCTTTTTGAACCGTTACCGTTCGGCTCGAGATTGTTAAGCGGGTCGCACTCTAACGTTCTCGGCTATCCCGGCCCCAAATCAAACATAAGTCCGTTTTTTTTTTTTAAACGTAACCTTTCGGCTCGAGAATGTTAAGCGGGTCACGCTCTAACGTTCTCGGCTATCCTGGCCCCGAATCAAACATAAGTCCGTTTTTTTTTAAACGTAACAGTTCGGCTCGAGAATGTTAAGAGGATCGCGCTCTAACGTTCCCGGCTATCCCGGCTCCCGAATCAAACACAAGTCCGTCTTTTTGAACCGTTCCCGTTCGGCTCGAGAATGTTAAGCGGGTCGCGCTCTAAAGTTCTTTGCTAACCCTGCCCCGAATCAAACATAAGTCCGTTTTTTTTTAACCGTTACCATTCTGCTAGAGAATGTTAAATGGTTTGCGCTCTAACGTTCTCGGCTATCCCGGCCCCGAATCAAACACAAGACAGTTTTTTTTTTACTTAACCGTTCGGCTCGAAAATGTTAAGCGGGTCGCACTCTAACGTTCTCGGCTATCCCGCCCCCTAATCAAACGTAAGTCCGTTTTTTTTAACCGTAACCGTTCGGCTCGAAAATGGAAAGCGGGTCGAACTCAAACGTTTTCGGCTAACCCGGCCCCCGAATCAAACACAAGTCCGTCTTTTTGAACCGTTACCGTTCGGCTCGAGAATTTTAAGCGGGTCGCACTCTAACGTTTTTGGCTATCCCGGCCCCGAATCAGACATAAGTCCGTTGTTTTTTTTTAAACGTAACCTTTCGGCTCGAGAATGTTAAGCGGGTCGCACTCTAACGTTCTCGGCTATCCCGGCCCCAAATCAATCATGAGTCCTTTTTTTTTCAACCGTTACCGTTCTGCTCGAGAATGTTAAGTGGGTCGCGCTCTAAAGTTCTCGGCTATCCCGGCTCCCGAATCAAACACAATTCCGTCTTTTTGAACCGTTACCGTTCGGCTCGAGAATGTTAAGCGGGTCGCACTCTAACGTTCTCGGCTATCCCGGCCCCGAATCAAACATAAGTCCGTTTTTTTTTTTTAAACGTAACCTTTCGGCTCGAGAATGTTAAGCGGGTCACGCTCTAACGTTCTCGGCTATCCCGGCTCCCGAATCAAACACAATTCCGTCTTTTTGAACCGTTACTGTTCGGCTCGAGAATGTTAAGCGGGTCGCGCTCTAACGTTCTCGGCTATCCCGGCCCCAAATCAATCATAAGTCCTTTTTTTTCAACCGTTACCGTTCTGCTCGAGAATGTTAAGTGGGTCGCGCTCTAAAGTTCTCGGCTATCCCGGCTCCCGAATCAAACACAATTCCGTCTTTTTGAACCGTTACCGTTCGGCTCGAGAATGTTAAGCGGGTCGCACTCTAACGTTCTCGGCTATCCCGGCCCCGAATCAAACATAAGTCCGTTTTTTTTTTTTAAACGTAACCTTTCGGCTCGAGAATGTTAAGCGGGTCACGCTCTAACGTTCTCGGCTATCCTGGCCCCGAATCAAACCTAAGTCCGTTTTTTTTAAACGTAACAGTTCGGCTCGAGAATGTTAAGAGGATCGCGCTCTAACGTTCCCGGCTATCCCGGCTCCCGAATCAAACACAAGTCCGTCTTTTTGAACCGTTACAGTTCGGCTCGAGAATGTTAAGCGGGTCGCGCTCTAAAGTTCTTTGCTAACCTGCCCCGAATCAAACATAAGTCCGTTTTTTTTTTTTAAACGTAACCTTTCGGGTCGAGAATGTTAAGCGGGTCACGCTCTAACGTTCTCGGCTATCCTGGCCCCGAATCAAACATAAGTCCGTTTTTTTTTAACCGTTACCGTTCTGCTCGAGAATGTTAAGTGGGACGTGCTCTAACGTTCTCAGCTATCCCGGCCATGAATCAAACACAAGTCCCTCTTTTTAAACCGTTACCGTTCGGCTCGAGAATGTTAGGCGGGGCGCGCTCTAACGTTCTCCGCTATCCCGGCCCCGAATCAAACATACGTCCGTTTTTTTTTAAACGTAACCGTTCGGCTCGAGAATGTTAAGCGGGTCGCACTCAAACGTTCTTGGCTATCCCGGCCCCCGAATCAAACACAAGTCCGTCTTTTTGAACCGTTACCGTTCGGCTCGAGAATGTTAAGCGGGTCGCACTCTAACGTTCTCGGCTATCCCGGCCCCGAATTAAACATAAGTCCGTTTTTTTCAACCGTTACCGTTCTGCTCGAGAATGTTAAGCGGGTCGCACTCTAACGTTCTCGGCTATCCCGGCCCCGAATCAAACATAAGTCCGTTTTTTTTTTTTAAACGTAACCTTTCGGCTCGAGAATGTTAAGCGGGTCACGCTCTAACGTTCTCGGCTATCCCGGCTCCCGAATCAAACACAATTCCGTCTTTTTGAACCGTTACTGTTCGGCTCGAGAATGTTAAGCGGGTCGCGCTCTAACGTTCTCGGCTATCCCGGCCCCAAATCAATCATAAGTCCTTTTTTTTCAACCGTTACCGTTCTGCTCGAGAATGTTAAGTGGGTCGCGCTCTAAAGTTCTCGGCTATCCCGGCTCCCGAATCAAACACAATTCCGTCATTTTGAACCGTTACCGTTCGGCTCGAGAATGTTAAGCGGGTCGCACTCTAACGTTCTCGGCTATCCCGGCCCCGAATCAAACATAAGTCCGTTTTTTTTTTTTAAACGTAACCTTTCGGCTCGAGAATGTTAAGCGGGTCACGCTCTAACGTTCTCGGCTATCCTGGCCCCGAATCAAACATAAGTCCGTTTTTTTTAAACGTAACAGTTCGGCTCGAGAATGTTAAAAGGATCGCGCTCTAATGTTCCCGGCTATCCCGGCTCCCGAATCAAACACAAGTCCGTCTTTTTGAACCGTTACAGTTCGGCTCGAGAATGTTAAGCGGGTCGCGCTCTAAAGTTCTTTGCTAACCTGCCCCGAATCAAACATAAGTCCGTTTTTTTTTTTTAAACGTAACCTTTCGGCTCGAGAATGTTAAGCGGGTCACGCTCTAACGTTCTCGGCTATCCTGGCCCCGAATCAAACATAAGTCCGTTTTTTTTTAACCGTTACCGTTCTGCTCGAGAATGTTAAGTGGGACGTGCTCTAACGTTCTCAGCTATCCCGGCCCCGAATCAAACACAAGTCCCTCTTTTTTAACCGTTACCGTTCGGCTCGAGAATGTTAAGCGGGGCGCGCTCTAACGTTCTCCGCTATCCCGGCCCCGAATCAAACATACGTCCGTTTTTTTCAACCGTTACCGTTCTGCTCGAGAATGTTAAGTGGGTCGCGCTCTAACGTTCTCGGCTATCCCGGCTCCGAATCAAACATAAGTCCGTTTTATTTTTTAACGTAACCGTTCGGCTCGAGAATGTTAAGCGGGTCGAACTCTAACGTTCTCGGCTATCCCGGCCCCGAATCAAACATAAGTCCGTTTTTTTTTAAACGTAACCGTTCGGCTCGAGAATGTTAAGCGGGTCGCGCTCTATCGTTCTCGGCTATCCCGGCCCCCGAATCAAACACAAGTCCGTCTTTTTGAACCGTTACCGTTCTGCTCGAGAATGTTAAGTGGGGCGCGCTCTAACGTTCTCAGCTATCCCAGCCCCGAATCAAACATACGTCCGTTTTTTTTTTAAACGTAACCGTTCGGCTCGAGAATGTTAAGCGGGGCGCGCTCTAACGTTCTCCGCTATCCCGGCCCCGAATCAAACACAAGTCCATCTTTTTGAACCGTTACTGTTCGGCTCGAGAATGTTAAGCGGGTCGCACTCTAACGTTCTCGGCTATCCCGGCCCCCGAATCAAACGTAAGTCCGTTTTTTTTAACCGTAACCGTTCGGCTCGAAAATGGAAAGCGGGTCGAACTCAAACGTTTTCGGCTAACCCGGCCCCCGAATCAAACACAAGTCCGTCTTTTTGAACCGTTACCGTTCGGCTCGAGAATTTTAAGCGGGTCGCACTCTAACGTTTTTGGCTATCCCGGCCCCGAATCAGACATAAGTCCGTTGTTTTTTTTTAAACGTAACCTTTCGGCTCGAGAATGTTAAGCGGGTCGCACTCTAACGTTCTCGGCTATCCCGGCCCCAAATCAATCATGAGTCCTTTTTTTTCAACCGTTACCGTTCTGCTCGAGAATGTTAAGTGGGTCGCGCTCTAAAGTTCTCGGCTATCCCGGCTCCCGAATCAAACACAATTCCGTCTTTTTGAACCGTTACCGTTCGGCTCGAGAATGTTAAGCGGGTCGCACTCTAACGTTCTCGGCTATCCCGGCCCCGAATCAAACATAAGTCCGTTTTTTTTTTTTAAACGTAACCTTTCGGCTCGAGAATGTTAAGCGGGTCGCGCCCTAAAGTTCTTTGCTAACCCTGCCCCGAATCAAACATAAGTCCGTTTTTTTTTAACCGTTACCATTCAGCTAGAGAATGTTAAATGGTTTGCGCTCTAACGTTCTCGGCTATCCCGGCCCCGAATCAAACACAAGACAGTTTTTTTTTTACTTAACCGTTCGGCTCGAGAATGTTAAGCGGGTCGCACTCTAACGTTCTCGGCTATCCCGCCCCCGAATAAAACGTAAGTCCGTTTTTTTTTTTACGTAACCGTTCGGCCCGAGAATGTTAAGCGGGTCACGCTCTAACGTTCTTTGCTATCCAGGCCCCCGGAGAAAACACAAGTCCATCTTATTGAACCATTACTGTTCGGCTCGAGAATGTTAAGCGGGTCGAACTCTAACGTTCTCGGCTATCCCGGCCCCGAATCAAACATAAGTCCGTTTTTTTTTAAACGTAACCGTTCGGCTCGAGAATGTTAAGCGGGTCGCGCTCTATCGTTCTCGGCTATCCCGGCCCCCGAATCAAACACAAGTCCGTCTTTTTGAACCGTTACCGTTCTGCTCGAGAATGTTAAGTGGGGCGCGCTCTAACGTTCTCAGCTATCCCAGCCCCGAATCAAACATACGTCCGTTTTTTTTTTAAACGTAACCGTTCGGCTCGAGAATGTTAAGCGGGGCGCGCTCTAACGTTCTCCGCTATCCCGGCCCCGAATCAAACACAAGTCCATCTTTTTGAACCGTTACTGTTCGGCTCGAGAATGTTAAGCGGGTCGCACTCTAACGTTCTCGGCTATCCCGGCCCCAAAACAAATTATAAGTCCTTTTTTTTCAACCGTTACCGTTCTGCTCGAGAATGTTAAGTGGGTCGCGCTCTAAAGTTCTCGGCTATCCCGGCTCCCGAATCAAACACAATTCCGTCTTTTTGAACCGTTACCGTTCGGCTCGAGAATGTTAAGCGGGTCGCACTCTAACGTTCTCGGCTATCCCGGCCCCGAATCAAACATAAGTCCGTTTTTTTTTTTTTAAACGTAACCTTTCGGCTCGAGAATGTTTAGCGGGTCACGCTCTAACGTTCTCGGCTATCCTGGCCCCGAATCAAACATAAGTCCGTTTTTTTTTAACCGTTACCGTTCTGCTCGAGAATGTTAAGTGGGTCGCGCTCTAACGTTCTCGGTTATCCCGGCCCCGAATCAAACACAAGTCCGTTATTTTTAAACGTAACAGTTCGGCTCGAAAATGTTAAGAGGATCGCGCTCTAACGTTCTCGGCTATCTAGGCTCCCGAATCAAACACAAGTCCGTCTTTTTGAACCGTTACAGTTTGGCTCGAGAATGTTAAGCGGGTCGCGCCCTAAAGTTCTTTGCTAACCCTGCCCCGAATCAAACATAAGTCCGTTTTTTTTTAACCGTTACCATTCAGCTAGAGAATGTTAAATGGTTTGCGCTCTAACGTTCTCGGCTATCCCGGCCCCGAATCAAACACAAGACAGTTTTTTTTTTACTTAACCGTTCGGCTCGAGAATGTTAAGCGGGTCGCACTCTAACGTTCTCGGCTATCCCGCCCCCGAATAAAACGTAAGTCCGTTTTTTTTTTTACGTAACCGTTCGGCCCGAGAATGTTAAGCGGGTCACGCTCTAACGTTCTTTGCTATCCAGGCCCCCGGAGAAAACACAAGTCCATCTTATTGAACCATTACTGTTCGGCTCGAGAATGTTAAGCGGGTTGCACTCTAACGTTCTCGGCTATCCCGGCCCCGAATCAAACACAATTCAGTTTTTTTTTTTAACCGTTACCGTTCGGCTCGAGAATGTTAAGCGGATCGCACTCTAACGTTCTCGGCTATCCCGGCCCCGAATCAAACATAAGTCCGGTTTTTTTTTAAACGTAACCGTTCGGCTCGAGAACGTTAAGCGGGTCGCGCTCTAACGTTCTCGGCTATTTCGGCCCCTAATTAAACACAAGTCCGTCTTTTTGAACCGTTACTGTTCGGCTCGAGAATGTTAAGCGTGTCGCGCTCTAACGTTCTTGGCTATCCCGGCCCCCCTAGCAAACACAAGTCCGTCTTTTTGAACCGTTACTGTTCGGCTCGAGAATGTTAAGCGGGTCGCACTCTAACGTTCTCGGCTATCCCGGCCCCGAATCAAACATAAGTCCGTTTTTTTTTTAAACGAAACCGTTCGGCTTGAGAATGTTAAGCAGGTCGCGCTCTAACGTTCTCGGCTATCCCGGCCCCCGAATCAAACACAAGTCCGTCTTTTTGAACCGTTACCGTTCGGCTCGAGAATGTTAAGTGGGTCGCGCTCTAACGTTCACGGCTATCCCGGCCCCAAATCAATCATAAGTCCTTTTTTTTCAACCGTTACCGTTCTGCTCGAGAATGTTAAGTGGGTCGCGCTCTAAAGTTCTCGGCTATCCCGGCTCCCGAATCAAACACAATTCCGTCTTTTTGAACCGTTACCGTTCGGCTCGAGAATGTTAAGCGGGTCGCACTCTAACGTTCTCGGCTATCCCGGCCCCAAATCAAACATAAGTCCGTTTTTTTTTTTAAACGTAACCTTTCGGCTCGAGAATGTTAAGCGGGTCACGCTCTAACGTTCTCGGCTATCCTGGCCCCGAATCAAACATAAGTCCGTTTTTTTTTAAACGTAACAGTTCGGCTCGAGAATGTTAAGAGGATCGCGCTCTAACGTTCCCGGCTATCCCGGCTCCCGAATCAAACACAAGTCCGTCTTTTTGAACCGTTCCCGTTCGGCTCGAGAATGTTAAGCGGGTCGCGCTCTAAAGTTCTTTGCTAACCCTGCCCCGAATCAAACATAAGTCCGTTTTTTTTTAACCGTTACCATTCTGCTAGAGAATGTTAAATGGTTTGCGCTCTAACGTTCTCGGCTATCCCGGCCCCGAATCAAACACAAGACAGTTTTTTTTTTACTTAACCGTTCGGCTCGAGAATGTTAAGCGGGTCGCACTCTAACGTTCTCGGCTATCCCGCCCCCGAATCAAACGTAAGTCCGTTTTTTTTAACCGTAACCGTTCGGCTCGAAAATGGAAAGCGGGTCGAACTCAAACGTTTTCGGCTAACCCGGCCCCCGAATCAAACACAAGTCCGTCTTTTTGAACCGTTACCGTTCGGCTCGAGAATTTTAAGCGGGTCGCACTCTAACGTTTTTGGCTATCCCGGCCCCGAATCAGACATAAGTCCGTTGTTTTTTTTTAAACGTAACCTTTCGGCTCGAGAATGTTAAGCGGGTCGCACTCTAACGTTCTCGGCTATCCCGGCCCCAAATCAATCATGAGTCCTTTTTTTTCAACCGTTACCGTTCTGCTCGAGAATGTTAAGTGGGTCGCGCTCTAAAGTTCTCGGCTATCCCGGCTCCCGAATCAAACACAATTCCGTCTTTTTGAACCGTTACCGTTCGGCTCGAGAATGTTAAGCGGGTCGCACTCTAACGTTCTCGGCTATCCCGGCCCCGAATCAAACATAAGTCCGTTTTTTTTTTTTAAACGTAACCTTTCGGCTCGAGAATGTTAAGCGGGTCACGCTCTAACGTTCTCGGCTATCCCGCCTCCCGAATCAAACACAATTCCGTCTTTTTGAACCGTTACTGTTCGGCTCGAGAATGTTAAGCGGGTCGCGCTCTAACGTTCTCGGCTATCCCGGCCCCAAATCAATCATAAGTCCTTTTTTTTCAACCGTTACCGTTCTGCTCGAGAATGTTAAGTGGGTCGCGCTCTAAAGTTCTCGGCTATCCCGGCTCCCGAATCAAACACAATTCCGTCTTTTTGAACCGTTACCGTTCGGCTCGAGAATGTTAAGCAGGTCGCACTCTAACGTTCTCGGCTATCCCGGCCCCGAATCAAACATAAGTCCGTTTTTTTTTTTTAAACGTAACCTTTCGGCTCGAGAATGTTAAGCGGGTCACGCTCTAACGTTCTCGGCTATCCTGGCCCCGAATCAAACCTAAGTCCGTTTTTTTTAAACGTAACAGTTCGGCTCGAGAATGTTAAGAGGATCGCGCTCTAACGTTCCCGGCTATCCCGGCTCCCGAATCAAACACAAGTCCGTCTTTTTGAACCGTTACAGTTCGGCTCGAGAATGTTAAGCGGGTCGCGCTCTAAAGTTCTTTGCTAACCTGCCCCGAATCAAACATAAGTCCGTTTTTTTTTTTTAAACGTAACCTTTCGGCTCGAGAATGTTAAGCGGGTCACGCTCTAACGTTCTCGGCTATCCTGGCCCCGAATCAAACATAAGTCCGTTTTTTTTTAACCGTTACCGTTCTGCTCGAGAATGTTAAGTGGGACGTGCTCTAACGTTCTCAGCTATCCCGGCCCCGAATCAAACACAAGTCCCTCTTTTTTAACCGTTACCGTTCGGCTCGAGAATGTTAAGCGGGGCGCGCTCTAACGTTCTCCGCTATCCCGGCCCCGAATCAAACATACGTCCGTTTTTTTTTAAACGTAACCGTTCGGCTCGAGAATGTTAAGCGGGTCGCACTCAAACGTTCTTGGCTATCCCGGCCCCCGAATCAAACACAAGTCCGTCTTTTTGAACCGTTACCGTTCGGCTCGAGAATGTTAAGCGGGTCGCACTCTAACGTTCTCGGCTATCCCGGCCCCGAATTAAACATAAGTCCGTTTTTTTCAACCGTTACCGTTCTGCTCGAGAATGTTAAGCGGGTCGCGCTCTAACGTTCTCGGCTATCCCGGCCCCGAATCAAACATAAGTCCGTTTTTTTTTTTTAAACGTAACCTTTCGGCTCGAGAATGTTAAGCGGGTCACGCTCTAACGTTCTCGGCTATCCCGGCTCCCGAATCAAACACAATTCCGTCTTTTTGAACCGTTACTGTTCGGCTCGAGAAGGTTAAGCGGGTCGCGCTCTAACGTTCTCGGCTATCCCGGCCCCAAATCAATCATAAGTCCTTTTTTTTCAACCGTTACCGTTCTGCTCGAGAATGTTAAGTGGGTCGCGCTCTAAAGTTCTCGGCTATCCCGGCTCCCGAATCAAACACAATTCCGTCATTTTGAACCGTTACCGTTCGGCTCGAGAATGTTAAGCGGGTCACGCTCTAACGTTCTCGGCTATCCTGGCCCCGAATCAAACATAAGTCCGTTTTTTTTAAACGTAACAGTTCGGCTCGAGAATGTTAAGAGGATCGCGCTCTAACGTTCCCGGCTATCCCGGCTCCCGAATCAAACACAAGTCCGTCTTTTTGAACCGTTACAGTTCGGCTCGAGAATGTTAAGCGGGTCGCGCTCTAAAGTTCTTTGCTAACCTGCCCCGAATCAAACATAAGTCCGTTTTTTTTTTTTAAACGTAACCTTTCGGCTCGAGAATGTTAAGCGGGTCACGCTCTAACGTTCTCGGCTATCCTGGCCCCGAATCAAACATAAGTCCGTTTTTTTTTAACCGTTACCGTTCTGCTCGAGAATGTTAAGTGGGACGTGCTCTAACGTTCTCAGCTATCCCGGCCCCGAATCAAACACAAGTCCCTCTTTTTTAACCGTTACCGTTCGGCTCGAGAATGTTAAGCGGGTCGAACTCTAACGTTCTCGGCTATCCCGGCCCCGAATCAAACATAAGTCCGTTTTTTTTTAAACGTAACCGTTCGGCTCGAGAATGTTAAGCGGGTCGCGCTCTAACGTTCTCGGCTATCCCGGCCCCCGAATCAAACACAAGTCCGTCTTTTTGAACCGTTACCGTTCTGCTCGAGAATGTTAAGTGGGGCGCGCTCTAACGTTCTCAGCTATCCCAGCCCCGAATCAAACATACGTCCGTTTTTTTTTTAAACGTAACCGTTCGGCTCGAGAATGTTAAGCGGGGCGCGCTCTAACGTTCTCCGCTATCCCGGCCCCGAATCAAACACAAGTCCGTCTTTTTGAACCGTTACTGTTCGGCTCGAGAATGTTAAGCGGGTCGCACTCTAACGTTCTCGGCTATCCCGGCCCCAAATCAATTATAAGTCCTTTTTTTTCAACCGTTACCGTTCTGCTCGAGAATGTTAAGTGGGTCGCGCTCTAAAGTTCTCGGCTATCCCGGCTCCCGAATCAAACACAAGTCCGTCTTTTTGAACCGTTACCGTTCGGCTCGAGAATGTTAAGCAGGTCGCGCTCTAAAGTTTTCGGCTATCCCGGGCCGGAATCAAACACAAGTCCGTCTTTTTGAACCGTTACCGTTCGGCTCGAGAAAATTAAGTGGGTCGCGCTCTAACGTTCTCGGCAATCCCGGCCCCGAATCAAACACAAGTCAGTTTTTTTTTTAAACGTAACCGTTCAGCTCGAGAATGTTAAGCGGGTCGCGCTCTAACGTTCTCGGCTATCCCGGCCCCAAATCAAACACAAGTCCGTTTTGTTTTTAAACGTAACCGTTCTGCTCGAGAATGTTAAGGGGGACGCGCCCTAACGTTCTCCGCTATCCCGGCCCCGAATCAAACACAAGTCAGTTTTTTTTTTAAACGTAACCGTTCGGCTCGAGAATGTTAAGCGGGTCGCGCTCTAACGTTCTCGGCTATCCCGGCCCCAAATCAAACACAAGTCCGTTTTGTTTTTAAACGTAACCGTTCTGCTCAGGAATGTTAAGCGGGTCGCGCTCTAACGTTCTCGGCTATCCCGGCCCCAAATCAAACACAAGTCCGTTTTGTTTTTAAACGTAACCGTTCTGCTCAGGAATGTTAAGGGGGACGCGCTCTAACGTTCTCCGCTATCCCGGCCCCGAATCAAACATACGTCCGTTTTTTTTTAAACGCAACCGTTCGGCTCGAGAATGGTAAGCGGGTCGAACTCAAACGTTCTCGGCTAACCCGGCCGCCGAATCAATCACAAGTCCGTTTTTTTTAACCGTTACCGTTCTGCTCGAGAATATTAAGTGGGTAGCGCTCTAACGTTCTCGGCTATCCCGGCCTCGAATCAAACACGAGTCTGTTTTTTTTTAAACGTACCCGTTCGGCTCGAAAATGTTAAGCGGGTCGCACTCTAACGTTCTCGGCTATCCCGGCCCCAAATCAAAAACAAGTCCGTTTTGTTTTTAAACGTAACCGTTCTGCTCGAGAATGTTAAGGGGGGCGCGCTCTAACGTTCTCCGCTATCCCGGCCCCGAATCAAACATACGTCCGTTTTTTTTTAAACGTAACCGTTCGGCTCGAGAATGGTAAGCAGGTCGAACTCAAACGTTCTCGGCTAACCCGGCCCCTGAATCAAACACAAGTCCATTTTTTTCAACCGTTACCGTTCTGCTCGAGAATGTTAAGCAGGTCGCGCTCTAACGTTCTCGGCTATCCCGGCTCCGAATCAAACATAAGTCCGTTTTTTTTTTAAAAGTAACCGTTCGGCTCGAGAATGTTAAGCGGATCGCACTCAAACGTTCTTGGCTATCCCGGCCCCCGAATCAAACACAAGTCCGTCTTTTTGAACCGTTACCGTTCGGCTCGAGAATGTTAAGCAGGTCGCGCTCTAAAGTTCTCGGCTATCCCGGGCCGGAATCAAACACAAGTCCGTTTTTTTGAACCGTTACCGTTCGGCTCGAGAATGTTAAGTGGGTCGCGCTCTAACGTTCTCGGCAATCCCGGCCCCGAATCAAACACAAGTCAGTTTTTTTTTTAAACGTAACCGTTCGGCTCGAGAATGTTAAGCGGGTCGCGCTCTAACGTTCTCGGCTATCCCGGCCCCAAATCAAACACAAGTCCGTTTTGTTTTTAAACGTAACCGTTCTGCTCGAGAATGTTAAGGGGGACGTGCTCTAACGTTCTCAGCTATCCCGGCCCCGGATCAAACACAAGTCCCTCTTTTTTAATCGTTACCGTTCGGCTCGAGAATGTTAAGCGGGGCGCGCTCTAACGTTCTCCACTATCCCGGCCCCGAATCAAACATACGTCCGTTTTTTTTTTAAACGTAACCGTTCGGCTCGAGAATGTTAAGCGGGTCGCACTCAAACGTTCTTGGCTATCCCGGCCCCCGAATCAAACACAAGTCCGTCTTTTTGAACCGTTACCGTTCGGCTCGAGAATGTTAAGCAGGTCGCGCTCTAAAGTTTTCGGCTATCCCGGGCCGGAATCAAACACAAGTCCGTCTTTTTGAACCGTTACCGTTCGGCTCGAGAAAATTAAGTGGGTCGCGCTCTAACGTTCTCGGCAATCCCGGCCCCAAATCAAACACAAGTCCGTTTTGTTTTTAAACGTAACCGTTCGGCTCGAAAATGTTAAGCGGGTCGCGCTCTAACGTTCTCGGCTATCCCGGCCCCAAATTAAACACAAGTCCGTTTTGTTTTTAAACGTAACCGTTCTGCTCAGGAATGTTAAGGGGGACGCGCTCTAACGTTCTCCGCTATCCCGGCCCCGAATCAAACATACGTCCGTTTTTTTTTAAACGTAACCGTTCGGCTCGAGAATGGTAAGCGGGTCGAACTCAAACGTTCTCGGCTAACCCGGCCGCCGAATCAATCACAAGTCCGTCTTTTTGAACTGTTACCGTTCGGCTCGAGAATGTTAAGCGGGTCGCGCTCTAGCTTTCTCGGCTATCCCGGCCCCGAATCAAACATAAGTCCGTTTTTTTTAACCGTTACCGTTCTGCTCGAGAATATTAAGTGGGTAGCGCTCTAACGTTCTCGGCTATCCCGGCCTCGAATCAAACACGAGTCTGTTTTTTTTTAAACGTACCCGTTCGGCTCGAGAATGTTAAGCGGGTCGCACTCTAACGTTCTCGGCTATCCCGGCCCCAAATCAAACACAAGTCCGTTTTGTTTTTAAACGTAACCGTTCTGCTCGAGAATGTTAAGGGGGGCGCGCTCTAACGTTCTCCGCTATCCCGGCCCCGAATCAAACATACGTCCGTTTTTTTTTAAACGTAACCGTTCGGCTCGAGAATGGTAAGCGGGTCGAACTCAAACGTTCTCGGCTAACCCGGCCCCCGAATCAAACACAAGTCCATTTTTTTCAACCGTTACCGTTCTGCTGGAGAATGTTAAGCAGGTCGCGCTCTAACGTTCTCGGCTATCCCGGCTCCGAATCAAACATAAGTCCGTTTTTTTTTAAAAAGTAACCGTTCGGCTCGAGAATGTTAAGCGGATCGCACTCAAACGTTCTTGGCTATCCCGGCCCCTGAATCAAACACAAGTCCGTCTTTTTGAACCGTTACCGTTCGGCTCGAGAATGTTAAGCAGGTCGCGCTCTAAAGTTCTCGGCTATCCCGGGCCGGAATCAAACACAAGTCCGTTTTTTTGAACCGTTACCGTTCGGCTCGAGAATTTTAAGTGGGTCGCGCTCTAACTTTCTCGGCAATCCCGGCCCCGAATCAAACACAAGTCAGTTTTTTTTTTAAACGTAACCGTTCGGCTCGAGAATGTTAAGCGGGTCGCGCTCTAACGTTCTCGGCTATCCCGGCCCCAAATCAAACACAAGTCCGTTTTGTTTTTAAACGTAACCGTTCTGCTCGAGAATGTTAAGGGGGACGCGCTCTAACGTTCTCCGCTATCCCGGCCCCGAATCAAACATACGTCCGTTTTTTTTTAAACGTAACCGTTCGGCTTGAGAATGGTAAGCGGGTCGAACTCAAACGTTCTCGGCTAACCCGGCCGCCGAATCAATCACAAGTCCGTCTTTTTGAACCGTTACCGTTCGGCTCGAGAATGTTAAGCGGGTCGCGCTCTAACGTTCTCGGCTATCCCGGCCCCGAATCAAACATAAGTCCGTTTTTTTTAACCGTTACCGTTCTGCTCGAGAATATTAAGTGGGTAGCGCTCTAACGTTGTCGGCTATCCCGGCCTCGAATCAAACACGAGTCTGTTTTTTTTTAAACGTACCCGTTCGGCTCGAGAATGTTAAGCGGGTCGCACTCTAACGTTCTCGGCTATCCCGGCCCCAAATCAAACACAAGTCCGTTTTGTTTTTAAACGTAACCGTTCTGCTCGAGAATGTTAAGGGGGGCGCGCTCTAACGTTCTCCGCTATCCCGGCCCCGAATCAAACATACGTCCGTTTTTTTTTAAACGTAACCGTTCGGCTCGAGAATGGTAAGCGGGTCGAACTCAAACGTTCTCGGCTAACCCGGCCCCCGAATCAAACACAAGTCCGTTTTTTTCATCCGTTACCGTTCTGCTCGAGAATGTTAAGCAGGTCGCGCTCTAACGTTCTCGGCTATCCCGGCTCCGAATCAAACATAAGTCCGTTTTTTTTTTAAAAGTAACCGTTCGGCTCGAGAATGTTAAGCGGATCGCACTCAAACGTTCTTGGCTATCCCGGCCCCCGAATCAAACACAAGTCCGTCTTTTTGAACCGTTACCGTTCGGCTCGAGAATGTTAAGCGGGTCGCACTCTAACGTTCTCGGCTATCCCGGCCTCGAATCAAACACGAGTCTGTTTTTTTTTAAACGTACCCGTTCGGCTCGAGAATGTTAAGCGGGTCGCACTCTAACGTTCTCGGCTATCCCGGCCCCAAATCAAACACAAGTCCGTTTTGTTTTTAAACGTAACCGTTCTGCTCGAGAATGTTAAGGGGGGCGCGCTCTAACGTTCTCCGCTATCCCGGCCCCGAATCAAACATACGTCCGTTTTTTTATAAACGTAACCGTTCGGCTCGAGAATGGTAAGCGGGTCGAACTCAAACGTTCTCGGCTAACCCGGCCCCCGAATCAAACACAAGTCCGTCTTTTTGAACCGTTACCGTTCGGCTCGAGAATGTTAAGCGGGTCGCACTCTAACGTTCTCGGCTATCCCGGCCCCGAATCAAACATACGTCCGTTTTTTTTTAAACGTAACCGTTCGGCTCGAGAATGGTAAGCGGGTCGAACTCAAACGTTCTCGGCTAACCCGCCCCCGAATCAAACACAAGTCCGTCTTTTTGAACCGTTACCGTTCGGCTCGAGAATGTTAAGCGGGTCGAACTCAAACGTTCTCGGCTAACCCGGCCGCCGAATCAATCACAAGTCCGTCTTTTTGAACCGTTACCGTTCGGCTCGAGAATGTTAAGCGGGTCGAACTCAAACGTTCTCGGCTAACCCGGCCCCCGAATCAAACACAAGTCCGTTTTTTTCAACCGTTACCGTTCTGCTCGAGAATGTTAAGCAGGTCGCGCTCTAACGTTCTCGGCTATCCCGGCTCCGAATCAAACATAAGTCCGTTTTTTTTTTAAAAGTAACCGTTCGGCTCGAGAATGTTAAGCGGATCGCACTCAAACGTTCTTGGCCATCCCGGCCCCCGAATCAAACACAAGTCCGTCTTTTTGAACCGTTACCGTTCGGCTCGAGAATGTTAAGCGGGTCGCACTCTAACGTTCTCGGCTATCCTGGCCCCGAATCAAACATACGTCCGTTTTTTTTTAAACGTAACCGTTCGGCTCGAGAATGGTAAGCGGGTCGAACTCAAACGTTCTCGGCTAACCCGCCCCCGAATCAAACACAAGTCCGTCTTTTTGAACCGTTACCGTTCGGCTCGAGAATGTTAAGCGGGTCGCGCTCTAACGTTCTAGGCTATCCCGGCCCCGAATCAAACATAAGTCCGTTTTTTTCAACCGTTACCGTTCTGCTCGAGAATGTTAAGTGGGTCGCGCTCTAACGTTCTCCGCTATCCCGGCCCCGAATCAAACATACGTCCGTTTTTTTTTAAACGTAACCGTTCGGCTCGAGAATGGTAAGCGGGTCGAACTCAAACGTTCTCGGCTAACCCGCCCCCGAATCAAACACAAGTCCGTCTTTTTCAACCGTTACCGTTCGGCTAGAGAATTTTAAGCGGGTCGCACTCTAACGTTTTTGGCTATCCCGGCCCCGAATCAAACATAAGTCCGTTGTTTTTTTTTAAACGTAACCTTTCGGCTCGAGAATGTTAAGCGGGTCGCACTCTAACGTTCTCGGCTATCCCGGCCCAAATCAATCATGAGTCCTTTTTTTTCAACCGTTACCGTTCTGCTCGAGAATGTTAAGTGGGTCGCGCTCTAAAGTTCTCGGCTATCCCGGCTCCCGAATCAAACACAATTCCGTCTTTTTGAACCGTTACCGTTCGGCTCGAGAATGTTAAGCGGGTCGCACTCTAACGTTCTCGGCTATCCCGGCTCCCGAATCAAACACAATTCCGTCTTTTTGAACCGTTACCGTTCGGCTCGAGAATGTTAAGCGGGTCGCACTCTAACGTTCTCGGCTATCCCGGCCCCGAATCAAACATAAGTCCGTTTTTTTTTTTTTAAACGTAACCTTTCGGCTCGAGAATGTTTAGCGGGTCACGCTCTAACGTTCTCGGCTATCCTGGCCCCGAATCAAACATAAGTCCGTTTTTTTTTAACCGTTACCGTTCTGCTCGAGAATGTTAAGTGGGTCGCGCTCTAACGTTCTCGGTTATCCCGGCCCCGAATCAAACACAAGTCCGTTATTTTTAAACGTAACAGTTCGGCTCGAAAATGTTAAGAGGATCGCGCTCTAACGTTCTCGGCTATCCAGGCTCCCGAATCAAACACAAGTCCGTCTTTTTGAACCGTTACAGTTCGGCTCGAGAATGTTAAGCGGGTCGCGCCCTAAAGTTCTTTGCTAACCCTGCCCCGAATCAAACATAAGTCCGTTTTTTTTTAACCGTTACCATTCAGCTAGAGAATGTTAAATGGTTTGCGCTCTAACGTTCTCGGCTATCTCGGCCCCGAATCAAACACAAGACAGTTTTTTTTTTACTTAACCGTTCGGCTCGAGAATGTTAAGCGGGTCGCACTCTAACGTTCTCGGCTATCCCGCCCCCGAATAAAACGTAAGTCCGTTTTTTTTTTTACGTAACCGTTCGGCCCGAGAATGTTAAGCGGGTCACGCTCTAACGTTCTTTGCTATCCAGGCCCCCGGAGAAAACACAAGTCCATCTTATTGAACCGTTACTGTTCGGCTCGAGAATGTTAAGCGGGTTGCACTCTAACGTTCTCGGCTATCCCGGCCCCGAATCAAACACAATTCAGTTTTTTTTTTTAACCGTTACCGTTCGGCTCGAGAATGTTAAGCGGATCGCACTCTAACGTTCTCGGCTATCCCGGCCCCGAATCAAACATAAGTCCGGTTTTTTTTTAAACGTAACCGTTCGGCTCGAGAACGTTAAGCGGGTCGCGCTCTAACGTTCTCGGCTATTTCGGCCCCTAATTAAACACAAGTCCGTCTTTTTGAACCGTTACTGTTCGGCTCGAGAATGTTAAGCGTGTCGCGCTCTAACGTTCTTGGCTATCCCGGCCCCCCTAGCAAACACAAGTCCGTCTTTTTGAACCGTTACTGTTCGGCTCGAGAACGTTAAGCGGGTCGCGCTTTAACGTTCTCGGCTATTTCGGCCCCTAATTAAACACAAGTCCGTCTTTTTGAACCGTTACCGTACGGCTCGAGAATGTTAAGCGGGTCGCGCTCTATCGTTCTTTGCTACCCAGGCCCCCGGAGAAAACACAAGTCCATCTTATTGAACCGTTACTGTTCGGCTCGTGAATGTTAAGCGGGTCGCGCTCTAACGTTCTCGGCTATCCCGGCCCCAAATCAATCATAAGTCCTTTTTTTTCAACCGTTACCGTTCTGCTCGAGAATGTTAAGTGGGTCGCGCTCTAAAGTTCTCGGCTATCCCGGCTCCCGAATCAAACACAATTCCGTCTTTTTGAACCGTTACCGTTCGGCTCGAGAATGTTAAGCGGGTCGCACTCTAACGTTCTCGGCTATCCCGGCCCCGAATCAAACATAAGTCCGTTTTTTTTTTTTAAACGTAACCTTTCGGCTCGAGAATGTTAAGCGGGTCACGCTCTAACGTTCTCGGCTATCCTGGCCCCGAATCAAACATAAGTCCGTTTTTTTTAAACGTAACAGTTCGGCTCGAGAATGTTAAGAGGATCGCGCTCTAACGTTCCCGGCTATCCCGGCTCCCGAATCAAACACAAGTCCGTCTTTTTGAACCGTTACAGTTCGGCTCGAGAATGTTAAGCGGGTCGCGCTCTAAAGTTCTTTGCTAACCCTGCCCCGAATCAAACATAAGTCCGTTTTTTTTTAACCGTTACCATTCTGCTAGAGAATGTTAAATGGTTTGCGCTCTAACGTTCTCGGCTATCCCGGCCCCGAATCAAACACAAGACAGTTTTTTTTTTACTTAACCGTTCGGCTCGAGAATGTTAAGCGGGTCGCACTCTAACGCGCTCGGCTATCCCGCCCCCGAATCAAACGTAAGTCCGTTTTTTTTAACCGTAACCGTTCGGCTCGAAAATGGAAAGCGGGTCGAACTCAAACGTTTTCGGCTAACCCGGCCCCCGAATCAAACACAAGTCCGTCTTTTTGAACCGTTACCGTTCGGCTCGAGAATTTTAAGCGGGTCGCACTCTAACGTTTTTGGCTATCCCGGCCCCGAATCAAACATAAGTCCGTTGTTTTTTTTTAAACGTAACCTTTCGGCTCGAGAATGTTAAGCGGGTCGCACTCTAACGTTCTCGGCTATCCCGGCCCCAAATCAATCATGAGTCCTTTTTTTTCAACCGTTACCGTTCTGCTCGAGAATGTTAAGTGGGTCGCGCTCTAAAGTTCTCGGCTATCCCGGCTCCCGAATTAAACACAATTCCGTCTTTTTGAACCGTTACCGTTCGGCTCGAGAATGTTAAGCGGGTCGCACTCTAACGTTCTCGGCTATCCCGGCCCCGAATCAAACATAAGTCCGTTTTTTTTTTTTAAACGTAACCTTTCGGCTCGAGAATGTTAAGCGGGTCACGCTCTAACGTTCTCGGCTATCCCGGCTCCCGAATCAAACACAATTCCGTCTTTTTGAACCGTTACCGTTCGGCTCGAGAATGTTAAGCGGGTCGCGCTCTAACGTTCTCGGCTATCCCGGCCCCAAATCAATCATAAGTCCTTTTTTTTCAACCGTTACCGTTCTGCTCGAGAATGTTAAGTGGGTCGCGCTCTAAAGTTCTCGGCTATCCCGGCTCCCGAATCAAACACAATTCCGTCATTTTGAACCGTTACCGTTCGGCTCGAGAATGTTAAGCGGGTCGCACTCTAACGTTCTCGGCTATCCCGGCCCCGAATCAAACATAAGTCCGTTTTTTTTTTTTAAACGTAACCTTTCGGCTCGAGAATGTTAAGCGGGTCACGCTCTAACGTTCTCGGCTATCCTGGCCCCGAATCAAACATAAGTCCGTTTTTTATAAACGTAACAGTTCGGCTCGAGAATGTTAAGAGGATCGCGCTCTAACGTTCCCGGCTATCCCGGCTCCCGAATCAAACACAAGTCCGTCTTTTTGAACCGTTACAGTTCTGCTCGAGAATGTTAAGCGGGTCGCGCTCTAAAGTTCTTTGCTAACCTGCCCCGAATCAAACATAAGTCCGTTTTTTTTTTTAAACGTAACCTTTCGGCTCGAGAATGTTAAGCGGGTCACGCTCTAACGTTCTCGGCTATCCTGGCCCCGAATCAAACATAAGTCCGTTTTTTTTTAACCGTTACCGTTCTGCTCGAGAATGTTAAGTGGGACGTGCTCTAACGTTCTCAGCTATCCCGGCCCCGAATCAAACACAAGTCCCTCTTTTTTAACCGTTACCGTTCGGCTCGAGAATGTTAAGCGGGGCGCGCTCTAACGTTCTCCGCTATCCCGGCCCCGAATCAAACATACGTCCGTTTTTTTTTAAACGTAACCGTTCGGCACGAGAATGTTAAGCGGGTCGCACTCAAACGTTCTTGGCTATCCCGGCCCCCGAATCAAACACAAGTCCGTCTTTTTGAACCGTTACCGTTCGGCTCGAGAATGTTAAGCGGGTCGCACTCTAACGTTCTCGGCTATCCCGGCCCCGAATTAAACATAAGTCCGTTTTTTTCAACCGTTACCGTTCTGCTCGAGAATGTTAAGTGGGTCGCGCTCTAACGTTCTCGGCTATCCCGGCTCCGAATCAAACATAAGTCCGTTTTATTTTTTAACGTAACCGTTCGGCTCGAGAATGTTAAGCGGGTCGAACTCTAACGTTCTCGGCTATCCCGGCCCCGAATCAAACATAAGTCCGTTTTTTTTTAAACGTAACCGTTCGGCTCGAGAATGTTAAGCGGGTCGCGCTCTAACGTTCTCGGCTATCCCGGCCCCCGAATCAAACACAAGTCCGTCTTTTTGAACCGTTACCGTTCTGCTCGAGAATGTTAAGTGGGGCGCGCTCTAACGTTCTCAGCTATCCCAGCCCCGAATCAAACATACGTCCGTTTTTTTTTTAAACGTAACCGTTCGGCTCGAGAATGTTAAGTGGGTCGCGCTCTAAAGTTCTCGGCTATCCCGGCTCCCGAATCAAACACAATTCCGTCTTTTTGAACCGTTACCGTTCGGCTCGAGAATGTTAAGCGGGTCGCACTCTAACGTTCTCGGCTATCCCGGCCCCGAATCAAACATAAGTCCGTCTTTTTGAACCGTTACAGTTCGGCTCGAGAATGTTAAGCGGGTCACGCTCTAACGTTCTCGGCTATCCTGGCCCCGAATCAAACATAAGTCCGTTTTTTTTTAACCGTTACCGTTCTGCTCGAGAATGTTAAGTGGGTCGCGCTCTAACGTTCTCGGTTATCCCGGCCCCGAATCAAACACAAGTCCGTTATTTTTAAACGTAACAGTTCGGCTCGAAAATGTTAAGAGGATCGCGCTCTAACGTTCTCGGCTATCCAGGCTCCCGAATCAAACACAAGTCCGTCTTTTTGAACCGTTACAGTTCGGCTCGAGAATGTTAAGCGGGTCGCGCCCTAAAGTTCTTTGCTAACCCTGCCCCGAATCAAACATAAGTCCGTTTTTTTTTAACCGTTACCATTCAGCTCGAGAATGTTAAATGGTTTGCGCTCTAACGTTCTCGGCTATCCCGGCCCCGAATCAAACACAAGACAGTTTTTTTTTTACTTAACCGTTCGGCTCGAGAATGTTAAGCGGGTCGCACTCTAACGTTCTCGGCTATCCCGCCCCCGAATAAAACGTATGTCCGTTTTTTTTTTTACGTAACCGTTCGGCCCGAGAATGTTAAGCGGGTCACGCTCTAACGTTCTTTGCTATCCAGGCCCCCGGAGAAAACACAAGTCCATCTTATTGAACCGTTACTGTTCGGCTCGAGAATGTTAAGCGGGTTGCACTCTAACGTTCTCGGCTATCCCGGCCCCGAATCAAACACAATTCAGTTTTTTTTTTGAACCGTTACCGTTCGGCTCGAGAATGTTAAGCGGATCGCACTCTAACGTTCTCGGCTATCCCGGCCCCGAATCAAACATAAGTCCGGTTTTTTTTTAAACGTAACCGTTTGGCTCGAGAACGTTAAGCGGGTCGCGCTCTAACGTTCTTGGCTATTTCGGCCCCTAATTAAAAACAAGTCCGTCTTTTTGAACCGTTACTGTTCGGCTCGAGAATGTTAAGCGGGTCGCGCTCTAACGTTCTCGGCTATCCCGGCCCCAAATCAATCATAAGCCTTTTTTTTTCAACCGTTACCGTTCTGCTCGAGAATGTTAAGTGGGTCGCGCTCTAAAGTTCTCGGCTATCCCGGCTCCCGAATCAAACACAAGTCCGTCATTTTGAACCGTTACCGTTCGGCTCGAGAATGTTAAGCGGGTCGCACTCTAACGTTCTCGGCTATCCCGGCCCCGAATCAAACATAAGTCCGTTTTTTTTTTTTAAACGTAACCTTTCGGCTCGAGAATGTTAAGCGGGTCACGCTCTAACGTTCTCGGCTATCCTGGCCCCGAATCAAACATAAGTCCGTTTTTTTTAAACGTAACAGTTCGGCTCGAGAATGTTAAGAGGATCGCGCTCTAACGTTCCCGGCTATCCCGGCTCCCGAATCAAACACAAGTCCGTCTTTTTGAACCGTTACAGTTCTGCTCGAGAATGTTAAGCGGGTCGCGCTCTAAAGTTCTTTGCTAACCTGCCCCGAATCAAACATAAGTCCGTTTTATTTTTTAACGTAACCGTTCGGCTCGAGAATGTTAAGCGGGTCGAACTCTAACGTTCTCGGCTATCCCGGCCCCGAATCAAACATAAGTCCGTTTTTTTTTAAACGTAACCGTTCGGCTCGAGAATGTTAAGCGGGTCGCGCTCTAACGTTCTCGGCTATCCCGGCCCCCGAATCAAACACAAGTCCGTCTTTTTGAACCGTTACCGTTCTGCTCGAGAATGTTAAGTGGGGCGCGCTCTAACGTTCTCAGCTATCCCAGCCCCGAATCAAACATACGTCCGTTTTTTTTTTAAACGTAACCGTTCGGCTCGAGAATGTTAAGCGGGGCGCGCTCTAACGTTCTCCGCTATCCCGGCCCCGAATCAAACACAAGTCCGTCTTTTTGAACCGTTACTGTTCGGCTCGAGAATGTTAAGCGGGTCGCACTCTAACGTTCTCGGCTATCCCGGCCCCAAATCAATCATAAGTCCTTTTTTTTCAACCGTTACCGTTCTGCTCGAGAATGTTAAGTGGGTCGCGCTCTAAAGTTCTCGGCTATCCCGGCTCCCGAATCAAACACAATTCCGTCTTTTTGAACCGTTACCGTTCGGCTCGAGAATGTTAAGCGGGTCGCACTCTAACGTTCTCGGCTATCCCGGCCCCGAATAAACATAAGTCCGTTTTTTTTTTTTTTTAAACGTAACCTTTCGGCTCGAGAATGTTAAGCGGGTCACGCTCTAACGTTCTCGGCTATCCTGGCCCCGAATCAAACATAAGTCCGTTTTTTTTTAACCGTTACCGTTCTGCTCGAGAATGTTAAGTGGGTCGCGCTCTAACGTTCTCGGTTATCCCGGCCCCGAATCAAACACAAGTCCGTTATTTTTAAACGTAACAGTTCGGCTCGAAAATGTTAAGAGGATCGCGCTCTAACGTTCTCGGCTATCCAGGCTCCCGAATCAAACACAAGTCCGTCTTTTTGAACCGTTACAGTTCGGCTCGAGAATGTTAAGCGGGTCGCGCCCTAAAGTTCTTTGCTAACCCTGCCCCGAATCAAACATAAGTCCGTTTTTTTTTAACCGTTACCATTCAGCTAGAGAATGTTAAATGGTTTGCGCTCTAACGTTCTCGGCTATCCCGGCCCCGAATCAAACACAAGACAGTTTTTTTTTTACTTAACCGTTCGGCTCGAGAATGTTAAGCGGGTCGCACTCTAACGTTCTCGGCTATTTCGGCCCCTAATTAAACACAAGTCCGTCTTTTTGAACCGTTACTGTTCGGCTCGAGAATGTTAAGCGGGTCGCGCTCTAACGTTCTCGGCTATCCTGGCCCCAAATCAATCATAAGTCCTTTTTTTTCAACCGTTACCGTTCTGCTCGAGAATGTTAAGTGGGTCGCGCTCTAAAGTTCTCGGCTATCCCGGCTCCCGAATCAAACACAATTCCGTCTTTTTGAACCGTTACCGTTCGGCTCGAGAATGTTAAGCGGGTCGCACTCTAACGTTCTCGGCTATCCCGGCCCCCCTAGCAAACACAAGTCCGTCTTTTTGAACCGTTACTGTTCGGCATGAGAATGTTAAGCGGGTCGCACTCTAACGTTCTCGGCTATCCCGGCCCCGAATCAAACATAAGTCCGTTTTTTTTTTAAACGAAACCGTTCGGCTTGAGAATGTTAAGCAGGTCGCGCTCTAACGTTCTCGGCTATCCCGGCCCCCGAATCAAACACAAGTCCGTCTTTTTGAACCGTTACCGTTCGGCTCGAGAATGTTAAGTGGGTCGCGCTCTAACGTTCTCGGCTATCCCGGCCCCAAATCAATCATAAGTCCTTTTTTTTCAACCGTTACCGTTCTGCTCGAGAATGTTAAGTGGGTCGCGCTCTAAAGTTCTCGGCTATCCCGGCTCCCGAATCAAACACAATTCCGTCTTTTTGAACCGTTACCGTTCGGCTCGAGAATGTTAAGCGGGTCGCACTCTAACGTTCTCGGCTATCCCGGCCCCGAATCAAACATAAGTCCGTTTTTTTTTTTTAAACGTAACCTTTCGGCTCGAGAATGTTAAGCGGGTCACGCTCTAACGTTCTCGGCTATCCTGGCCCCGAATCAAACATAAGTCCGTTTTTTTTAAACGTAACAGTTCGGCTCGAGAATGTTAAGAGGATCGCGCTCTAACGTTCCCGGCTATCCCGGCTCCCGAATCAAACACAAGTCCGTCTTTTTGAACCGTTACAGTTCGGCTCGAGAATGTTAAGCGGGTCGCGCTCTAAAGTTCTTTGCTAACCCTGCCCCGAATCAAACATAAGTCCGTTTTTTTTTAACCGTTACCATTCTGCTAGAGAATGTTAAATGGTTTGCGCTCTAACGTTCTCGGCTATCCCGGCCCCGAATTAAACACAAGACAGTTTTTTTTTTACTTAACCGTTCGGCTCGAGAATGTTAAGCGGGTCGCACTCTAACGTTCTCGGCTATCCCGCCCCCGAATCAAACGTAAGTCCGTTTTGTTTAACCGTAACCGTTCGGCTCGAAAATGGAAAGCGGGTCGAACTCAAACGTTTTCGGCTAACCCGGCCCCCGAATCAAACACAAGTCCGTCTTTTTGAACCGTTACCGTTCGGCTCGAGAATTTTAAGCGGGTCGCACTCTAACGTTTTTGGCTATCCCGGCCCCGAATCAAACATAAGTCCGTTGTTTTTTTTTAAACGTAACCTTTCGGCTCGAGAATGTTAAGCGGGTCGCACTCTAACGTTCTCGGCTATCCCGGCCCCAAATCAATCATGAGTCCTTTTTTTTCAACCGTTACCGTTCTGCTCGAGAATGTTAAGTGGGTCGCGCTCTAAAGTTCTCGGCTATCCCGTCTCCCGAATCAAACACAATTCCGTCTTTTTGAACCGTTACCGTTCGGCTCGAGAATGTTAAGCGGGTCGCACTCTAACGTTCTCGGCTATCCCGGCTCCCGAATCAAACACAATTCCGTCTTTTTGAACCGTTACCGTTCGGCTCGAGAATGTTAAGCGGGTCGCACTCTAACGTTCTCGGCTATCCCGGCCCCGAATCAAACATAAGTCCGTTTTTTTTTTTTTAAACGTAACCTTTCGGCTCGAGAATGTTTAGCGGGTCACGCTCTAACGTTCTCGGCTATCCTGGCCCCGAATCAAACATAAGTCCGTTTTTTTTTAACCGTTACCGTTCTGCTCGAGAATGTTAAGTGGGTCGCGCTCTAACGTTCTCGGTTATCCCGGCCCCGAATCAAACACAAGTCCGTTATTTTTAAACGTAACAGTTCGGCTCGAAAATGTTAAGAGGATCGCGCTATAACGTTCTCGGCTATCCAGGCTCCCGAATCAAACACAAGTCCGTTTTTTTGAACCGTTACAGTTCGGCTCGAGAATGTTAAGCGGGTCGCGCCCTAAAGTTCTTTGCTAACCCTGCCCCGAATCAAACATAAGTCCGTTTTTTTTTAACCGTTACCATTCAGCTAGAGAATGTTAAATGGTTTGCGCTCTAACGTTCTCGGCTATCCCGGCCCCGAATCAAACACAAGACAGTTTTTTTTTTACTTAACCGTTCGGCTCGAGAATGTTAAGCGGGTCGCACTCTAACGTTCTCGGCTATCCCGCCCCCGAATAAAACGTAAGTCCGTTTTTTTTTTTACGTAACCGTTCGGCCCGAGAATGTTAAGCGGGTCACGCTCTAACGTTCTTTGCTATCCAGGCCCCCGGAGAAAACACAAGTCCATCTTATTGAACCGTTACTGTTCGGCTCGAGAATGTTAAGCGGGTTGCACTCTAACGTTCTCGGCTATCCCGGCCCCGAATCAAACACAATTCAGTTTTTTTTTTTAACCGTTACCGTTCGGCTCGAGAATGTTAAGCGGGTCGAACTCAAACGTTCTCGGCTATCCCGGCCCCGAATCAAACATAAGTCCGTTTTTTTTTTTAAACGTAACCGTTCGGCTCGAGAATGTTAAGCGGGTCTCGCTCTAACGTTCTCGGCTATCCCGGCCCCGAATCAAACATAAGTCCGTTTTTTTTTAAACGTAACCGTTCGGCTTGAGAATGTTAAGCGGGTCGCACTCAAACGTTCTTAGCTTGCCCGGCCCCCGAATCAAACACAAGTCCGTCTTTTTTAACCGTTACCGTTTGGCTCGGGTATGTTAAGCGGGTCGCGCTCCAACATTCTCGGCTATCCTGGCCCCGAATCAAACACAAGTCAGTTTTTTTTTAAACGTAACTGTTGGGTCGAGAATGTTAAGCGGGTCGCGCTCTAACGTTCTCGGCTATCCCGGCCCCGAATCAAACATAAGTCCGTTTTTTTTTTAAACGTAACCGTTCGGCTCGAGAAATTTAAGCGGGTCACTATCAAACGTTCTCGGCTAACCCGGCCCCTCAATCAAACACAAGTCCGTCTTTTTGAAACGTTACCGTTCGGCTCGAGAATGTTAAGCGGGACGCGCTCTAACGTTCTCGGCTATCCCGGCCCCGAATCAAACATAAGTCCGTCTTTTTGAACCGTTACAGTTCGGCTTGAGATTGTTAAGCGGGTTGCGCTCTAACGTTCTCGGCTATCCCGGTTCGAATCAAACACAAGTCAGTTTTTTTTTAAACGTAGCTGTTCGGCTCGAGAATGTTAAGCGGGTTGCGCTCTAACGTTCTCGGCTATCCCGGCCTCGAATCAAACACAAGTCAGTTTTTTTTTAAACGTACCCGATCGGCTCGAGAATGTTAAGCGGTTCGCACTCTAACGTCCTCGGCTATCCCGGCCCCAAATCAAACATAAGTCCGTTTTTTTTAACCGTTACCGTTCGGCTCCAGAATGTTAAGTGCGTTGCGCTCTAACGTTCTCGGCTATCCCGTTCCCCGAATCAAACACAAGGCAATTTTTTTTAACCGTTACAGTTCGGCTCGAGAATGTTAAGCGGGTTGCGCTCTAACGTTCTCGGCTATCCCGGCCCCGAATCAAACACAAGTCAGTTTTTTCTTAAACGTAACCGTTCGGCTCGAGAATGTTAAGTGGGTCGCGCTCTAACGTTCTCGGCTATGCCGGCCCCGAATCAAACACAAGTCAGTTTTTTCTTAAACGTAACCGTTCGGCTCGAGAATGTTAAGCGGATCGCGCTCTAACGTTCTCGGCTATCCCGGCCCCGAATCAAACATAAGTCCGTTTTTTTTGAACCGTTACCGTTCGGCTCCAGAATGTTAAGTGGGTCGCGCTCTAACGTTCTCGGCTAACCCGGCCCCTGAATCAAACACAAGTCCGTCTTTTTGAACCGTTACAGTTCGGCTCGAGAATGTTAAGCGGGTTGCGCTCTAACGTTCTCGGCTATCCCGGTTCGAATCAAACACAAGTCAGTTTTTTTTTTAAACGTAACCGTTCGGCTCGAGAATATTAAGCGGATCGCGCTCTAACAAAAAAACTGACTTGTGTTTGATTCGAACCGGGATAGCCGAGAACGTTAGAGCGCAACCCGCTTAACATTCTCGAGCCGAACTGTAACGGTTCAAAAAGACGGACTTGTGTTTGATTCAGGGGCCGGGTTAGCCGAGAACGTTAGAGCGCGACCCACTTAACATTCTGGAGCCGAACGGTAACGGTTCAAAAAAAACGGACTTATGTTTGATTCGGGGCCGGGATAGCCGAGAACATTAGAGCGCGATCCGCTTAACATTCTCGAGCCGAACGGTTACGTTTAAGAAAAAACTGACTTGTGTTTGATTCGGGGCCGGCATAGCCGAGAACGTTAGAGTGCGAACCGCTTAACATTCTCGAGCCGATCGGGTACGTTTAAAAAAAAACTGACTTGTGTTTGATTCGAGGCCGGGATAGCCGAGAACGTTAGAGCGCAACCCGCTTAACATTCTCGAGCCGAACAGCTACGTTTAAAAAAAAACTGACTTGTGTTTGATTCGAACCGGGATAGCCGAGAACGTTAGAGCGCAACCCGCTTAACAATCTCGAGCCGAACTGTAACGGTTCAAAAAGACGGACTTGTGTTTGATTCAGGGGCCGGGTTAGCCGAGAACGTTAAAGCGCGACCCGCTTAACATTCTCGAGCCGAAAGGTAACGGTAAAAAAAAACGGACTTATGTTTGATTCGGGGCCGGGATAGCCGAGAACGTTAGAGCGCGTCCCGCTTAACATTCTCGAGCCGAACGGTAACGTTTCAAAAAGACGGACTTGTGTTTGATTGAGGGGCCGGGTTAGCCGAGAACGTTTGATAGTGACCCGCTTAAATTTCTCGAGCCGAACGGTTACGTTTAAAAAAAAAACGGACTTATGTTTGATTCGGGGCCGGGATAGCCGAGAACGTTAGAGCGCGACCCGCTTAACATTCTCGACCCAACAGTTACGTTTAAAAAAAAACTGACTTGTGTTTGATTCGGGGCCAGGATAGCCGAGAATGTTGGAGCGCGACCCGCTTAACATACCCGAGCCAAACGGTAACGGTTAAAAAAGACGGACTTGTGTTTGATTCGGGGGCCGGGCAAGCTAAGAACGTTTGAGTGCGACCCGCTTAACATTCTCAAGCCGAACGGTTACGTTTAAAAAAAAACGGACTTATGTTTGATTCGGGGCCGGGATAGCCGAGAACGTTAGAGCGAGACCCGCTTAACATTCTCGAGCCGAACGGTTACGTTTAAAAAAAAAAACGGACTTATGTTTGATTCGGGGCCGGGATAGCCGAGAACGTTTGAGTTCGACCCGCTTACAATTCACGAGCCGAACGGTTACGTTTAAAAAAAAAACGGATGTATGTTTGATTCGGGGCCGGGATAGCCGGGAACGTTAGAGTGCGACCCGCTTAACATTCTTCAGCCGAACGGTAACGGTTAAAAAAAAAAACGGACTTATGTTTGATTCGGGGCAGGGTTAGCCGAGAACGTTAGAGCGCGACCCACTTAACATTCTCGAGCCGAACTGTAACGGTTCAAAAAGACGGACTTGTGCTTGATTTGGGGCCGGGATGGCCGAGAATGTTAGAGCGCGCCCCGCTTAACATACTCGAGCCGAACGGTAACGGTTCAAAAAGACAGACTTGTGTTTGATTCGGTGGCCGGGATAGCCGAGATCGTTAGAGCGCGACCCGCTTAACATTCTCGAGCCGATCGGTTACGTTTAAAAAAAATACGGACTTATGTTTGATTCGGGGCAGGGTTAGCCGAGAACGTTAGAGCGCGACCCGCTTAACATTCTCGAGCCGAACTGTAACGGTTCAAAAAGACGGACTTGTGTTTGATTTGGGGCCGGGATGGCCGAGAATGTTGGAGCCCGACCCGCTTAACATACTCGAGCCGAACGGTAACGGTTCAAAAAGACAGACTTGTGTTTGATTCGGTGGCCGGGATAGCCGAGATCGTTAGAGCGCGACCCGCTTAACATTCTCGAGCCGAACTGTAACGGTTAAAAAAAATTGCCTTGTGTTTGATTCGGGGAACGGGATAGCCGAGAACGTTAGAGCGCATAGCACTTAACATTCTGGAGCCGAACGGTAACGGTTAAAAAAAAAACGGACTTATGTTTGATTTGGGGCCGGGATAGCCGAGGACGTTAGAGTGCGAACCGCTTAACATTCTCGAGCCGATCGGGTACGTTTAAATAAAAACTGACTTGTGTTTGATTCGAGGCCGGGATAGCCGAGAACGTTTGACCGCGACGCGCTTAATATTCTCGAGCCGAACGGTAACGGTTAAAAAATTAACGGACTTGTGTTTGATTCGAACCGGGATAGCCGAGAACGTTAGAGCGTAACCCGCTTAACAATCTCGAGCCGAACTGTAACGGTTCAAAAAGACGGACTTGTGTTTGATTCAGGGGCCGGGTTAGCCGAGAACGTTAGAGCGCAACCCACTAAACATTCTCGAGCCGAAAGGTAACGGTAAAAAAAAAACGGACTTATGTTTGATTCGGGGCCGGGATAGCCGAGAACGTTAGAGCGCGTCCCGCTTAACATTCTCGAGCCGAACGGTAACGGTTCAAAAAGACGGACTTGTGTTTGATTGAGGGGCCGGGTTAGCCGAGAACGTTTGATAGTGACCCGCTTAAATTTCTCGAGCCGAACGGTTACGTTTAAAAAAAAAACGGACTTATGTTTGATTCGGGGCCGGGATAGCTGAGAACGTTAGAGCGCAACCCGCTTAACATTCTCGAGCCGAACAGCTACGTTTAAAAAAAACTGACTTGTGTTTGATTCGGGGCCAGGATAGCCGAGAATGTTGGAGCGCGACCCGCTTAACATACCCGAGCCAAACGGTAACGGTTAAAAAAGACGGACTTGTGTTTGATTCGGGGGCCGGGCAAGCTAAGAACGTTTGAGTGCGACCCGCTTAACATTCTCAAGCCGAACGGTTACGTTTAAAAAAAAACGGACTTATGTTTGATTCGGGGCCGGGATAGCCGAGAACGTTAGAGCGAGACCCGCTTAACATTCTCGAGCCGAACGGTTACGTTTAAAAAAAAAACGGACTTATGTTTGATTCGGGGCCGGGATAGCCGAGAACGTTTGAGTTCGACCCGTTTACAATTCACGAGCCGAACGGTTACGTTAAAAAAAAAAACGGATGTATGTTTGATTCGGGGCCGGGATAGCCGGGAACGTTAGAGTGCGACCCGCTTAACATTCTTCAGCCGAACGGTAACGGTTAAAAAAAAAACGGACTTATGTTTGATTCGGGGCAGGGTTAGCCGAGAACGTTAGAGCGCGACCCGCTTAACATTCTCGAGCCGAACTGTAACGGTTCAAAAAGACGGACTTGTGTTTGATTTGGGGCCGGGATGGCCGAGAATGTTAGAGCGCGACCCGCTTAACATACTCGAGCCGAACGGTAACGGTTCAAAAATACAGACTTGTGTTTGATTCGGTGGCCGGGATAGCCGAGATCGTTAGAGCGCGACCCGCTTAACATTCTCGAGCCGATCGGTTACGTTTAAAAAAATACGGACTTATGTTTGATTCGGGGGCCGCGTTAGCTGAGTGCGTTAGAGCGCGACCCGCTTAACATTCTCGAGCCAACAGTTACGTTTAAAAAAAAAAAGACTTGTGTTTGATTCGGGGCCGGGATAGCCGAGAATGTTGGAGCGCGACCCGCTTAACATACCCGAGCCAAACGGTAACGGTTCAAAAAGACGGACTTGTGTTTGATTCAGGGGCCGGGTTAGCCGAGAACGTTTGAGTGCGACCCGCTTAAATTTCTCGAGCCGAACGGTTACGTTTAAAAAAAAAACGGACTTATGTTTGATTCGGGGCCGGGATAGCTGAGAACGTTAGAGCGCGACCCGCTTAACATTCTCGAGCCGAACAGTTACGTTTAAAAAAAAACTGACTTGTGTTTGATTCGAACCGGGATAGCCGAGAACGTTAGAGTGCGACCCGCTTAACATTCTCGAGCCGAACGGGTACGTTTAAAAAAAAACGGACTTGTGTTTGATTTGGGGCCGGGATAACCAAGAACGTTTGAGTGCGACCCGCTTAACATTCTCGAGCCGAACGGTTACGTTAAAAAAAAAACGGACGTATGTTTGATTCGGGGCCGGGATAGCTGAGAACGTTAGAGCGCGACCCGCTTGACATTCTCAAGCTGAACGGTTACGTTTAAAAAAAAAACGGACTTGTGTTTGATTTGGGGCCGGGATAGCCGAGAAAGTTAGAGTGCGACCCGCTTAAAATTATTGAGCCGAACTGTAACGGTTCAAAAAGACGGACTTGTGTTTGATTCAGGGGCCGGGATAGCCAAGAACGTTAGAGCGCGACCCACTTAACATTCTCGAGCCGAAAGGTAACGGTGAAAGAAAAACGGACTTATGTTTGATTCGGGGCCGGGATAGCCGAGAACGTTAGAGCGCGACCCGCTTAACATTCTCGAGCCGAACGGTAACGGTTCAAAAAGACGGACTTGTGTTTGATTTGGGGCCGGGATAACCAAGAACGTTTGAGTGCGACCCGCTTAACATTCTCGAGGCGAACGGTTACGTTAAAAAAAAAACGGACGTATGTTTGATTCGGGGCCGGGATAGCTGAGAACGTTAGAGCGCGACCCGCTCGACATTCTCAAGCTGAACGGTTACGTTTAAAAAAAAAAAACGGACTTGTGTTTGATTTGGGGCCGGGATAGCCGAGAAAGTTAGAGTGCGACCCGCTTAACATTATTGAGCCGAACTGTAACGGTTCAAAAAGACGGACTTGTGTTTGATTCAGGGGCCGGGATAGCCAAGAACGTTAGAGCGCGACCCACTTAACATTCTCGAGCCGAAAGGTAACGGTGAAAAAAAAAACGGACTTATGTTTGATTCGGGGCCGGGATAGCCGAGAACGTTAGAGCGCGACCCGCTTAACATTCTCGAGCCGAACGGTAACGGTTCAAAAAGACGGACTTGTGTTTGATTCAGTGGCCGGGTTAGCCGAGAACGTTTGAGTGCGACCCGCTTAAATTTCTCGAGCGGAACGGTTACGTTTAAAAAAAAAACTGACTTGTGTTTGATTCAGGGGCCGGGATAGCCAAGAACGTTAGAGCGCGACCCACTTAACATTCTCGAGCCGAAAGGTAACGGTGAAAAAAAAACGGACTTATGTTTGATTCGGGGCCGGGATAGCTGAGAACGTTAGAGCGCGACCCGCTTAACATTCTCGAGCCGAACAGTTACGTTTAAAAAAAAACTGACTTGTGTTTGATTCGAACCGGGATAACCGAGAACGTTAGAGTGCGACCCGCTTAACATTCTCGAGCCGATCGGGTACGTTTAAAAAAAAACGGACTTGTTTTTGATTTGGGCCCGGGATAGCCGAGAACGTTAGAGCGCAACCCGATTAACATTCTCGAGACGAACGGTAACGGTTCAAAAAGACGGACTTGTGTTTGATTCAGGGGCCGGGTTAGCTGAGAACGTTTGAGTGCGACCCGCTTATCATTCTCGAGCCGATCGGGTACGATTAAAAAAAAAACTGACTTGTGTTTGATTCAAGGCCGGGATAGCCGAGAACGTTAGACCGCGACGCGCTTAACATTCTCGAGCCGAACGGTTACGTTTAAGAAAAAACTGACTTGTGTTTGATACGGGGCCGGGATAGCCGAGAACGTTAGAGCGCAACCCGCTTAACATTCTAGAGCCGAACTGTAACGGTTAAAAAAAACTGCCTTGTGTTTGATTCAGGGGCCGGGTTAGCCGAGAACGTTTGAGTGCGACCCGCTTAACATTCTCGAGCCGAACAGTTACGTTTAAAAAAAAACTGACTTGTGTTTGATTCGAACCGGGATAGCCGAGAACGTTAGAGGGCGACCCGCTTAACATTCTCGAGCCGATCGGGTACGTTTAAAAAAAAACGGACTTGTTTTTGATTTGGGGCCGGGATAGCCGAGAACGTTAGAGTGCGAACCGCTTAACATTCTCGAGCCGATCGGGTACGGTTAAAAAAAAACGGACTTATGTTTAAATCAGGGCCGGGATAGCCGAGAACGTTAGAGCGCGATCCGCTTAACATTCTCGAGCCGAACGGTTACGTTTAAGAAAAAACTGACTTGTGTTTGATTCGGGGCCGGGATAGCCGAGAACGTTAGAGCGCAACCCGATTAACATTCTCGAGACGAACGGTAACGGTTCAAAAAGACGGACTTGTGTTTGATTGAGGGGCCGGGTTAGCTGAGAACGTTTGAATGCGACCCGCTTATCATTCTCGAGCCGATCGGGTACGATTAAAAAAAAACTGACTTGTGTTTGACTCAAGGCCGGGATAGCCGAGAACGTTAGACCGCGACGCGCTTAACATTCTCGAGCCGAACGGTTACGTTTAAGAAAAAACTGACTTGTGTTTGATACGGGGCCGGGATAGCCGAGAACGTTAGAGCGCAACCCGCTTAACATTCTAGAGCCGAACTGTAACGGTTTAAAAAAACTGCCTTGTGTTTGATTCAGGGGCCGGGTTAGCCGAGAACGTTTGAGTGCGACCCGCTTAAATTTCTCGAGCCGAACGGTTACGTTTAAAAAAAAAACGGACTTATGTTTGATTCGGGGCCGGGATAGCTGAGAACGTTAGAGCGCGACCCGCTTAACATTCTCGAGCCGAACAGTTACGTTTAAAAAAAAACTGACTTGTGTTTGATTCGAACCGGGATAGCCGAGAACGTTAGAGTGCGACCCGCTTAACATTCTCGAGCCGATCGGGTACGTTTAAAAAAAAACGGACTTGTTTTTGATTTGGGGCCGGGATAGCCGAGAACGTTAGAGCGCAACCCGATTAACATTCTCGAGACGAACGGTAACGGTTCAAAAAGACGGACTTGTGTTTGATTCAGGGGCCGGGTTAGCTGAGAACGTTTGAGTGCGACCCGCTTATCATTCTCGAGCCGATCGGGTACGATTAAAAAAAAAACTGACTTGTCTTTGATTCAAGGCCGGGATAGCCGAGAACGTTAGACCGCGACGCGCTTAACATTCTCGAGCCGAACGGTTACGTTTAAGAAAAAACTGACTTGTGTTTGATACGGGGCCGGGATAGCCGAGAACGTTAGAGCGCAACCCGCTTAACATTCTAGAGCCGAACTGTAACGGTTAAAAAAAACTGACTTGTGTTTGATTCAGGGGCCGGGTTAGCCGAGAACGTTTGAACGCGACCCGCTTATCATTCTCGAGCCGATCGGGTACGATTAAAAAAAAACTGACTTGTGTTTGACTCAAGGCCGGGATAGCCGAGAACGTTAGACCGCGACGCGCTTAACATTCTCGAGCCGAACGGTTACGTTTAAGAAAAAACGGACTTGTGTTTGATACGGGGCCGGGATAGCCGAGAACGTTAGAGCGCAACCCGCTTAACATTCTAGAGCCGAACTGTAACGGTTTAAAAAAACTGCCTTGTGTTTGATTCAGGGGCCGGGTTAGCCGAGAACGTTTGAGTGCGACCCGCTTAAATTTCTCGAGCCGAACGGTTACGTTTAAAAAAAAAACGGACTTATGTTTGATTCGGGGCCGGGATAGCTGAGAACGTTAGAGCGCGACCCGCTTAACATTCTCGAGCCGAACAGTTACGTTTAAAAAAAAACTGACTTGTGTTTGATTCGAACCGGGATAGCCGAGAACGTTAGAGTGCGACCCGCTTAACATTCTCGAGCCGATCGGGTACGTTTAAAAAAAAACGGACTTGTTTTTGATTTGGGGCCGGGATAGCCGAGAACGTTAGAGCGCAACCCGATTAACATTCTCGAGACGAACGGTAACGGTTCAAAAAGACGGACTTGTGTTTGATTCAGGGGCCGGGTTAGCTGAGAACGTTTGAGTGCGACCCGCTTATCATTCTCGAGCCGATCGGGTACGATTAAAAAAAAAACTGACTTGTCTTTGATTCAAGGCCGGGATAGCCGAGAACGTTAGACCGCGACGCGCTTAACATTCTCGAGCCGAACGGTTACGTTTAAGAAAAAACTGACTTGTGTTTGATACGGGGCCGGGATAGCCGAGAACGTTAGAGCGCAACCCGCTTAACATTCTAGAGCCGAACTGTAACGGTTAAAAAAAACTGCCTTGTGTTTGATTCAGGGGCCGGGTTAGCCGAGAACGTTTGAGTGCGACCCGCTTAAATTTCTCGAGCCGAACGGTTACGTTTAAAAAAAAAACGGACTTATGTTTGATTCGGGGCCGGGATAGCTGAGAACGTTAGAGCGCGACCCGCTTAACATTCTCGAGCCGAACAGTTACGTTTAAAAAAAAACTGACTTGTGTTTGATTCGAACCGGGATAGCCGAGAACGTTAGAGTGCGACCCGCTTAACATTCTCGAGCCGATCGGGTACGTTTAAAAAAAAACGGACTTGTTTTTGATTTGGGGCCGGGATAGCCGAGAACGTTAGAGTGCGAACCGCTTAACATTCTCGAGCCGATCGGGTACGGTTAAAAAAAAACGGACTTATGTTTAAATCAGGGCCGGGATAGCCGAGAACGTTAGAGCGCGATCCGCTTAACATCCTCGAGCCGAACGGTTACGTTTAAGAAAAAACTGACTTGTGTTTAATTCGGGGCCGGGATAGCCGAGAACGTTAGAGCGCAACCCGCTTAACATTCTCGAGACGAACGGTAACGGTTCAAAAAGACGGACTTGTGTTTGATTCAGGGGCCGGGTTAGCCGAGAACGTTTGAGTGCGACCCGCTTATCATTCTCGAGCCGATCGGGTACGTTTAAAAAAAAAACTGACTTATGTTTGATTCGGGGCCGGGATAGCTGAGAACGTTAGAGCGCGACCCGCTTGACATTCTCAAGCTGAACGGTTACGTTTAAAAAAAAAAACGGACTTGTGTTTGATTTGGGGCCGGGAAAGCCGAGAACGTTTGAGCGCGACCCGCTTAACATTCTCGAGACGAACGGTAACGGTTCAAAAAGACGGACTTGTGTTTGATTCAGGGGCCGAGTTAGCCGAGAACGTTAGAGCGCGACCCGCTTAACATTCTCGAGCCGAACTGTAACGGTTCAAAAAGACGGACTTGTGTTTGATTCAGGGGCCCGGATAGCCCAGAACGTTAGAGCGCGACCCACTTAACATTCTCGAGCCGAACGGTTACGTTTAAGAAAAACTGACTTGTGTTTGATTCGGGGCCGGGATAGCCGAGAACGTTAGAGCGCAACCCGCTTAACATTCTCGAGCCGAACTGTAACGGTTAAAAAAAATTGCCTTGTGTTTGATTCGGGGAACGGGATAGCCCAGAACGTTAGAGCGCAACGCACTTAACATTCTGGAGCCGAACGGTAACGGTTAAAAAAAAAACGGACTTATGTTTGATTTGGGGCCGGGATAGCCGAGGACGTTAGAGTGCGAACCGCTTAACATTCTCGAGCCGATCGGGTACGTTTAAAAAAAAACTGACTTGTGTTCGATTCGAGGCCGGGATAGCCGAGAACGTTAGACCGCGACGCGCTTAATATTCTCGAGCCGAACGGTGACGGTTAAAAAATTAACGGACTTGTGTTTGATTCAAGGCCGGGATAGCCGAAAACGTTAGAGCGCGATCCGCTTAATATTCTCGAGCCGAACGGTTACGTTTAAAAAAAAACTGACTTGTGTTTGATTCGAACCGGGATAGCCGAGAACGTTAGAGCGCAACCCGCTTAACATTCTCGAGCCGAACTGTAACGGTTCAAAAAGACGGACTTGTGTTTGATTCAGGGGCCGGGTTAGCCGAGAACGTTAGAGCGCAACCCGATTAACATTCTCGAGACGAACGGTAACGGTTCAAAAAGACGGATTGTGTTTGATTCAGGGGCCGGGTTAGCTGAGAACGTTTGAGTGCGACCCGCTTATCATTCTCGAGCCGATCGGGTACGATTAAAAAAAAAACTGACTTGTGTTTGATTCAAGGCCGGGATAGCCGAGAACGTTAGACCGCGACGCGCTTAACATTCTCGAGCCGAACGGTTACGTTTAAGAAAAAACTGACTTGTGTTTGATACGGGGCCGGGATAGCCGAGAACGTTAGAGCGCAACCCGCTTAACATTCTAGAGCCGAACTGTAACGGTTAAAAAAAACTGCCTTGTGTTTGATTCAGGGGCCGGGTTAGCCGAGAACGTTTGAGTGCGACCCGCTTAAATTTCTCGAGCCGAACGGTTACGTTTAAAAAAAAAACGGACTTATGTTTGATTCGGGGCCGGGATAGCTGAGAACGTTAGAGCGCGACCCGCTTAACATTCTCGAGCCGAACAGTTACGTTTAAAAAAAAACTGACTTGTGTTTGATTCGAACCGGGATAGCCGAGAACGTTAGAGTGCGACCCGCTTAACATTCTCGAGCCGATCGGGTACGTTTAAAAAAAACGGACTTGTTTTTGATTTGGGGCCGGGATAGCCGAGAACGTTAGAGTGCGACCCGCTTATCATTCTCGAGCCGATCGGGTACGTTTAAAACAAAAACTGACTTATGTTTGATTCGGGGCCGGGAAAGCCGAGAACGTTTGAGTGCGACCCGCTTAACATTCTCGAGACGAACGGTAACGGTTTAAAAAGACGGACTTGTGTTTGATTCAGGGGCCGAGTTAGCCGAGAACGTTAGAGCGCGACCCGCTTAACATTCTCGAGCCGAACGGTTACGTTTAAATAAAATACGGACTTATGTTTGATTCGGGGGCCGGGATAGCCGAAAACGTTAGAGCGCGATCCGCTTAAAATTCTCTAGCCGAACGGTTACGGTTAAAAAAAAACTGACTTGTGTTTGATTCGAACCGGGATAGCCGAGAACGTTAGAGCGCAACCCGCTTAACATTCTCGAGCCGAACTGTAACGGTTAAAAAAAATTGCCTTGTGTTTGATTCGAACCGGGATAGCCGAGAACGTTAGAGTGCGACCCGCTTAACATTCTCGAGCCGAACGGTAACGGTTAAAAAAAAAACGGACTTATGTTTGATTTGGGGCCGGGATAGCCGAGGACGTTAGAGTGCGAACCGCTTAACATTCTCGAGCCGATCGGGTACGTTAAAAAAAAAACTGACTTGTGTTCGATTCGAGGCCGGGATAGCCGAGAACGTTAGACCGCGACGCGCTTAATATTCTCGAGCCGAACGGTAACGGTTAAAAAATTAAAGGACTTGTGTTTGATTCAAGGCCGGGATAGCCAAAAACGTTAGAGCGCGATCCGCTTAATATTCTCGAGCCGAACGGTTACGTTTAAAAAAAAAACTGACTTGTGTTTGATTCGAACCGGGATAGCCGAGAACGTTAGAGCGCAACCCGCTTAACATTCTCGAGCCGAACTGTAACAGTTCAAAAAGACGGACTTGTGTTTGATTCAGGGGCCGGGTTAGCCGAGAACGTTAGAGCGCGACCCACTTAACATTCTGGAGCCGAACGGTAACGGTTCAAAAAAAACGGACTTATGTTTGATTCGGGGCCGGGATAGCCGAGAACGTTAGAGCGCGATCCGCTTAACATTCTCGAGCCGAACGGTTACGTTTAAGAAAAAACTGACTTGTGTTTGATTCGGGGCCGGCATAGCCGAGAACGTTAGAGCGCAACCCACTTAACATTCTCGAGCCGAACGGTAACGGTTCAAAAAGACGGACTTGTGTTTGATTCAGGGGCCGGGTTAGCCGAGAACGTTTGAGTGCGACCCGCTTAAATTTCTCGAGCGGAACGGTTACGTTTAAAAAAAAAACTGACTTGTGTTTGATTCAGGGGCCGGGATAGCCAAGAACGTTAGAGCGCGACCCACTTAACATTCTCGAGCCGAAAGGTAACGGTGAAAAAAAAACGGACTTATGTTTGATTCGGGGCCGGGATAGCCGAGAACGTTAGAGCGCGACCCGCTTAACATTCTCGAGCCGAACGGTAACGGTTCAAAAAGACGGACTTGTGTTTGATTCAGGGGCCGGGTTAGCCGAGAACGTTTGAGTGCGACCCGCTTAAATTTCTCGAGCGGAACGGTTACGTTTAAAAAAAAAACTGACTTGTGTTTGATTTGAACCGGGATAGCCGAGAACGTTAGAGTTGCGAACCGCTTAACATTCTTTAGCCGATCGGGTACGTTTAAAAAAAAACTGACTTGTGTTTGATTCGAGGCCGGGATAGCAGAGAACGTTAGACCGCGACGCGCTTAATATTCTCGAGCCGAACGGTAACGGTTAAAAAATTAACGGACTTGTGTTTGATTCAAGGCCGGGATAGCCGAAAACGTTAGAGCGCATTCCACTTAACATTCTCGAGCCGAACGGTTACGTTTAAGAAAAAACTGACTTGTGTTTGATTCGGGGCCGGGATAGCCGAGAACGTTAGAGCGCAACCCGATTAACATTCTCGAGACGAACGGTAACGGTTCAAAAAGACGGACTTGTGTTTGATTGATGGGCCGGGTTAGCTGAGAACGTTTGAGTGCGACCCGCTTATCATTCTCGAGCCGATCGGGTACGATTAAAAAAAAAACTGACTTGTGTTTGACTCAAGGCCGGGATAGCCGAGAACGTTAGACCGCGACGCGCTTGACATTCTCGAGACGAACGGTAACGGTTCAAAAAGACGGACTTGTGTTTGATTCAGGGGCCGGGTTAGCCGAGAACGTTTGAGTGCGACCCGCTTATCATTCTCGAGCCGATCGGGTACGTTTAAAAAAAAAACTGACTTATGTTTGATTCGGGGCCGGGATAGCTGAGAACGTTAGAGCGCGACCCGCTTGACATTCTCAAGCTGAACGGTTACGTTTAAAAAAAAAAACGGACTTGTGTTTGATTTGGGGCCGGGAAAGCCGAGAACGTTTGAGTGCGACCCGCTTAACATTCTCGAGACGAACGGTAACGGTTCAAAAAGACGGACTTGTGTTTGATTCAGGGGCCGAGTTAGCCGAGAACGTTAGAGCGCGACCCGCTTAACATTCTCGAGCCGAACTGTAACGGTTCAAAAAGACGGACTTGTGTTTGATTCAGGGGCCCGGATAGCCCAGAACGTTAGAGCGCGACCCACTTAACATTCTCGAGCCGAACGGTTACGTTTAAGAAAAACTGACTTGTGTTTGATTCGGGGCCGGGATAGCCGAGAACGTTAGAGCGCAACCCGCTTAACATTCTCGAGCCGAACTGTAACGGTTAAAAAAAATTGCCTTGTGTTTGATTCGGGGAACGGGATAGCCCAGAACGTTAGAGCGCAACGCACTTAACATTCTGGAGCCGAACGGTAACGGTTAAAAAAAAAACGGACTTATGTTTGATTTGGGGCCGGGATAGCCGAGGACGTTAGAGTGCGAACCGCTTAACATTATCGAGCCGATCGGGTACGTTTAAAAAAAAACTGACTTGTGTTCGATTCGAGGCCGGGATAGCCGAGAACGTTAGACCGCGACGCGCTTAATATTCTCGAGCCGAACGGTGACGGTTAAAAAATTAACGGACTTGTGTTTGATTCAAGGCCGGGATAGCCGAAAACGTTAGAGCGCGATCCGCTTAATATTCTCGAGCCGAACGGTTACGTTTAAAAAAAAACTGACTTGTCTTTGATTCGAACCGGGATAGCCGAGAACGTTAGAGCGCAACCCGCTTAACATTCTCGAGCCGAACTGTAACGGTTCAAAAAGACGGACTTGTGTTTGATTCAGGGGCCGGGTTAGCCGAGAACGTTAGAGCGCAACCCGATTAACATTCTCGAGACGAACGGTAACGGTTCAAAAAGACGGATTGTGTTTGATTCAGGGGCCGGGTTAGCTGAGAACGTTTGAGTGCGACCCGCTTATCATTCTCGAGCCGATCGGGTACGATTAAAAAAAAAACTGACTTGTGTTTGATTCAAGGCCGGGATAGCCGAGAACGTTAGACCGCGACGCGCTTAACATTCTCGAGCCGAACGGTTACGTTTAAGAAAAAACTGACTTGTGTTTGATACGGGGCCGGGATAGCCGAGAACGTTAGAGCGCAACCCGCTTAACATTCTAGAGCCGAACTGTAACGGTTAAAAAAAACTGCCTTGTGTTTGATTCAGGGGCCGGGTTAGCCGAGAACGTTTGAGTGCGACCCGCTTAAATTTCTCGAGCCGAACGGTTACGTTTAAAAAAAAAACGGACTTATGTTTGATTCGGGGCCGGGATAGCTGAGAACGTTAGAGCGCGACCCGCTTAACATTCTCGAGCCGAACAGTTACGTTTAAAAAAAAACTGACTTGTGTTTGATTCGAACCGGGATAGCCGAGAACGTTAGAGTGCGACCCGCTTAACATTCTCGAGCCGATCGGGTACGTTTAAAAAAAACGGACTTGTTTTTGATTTGGGGCCGGGATAGCCGAGAACGTTAGAGTGCGACCCGCTTATCATTCTCGAGCCGATCGGGTACGTTTAAAACAAAAACTGACTTATGTTTGATTCGGGGCCGGGAAAGCCGAGAACGTTTGAGTGCGACCCGCTTAACATTCTCGAGACGAACGGTAACGGTTTAAAAAGACGGACTTGTGTTTGATTCAGGGGCCGAGTTAGCCGAGAACGTTAGAGCGCGACCCGCTTAACATTCTCGAGCCGAACGGTTACGTTTAAATAAAATACGGACTTATGTTTGATTCGGGGGCCGGGATAGCCGAAAACGTTAGAGCGCGATCCGCTTAAAATTCTCTAGCCGAACGGTTACGTTTAAAAAAAAACTGACTTGTGTTTGATTCGAACCGGGATAGCCGAGAACGTTAGAGCGCAACCCGCTTAACATTCTCGAGCCGAACTGTAACGGTTAAAAAAAATTGCCTTGTGTTTGATTCGAACCGGGATAGCCGAGAACGTTAGAGTGCGACCCGCTTAACATTCTCGAGCCGAACGGTAACGGTTAAAAAAAAAACGGACTTATGTTTGATTTGGGGCCGGGATAGCCGAGGACGTTAGAGTGCGAACCGCTTAACATTCTCGAGCCGATCGGGTACGTTCAAAAAAAAACTGACTTGTGTTCGATTCGAGGCCGGGATAGCCGAGAACGTTAGACCGCGACGCGCTTAATATTCTCGAGCCGAACGGTAACGGTTAAAAAATTAAAGGACTTGTGTTTGATTCAAGGCCGGGATAGCCAAAAACGTTAGAGCGCGATCCGCTTAATATTCTCGAGCCGAACGGTTACGTTTAAAAAAAAAACTGACTTGTGTTTGATTCGAACCGGGATAGCCGAGAACGTTAGAGCGCAACCCGCTTAACATTCTCGAGCCGAACTGTAACAGTTCAAAAAGACGGACTTGTGTTTGATTCAGGGGCCGGGTTAGCCGAGAACGTTAGAGCGCGACCCACTTAACATTCTGGAGCCGAACGGTAACGGTTCAAAAAAAACGGACTTATGTTTGATTCGGGGCCGGGATAGCCGAGAACGTTAGAGCGCGATCCGCTTAACATTCTCGAGCCGAACGGTTACGTTTAAGAAAAAACTGACTTGTGTTTGATTCGGGGCCGGCATAGCCGAGAACGTTAGAGCGCAACCCACTTAACATTCTCGAGCCGAACGGTAACGGTTCAAAAAGACGGACTTGTGTTTGATTCAGGGGCCGGGTTAGCCGAGAACGTTTGAGTGCGACCCGCTTAAATTTCTCGAGCGGAACGGTTACGTTTAAAAAAAAAACTGACTTGTGTTTGATTCAGGGGCCGGGATAGCCAAGAACGTTAGAGCGCGACCCACTTAACATTCTCGAGCCGAAAGGTAACGGTGAAAAAAAAACGGACTTATGTTTGATTCGGGGCCGGGATAGCCGAGAACGTTAGAGCGCGACCCGCTTAACATTCTCGAGCCGAACGGTAACGGTTCAAAAAGACGGACTTGTGTTTGATTCAGGGGCCGGGTTAGCCGAGAACGTTTGAGTGCGACCCGCTTAAATTTCTCGAGCGGAACGGTTACGTTTAAAAAAAAAACTGACTTGTGTTTGATTTGAACCGGGATAGCCGAGAACGTTAGAGTTGCGAACCGCTTAACATTCTTGAGCCGATCGGGTACGTTTAAAAAAAAACTGACTTGTGTTTGATTCGAGGCCGGGATAGCAGAGAACGTTAGACCGCGACGCGCTTAATATTCTCGAGCCGAACGGTAACGGTTCAAAAAGACGGACTTGTGTTTGATTCAAGGCCGGGATAGCCGAAAACGTTAGAGCGCATTCCACTTAACATTCTCGAGCCGAACGGTTACGTTTAAGAAAAAACTGACTTGTGTTTGATTCGGGGCCGGGATAGCCGAGAACGTTAGAGCGCAACCCGATTAACATTCTCGAGACGAACGGTAACGGTTCAAAAAGACGGACTTGTGTTTGATTGATGGGCCGGGTTAGCTGAGAACGTTTGAGTGCGACCCGCTTATCATTCTCGAACCGATCGGGTACGATTAAAAAAAAAACTGACTTGTGTTTGACTCAAGGCCGGGATAGCCGAGAACGTTAGACCGCGACGCGCTTGACATTCTCGAGACGAACGGTAACGGTTCAAAAAGACGGACTTGTGTTTGATTCAGGGGCCGGGTTAGCCGAGAACGTTTGAGTGCGACCCGCTTATCATTCTCGAGCCGATCGGGTACGTTTAAAAAAAAAACTGACTTATGTTTGATTCGGGGCCGGGATAGCTGAGAACGTTAGAGCGCGACCCGCTTGACATTCTCAAGCTGAACGGTTACGTTTAAAAAAAAAAACGGACTTGTGTTTGATTTGGGGCCGGGAAAGCCGAGAACGTTTGAGTGCGACCCGCTTAACATTCTCGAGACGAACGGTAACGGTTCAAAAAGACGGACTTGTGTTTGATTCAGGGGCCGAGTTAGCCGAGAACGTTAGAGCGCGACCCGCTTAACATTCTCGAGCCGAACTGTAACGGTTCAAAAAGACGGACTTGTGTTTGATTCAGGGGCCCGGATAGCCCAGAACGTTAGAGCGCGACCCACTTAACATTCTCGAGCCGAACGGTTACGTTTAAGAAAAACTGACTTGTGTTTGATTCGGGGCCGGGATAGCCGAGAACGTTAGAGCGCAACCCGCTTAACATTCTCGAGCCGAACTGTAACGGTTAAAAAAAATTGCCTTGTGTTTGATTCGGGGAACGGGATAGCCCAGAACGTTAGAGCGCAACGCACTTAACATTCTGGAGCCGAACGGTAACGGTTAAAAAAAAAACGGACTTATGTTTGATTTGGGGCCGGGATAGCCGAGGACGTTAGAGTGCGAACCGCTTAACATTCTCGAGCCGATCGGGTACGTTTAAAAAAAAACTGACTTGTGTTCGATTCGAGGCCGGGATAGCCGAGAACGTTAGACCGCGACGCGCTTAATATTCTCGAGCCGAACGGTGACGGTTAAAAAATTAACGGACTTGTGTTTGATTCAAGGCCGGGATAGCCGAAAACGTTAGAGCGCGATCCGCTTAATATTCTCGAGCCGAACGGTTACGTTTAAAAAAAAACTGACTTGTGTTTGATTCGAACCGGGATAGCCGAGAACGTTAGAGCGCAACCCGCTTAACATTCTCGAGCCGAACTGTAACGGTTCAAAAAGACGGACTTGTGTTTGATTCAGGGGCCGGGTTAGCCGAGAACGTTAGAGCGCAACCCGATTAACATTCTCGAGACGAACGGTAACGGTTCAAAAAGACGGATTGTGTTTGATTCAGGGGCCGGGTTAGCTGAGAACGTTTGAGTGCGACCCGCTTATCATTCTCGAGCCGATCGGGTACGATTAAAAAAAAAACTGACTTGTGTTTGATTCAAGGCCGGGATAGCCGAGAACGTTAGACCGCGACGCGCTTAACATTCTCGAGCCGAACGGTTACGTTTAAGAAAAAACTGACTTGTGTTTGATACGGGGCCGGGATAGCCGAGAACGTTAGAGCGCAACCCGCTTAACATTCTAGAGCCGAACTGTAACGGTTAAAAAAAACTGCCTTGTGTTTGATTCAGGGGCCGGGTTAGCCGAGAACGTTTGAGTGCGACCCGCTTAAATTTCTCGAGCCGAACGGTTACGTTTAAAAAAAAAACGGACTTATGTTTGATTCGGGGCCGGGATAGCTGAGAACGTTAGAGCGCGACCCGCTTAACATTCTCGAGCCGAACAGTTACGTTTAAAAAAAAACTGACTTGTGTTTGATTCGAACCGGGATAGCCGAGAACGTTAGAGTGCGACCCGCTTAACATTCTCGAGCCGATCGGGTACGTTTAAAAAAAACGGACTTGTTTTTGATTTGGGGCCGGGATAGCCGAGAACGTTAGAGTGCGACCCGCTTATCATTCTCGAGCCGATCGGGTACGTTTAAAACAAAAACTGACTTATGTTTGATTCGGGGCCGGGAAAGCCGAGAACGTTTGAGTGCGACCCGCTTAACATTCTCGAGACGAACGGTAACGGTTTAAAAAGACGGACTTGTGTTTGATTCAGGGGCCGAGTTAGCCGAGAACGTTAGAGCGCGACCCGCTTAACATTCTCGAGCCGAACGGTTACGTTTAAATAAAATACGGACTTATGTTTGATTCGGGGGCCGGGATAGCCGAAAACGTTAGAGCGCGATCCGCTTAAAATTCTCTAGCCGAACGGTTACGTTTAAAAAAAAACTGACTTGTGTTTGATTCGAACCGGGATAGCCGAGAACGTTAGAGCGCAACCCGCTTAACATTCTCGAGCCGAACTGTAACGGTTAAAAAAAATTGCCTTGTGTTTGATTCGAACCGGGATAGCCGAGAACGTTAGAGTGCGACCCGCTTAACATTCTCGAGCCGAACGGTAACGGTTAAAAAAAAAACGGACTTATGTTTGATTTGGGGCCGGGATAGCCGAGGACGTTAGAGTGCGAACCGCTTAACATTCTCGAGCCGATCGGGTACGTTAAAAAAAAAACTGACTTGTGTTCGATTCGAGGCCGGGATAGCCGAGAACGTTAGACCGCGACGCGCTTAATATTCTCGAGCCGAACGGTAACGGTTAAAAAATTAAAGGACTTGTGTTTGATTCAAGGCCGGGATAGCCAAAAACGTTAGAGCGCGATCCGCTTAATATTCTCGAGCCGAACGGTTACGTTTAAAAAAAAAACTGACTTGTGTTTGATTCGAACCGGGATAGCCGAGAACGTTAGAGCGCAACCCGCTTAACATTCTCGAGCCGAACTGTAACAGTTCAAAAAGACGGACTTGTGTTTGATTCAGGGGCCGGGTTAGCCGAGAACGTTAGAGCGCGACCCACTTAACATTCTGGAGCCGAACGGTAACGGTTCAAAAAAAACGGACTTATGTTTGATTCGGGGCCGGGATAGCCGAGAACGTTAGAGCGCGATCCGCTTAACATTCTCGAGCCGAACGGTTACGTTTAAGAAAAAACTGACTTGTGTTTGATTCGGGGCCGGCATAGCCGAGAACGTTAGAGCGCAACCCACTTAACATTCTCGAGCCGAACGGTAACGGTTCAAAAAGACGGACTTGTGTTTGATTCAGGGGCCGGGTTAGCCGAGAACGTTTGAGTGCGACCCGCTTAAATTTCTCGAGCGGAACGGTTACGTTTAAAAAAAAAACTGACTTGTGTTTGATTCAGGGGCCGGGATAGCCAAGAACGTTAGAGCGCGACCCACTTAACATTCTCGAGCCGAAAGGTAACGGTGAAAAAAAAACGGACTTATGTTTGATTCGGGGCCGGGATAGCCGAGAACGTTAGAGCGCGACCCGCTTAACATTCTCGAGCCGAACGGTAACGGTTCAAAAAGACGGACTTGTGTTTGATTCAGGGGCCGGGTTAGCCGAGAACGTTTGAGTGCGACCCGCTTAAATTTCTCGAGCGGAACGGTTACGTTTAAAAAAAAAACTGACTTGTGTTTGATTTGAACCGGGATAGCCGAGAACGTTAGAGTTGCGAACCGCTTAACATTCTTGAGCCGATCGGGTACGTTTAAAAAAAAACTGACTTGTGTTTGATTCGAGGCCGGGATAGCAGAGAACGTTAGACCGCGACGCGCTTAATATTCTCGAGCCGAACGGTAACGGTTAAAAAATTAACGGACTTGTGTTTGATTCAAGGCCGGGATAGCCGAAAACGTTAGAGCGCATTCCACTTAACATTCTCGAGCCGAACGGTTACGTTTAAGAAAAAACTGACTTGTGTTTGATTCGGGGCCGGGATAGCCGAGAACGTTAGAGCGCAACCCGATTAACATTCTCGAGACGAACGGTAACGGTTCAAAAAGACGGACTTGTGTTTGATTGATGGGCCGGGTTAGCTGAGAACGTTTGAGTGCGACCCGCTTATCATTTTCGAGCCGATCGGGTACGATTAAAAAAAAAACTGACTTGTGTTTGACTCAAGGCCGGGATAGCCGAGAACGTTAGACCGCGACGCGCTTAACATTCTCGAGCCGAACGGTTACGTTTAAGAAAAGACTGACTTGTGTTTGATACGGGGCCGGGATAGCCGAGAACGTTAGAGCGCAACCCGCTTAACATTCTAGAGCCGAACTGTAACGGTTTAAAAAAACTGCCTTGTGTTTGATTCAGGGGCCGGGTTAGCCGAGAACGTTTGAGTGCGACCCGCTTAAATTTCTCGAGCCGAACGGTTACGTTAAAAAAAAAAACGGACTTATGTTTGATTCGGGGCCGGGATAGCTGAGAACGTTAGAGCGCGACCCGCTTAACATTCTCGAGCCGAACAGTTACGTTTAAAAAAAAACTGACTTGTGTTTGATTCGAACCGGGATAGCCGAGAACGTTAGAGTGCGACCCGCTTAACATTCTCGAGCCGATCGGGTACGTTTAAAAAAAAACGGACTTGTTTTTGATTTGGGGCCGGGATAGCCGAGAACGTTAGAGCGCAACCCGATTAACATTCTCGAGACGAACGGTAACGGTTCAAAAAGACGGACTTGTGTTTGATTCAGGGGCCGGGTTAGCTGAGAACGTTTGAGTGCGACCCGCTTATCATTCTCGAGCCGATCGGGTACGATTAAAAAAAAAACTGACTTGTGTTTGATTCAAGGCCGGGATAGCCGAGAACGTTAGACCGCGACGCGCTTAACATTCTCGAGCCGAACGGTTACGTTTAAGAAAAAACTGACTTGTGTTTGATACGGGGCCGGGATAGCCGAGAACGTTAGAGCGCAACCCGCTTAACATTCTAGAGCCGAACTGTAACGGTTAAAAAAAACTGCCTTGTGTTTGATTCAGGGGCCGGGTTAGCCGAGAACGTTTGAGTGCGACCCGCTTAACATTCTCGAGCCGAACAGGTACGTTTAAAAAAAAACTGACTTGTGTTTGATTCGAACCGGGATAGCCGAGAACGTTAGAGTGCGACCCGCTTAACATTCTCGAGCCGATCGGGTACGTTTAAAAAAAAACGGACTTGTTTTTGATTTGGGGCCGGGATAGCCGAGAACGTTAGAGTGCGACCCGCTTAACATTCTCGAGCCGATCGGGTACGGTTAAAAAAAAACGGACTTATGTTTAAATCAGGGCCGGGATAGCCGAGAACGTTAGAGCGCGATCCGCTTAACATTCTCGAGCCGAACGGTTACGTTTAAGAAAAAACTGACTTGTGTTTGATTCGGGGCCGGGATAGCCGAGAACGTTAGAGCGTTAGACCAAATCAAACACAAGTCCGTCTTTTTGAACCGTTACAGTTCGGCTCGAGAATGTTAAGCGGGTCGCGCTCTAACGTTCTCGGCTAACCCTGCCCCGAATCAAACATAAGTCCGTTTTTTTTTTAACCGTTACCGTTCGGCTGAAGAATGTTAAGCGGGTCTCGCTCTAACGTTCTCGGCTATCCCGGCCCCGAATCAAACATAAGTCCGTTTTTTTTTAAACGTAACCGTTCGGCTCGTGAATTGTAAACGGGTCGAACTCAAACGTTCTCGGCTATCCCGGCCCCGAATCAAACATAAGTCCGTTTTTTTTTTAAACGTAACCGTTCGGCTCGAGAATGTTAAGCGGGTCTCGCTCTAACGTTCTCGGCTATCCCGGCCCCGAATCAAACATAAGTCCGTTTTTTTTTAAACGTAACCGTTCGGCTTGAGAATGTTAAGCGGGTCGCACTCAAACGTTCTTAGCTTGCCCAGCCCCCGAATCAAACACAAGTCCGTCTTTTTTAACCGTTACCGTTTGGCTCGGGTATGTTAAGCGGGTCGCGCTCCAACATTCTCGGCTATCCTGGCCCCGAATCAAACACAAGTCAGTTTTTTTTAAACGTAGCTGTTCGGCTCGAGAATGTTAAGCGGGTTGCGCTCTAACGTTCTCAGCTATCCCGGCCCCGAATCAAACATAAGTCCGTTTTTTTTTTAAACGTAACCGTTCGGCTCGAGAAATTTAAGCGGGTCACTATCAAACGTTCTCGGCTAACCCGGCCCCTCAATCAAACACAAGTCCGTCTTTTTGAACCGTTACCGTTCGGCTCGAGAATGTTAAGCGGGACGCGCTCTAACGTTCTCGGCTATCCCGGCCCCGAATCAAACATAAGTCCGTTTTTTTTTTACCGTTACCTTTCGGCTCGAGAATGTTTAGTGGGTTGCCCTCTAACGTTCTCGGCTAACCCGGCCCCTGAATCAAACACAAGTCCGTCTTTTTGAACCGTTACAGTTCGGCTCGAGATTGTTAAGCGGGTTACGCTCTAACGTTCTCGGCTATCCCGGTTCGAATCAAACACAAGTCCGTTAATTTTTTAACCGTTACCGTTCGGCTCGAGAATATTAAGCGCGTCGCGGTCAAACGTTCTCGGCTATCCCGGCCTCGAATCAAACACAAGTCAGTTTTTATTTAAACGTACCCGATCGGCTCGAGAATGTTAAGCGGTTCGCACTCTAACGTCCTCGGCTATCCCGGCCCCAAATCAAACATAAGTCCGTTTTTTTTTTAACCGTTACCGTTCGGCTCCAGAATGTTAAGTGCTATGCGCTCTAACGTTCTCGGCTATCCCGTTCCCCGAATCAAACACAAGGCAATTTTTTTTATCCGTTACAGTTCGGCTCGAGAATGTTAAGCGGGTCGCGCTCTAACGATCTCGGCTATCCCGGCCACCGAATCAAACACAAGTCTGTCTTTTTGAACCGTTACCGTTCGGCTCGAGTATGTTAAGCGGGTCGCGCTCCAACATTCTCGGCCATCCCGGCCCCAAATCAAACACAAGTCCGTCTTTTTGAACCGTTACAGTTCGGCTCGAGAATGTTAAGCGGGTCGCGCTCTAACGTTCTCGGCTAACCCTGCCCCGAATCAAACATAAGTCCGTATTTTTTTTAAACGTAACCGATCGGCTCGAGAATGTTAAGCGGGTCGCGCTCTAACGATCTCGGCTATCCCGGCCACCGAATCAAACACAAGTCTGTCTTTTTGAACCGTTACCGTTCGGCTCGAGTATGTTAAGCGGGTCGCGCTCTAACATTCTCGGCCATCCCGGCCCCAAATCAAGCACAAGTCCGTCTTTTTGAACCGTTACAGTTCGGCTCGAGAATGTTAAGTGGGTCGCGCTCTAACGTTCTCGGCTAACCCTGCCCCGAATCAAACATAAGTCCGTTTTTTTTTTTAACCGTTACCGTTCGGCTGAAGAATGTTAAGCGGGTCGCACTCTAACGTTCCCGGCTATCCCGGCCCCGAATCAAACATACATCCGTTTTTTTTTTAAACGTAACCGTTCGGCTCGTGAATTGTAAGCGGGTCGAACTCAAACGTTCTCGGCTATCCCGGCCCCGAATCAAACATAAGTCCGTTTTTTTTTTTTAAACGTAACCGTTCGGCTCGAGAATGTTAAGCGGGTCTCGCTCTAACGTTCTCGGCTATCCCGGCCCCGAATCAAACATAAGTCCGTTTTTTTTTAAACGTAACCGTTCGGCTTGAGAATGTTAAGCGGGTCGCACTCAAACGTTCTTAGCTTGCCCGGCCCCCGAATCAAACACAAGTCCGTCTTTTTTAACCGTTACCGTTTGGCTCGGGTATGTTAAGCGGGTCGCGCTCCAACATTCTCGGCTATCCTGGCCCCGAATCAAACACAAGTCAGTTTTTTTTTAAACGTAACTGTTGGGTCGAGAATGTTAAGCGGGTCGCGCTCTAACGTTCTCGGCTATCCCGGCCCCGAATCAAACATAAGTCCGTTTTTTTTTTTAAACGTAACCGTTCGGCTCGAGAAATTTAAGCGGGTCACTATCAAACGTTCTCGGCTAACCCGGCCCCTCAATCAAACACAAGTCCGTCTTTTTGAAACGTTACCGTTCGGCTCGAGAATGTTAAGCGGGACGCGCTCTAACGTTCTCGGCTAACCCGGCCCCTGAATCAAACACAAGTCCGTCTTTTTGAACCGTTACAGTTCGGCTCGAGATTGTTAAGCGGGTTGCGCTCTAACGTTCTCGGCTATCCCGGTTCGAATCAAACAAAAGTCAGTTTTTTTTTAAACGTAGCTGTTCGGCTCGAGAATGTTAAGCGGGTTGCGCTCTAACGTTCTCGGCTATCCCGGCCTCGAATCAAACACAAGTCAGTTTTTTTTTAAACGTACCCGATCGGCTCGAGAATGTTAAGCGGTTCGCACTCTAACGTCCTCGGCTATCCCGGCCCCAAATCAAACATAAGTCCGTTTTTTTTAACCGTTACCGTTCGGCTCCAGAATGTTAAGTGCGTTGCGCTCTAACGTTCTCGGCTATCCCGTTCCCCGAATCAAACACAAGGCAATTTTTTTTAACCGTTACAGTTCGGCTCGAGAATGTTAAGCGGGTTGCGCTCTAACGTTCTCGGCTATCCCGGCCCCGAATCAAACACAAGTCAGTTTTTTCTTAAACGTAACCGTTCGGCTCGAGAATGTTAAGTGGGTTGCGCTCTAACGTTCTCGGCTATGCCGGCCCCGAATCAAACACAAGTCAGTTTTTTCTTAAACGTAACCGTTCGGCTCGAGAATGTTAAGCGGATCGCGCTCTAACGTTCTCGGCTATCCCGGCCCCGAATCAAACATAAGTCCGTTTTTTTTGAACCGTTACCGTTCGGCTCCAGAATGTTAAGTGGGTCGCGCTCTAACGTTCCCGGCTAACCCGGCCCCTGAATCAAACACAAGTCCGTCTTTTTGAACCGTTACAGTTCGGCTCGAGAATGTTAAGCGGGTTGCGCTCTAACGTTCTCGGCTATCCCGGTTCGAATCAAACACAAGTCAGTTTTTTTTTTAAACGTAACCGTTCGGCTCGAGAATATTAAGCGGATCGCGCTCTAACGTTTTTGGCTATCCCGGCCTTGAATCAAACACAAGTCCTTTAATTTTTTAACCGTTACCGTTCGGCTCGAGAATATTAAGCGCGTCGCGGTCTAACGTTCTCGGCTATCCCGGCCTCGAATCGAACACAAGTCAGTTTTTTTTTGAACGTACCCGATCGGCTCGAGAATGTTAAGCGGTTCGCACTCTAACGTCCTCGGCTATCCCGGCCCCAAATCAAACATAAGTCCGTTTTTTTTTTAACCGTTACCGTTCGGCTCCAGAATGTTAAGTGCGTTGCGCTCTAACGTTCTGGGCTATCCCGTTCCCCGAATCAAACACAAGGCAATTTTTTTTAACCGTTACAGTTCGGCTCGAGAATGTTAAGCAGGTTGCGCTCTAACGTTCTCGGCTATCCCGGCCCCGAATCAAACACAAGTCAGTTTTTCTTAAACGTAAACGTTCGGCTCGAGAATGTTAAGTGGGTCGCGCTCTAACGTTCTCGGCTATCCGGGCCCCTGAATCAAACACAAGTCCGTCTTTTTGAACCGTTACAGTTCGGCTCGAGAATGTTAAGCGGGTTGCGCTCTAACGTTCTCGGCTATCCCGGTTCGAATCAAACACAAGTCAGTTTTTTTTTAAACGTAACCGTTCGGCTAGAGAATTTTAAGCGGATCGCGCTCTAACGTTTTCGGCTATCCCGGCCCCCGAATCAAACATAAGTCCGTATTTTATTTAAACGTAACCGTTCGGCTCGAGAATGTTAAGCGGGTCGCGCTCTAACGTTCTCGGCTAACTCGGCCCCTGAATCAAACACAAGTCCGTCTTTTTAAACCGTTACCGTTCGTCTCGAGAATGTTAAGCGGGTCGCACTCAAACGTTCTCGGCTTTCCCGGCCCCGAATCAAACATAAGTCAGTTTTTGTTTTAAACGTACCCGATCGGCTCGAGAATGATAAGCGGGTCGCACTCTAACGTTCTCGGCTATCCCGGCCCCAAATCAAAAACAAGTCCGTTTTTTTTAAACGTACCCGATCGGCTCGAGAATGTTAAGCGGGTCGCACTCTAACGTTCTCGGCTATCCCGGTTCGAATCAAACACAAGTCAGTTTTTTTTTAAACGTAACTGTTCGGCTCGAGAATGTTAAGCGGGTCGCGCTCTAACGTTCTCAGCTATCCCGGCCCCGAATCAAACATAAGTCCGTTTTTTTTTTAAACGTAACCGTTCGGCTCGAGAAATTTAAGCGGGTCGCACTCAAACGTTCTCGGCTAACCCGGCCCCTGAATCAAACACAAGGCAGTTTTTTTTAACCGTTACAGTTCGGCTCTAGAATGTTAAGCGGGTTGCGCTCTAACGTTCTCGGCTATCCCGGCCCCGTATCAAACACAAGTCAGTTTTTTCTTAAACGTAACCGTTCGGCTCGAGAATGTTAAGCGCGTCGCGGTCTAACGTTCTCGGCTATCCCGGCCTTGAATCAAACACAAGTCAGTTTTTTTTTTAATCGTACCCGATCGGCTCGAGAATGATAAGCGGGTCGCACTCAAACGTTCTCAGCTAACCCGGCCCCTGAATCAAACACAATCCGTCTTTTTGAACCGTTACCGTTCGTCTCGAGAATGTTAATCGGGTTGCGCTCTAACGTTCTCGGCTAACCCGGCCCCTGAATCAAACACAAGTCCGTCTTTTTGAACCGTTACAGTTCGGCTCGAGAATGTTAAGCGGGTTGCGCTCTAACGTTCTCGGCTATCCCGGTTCGAATCAAACACAAGTCAGTTTTTTTTTAAACGTAACCGTTCGGCTCGAGAATATTAAGCGGATCGCGCTCTAACGTTTTCGGCTATCCCGGCCTTGAATCAAACACAAGTCCGTTAATTTTTTAACCGTTACCGTTCGGCTCGAGAATATTAAGCGCGTCGCGGTCTAACGTTCTCGGCTATCCCGGCCTCGAATCGAACACAAGTCAGTTTTTTTTTGAACGTACCCGATCGGCTCGAGAATGTTAAGCGGTTCGCACTCTAACGTCCTCGGCTATCCCGGCCCCAAATCAAACATAAGTCCGTTTTTTTTTTAACCGTTACCGTTCGGCTCCAGAATGTTAAGTGCGTTGCGCTCTAACGTTCTGGGCTATCCCGTTCCCCGAATCAAACACAAGGCAATTTTTTTTAACCGTTACAGTTCGGCTCGAGAATGTTAAGCAGGTTGCGCTCTAACGTTCTCGGCTATCCCGGCCCCGAATCAAACACAAGTCAGTTTTTCTTAAACGTAACCGTTCGGTTCGAGAATGTTAAGTGGGTCGCGCTCTAACGTTCTCGGCTATCCGGGCCCCTGAATCAAACACAAGTCCGTCTTTTTGAACCGTTACAGTTCGGCTCGAGAATGTTAAGCGGGTTGCGCTCTAACGTTCTCGGCTATCCCGGTTCGAATCAAACACAAGTCAGTTTTTTTTTAAACGTAACCGTTCGGCTAGAGAATTTTAAGCGGATCGCGCTCTAACGTTTTCGGCTATCCCGGCCCCCGAATCAAACATACGTCCGTATTTTATTTAAACGTAACCGTTCGGCTCGAGAATGTTAAGCGGGTCGCGCTCTAACGTTCTCGGCTAACTCGGCCCCTGAATCAAACACAAGTCCGTCTTTTTAAACCGTTACCGTTCGTCTCGAGAATGTTAAGCGGGTCGCACTCAAACGTTCTCGGCTTTCCCGGCCCCGAATCAAACATAAGTCAGTTTTTGTTTTAAACGTACCCGATCGGCTCGAGAATGATAAGCGGGTCGCACTCTAACGTTCTCGGCTATCCCGGCCCCAAATCAAAAACAAGTCCGTTTTTTTTAAACGTACCCGATCGGCTCGAGAATGTTAAGCGGGTCGCACTCTAACGTTCTCGGCTATCCCGGTTCGAATCAAACACAAGTCAGTTTTTTTTTAAACGTAACTGTTCGGCTCGAGAATGTTAAGCGGGTCGCGCTCTAACGTTCTCAGCTATCCCGGCCCCGAATCAAACATAAGTCCGTTTTTTTTTTAAACGTAACCGTTCGGCTCGAGAAATTTAAGCGGGTCGCACTCAAACGTTCTCGGCTAACCCGGCCCCTGAATCAAACACAAGGCAGTTTTTTTTAACCGTTACAGTTCGGCTCTAGAATGTTAAGCGGGTTGCGCTCTAACGTTCTCGGCTATCCCGGCCCCGTATCAAACACAAGTCAGTTTTTTCTTAAACGTAACCGTTCGGCTCGAGAATGTTAAGCGCGTCGCGGTCTAACGTTCTCGGCTATCCCGGCCTTGAATCAAACACAAGTCAGTTTTTTTTTTAATCGTACCCGATCGGCTCGAGAATGATAAGCGGGTCGCACTCAAACGTTCTCAGCTAACCCGGCCCCTGAATCAAACACAATCCGTCTTTTTGAACCGTTACCGTTCGTCCCGAGAATGTTAATCGGGTTGCGCTCTAACGTTCTCGGCTAACCCGGCCCCTGAATCAAACACAAGTCCGTCTTTTTGAACCGTTACAGTTCGGCTCGAGAATGTTAAGCGGGTTGCGCTCTAACGTTCTCGGCTATCCCGGTTCGAATCAAACACAAGTCAGTTTTTTTTTAAACGTAACCGTTCGGCTCGAGAATATTAAGCGGATCGCGCTCTAACGTTTTCGGCTATCCCGGCCTTGAATCAAACACAAGTCCGTTAATTTTTTAACCGTCACCGTTCGGCTCGAGAATATTAAGCGCGTCGCGGTCTAACGTTCTCGGCTATCCCGGCCTCGAATCGAACACAAGTCAGTTTTTTTTTAAACGTACCCGATCGGCTCGAGAATGTTAAGCGGTTCGCACTCTAACGTCCTCGGCTATCCCGGCCCCAAATCAAACATAAGTCCGTTTTTTTTTTAACCGTTACCGTTCGGCTCCAGAATGTTAAGTGCGTTGCGCTCTAACGTTCTGGGCTATCCCGTTCCCCAAATCAAACACAAGGCAATTTTTTTTAATCGTACCCGATCGGCTCGAGAATGATAAGCGGGTCGCACTCAAACGTTCTCAGCTAACCCGGCCCATCAATCAAACACAAGTCCGTCTTTTTGAACCGTTACCGTTCGTCTCGAGAATGTTAATCGGGTTGCGCTCTAACGTTCTCGGCTATCCCGGCCCCGAATCAAACACAAGTCAGTTTTTTCTTAAACGTAACCGTTCGGCTCGAGAATGTTAAGTGGAATGCGCTCTAACGTTTTCGGCTATCCCTGCCTTGAATCAAACACAAGTCCGTCTTTTTGAACCGTTACCGTTCGTCTCGAGAATGTTAAGCGGGTCGCACTCAAACGTTCTCGGCTTTCCCGGCCCCAAATCAAACACAAGTCCGTTTTTTTTTTTAAACGTAACCGTTCAGCTTGAGAATGTCAAGCGGGTCGCGCTCTAACGTTCTCAGCTATCCCGGCCCCGAATCAAACATAAGTCAGTTTTTTTTTTAAACGTACCCGATCGGCTCGAGAATGATAAGCGGGTCGCACTCAAACGTTCTCGGCTAACCCGGCCCCTGAATCAAACACAAGTCCGTCTTTTTGAACCGTTACCGTTCGTCTCGAGAATGTTAAGCGGGTTGCGCTCTAACGTTCTCGGCTATCCCGGCCCCGAATTAAACACAAGTCAGTTTTTTCTTAAACGTAACCGTTCGGCTCGAGAATGTTAAGCGGATCGCGCTCTAACGTTCTCGGCTATCCCGGCCCTGATTTAAACATAAGTCCGTTTTTTTTTAACCGTACCCGATCGGCTCGAGAATGTTAAGCGGTTCGCACTCTAACGTTCTCGGCTATCCCGGCCCCAAATCAAAAACAAGTCCGTTTTTTTTAAACGTACCCGATCGGCTCGAGAATGTTAAGCGGGTCGCACTCTAACGTTCTCGGCTATCCCGGTTCGAATCAAACACAAGTCAGTTTTTTTTTAAACGTAACTGTTCGGCTCGAGAATGTTAAGCGGGTCGCGCTCTAACGTTCTCAGCTATCCCGGCCCCGAATCAAACATAAGTCCGTTTTTTTTTTAAACGTAACCGTTCGGCTCGAGAAATTTAAGCGGGTCGCACTCAAACGTTCTCGGCTAACCCGGCCCCTGAATCAAACACAAGGCAGTTTTTTTTAACCGTTACAGTTCGGCTCTAGAATGTTAAGCGGGTTGCGCTCTAACGTTCTCGGCTATCCCGGCCCCGTATCAAACACAAGTCAGTTTTTTCTTAAACGTAACCGTTCGGCTCGAGAATGTTAAGCGCGTCGCGGTCTAACGTTCTCGGCTATCCCGGCCTTGAATCAAAGACAAGTCAGTTTTTTTTTTAATCGTACCCGATCGGCTCGAGAATGATAAGCGGGTCGCACTCAAACGTTCTCAGCTAACCCGGCCCCTGAATCAAACACAAGTCCGTCTTTTTGAACCGTTACCGTTCGTCTCGAGAATGTTAATCGGGTTGCGCTCTAACGTTCTCGGCTATCTCGGCCCCAAATCAAAAACAAGTCCGTTTTTTTTTAAACGTACCCGATCGGCTCGAGAATGTTAAGCGGGTCGCACTCTAACGTTCTCGGCTATCCCGGTTCGAATCAAACACAAGTCAGTTTTTTTTTAAACGTAACTGTTCGGCTCGAGAATGTTAAGCGGGTCGCGCTCTAACGTTCTCAGCTATCCCGGCCCCGAATCAAACATAAGTCCGTTTTTTTTTTAAACGTAACCGTTCGGCTCGAGAAATTTAAGCGGGTCGCACTCAAACGTTCTCGGCTAACCCGGCCCCTGAATCAAGCACAAGGCAGTTTTTTTAAACCGTTACAGTTCGGCTCTAGAATGTTAAGCGGGTTGCGCTCTAACGTTCTCGGCTATCCCGGCCCCGTATCAAACACAAGTCAGTTTTTTCTTAAACGTAACCGTTCGGCTCGAGAATGTTAAGCGCGTCGCGGTCTAACGTTCTCGGCTATCCCGGCCTTGAGTCAAACACAAGTCAGTTTTTTTTTTAATCGTACCCGATCGGCTCGAGAATGATAAGCGGGTCGCATTCAAACGTTCTCAGCTAACCCGGCCCCTCAATCAAACACAAGTCCGTCTTTTTGAACCGTTACCGTTCGTCTCGAGAATGTTAATCGGGTTGCGCTCTAACGTTCTCGGCTATCCTGGCCCCGAATCAAACACAAGTCAGTTTTTTCTTAAACGTAACCGTTCGGCTCGAGAATGTTAAGCGGATCGCGCTCTAACGTTCTCGGCTATCCCGGCCCTGATTTAAACATAAGTCCGTTTTTTTTTAACCGTACCCGATCGGCTCGAGAATGTTAAGCGGTTCGCACTCTAACGTTCTCGGCTATCCCGGCCCCAAATCAAAAACAAGTCCGTTTTTTTTTAAACGTACCCGATCGGCTCGAGAATGTTAAGCGGGTCGCACTCTAACGTTCTCGGCTATCCCGGTTCGAATCAAACACAAGTCAGTTTTTTTTTAAACGTAACTGTTCGGCTCGAGAATGTTAAGCGGGTCGCACTCAAACGTTCTCGGCTAACCCGGCCCCTGAATCAAACACAAGGCAGTTTTTTTTAACCGTTACAGTTCGGCTCTAGAATGTTAAGCGGGTTGCGCTCTAACGTTCTCGGCTATCCCGGCCCCGTATCAAACACAAGTCAGTTTTTTCTTAAACGTAACCGTTCGGCTCGAGAATGTTAAGCGCGTCGCGGTCTAACGTTCTCGGCTATCCCGGCCTTGAATCAAACACAAGTCAGTTTTTTTTTTAATCGTACCCGATCGGCTCGAGAATGATAAGCGGGTCGCACTCAAACGTTCTCAGCTAACCCGGCCCCTGAATCAAACACAAGTCCGTCTTTTTGAACCGTTACCGTTCGTCTCGAGAATGTTAATCGGGTTGCGCTCTAACGTTCTCGGCTATCCCGGCCCCAAATCAAAAACAAGTCCGTTTTTTTTTAAACGTACCGGATCGGCTCGAGAATGTTAAGCGGGTCGCACTCTAACGTTCTCGGCTATCCCGGTTCGAATCAAACACAAGTCAGTTTATTTTTAAACGTAACTGTTCGGCTCGAGAATGTTAAGCGGGTCGCGCTCTAACGTTCTCAGCTATCCCGGCCCCGAATCAAACATAAGTCCGTTTTTTTTTTTAACGTAACCGTTCGGCTCGAGAAATTTAAGCGGGTCGCACTCAAACGTTCTCGGCTAACCCGGCCCCTGAATCAAACACAAGGCAGTTTTTTTAAACCGTTACAGTTCGGCTCTAGAATGTTAAGCGGGTTGCGCTCTAACGTTCTCGGCTATCCCGGCCCCGTATCAAACACAAGTCAGTCTTTTCTTAAACGTAACCGTTCGGCTCGAGAATGTTAAGCGCGTCGCGGTCTAACGTTCTCGGCTATCCCGGCCTTGAGTCAAACACAAGTCAGTTTTTTTTTTAATCGTACCCGATCGGCTCGAGAATGATAAGCGGGTCGCACTCAAACGTTCTCAGCTAACCCGGCCCATCAATCAAACACAAGTCCGTCTTTTTGAACCGTTACCGTTCGTCTCGAGAATGTTAATCGGGTTGCGCTCTAACGTTCTCGGCTATCCCGGCCCCGAATCAAACACAAGTCAGTTTTTTCTTAACCGTAACCGTTCGGCTCGAGAATGTTAAGTGGAATGCGCTCTAACGTTTTCGGCTATCCCGGCCTTGAATCAAACACAAGTCCGTTAATTTTTTAACCGTTACCGTTCGGCTCAAGAATATTAAGCGCGTCGCGGTCTAACGTTCTCTGCTATCCCGGCCTCGAATCAAACACAAGTCAGTTTTTTTTTAAACGTACCCGATCGGCTCAAGAATGTTAAGCGGTTCGCAACTCTAACGTTCTCGGCTATCCCGGTTCAAATCAAACACAAGTCAGTTTTTTTTTTTAACGTAACCGTTCCGCTCGAGAAATTTAAGCGGGTCGCACTCAAACGTTCTCGGCTAACCCGGCCCCCGAATCAAACACAAGTCCGTCTTTTTGAACCGTTACCGTTCGGCTCGAGAATGTTAAGCGGGTCGCGCTCTAACGTTCTCGGCTATCCCGGCCCCGAATCAAACATAAGTCCGTTTTTTTTTCACCGTTACCTTTCGGCTCGAGAATGTTAAGTGGGTCGCGCTCTAACGTTCTTGGCTATCCCGGCCCCTGAATCAAACACAAGTCCGTCTTTTTGAACCGTTACAGTTCGGCTCAATAATGTTAAGCGGGTCGCACTCTAACTTTCTCGGCTATCCCGGCCCCAAATCAAACACAAGTCCGTTTTTTTTTTTTAAACGTAACCGTTCAGCTTGAGAATGTCGAGCGGGTCGCGCTCTAACGTTCTCAGCTATCCCGGCCCCGAATCAAACATACGTCCGTTTTTTTTTTAACGTAACCGTTCGGCTCGAGAATGTTAAGCGGGTCGCACTCAAACGTTCTTGGTTATCCCGGCCCCAAATCAAACACAAGTCCGTTTTTTTTTAAACGTACCCGATCGGCTCGAGAATGTTAAGCGGGTCGCACTCTAACGTTCTCGGCTATCCCGGTTCGAATCAAACACAAGTCAGTTTTTTTTTAAACGTAACTGTTCGGCTCGAGAATGTTAAGCGGGTCGCGCTCTAACGTTCTCAGCTATCCCGGCCCCGAATCAAACATAAGTCCGTTTTTTTTTTAAACGTAACCGTTCGGCTCGAGAAATTTAAGCGGGTCGCACTCAAACGTTCTCGGCTAACCCGGCCCCTGAATCAAACACAAGTCCGTCTTTTTGAACCGTTACCGTTTGGCTCGGGTATGTTAAGCGGGTCGCGCTCCAACATTCTCGGCTATCCCGGCCCCGAATCAAACACAAGTCAGTTTTTTTTTAAACGTAACTGTTGGCTCGAGAATGTTAAGCGGGTCGCGCTCTAACGCACTCAGCTAACGCGGCCCCCGAATCAAACATAAGTCCGTATTTTTTTAAACGTAACCGATCGGCTCGAGAATGTTAAGCGGGTCGCGCTCTAACGATCTCGGCTATCCCGGCCACCGAATCAAACACAAGTCTGTATTTTTGAACCGTTACCGTTCGGCTCGAGTATGTTAAGCGGGTCGCGCTCTAACATTCTCGGCCATCCCGGCCCCAAATCAAACACAAGTCCGTCTTTTTGAACCGTTACAGTTCGGCTCGAGAATGTTAAGCGGGTCGCGCTCTAACGTTCTCGGCTAACCCTGCCCCGAATCAAACATAAGTCCGTTTTTTTTTTAACCGTTACCGTTCGGCTGAAGAATGTTAAGCGGGTCGCACTCTAACGTTCCCGGCTATCCCGGCCCCGAATCAAACATACATCCGTTTTTTTTTTAAACGTAACCGTTCGGCTCGTGAATTGTAAACGGGTCGAACTCAAACGTTCTCGGCTATCCCGGCCCCGAATCAAACATAAGTCCGTTTTTTTTTTTAAACGTAACCGTTCGGCTCGAGAATGTTAAGCGGGTCTCGCTCTAACGTTCTCGGCTATCCCGGCCCCGAATCAAACATAAGTCCGTTTTTTTTTAAACGTAACCGTTCGGCTTGAGAATGTTAAGCGGGTCGCACTCAAACGTTCTTAGCTTGCCCGGCCCCCGAATCAAACACAAGTCCGTCTTTTTTAACCGTTACCGTTTGGCTCGGGTATGTTAAGCGGGTCGCGCTCCAACATTCTCGGCTATCCTGGCCCCGAATCAAACACAAGTCAGTTTTTTTTAAACGTAACTGTTGGCTCGAGAATGTTAAGCGGGTCGCGCTCTAACGTTCTCGGCTAACCCGGCCCCTGAATCAAACACAAGTCCGTCTTTTTGAACCGTTACCGTTCGTCTCGAGAATGTTAAGCGGGTCGCACTCAAACGTTCTCGGCTTTCCCGGCCCCGAATCAAACATAAGTCCGTTTTTTTGAACCGTTACCGTTCGGCTCCAGAATGTTAAGTGGGTCGCGCTCTAACGTTCTCGGCTATCCCGGCCCCCGAAACAAACACAAGTCCTTTTTTTTTTGAACCGTTACCGTTCGGCTTGAGAATGTAAAGCGGGTTGCACTCAAACGTTCTCGGCTATCCCGGCCCCTAATCAAACACAAGTCCGTTTTTTTTTTGAACCGCAGCCGTTCGACTCGAGAATGTTAAGCGGGTCGCACTCTAACGTTATCGGCTATCCCGGTTCGAATCAAACACAAGTCCGTTTTTTTTTAAACGTAGCTTTTCGGCTCGAGAATGTTAAGCGGATCGCGCTCTAACGTTTTCGGCTATCCCGGCCTCGAATCAAACACAAGGCAGTTTTTTTTTTAAACGTAACCGTTCAGCTTGAGAATGTCAAGCGGGTCGCGCTCTAACGTTCTCAGCTATCCCGGCCCCGAATCAAACATACGTCCGTTTTTTTTTTAACGTAACCGTTCGGCTCGAGAATGTTAAGCGGGTCGCACTCAAACGTTCTTGGTTATCCCGGCCCCAAATCAAACACAAGTCCGTCTTTTTGAACCGTTACCGTTCGGCTTGAGAATGTTAAGCGGGTCGCACTCTAACGTTCTCGGCTATCCCGGCCTCGAATCAAACACAAGTCGGTTTTTTTTTAAACGTACCCGATCGGCTCGAGAATGATAAGCGGGTCGCACTCAAACGTAAACGGCTAACCCGGCCCCTGAATCAAACACAAGTCCGTCTTTTTGAACCGTTACCGTTCGTCTCGAGAATGTTAAGCGGGTTGCGCTCTAACGTTCTCGGCTATCCCGGCCCCGAATCAAACACAAGTCAGTTTTTTCTTAAACGTAACCGTTCGGCTCGAGAATGTTAAGCGGATCGCGCTCTAACGTTCTCGGCTATCCCGGCCCCGAATCAAACACAAGTCCGTCTTTTTTAACCGTTACCGTTTGGCTCGGGTATGTTAAGCGGGTCGCGCTCCAACATTCTCGGCTATCCTGGCCCCGAATCAAACACAAGTCAGTTTTTTTTAAACGTAACTGTTGGCTCGAGAATGTTAAGCGGGTCGCGCTCTAACGTTCTCGGCTAACCCGGCCCCTGAATCAAACACAAGTCCGTCTTTTTGAACCGTTACCGTTCGTCTCGAGAATGTTAAGCGGGTCGCACTCAAACGTTCTCGGCTTTCCCGGCCCCGAATCAAACATAAGTCCGTTTTTTTGAACCGTTACCGTTCGGCTCCAGAATGTTAAGTGGGTCGCGCTCTAACGTTCTCGGCTATCCCGGCCCCCGAAACAAACACAAGTCCTTTTTTTTTTGAACCGTTACCGTTCGGCTTGAGAATGTAAAGCGGGTTGCACTCAAACGTTCTCGGCTATCCCGGCCCCTAATCAAACACAAGTCCGTTTTTTTTTTGAACCGCAGCCGTTCGACTCGAGAATGTTAAGCGGGTCGCACTCTAACGTTCTCGGCTATCCCGGTTCGAATCAAACACAAGTCCGTTTTTTTTTAAACGTAGCTTTTCGGCTCGAGAATGTTAAGCGGATCGCGCTCTAACGTTTTCGGCTATCCCGGCCTCGAATCAAACACAAGGCAGTTTTTTTTTTTAAACGTAACCGTTCAGCTTGAGAATGTCAAGCGGGTCGCGCTCTAACGTTCTCAGCTATCCCGGCCCCGAATCAAACATACGTCCGTTTTTTTTTTAACGTAACCGTTCGGCTCGAGAATGTTAAGCGGGTCGCACTCAAACGTTCTTGGTTATCCCGGCCCCAAATCAAACACAAGTCCGTCTTTTTGAACCGTTACCGTTCGGCTTGAGAATGTTAAGCGGGTCGCACTCTAACGTTCTCGGCTATCCCGGCCTCGAATCAAACACAAGTCGGTTTTTTTTTAAACGTACCCGATCGGCTCGAGAATGATAAGCGGGTCGCACTCAAACGTAAACGGCTAACCCGGCCCCTGAATCAAACACAAGTCCGTCTTTTTGAACCGTTACCGTTCGTCTCGAGAATGTTAAGCGGGTTGCGCTCTAACGTTCTCGGCTATCCCGGCCCCGAATCAAACACAAGTCAGTTTTTTCTTAAACGTAACCGTTCGGCTCGAGAATGTTAAGCGGATCGCGCTCTAACGTTCTCGGCTATCCCGGCCCCGAATCAAACATAAGTCCGTTTTTTTTGAACCGTTACCGTTCGGCTCCAGAATGTTAAGTGGGTCGCGCTCTAACGTTCTCGGCTATCCCGGCCCCCGAATCAAAAACAAGTCCTTTTTTTTTTGAACCGTTACCGTTCGGCTCGAGAATGTTAAGCGGGTCTCGCTCTAACGTTCTCGGCTATCCCGGCCCCGAATCAAACACAAGTCCGTTTTTTTTTTTGAACCGCAGCCGTTCGACTCGAGAATGTTAAGCGGGTCGCACTCTAACGTTCTCGGCTATCCCGGCCCCAAATCAAAAACAAGTCCGTTTTTTTTTTAACGTACCCGATCGGCTCGAGAATGATAAGCGGGTCGCACTCAAACGTTCTCGGCTAACTCGGCCCCTGAATCAAACACAAGTCCGTCTTTTTGAACCGTTACCGTTCGTCTCGAGAATGTTAACCGGGTTGCGCTCTAAAGTTCTCGGCTATCCCGGCCCCGAATTAAACACAAGTCAGTTTTTTCTTAAACGTAACCGTTCGGCTCGAGAATGTTAAGCGGATCGCGCTCTAACGTTCTCGGCTATCCCGGCCCTGAATCAAACATAAGTCCGTTTTTTTTTGAACCGTACCCGATCGGCTCGAGAATGTTAAGCGGTTCGCACTATAACGTTCTCGGCTATCCCGGCCCCAAATAAAAAACAATTCCGTTTTTTTTTAAACGTACCCGATCGGCTCCAGAATGTTAAGCGGGTCGCACTCTAACGTTCTCGGCTATCCCGGTTCGAATCAAACACAAGTCAGTTTTTTTTTAAACGTAACTGTTCGGCTCGAGAATGTTAAGCGGGTCGCGCTCTAACGTTCTCAGCTATCCCGGCCCCGAATCAAACATAAGTCCGTTTTTTTTTTAAACGTAACCGTTCGGCTCGAGAAATTTAAGCGGGTCGCACTCAAACGTTCTCGGCTAACCCGGCCCCTGAATCAAACACAAGGCAGTTTTTTTTAACCGTTACAGTTCGGCTCTAGAATGTTAAGCGGGTTGCGCTCTAACGTTCTCGGCTATCCCGGCCCCGTATCAAACACAAGTCAGTTTTTTCTTAAACGTAACCGTTCGGCTTGAGAATGTTAAGCGGGTCGCACTCAAACGTTCTTAGCTTGCCCGGCCCCCGAATCAAACACAAGTCCGTCTTTTTTAAACGTAACCGTTCAGCTTGAGAATGTCGAGCGGGTCGCGCTCTAACGTTCTCAGCTATCCCGGCCCCGAATCAAACATACGTCCGTTTTTTTTTTAACGTAACCGTTCGCCTCGAGAATGTTGAGCGGGTCGCACTCAAACGTTCTTGGTTATCCCGGCCCCAAATCAAACACAAGTCCGTCTTTTTGAACCGTTACCGTTCGGCTCGAGAATGTTAAGCGGGTCGCGCTCTAACGTTCTCGGCTATCCCGGCCCCGAATCAAACATAAGTCCGTTTTTTTTTCACCGTTACCTTTCGGCTCGAGAATGTTAAGTGGGTCGCGCTCTAACGTTCTTGGCTATCCCGGCCCCTGAATCAAACACAAGTCCGTCTTTTTGAACCGTTACAGTTCGGCTCAATAATGTTAAGCGGGTCGCACTCTAACTTTCTCGGCTATCCCGGCCCCAAATCAAACACAAGTCCGTTTTTTTTTTTAAACGTAACCGTTCAGCTTGAGAATGTCAAGCGGGTCGCGCTCTAACGTTCTCAGCTATCCCGGCCCCGAATCAAACATACGTCCGTTTTTTTTTTAACGTAACCGTTCGGCTCGAGAATGTTAAGCGGGTCGCACTCAAACGTTCTTGGCTATCCCGGCCCCAAATCAAACACAAGTCCGTTTTTTTTTAAACGTACCCGATCGGCTCGAGAATGTTAAGCGGGTCGCACTCTAACGTTCTCGGCTATCCCAGTTCGAATCAAACACAAGTCAGTTTTTTTTTAAACGTAACTGTTCGGCTCGAGAATGTTAAGCGGGTCGCGCTCTAACGTTCTCAGCTATCCCGGCCCCGAATCAAACATAAGTCCGTTTTTTTTTTAAACGTAACCGTTCGGCTCGAGAAATTTAAGCGGGTCGCACTCAAACGTTCTCGGCTAACCCGGCCCCCGAATCAAACACAAGTCCGTCTTTTTGAACCGTTACCGTTTGGCTCGGGTATGTTAAGCGGGTCGCGCTCCAACATTCTCGGCTATCCCGGCCCCGAATCAAACACAACTCAGTTTTTTTTTAAACGTAACTGTTGGCTCGAGAATGTTAAGCGGGTCGCGCTCTAACGCACTCAGCTAACGCGGCCCCCGAATCAAACATAAGTCCGTATTTTTTTAAACGTAACCGATCGGCTCGAGAATGTTAAGCGGGTCGCGCTCTAACGATCTCGGCTATCCCGGCCACCGAATCAAACACAAGTCTGTATTTTTGAACCGTTACCGTTCGGCTCGAGTATGTTAAGCGGGTCGCGCTCTAACATTCTCGGCCATCCCGGCCCCAAATCAAACACAAGTCCGTCTTTTTGAACCGTTACAGTTCGGCTCGAGAATGTTAAGCGGGTCGCGCTCTAACGTTCTCGGCTAACCCTGCCCCGAATCAAACATAAGTCCGTTTTTTTTTTAACCGTTACCGTTCGGCTGAAGAATGTTAAGCGGGTCGCACTCTAACGTTCCCGGCTATCCCGGCCCCGAATCAAACATACATCCGTTTTTTTTTTAAACGTAACCGTTCGGCTCGTGAATTGTAAACGGGTCGAACTCAAACGTTCTCGGCTATCCCGGCCCCGAATCAAACATAAGTCCGTTTTTTTTTTTAAACGTAACCGTTCGGCTCGAGAATGTTAAGCGGGTCTCGCTCTAACGTTCTCGGCTATCCCGGCCCCGAATCAAACATAAGTCCGTTTTTTTTTAAACGTAACCGTTCGGCTTGAGAATGTTAAGCGGGTCGCACTCAAACGTTCTTAGCTTGCCCGGCCCCCGAATCAAACACAAGTCCGTCTTTTTTAACCGTTACCGTTTGGCTCGGGTATGTTAAGCGGGTCGCGCTCCAACATTCTCGGCTATCCTGGCCCCGAATCAAACACAAGTCAGTTTTTTTTAAACGTAACTGTTGGCTCGAGAATGTTAAGCGGGTCGCGCTCTAACGTTCTCGGCTAACCCGGCCCCTGAATCAAACACAAGTCCGTCTTTTTGAACCGTTACCGTTCGTCTCGAGAATGTTAAGCGGGTCGCACTCAAACGTTCTCGGCTTTCCCGGCCCCGAATCAAACATAAGTCCGTTTTTTTGAACCGTTACCGTTCGGCTCCAGAATGTTAAGTGGGTCGCGCTCTAACGTTCTCGGCTATCCCGGCCCCCGAAACAAACACAAGTCCTTTTTTTTTTGAACCGTTACCGTTCGGCTTGAGAATGTAAAGCGGGTTGCACTCAAACGTTCTCGGCTATCCCGGCCCCTAATCAAACACAAGTCCGTTTTTTTTTTGAACCGCAGCCGTTCGACTCGAGAATGTTAAGCGGGTCGCACTCTAACGTTATCGGCTATCCCGGTTCGAATCAAACACAAGTCCGTTTTTTTTTAAACGTAGCTTTTCGGCTCAAGAATGTTAAGCGGATCGCGCTCTAACGTTTTCGGCTATCCCGGCCTCGAATCAAACACAAGGCAGTTTTTTTTTTAAACGTAACCGTTCAGCTTGAGAATGTCAAGCGGGTCGCGCTCTAACGTTCTCAGCTATCCCGGCCCCGAATCAAACATACGTCCGTTTTTTTTTTAACGTAACCGTTCGGCTCGAGAATGTTAAGCGGGTCGCACTCAAACGTTTTTGGTTATCCCGGCCCCAAATCAAACACAAGTCCGTCTTTTTGAACCGTTACCGTTCGGCTTGAGAATGTTAAGCGGGTCGCACTCTAACGTTCTCGGCTATCCCGGCCTCGAATCAAACACAAGTCGGTTTTTTTTTTAAACGTACCCGATCGGCTCGAGAATGATAAGCGGGTCGCACTCAAACGTAAACGGCTAACCCGGCCCCTGAATCAAACACAAGTCCGTCTTTTTGAACCGTTACCGTTCGTCTCGAGAATGTTAAGCGGGTTGCGCTCTAACGTTCTCGGCTATCCCGGCCCCGAATCAAACACAAGTCAGTTTTTTCTTAAACGTAACCGTTCGGTTCGAGAATGTTAAGCGGATCGCGCTCTAACGTTCTCGGCTATCCCGGCCCCGAATCAAACATAAGTCCGTTTTTTTTGAACCGTTACCGTTCGGCTCGAGAATGTTAAGTGGGTCGCGCTCTAACGTTCTCGGCTATCCCGGCCCCCGAATCAAAAACAAGTCCTTTTTTTTTTGAACCGTTACCGTTCGGCTCGAGAATGTTAAGCGGGTCTCGCTCTAACGTTCTCGGCTATCCCGGCCCCGAATCAAACACAAGTCCGTTTTTTTTTTTGAACCGCAGCCGTTCGACTCGAGAATGTTAAGCGGGTCGCACTCTAACGTTCTCGGCTATCCCGGCCCCAAATCAAAAACAAGTCCGTTTTTTTTTTAACGTAGCTGTTCGGCTCGAGAATGTTAAGCGGGTCGCGCTCTAACGTTCTCAGCTATCCCGGCCCCGAATTAAACATAAGTCCGTTTTTTTTTTAAACGTAACCGTTCGGCTCGAGAAATTTAAGCCGATCGCACTCAAACGTTCTCGGCTAACCCGGCCCCTCAATCAAACACAAGTCCGTCTTTTTGAACCGTTACCGTTCGGCTCGAGAATGTTAAGTGGGACTCGCTCTAACGTTCTCGGCTATCCCGGCCCCGAATCAAATACAAGTCAGTTTTTTTTTTAAACGTACCCGATCGGCTCGAGAATGATAAGCGGGTCGCACTCAAACGTTCTCGGCTAACTCGGCCCCTGAATCAAACACAAGTCCGTCTTTTTGAACCGTTACCGTTCGTCTCGAGAATGTTAAGCGGGTTGCGCTCTAAAGTTCTCGGCTATCCCGGCCCCGAATTAAACACAAGTCAGTTTTTTCTTAAACGTAACCGTTCGGCTCGAGAATGTTAAGTGGATCGCGCTCTAACGTTCTCGGCTATCCCGGCCCTGAATCAAACATAAGTCCGTTTTTTTTTTAACCGTACCCGATCGGCTCGAGAATGTTAAGCGGTTCGCACTCTAACGTTCTCGGCTATCCCGGCCCCAAATAAAAAACAATTCCGTTTTTTTTTAAACGTACCCGATCGGCTCCAGAATGTTAAGCGGGTCGCACTCTAACGTTCTCGGCTATCCCGGTTCGAATCAAACACAAGTCAGTTTTTTTTTAAACGTAACTGTTCGGCTCGAGAATGTTAAGCGGGTCGCGCTCTAACGTTCTCAGCTATCCCGGCCCCGAATCAAACATAAGTCCGTTTTTTTTTTAAACGTAACCGTTCGGCTCGAGAAATTTAAGCGGGTCGCACTCAAACGTTCTCGGCTAACTCGGCCCCTGAATCAAACACAAGGCAGTTTTTTTTAACCGTTACAGTTCGGCTCTAGAATGTTAAGCGGGTTGCGCTCTAACGTTCTCGGCTATCCCGGCCCCGTATCAAACACAAGTCAGTTTTTTCTTAAACGTAACCGTTCGGCTTGAGAATGTTAAGCGGGTCGCACTCAAACGTTCTTAGCTTGCCCGGCCCCCGAATCAAACACAAGTCCGTCTTTTTTAACCGTTACCGTTTGGCTCGGGTATGTTAAGCGGGTCGCGCTCCAACATTCTCGGCTATCCTGGCCCCGAATCAAACACAAGTCAGTTTTTTTTAAACGTAACTGTTGGCTCGAGAATGTTAAGCGGGTCGCGCTCTAACGTTCTCGGCTAACCCGGCCCCTGAATCAAACAGAAGTCCGTCTTTTTGAACCGTTACCGTTCGTCTCGAGAATGTTAAGCGGGTCGCACTCAAACGTTCTCGGCTTTCCCGGCCCCGAATCAAACATAAGTCCGTTTTTTTGAACCGTTACCGTTCGGCTTCAGAATGTTAAGTGGGTCGCGCTCTAACGTTCTCGGCTATCCCGGCCCCCGAAACAAACACAAGTCCTTTTTTTTTTGAACCGTTACCGTTCGGCTTGAGAATGTAAAGCGGGTTGCACTCAAACGTTCTCGGCTATCCCGGCCCCTAATCAAACACAAGTCCGTTTTTTTTTTGAACCGCAGCCGTTCGACTCGAGAATGTTAAGCGGGTCGCACTCTAACGTTCTCGGCTATCCCGGTTCGAATCAAACACAAGTCCGTTTTTTTTTAAACGTAGCTTTTCGGCTCGAGAATGTTAAGCGGATCGCGCTCTAACGTTTTCGGCTATCCCGGCCTCGAATCAAACACAAGGCAGTTTTTTTTTTAAACGTAACCGTTCAGCTTGAGAATGTCAAGCGGGTCGCGCTCTAACGTTCTCAGCTATCCCGGCCCCGAATCAAACATACGTCCGTTTTTTTTTTAACGTAACCGTTCGGCTCGAGAATGTTAAGCGGGTCGCACTCAAACGTTCTTGGTTATCCCGGCCCCAAATCAAACACAAGTCCGTCTTTTTGAACCGTTACCGTTCGGCTTGAGAATGTTAAGCGGGTCGCACTCTAACGTTCTCGGCTATCCCGGCCCCGAATCAAACACAAGTCGGTTTTTTTTTAAACGTACCCGATCGGCTCGAGAATGATAAGCGGGTCGCACTCAAACGTAAACGGCTAACCCGGCCCCTGAATCAAACACAAGTCCGTCTTTTTGAACCGTTACCGTTCGTCTCGAGAATGTTAAGCGGGTTGCGCTCTAACGTTCTCGGCTATCCCGGCCCCGAATCAAACACAAGTCAGTTTTTTCTTAAACGTAACCGTTCGGTTCGAGAATGTTAAGCGGATCGCGCTCTAACGTTCTCGGCTATCCCGGCCCCGAATCAAACATAAGTCCGTTTTTTTTGAACCGTTACCGTTCGGCTCCAGAATGTTAAGTGGGTCGCGCTCTAACGTTCTCGGCTATCCCGGCCCCCGAATCAAAAACAAGTCCTTTTTTTTTTGAACCGTTACCGTTCGGCTCGAGAATGTTAAGCGGGTCTCGCTCTAACGTTCTCGGCTATCCCGGCCCCGAATCAAACACAAGTCCGTTTTTTTTTTTGAACCGCAGCCGTTCGACTCGAGAATGTTAAGCGGGTCGCACTCTAACGTTCTCGGCTATCCCGGCCCCAAATCAAAAACAAGTCCGTTTTTTTTTTAACGTAGCTGTTCGGCTCGAGAATGTTAAGCGGGTCGCGCTCTAACGTTCTCAGCTATCCCGGCCCCGAATTAAACATAAGTCCGTTTTTTTTTTAAACGTAACCGTTCGGCTCGAGAAATTTAAGCCGATCGCACTCAAACGTTCTCGGCTAACCCGGCCCCTCAATCAAACACAAGTCCGTCTTTTTGAACCGTTACCGTTCGGCTCGAGAATGTTAAGTGGGACTCGCTCTAACGTTCTCGGCTATCCCGGCCCCGAATCAAATACAAGTCAGTTTTTTTTTTAAACGTACCCGATCGGCTCGAGAATGATAAGCGGGTCGCACTCAAACGTTCTCGGCTAACTCGGCCCCTGAATCAAACACAAGTCCGTCTTTTTGAACCGTTACCGTTCGTCTCGAGAATGTTAAGCGGGTTGCGCTCTAAAGTTCTCGGCTATCCCGGCCCCGAATTAAACACAAGTCAGTTTTTTCTTAAACGTAACCGTTCGGCTCGAGAATGTTAAGCGGATCGCGCTCTAACGTTCTCGGCTATCCCGGCCCTGAATCAAACATAAGTCCGTTTTTTTTTTAACCGTACCCGATCGGCTCGAGAATGTTAAGCGGTTCGCACTCTAACGTTCTCGGCTATCCCGGCCCCAAATAAAAAACAATTCCGTTTTTTTTTAAACGTACCCGATCGGCTCCAGAATGTTAAGCGGGTCGCACTCTAACGTTCTCGGCTATCCCGGTTCGAATCAAACACAAGTCAGTTTTTTTTTAAACGTAACTGTTCGGCTCGAGAATGTTAAGCGGGTCGCGCTCTAACGTTCTCAGCTATCCCGGCCCCGAATCAAACATAAGTCCGTTTTTTTTTTAAACGTAACCGTTCGGCTCGAGAAATTTAAGCGGGTCGCACTCAAACGTTCTCGGCTAACTCGGCCCCTGAATCAAACACAAGGCAGTTTTTTTTAACCGTTACAGTTCGGCTCTAGAATGTTAAGCGGGTTGCGCTCTAACGTTCTCGGCTATCCCGGCCCCGTATCAAACACAAGTCAGTTTTTTCTTAAACGTAACCGTTCGGCTTGAGAATGTTAAGCGGGTCGCACTCAAACGTTCTTAGCTTGCCCGGCCCCCGAATCAAACACAAGTCCGTCTTTTTTAACCGTTACCGTTTGGCTCGGGTATGTTAAGCGGGTCGCGCTCCAACATTCTCGGCTATCCTGGCCCCGAATCAAACACAAGTCAGTTTTTTTTAAACGTAACTGTTGGCTCGAGAATGTTAAGCGGGTCGCGCTCTAACGTTCTCGGCTAACCCGGCCCCTGAATCAAACAGAAGTCCGTCTTTTTGAACCGTTACCGTTCGTCTCGAGAATGTTAAGCGGGTCGCACTCAAACGTTCTCGGCTTTCCCGGCCCCGAATCAAACATAAGTCCGTTTTTTTGAACCGTTACCGTTCGGCTTCAGAATGTTAAGTGGGTCGCGCTCTAACGTTCTCGGCTATCCCGGCCCCCGAAACAAACACAAGTCCTTTTTTTTTTGAACCGTTACCGTTCGGCTTGAGAATGTAAAGCGGGTTGCACTCAAACGTTCTCGGCTATCCCGGCCCCTAATCAAACACAAGTCCGTTTTTTTTTTGAACCGCAGCCGTTCGACTCGAGAATGTTAAGCGGGTCGCACTCTAACGTTCTCGGCTATCCCGGTTCGAATCAAACACAAGTCCGTTTTTTTTTAAACGTAGCTTTTCGGCTCGAGAATGTTAAGCGGATCGCGCTCTAACGTTTTCGGCTATCCCGGCCTCGAATCAAACACAAGGCAGTTTTTTTTTTAAACGTAACCGTTCAGCTTGAGAATGTCAAGCGGGTCGCGCTCTAACGTTCTCAGCTATCCCGGCCCCGAATCAAACATACGTCCGTTTTTTTTTTAACGTAACCGTTCGGCTCGAGAATGTTAAGCGGGTCGCACTCAAACGTTCTTGGTTATCCCGGCCCCAAATCAAACACAAGTCCGTCTTTTTGAACCGTTACCGTTCGGCTTGAGAATGTTAAGCGGGTCGCACTCTAACGTTCTCGGCTATCCCGGCCTCGAATCAAACACAAGTCGGTTTTTTTTTAAACGTACCCGATCGGCTCGAGAATGATAAGCGGGTCGCACTCAAACGTAAACGGCTAACCCGGCCCCTGAATCAAACACAAGTCCGTCTTTTTGAACCGTTACCGTTCGTCTCGAGAATGTTAAGCGGGTTGCGCTCTAACGTTCTCGGCTATCCCGGCCCCGAATCAAACACAAGTCAGTTTTTTCTTAAACGTAACCGTTCGGCTCGAGAATGTTAAGCGGATCGCGCTCTAACGTTCTCGGCTATCCCGGCCCCGAATCAAACATAAGTCCGTTTTTTTTGAACCGTTACCGTTCGGCTCCAGAATGTTAAGTGGGTCGCGCTCTAACGTTCTCGGCTATCCCGGCCCCCGAATCAAAAACAAGTCCTTTTTTTTTTGAACCGTTACCGTTCGGCTCGAGAATGTTAAGCGGGTCTCGCTCTAACGTTCTCGGCTATCCCGGCCCCGAATCAAACACAAGTCCGTTTTTTTTTTTGAACCGCAGCCGTTCGACTCGAGAATGTTAAGCGGGTCACACTCTAACGTTCTCGGCTATCCCGGCCCCAAATCAAAAACAAGTCCGTTTTTTTTTTAACGTAGCTGTTCGGCTCGAGAATGTTAAGCGGGTCGCGCTCTAACGTTCTCAGCTATCCCGGCCCCGAATTAAACATAAGTCCGTTTTTTTTTTAAACGTAACCGTTCGGCTCGAGAAATTTAAGCGGATCGCACTCAAACGTTCTCGGCTAACCCGGCCCCTCAATCAAACACAAGTCCGTCTTTTTGAACCGTTACCGTTCGGCTCGAGAATGTTAAGTGGGACTCGCTCTAACGTTCTCGGCTATCCCGGCCCCGAATCAAATACAAGTCAGTTTTTTTTTTAAACGTACCCGACCGGCTCGAGAATGATTAGCGGGTCGCACTCAAACGTTCTCGGCTAACTCGGCCCATGAATCAAACACAAGTCCGTCTTTTTGAACCGTTACCGTTCGTCTCGAGAATGTTAAGCGGGTTGCGCTCTAAAGTTCTCGGCTATCCCGGCCCCGAATTAAACACAAGTCAGTTTTTTCTTAAACGTAACCGTTCGGCTCGAGAATGTTAAGCGGATCGCGCTCTAACGTTCTCGGCTATCCCGGCCCTGAATCAAACATAAGTCCGTTTTTTTTTGAACCGTACCCGATCGGCTCGAGAATGTTAAGCGGTTCGCACTCTAACGTTCTCGGCTATCCCGGCCCCAAATAAAAAACAATTCCGTTTTTTTTTAAACGTACCCGATCGGCTCCAGAATGTTAAGCGGGTCGCACTCTAACGTTCTCGGCTATCCCGGTTCGAATCAAACACAAGTCAGTTTTTTTTTAAACGTAACTGTTCGGCTCGAGAATGTTAAGCGGGTCGCGCTCTAACGTTCTCAGCTATCCCGGCCCCGAATCAAACATAAGTCCGTTTTTTTTTTAAACGTAACCGTTCGGCTCGAGAAAGTTAAGCGGGTCGCACTCAAACGTTCTCGGCTAACCCGGCCCCTGAATCAAACACAAGGCAGTTTTTTTTAACCGTTACAGTTCGGCTCTAGAATGTTAAGCGGGTTGCGCTCTAACGTTCTCGGCTATCCCGGCCCCGTATCAAACACAAGTCAGTTTTTTCTTAAACGTAACCGTTCGGCTCGAGAATGTTAAGCGCGTCGCGGTCTAACGTTCTCGGCTATCCCGGCCTTGAATCAAACACAAGTCAGTTTTTTTTTTAATCGTACCCGATCGGCTCGAGAATGATAAGCGGGTCGCACTCAAACGTTCTTGGTTATCCCGGCCCCAAATCAAACACAAGTTCGTCTTTTTGAACCGTTACCGTTCGGCTCGAGAATGTAAAGCGGGTCGCGCTCTAACGTTCTCGGCTATCCCGGCCCCGAATTAAACATAAGTCCGTTTTTTTTTCACCGTTACCTTTCGGCTCGAGAATGTTAAGTGGGTCGCGCTCTAACGTTCTCGGCTATCCCGGCCCCGAATCAAACATAAGTCCGTCTTTTTGAACCGTTACCGTTCGTCTCGAGAATGTTAATCGGGTTGCGCTCTAACGTTCTCGGCTATCCCGGCCCCGAATCAAACACAAGTCAGTTTTTTCTTAAACGTAACCGTTCGGCTCGAGAATGTTAAGTGGAATGCGCTCTAACGTTTTCGGCTATCCCGGCCTTGAATCAAACACAAGTCCGTTAATTTTTTAACCGTTACCGTTCGGCTCGAAAATGTGAAGCGGGTCGCGCTCTAACGTTCTCAGCTATCCCGGCCCCGAATCAAACATAAGTCCGTTTTTTTTTTTAAACGTACCCGATCGGCTCGAGAATGTTAAGCGGGTCGCACTCTAACGTTCTCGGCTATCCCGGTTCGAATCAAACACAAGTCAGTTTTTTTTTAAACGTAACTGTTCGGCTCGAAAATGTTAAGCGGGTCGCGCTCTAACGTTCTCAGCTATCCCGGCTCCGAATCAAACATAAGTCCGTTTTTTTTTTTAAACGTAACCGTTCGGCTCGAGAAATTTAAGCGGGTCGCACTCAAACGTTCTCGGCTAACCCGGCCCCTGAATCAAACACAAGTCCGTCTTTTTGAACCGTTACCGTTCGGCTCGAGAATGTTAAGCGGGTCGCGCTCTAACGTTTTCGGCTATCCCAGCCCCGAATCAAACATAAGTCCGTTTTTTTTCACCGTTACCTTTCGGCTCGAGAATGTTAAGTGGGTCGCGCTCTAACGTTCTTGGCTATCCCGGCCCCTGAATCAAACACAAGTCCGTCTTTTTGAACCGTTACAGTTCGGCTCAATAATGTTAAGCGGGTCGCACTCTAACTTTCTCGGCTATCCCGGCCCCAAATCAAACACAAGTCCGTTTTTTTTTTTAAACGTAACCGTTCAGCTTGAGAATGTCAAGCGGGTCGCGCTCTAACGTTCTCAGCTATCCCGGCCCCGAATCAAACATACGTCCGTTTTTTTTTTAACGTAACCGTTCGGCTCGAGAAGGTTAAGCGGGTCGCACTCAAACGTTCTTGGTTATCCCGGCCCCAAATCAAACACAAGTTCGTCTTTTTGAACCGTTACCGTTCGGCTCGAGAATGTTAAGCGGGTCGCGCTCTAACGTTCTCGGCTATCCCGGCCCCGAATCAAACATAAGTCCGTTTTTTTTTCACCGTTACCTTTCGGCTCGAGAATGTTAAGTGGGTCGCGCTCTAACGTTCTTGGCTATCCCGGCCCCTGAATCAAACACAAGTCCGTCTATTTGAACCGTTACAGTTCGGCTCAATAATGTTAAGCGTGTCGCACTCTAACTTTCTCGGCTATCCCGGCCCCAAATCAAACACAAGTCCGTTTTTTTTTTTACACGTAACCGTTCAGCTTGAGAATGTCAAGCGGATTGCGCTCTAACGTTTTCGGCTATCCCGGCCTCGAATCAAACACAAGGCAGTTTTTTTTTTTAAACGTAACCGTTCAGCTTGAGAATGTCAAGCGGGTCGAGCTCTAACGTTCTCAGCTATTCCGGCCCCGAATCAAACATACGTCCGTTTTTTTTTTAACGTAACCGTTCGGCTCGAGAATGTTAAGCGGGTCGCACTCAAACGTTCTTGGTTATCCCGGCCCCAAATCAAACACAAGTCCGTCTTTTTGAACCGTTACCGTTCGGCTTGAGAATGTTAAGCGGGTCGCACTCTAACGTTCTCGGCTATCCCGGCCTCGAATCAAACACAAGTCGGTTTTTTTTTTAAACGTACCCGATCAGCTCGAGAATGAAAAGCGGGTCGCACTCAAACGTAAACGGCTAACCCGGCCCCTGAATCAAACACAAGTCCGTTTTTTTTTTAAACGTAACCGTTCGGCTCGAGAAATTTAAGCGGGTCGCACTCAAACGTTCTCGGCTAACCAGGCCCCTCAATCAAACACAAGTCTCGAGAATGTTAAGCGGGTTGCGCTCTAACGTTCTCGGCTATCCCGGCCCCTAAATCAAACACAAGTCCGTCTTTTTTCACCGTTACCTTTCGGCTCGAGAATGTTAAGTGGGTCGCGCTCTAACGTTCTTGGCTATTCCGGCCCCTGAATCAAACACAAGTCCGTCTTTTTGAACCGTTTCAGTTCGGCTCAATAATGTTAAGCGGGTCGCACTCTAACTTTCTCGGCTATCCCGGCCCCGAATCAAACACAAGTCAGTTTTTTCTTAAACGTAACCGTTCGGCTCGAGAATGTTAAGCGGATCGCGCTCTAACGTTCTCGGCTATCCCGGCCCGGAATCAAACATAAGTCCGTTTTTTTTGAACCGTTACCGTTTGGCTCCAGAATGTTAAGTGGGTCGCGCTCTAACGTCTCGGCTATCCCGGCCCCCGAATCAAACACAAGTCCTTTTTTTTTTTAACCGTTACCGTTCGGCTCGAGAATGTTAAGCGGGTCGCACTCAAACGTTCTCGGCTATCCCGGCCCCGAATCAAACACAAGTCCGTTTTTTTTTTGAACCGAAGCCGTTCGACTCGAGAATGTTAAGTGGGTCGCACTCTTACGTTCTCGGCTATCCCGGCCCCAAATCAAAAACAAGTCCGTTTTTTTTTAACGTAGCTGTTCGGCTCGAGAATGTTAAGCGGGTCGCGCTCTAACGTTCTCAGCTATCCCGGCCCCGAATCAAACAGAAGTCCGTTTTTTTTTTAAACGTAACCGTTCGGCTCGAGAAATTTAAGCGGGTCGCACTCAATCGTTCTCGGCTAACCAGGCCCCTCAATCAAACACAAGTCCGTCTTTTTGAACCGTTACCGTTCGGCTCGAGAATGTTAAGCGGGACGCGCTCTAACGTTCTCGGCTATCCCGGCCCCGAATCAAACATAAGTCCGTTCTTTTTTTACCGTTACCTTTCGGCTCGAGAATGTTAAGCGGGTTGCGCTCTAACGTTCTCGGCTATCCCGGCCCCGAATTAAACACAAGTCAGTTTTTTCTTAAACGTAACCGTTCGGCTCGAGAATGTTAAGCGGATCGCGCTCTAACATTCTCGGCTATCTCGGTTCGAATTAAACATAAGTCAGTTTTTTTTTAAACGTAACCGTTCGGCTCGAGAATGTTAAGCGGATCGCGCTCTAACGTTTTCAGCTATCCCGGCCTCGAATCAAACACAAGGATGTTTTTTTTTTAAACGTACCCATTCGGCTGGAGAATGTTAAGCGGGTCGCACTCTAACGTTCTTGGCTATCCCGGCCCCAAATCAAACACAATTTGGTTTTTTTTTTAAACGTAACCGTTCGGCTTGAGAATGTCAAGCGGGTCGCGCTCTAACGTTCTCAGCTATCCCGGCCCCGAATCAAACATACGTCCGTTTTTTTTTAAACGTAACCGTTCGGCTCAAGAATGTTAAGCGGGTCGCACTCAAACGTTCTTGGTTATCCCGGCCCCAAATCCAACACAAGTCAGTTTTTTTTTTAAACGTACCCGATCGGCTCGAGAATGATAAGCGGGTCGCACTCAAACGTTCTCGGCTAACCTGGCCCCTGAATCAAACACAAGTCCGTCTTTTTGAACCGTTACCGTTCGTCTCGAGAATGTTAAGCGGGTCGCACTCAAACGTTCTCGGCTTTCCCGGCCCCGAATCAAACATAAGTCAGTTTTTTTTTTAAACGTACCCGATCGGCTCGAGAATAATAAGCGGGTCGCACTCAAACGTTTTCGGCTAACCCGGCCCCTGAATCAAACACAAGTCCGTCTTTTTGAACCGTTACCGTTCGTCTCGAGAATGTTAAGCGGTTCGCACTCTAACGTTCTCGGCTATCCCGGCCCCCGAATCAAACACAAGGCAGTTTTTTTTAACCGTTACAGTTCGGCTCTAGAATGTTAAGCGGGTTGCGCTCTAACGTTCTCGGCTATCCCGGCCTTGAATCAAACACAAGTCCGTTAATTTTTTAACCGTTACCGTTTGGCTCGAGAATATTAAGCGCGTCGCGGTCTAACGTTCTCGGCTATCCCGGCCTCGAATCAAACACAAGTCAGTTTTTTTTTTAAACGTACCCGATCGGCTCAAGAATGTTAAGCGGTCCGCACTCTAACGTTCTCGGCTATCCCGGCCCCTGAATCAAACACAAGTCCGTCTTTTTGAACCGTTACCGTTCGGCTCGAGAATGTTAAGCGGGTCGCGCTCTAACGTTCTCGGCTATCCCGGCCCCGAATCAAACATAAGTCCGTTTTTTTTTTCACCGTTACCTTTCGGCTCGAGAATGTTAAGTGGGTCGCGCTCTAACGTTCTTGGCTATCCCGGCCCCTGAATCAAACACAAGTCCGTCTTTTTGAACCGTGACAGTTCGGCTCGAGTATGTTAAGCTGGTTGCGCTCTAACGTTCTCGGCTATCTCGGTTCGAATTAAACATAAGTCAGTTTTTTTTTAAACGTAACCGTTCGGCTCGAGAATGTTAAGCGGATCGCGCTCTAACGTTTTCAGCTATCCCGGCCTCGAATCAAACACAAGGCAGTTTTTTTTTTAAACGTACCCATTCGGCTCGAGAATGTTAAGCGGGTCGCACTCTAACGTTCTCGGCTATCCCGGCCCCAAATCAAACACAATTTGGTTTTTTTGAACCGTTACCGTTCGTCTCGAAAATGTTAAGCGGGTTGCGCTCTAACGTTCTCGGCTATCCCGGCCCCGAATTAAACACAAGTCAGTTTTTTCTTAAACGTAACCGTTCGGCTCGAGAATGTTAAGCGGATCGCGCTCTAACGTTCTTGGCTATCCCGGCCCTGAATCAAACATAAGTCCGTTTTTTTTGAACCGTACCCGATCGGCTCGAGAATGTTAAGCGGTTCGCACTCTAACGTTCTCGGCTATCCCGGCCCCCGAATTAAACACAAGGCAGTTTTTTTTAACCGTTACAGTTCGGCTCTAGAATGTTAAGCGGGTTGCGCTCTAACGTTCTCGGCTATCCCGGCCCCGTATCAAAAACAAGTCAGTTTTTTCTTAAACGTAACCTTTCGGCTCGAGAATGTTAAGCGCGTCGCGGTCTAACGTTCTCGGCTATCCCGGCCTTGAATCAAACACAAGTCAGTTTTTTTTTTAATCGTACCCGATCGGCTCGAGAATGATAAGCGGGTCGCACTCAAACGTTCTCGGCTAACCCGGCCCCTGAATCAAACACAAGTCCGTCTTTTTGAACCGTTACCGTTCGTCTCGAGAATGTTAATCGGGTTGCGCTCTAACGTTCTCGGCTATCCCGGCCCCGAATTAAACACAAGTCAGTTTTTTCTTAAACGTAACCGTTCGGCTCGAGAATGTTAAGCGGATCGCGCTCTAACATTCTCGGCTATCTCGGTTCGAATTAAACATAAGTCAGTTTTTTTTTAAACGTAACCGTTCGGCTCGAGAATGTTAAGCGGATCGCGCTCTAACGTTTTCAGCTATCCCGGCCTCGAATCAAACACAAGGATGTTTTTTTTTTAAACGTACCCATTCGGCTGGAGAATGTTAAGCGGGTCGCACTCTAACGTTCTTGGCTATCCCGGCCCCAAATCAAACACAATTTGGTTTTTTTTTTAAACGTAACCGTTCGGCTTGAGAATGTCAAGCGGGTCGCGCTCTAACGTTCTCAGCTATCCCGGCCCCGAATCAAACATACGTCCGTTTTTTTTTAAACGTAACCGTTCGGCTCGAGAATGTTAAGCGGGTCGCACTCAAACGTTCTTGGTTATCCCGGCCCCAAATCCAACACAAGTCAGTTTTTTTGAACCGTTACAGTTCGGCTCGAGTATGTTAAGCGGGTTGCGCTCTAACGTTCTCGGCTATCTCGGTTCGAATTAAACATAAGTCAGTTTTTTTTTAAACGTAACCGTTCGGCTCGAGAATGTTAAGCGGATCGCGCTCTAACGTTTTCAGCTATCCCGGCCTCGAATCAAACACAAGGATGTTTTTTTTTTAAACGTACCCATTCGGCTGGAGAATGTTAAGCGGGTCGCACTCTAACGTTCTTGGCTATCCCGGCCCCTAATCAAACACAATTTGGTTTTTTTTTTAAACGTAACCGTTCGGCTTGAGAATGTCAAGCGGGTCGCGCTCTAACGTTCTCAGCTATCCCGGCCCCGAATCAAACATACGTCCGTTTTTTTTTAAACGTAACCGTTCGGCTCGAGAATGTTAAGCGGGTCGCACTCAAACGTTCTTGCTTATCCCGGCCCCAAATCCAACACAAGTCAGTTTTTTTTTAAACGTACCCGATCGGCTCGAGAATGATAAGCGGGTCGCACTCAAACGTTCTCGGCTAACCTGGCCCCTGAATCAAACACAAGTCCGTCTTTTTGAACCGTTACCGTTCGTCTCGAGAATGTTAAGCGGGTCGCACTCAAACGTTCTCGGCTTTCCCGGCCCCGAATCAAACATAAGTCAGTTTTTTTTTTAAACGTACCCGATCGGCTCGAGAATAATAAGCGGGTCGCACTCAAACGTTTTCGGCTAACCCGGCCCCTGAATCAAACACAAGTCCGTCTTTTTGAACCGTTACCGTTCGTCTCGAGAATGTTAAGCGGGTTGCGCTCTAACGTTCTCGGCTATCCCGGCCCCGAATTAAACACAAGTCTGTTTTTTTTTAAACGTACCCGATCGGCTCGAGAATGTTAAGCGGGTCGCACTCTAACGTTCTCGGCTATCCCGGTTCGAATCAAACACAAGTCAGTTTTTTTTAAACGTAACTGTTCGGCTCGAGAATGTTAAGCGGGTCGCGCTCTAACGTTCTCAGCTATCCCGGCCCCGAATCAAACATAAGTCCGTTTTTTTTTTAAAGGTAACCATTCGGCTCGAGAAATTTAAGCGGGTCGCACTCAAACGTTCTCGGCTAACCCGGCCCCTGAATCAAACACAAGTCCGTCTTTTTGAACCGTTACCGTTCGGCTCGAGAATGTTAAGCGGGTCGCGCTCTAACGTTCTCGGCTATCCCGGCCCCGAATCAAACATAAGTCCGTTTTTTTTTTCACCGTTACCTTTCGGCTCGAGAATGTTAAGTGGGTCGCGCTCTAACGTTCTTGGCTATCCCGGCCCCTGAATCAAACACAAGTCCGTCTTTTTGAACCGTTACAGTTTGGCTCGAGTATGTTAAGCGGGTTGCGCTCTAACGTTCTCGGCTATCTCGGTTCGAATTAAACATAAGTCAGTTTTTTTTTAATCGTACCCGATCGGCTCGAGAATGATAAGCGGGTCGCACTCAAACGTTCTTGGTTATCCCGGCCCCAAATCAAACACAAGTTCGTCTTTTTGAACCGTTACCGTTCGGCTCGAGAATGTAAAGCGGGTCGCGCTCTAACGTTCTCGGCTATCCCGGCCCCGAATTAAACATAAGTCCGTTTTTTTTTCACCGTTACCTTTCGGCTCGAGAATGTTAAGTGGGTCGCGCTCTAACGTTCTCGGCTATCCCGGCCCCGAATCAAACATAAGTCCGTCTTTTTGAACCGTTACCGTTCGTCTCGAGAATGTTAATCGGGTTGCGCTCTAACGTTCTCGGCTATCCCGGCCCCGAATCAAACACAAGTCAGTTTTTTCTTAAACGTAACCGTTCGGCTCGAGAATGTTAAGTGGAATGCGCTCTAACGTTTTCGACTATCCCGGCCTTGAATCAAACACAAGTCCGTTAATTTTTTAACCGTTACCGTTCGGCTCGAGAATGTTAAGCGGGTCGCGCTCTAACGTTCTCGGCTATCCCGGCCCCAAATCAAAAACAAGTCCGTTTTTTTTTAAACGTACCCGATCGGCTCGAGAATGTTAAGCGGGTCGCACTCTAACGTTCTCGGCTATCCCGGTTCGAATCAAACACAAGTCAGTTTTTTTTTAAACGTAACTGTTCGGCTCGAAAATGTTAAGCGGGTCGCGCTCTAACGTTCTCAGCTATCCCGGCCCCGAATCAAACATAAGTCCGTTTTTTTTTTTAAACGTAACCGTTCGGCTCGAGAAATTTAAGCGGGTCGCACTCAAAAGTTCTCGGCTAACCCGGCCCCTGAATCAAACACAAGTCCGTCTTTTTGAACCGTTACCGTTCGGCTCGAGAATGTTAAGCGGGTCGCGCTCTAACGTTTTCGGCTATCCCAGCCCCGAATCAAACATAAGTCCGTTTTTTTTTCACCGTTACCTTTCGGCTCGAGAATGTTAAGTGGGTCGCGCTCTAACGTTCTTGGCTATCCCGGCCCCTGAATCAAACACAAGTCCGTCTTTTTGAACCGTTACAGTTCGGCTCAATAATGTTAAGCGGGTCGCACTCTAACTTTCTCGGCTATCCCGGCCCCAAATCAAACACAAGTCCGTTTTTTTTTTTAAACGTAACCGTTCAGCTTGAGAATGTCATGCGGGCCGCGCTCTAACGTTCTCAGCTATCCCGGCCCCGAATCAAACATACGTCCGTTTTTTTTTTAACGTAACCGTTCAGCTCGAGAAGGTTAAGCGGGTCGCACTCAAACGTTCTTGGTTATCCCGGCCCCAAATCAAACACAAGTTCGTCTTTTTGAACCGTTACCGTTCGGCTCGAGAATGTTAAGCGGGACGCGCTCTAACGTTCTCGGCTATCCCGGCCCCGAATCAAACATAAGTCCGTTCTTTTTTTACCGTTACCTTTCGGCTCGAGAATGTTAAGCGGGTTGCGCTCTAACGTTCTCGGCTATCCCGGCCCCGAATTAAACACAAGTCAGTTTTTTCTTAAACGTAACCGTTCGGCTCGAGAATGTTAAGCGGATCGCGCTCTAACATTCTCGGCTATCCCGGCCCTGAATCAAACATAAGTCCGTTTTTTTTGAACCGTACCCGATCGGCTCGAGAATGTTAAGCGGTTCGCACTCTAACGTTCTCGGCTATCCCGGCCCCCGAATCAAACACAAGGCAGTTTTTTTTAACCGTTACAGTTCGGCTCTAGAATGTTAAGCGGGTTGCGCTCTAACGTTCTCGGCTATCCCGGCCTTGAATCAAACACAAGTCCGTTAATTTTTTAACCGTTACCGTTTGGCTCGAGAATATTAAGCGCGTCGCGGTCTAACGTTCTCGGCTATCCCGGCCTCGAATCAAACACAAGTCAATTTTTTTTTTTAAACGTACCCGATCGGCTCAAGAATGTTAAGCGGTCCGCACTCTAACGTTCTCGGCTATCCCGGCCCCTGAATCAAACACAAGTCCGTCTTTTTGAACCGTTACCGTTCGGCTCGAGAATGTTAAGCGGGTCGCGCTCTAACGTTCTCGGCTATCCCGGCCCCGAATCAAACATAAGTCCGTTTTTTTTTTCACCGTTACCTTTCGGCTCGAGAATGTTAAGTGGGTCGCGCTCTAACGTTCTTGGCTATCCCGGCCCCTGAATCAAACACAAGTCCGTCTTTTTGAACCGTTACAGTTCGGCTCGAGTATGTTAAGCTGGTTGCGCTCTAACGTTCTCGGCTATCTCGGTTCGAATTAAACATAAGTCAGTTTTTTTTTAAACGTAACCGTTCGGCTCGAGAATGTTAAGCGGATCGCGCTCTAACGTTTTCAGCTATCCCGGCCTCGAATCAAACACAAGGCAGTTTTTTTTTTAAACGTACCCATTCGGCTCGAGAATGTTAAGCGGGTCGCACTCTAACGTTCTCGGCTATCCCGGCCCCAAATCAAACACAATTTGGTTTTTTTGAACCGTTACCGTTCGTCTCGAAAATGTTAAGCGGGTTGCGCTCTAACGTTCTCGGCTATCCCGGCCCCGAATTAAACACAAGTCAGTTTTTTCTTAAACGTAACCGTTCGGCTCGAGAATGTTAAGCGGATCGCGCTCTAACGTTCTTGGCTATCCCGGCCCTGAATCAAACATAAGTCCGTTTTTTTTGAACCGTACCCGATCGGCTCGAGAATGTTAAGCGGTTCGCACTCTAACGTTCTCGGCTATCCCGGCCCCCGAATTAAACACAAGGCAGTTTTTTTTAACCGTTACAGTTCGGCTCTAGAATGTTAAGCGGGTTGCGCTCTAACGTTCTCGGCTATCCCGGCCCCGTATCAAAAACAAGTCAGTTTTTTCTTAAACGTAACCTTTCGGCTCGAGAATGTTAAGCGCGTCGCGGTCTAACGTTCTCGGCTATCCCGGCCTTGAATCAAACACAAGTCAGTTTTTTTTTTAATCGTACCCGATCGGCTCGAGAATGATAAGCGGGTCGCACTCAAACGTTCTCGGCTAACCCGGCCCCTGAATCAAACACAAGTCCGTCTTTTTGAACCGTTACCGTTCGTCTCGAGAATGTTAATCGGGTTGCGCTCTAACGTTCTCGGCTATCCCGGCCCCGAATCAAACACAAGTCAGTTTTTTCTTAAACGTAACCGTTCGGCTCGAGAATGTTAAGTGGAATGCGCTCTAACGTTTTCGGCTATCCCGGCCTTGAATCAAACACAAGTCCGTTAATTTTTTAACCGTTACCGTTTGGCTCGAGAATATTAAGCGCGTCGCGGTCTAACGTTCTCGGCTATCCCGGCCTCGAATCAAACACAAGTCAGTTTTTTTTTTAAACGTACCCGATCGGCTCAAGAATGTTAAGCGGTTCGCACTCTAACGTTCTCGGCTATCCCGGCTCCAAATCAAAAACAAGTCCGTTTTTTTTTAAACGTACCCGATCGGCTCGAGAATGTTAAGCGGGTCGCACTCTAACGTTCTCGGCTATCCCAGTTCGAATCAAACACAAGTCAGTTTTTTTTTAAACGTAACTGTTCGGCTCGAGAATGTTAAGCGGGTCGCGCTCTAACGTTCTCAGCTATCCCGGCCCCGAATCAAACATAAGTCCGTTTTTTTTTTAAACGTAACCGTTCGGCTCGAGAAATTTAAGCGGGTCGCCCTCAAACGTTCTCGGCTAACCCGGCCCCTGAATCAAACACAAGTCCGTCTTTTTGAACCGTTACCGTTCGGCTCAAGAATGTTAAGCGGGTCGCGCTCTAACGTTCTCGGCTATCCCGGCCCCGAATCAAACATAAGTCCGTTTTTTTTTTCACCGTTACCTTTCGGCTCGAGAATGTTAAGTGGGTCGCGCTCTAACGTTCTTGGCTATCCCGGCCCCTGAATCAAACACAAGTCCGTCTTTTTGAACCGTTACCGTTCGGCTCAAGAATGTTAAGCGGGTCGCGCTCTAACGTTCTCGGCTATCCCGGCCCCGAATCAAACATAAGTCCGTTTTTTTTTTCACCGTTACCTTTCGGCTCGAGAATGTTAAGTGGGTCGCGCTCTAACGTTCTTGGCTATCCCGGCCCCTGAATCAAACACAAGTCCGTCTTTTTGAACCGTTACAGTTCGGCTCGAGTATGTTAAGCGGGTTGCGCTCTAACGTTCTCGGCTATCTCGGTTCGAATTAAACATAAGTCAGTTTTTTTTTAAACGTAACCGTTCGGCTCGAGAATGTTAAGCGGATCGCGCTCTAACGTTTTCAGCTATCCCGGCCTCGAATCAAACACAAGGATGTTTTTTTTTTAAACGTACCCATTCGGCTGGAGAATGTTAAGCGGGTCGCACTCTAACGTTCTTGGCTATCCCGGCCCCAAATCAAACACAATTTGGTTTTTTTTTTAAACGTAACCGTTCGGCTTGAGAATGTCAAGCGGGTCGCGCTCTAACGTTCTCAGCTATCCCGGCCCCGAATCAAACATACGTCCGTTTTTTTTTAAACGTAACCGTTCGGCTCGAGAATGTTAAGCGGGTCGCACTCAAACGTTCTTGGTTATCCCGGCCCCAAATCCAACACAAGTCAGTTTTTTTTTTAAACGTACCCGATCGGCTCGAGAATGATAAGCGGGTCGCACTCAAACGTTCTCGGCTAACCTGGCCCCTGAATCAAACACAAGTCCGTCTTTTTGAACCGTTACCGTTCGTCTCGAGAATGTTAAGCGGGTCGCACTCAAACGTTCTCGGCTTTCCCGGCCCCGAATCAAACATAAGTCAGTTTTTTTTTTAAACGTACCCGATCGGCTCGAGAATAATAAGCGGGTCGCACTCAAACGTTTTCGGCTAACCCGGCCCCTGAATCAAACACAAGTCCGTCTTTTTGAACCGTTACCGTTCGTCTCGAGAATGTTAAGCGGGTTGCGCTCTAACGTTCTCGGCTATCCCGGCCCCGAATTAAACACAAGTCTGTTTTTTTTTAAACGTACCCGATCGGCTCGAGAATGTTAAGCGGGTCGCACTCTAACGTTCTCGGCTATCCCGGTTCGAATCAAACACAAGTCAGTTTTTTTTAAACGTAACTGTTCGGCTCGAGAATGTTAAGCGGGTCGCGCTCTAACGTTCTCAGCTATCCCGGCCCCGAATCAAACATAAGTCCGTTTTTTTTTTAAAGGTAACCGTTCGGCTCGAGAAATTTAAGCGGGTCGCACTCAAACGTTCTCGGCTAACCCGGCCCCTGAATCAAACACAAGTCCGTCTTTTTGAACCGTTACCGTTCGGCTCGAGAATGTTAAGCGGGTCGCGCTCTAACGTTCTCGGCTATCCCGGCCCCGAATCAAACATAAGTCCGTTTTTTTTTTCACCGTTACCTTTCGGCTCGAGAATGTTAAGTGGGTCGCGCTCTAACGTTCTTGGCTATCCCGGCCCCTGAATCAAACACAAGTCCGTCTTTTTGAACCGTTACAGTTTGGCTCGAGTATGTTAAGCGGGTTGCGCTCTAACGTTCTCGGCTATCTCGGTTCGAATTAAACATAAGTCAGTTTTTTTTTAATCGTACCCGATCGGCTCGAGAATGATAAGCGGGTCGCACTCAAACGTTCTTGGTTATCCCGGCCCCAAATCAAACACAAGTTCGTCTTTTTGAACCGTTACCGTTCGGCTCGAGAATGTAAAGCGGGTCGCGCTCTAACGTTCTCGGCTATCCCGGCCCCGAATTAAACACAAGTCCGTTTTTTTTTCACCGTTACCTTTCGGCTCGAGAATGTTAAGTGGGTCGCGCTCTAACGTTCTCGGCTATCCCGGCCCCGAATCAAACATAAGTCCGTCTTTTTGAACCGTTACCGTTCGTCTCGAGAATGTTAATCGGGTTGCGCTCTAACGTTCTCGGCTATCCCGGCCCCGAATCAAACACAAGTCAGTTTTTTCTTAAACGTAACCGTTCGGCTCGAGAATGTTAAGTGGAATGCGCTCTAACGTTTTCGACTATCCCGGCCTTGAATCAAACACAAGTCCGTTAATTTTTTAACCGTTACCGTTCGGCTCGAGAATGTTAAGCGGGTCGCGCTCTAACGTTCTCGGCTATCCCGGCCCCAAATCAAAAACAAGTCCGTTTTTTTTTAAACGTACCCGATCGGCTCGAGAATGTTAAGCGGGTCGCACTCTAACGTTCTCGGCTATCCCGGTTCGAATCAAACACAAGTCAGTTTTTTTTTAAACGTAACTGTTCGGCTCGAAAATGTTAAGCGGGTCGCGCTCTAACGTTCTCAGCTATCCCGGCCCCGAATCAAACATAAGTCCGTTTTTTTTTTTAAACGTAACCGTTCGGCTCGAGAAATTTAAGCGGGTCGCACTCAAACGTTCTCGGCTAACCCGGCCCCTGAATCAAACACAAGTCCGTCTTTTTGAACCGTTACCGTTCGGCTCGAGAATGTTAAGCGGGTCGCGCTCTAACGTTTTCGGCTATCCCAGCCCCGAATCAAACATAAGTCCGTTTTTTTTTCACCGTTACCTTTCGGCTCGAGAATGTTAAGTGGGTCGCGCTCTAACGTTCTTGGCTATCCCGGCCCCTGAATCAAACACAAGTCCGTCTTTTTGAACCGTTACAGTTCGGCTCAATAATGTTAAGCGGGTCGCACTCTAACTTTCTCGGCTATCCCGGCCCCAAATCAAACACAAGTCCGTTTTTTTTTTTAAACGTAACCGTTCAGCTTGAGAATGTCAAGCGGGTCGCGCTCTAACGTTCTCAGCTATCCCGGCCCCGAATCAAACATACGTCCGTTTTTTTTTTAACGTAACCGTTCGGCTCGAGAAGGTTAAGCGGGTCGCACTCAAACGTTCTTGGTTATCCCGGCCCCAAATCAAACACAAGTTCGTCTTTTTGAACCGTTACCGTTCGGCTCGAGAATGTTAAGCGGGTCGCGCTCTAACGTTCTCGGCTATCCCGGCCCCGAATCAAACATAAGTCCGTTTTTTTTTCACCGTTACCTTTCGGCTCGAGAATGTTAAGTGGGTCGCGCTCTAACGTTCTTGGCTATCCCGGCCCCTGAATCAAACACAAGTCCGTCTTTTTGAACCGTTACAGTTCGGCTCAATAATGTTAAGCGTGTCGCACTCTAACTTTCTCGGCTATCCCGGCCCCTAATCAAACACAAGTCCGTTTTTTTTTTTAAACGTAACCGTTCAGCTTGAGAATGTCAAGCGGATCGCGCTCTAACGTTTTCGGCTATCCCGGCCTCGAATCAAACACAAGGCAGTTTTTTTTTTAAACGTAACCGTTCAGCTTGAGAATGTCAAGCGGGTCGCGCTCTAACGTTCTCAGCTATTCCGGCCCCGAATCAAACATACGTCCGTTTTTTTTTTAACGTAACCGTTCGGCTCGAGAATGTTAAGCGGGTCGCACTCAAACGTTCTTGGTTATCCCGGCCCCAAATCAAACACAAGTCCGTCTTTTTGAACCGTTACCGTTCGGCTTGAGAATGTTAAGCGGGTCGCACTCTAACGTTCTCGGCTATCCCGGCCTCGAATCAAACACAAGTCGGTTTTTTTTTTAAACGTACCCGATCAGCTCGAGAATGAAAAGCGGGTCGCACTCAAACGTAAACGGCTAACCCGGCCCCTGAATCAAACACAAGTCCGTTTTTTTTTTAAACGTAACCGTTCGGCTCGAGAAATTTAAGCGGGTCGCACTCAAACGTTCTCGGCTAACCAGGCCCCTCAATCAAACACAAGTCTCGAGAATGTTAAGCGGGTTGCGCTCTAACGTTCTCGGCTATCCCGGCCCCTGAATCAAACACAAGTCCGTCTTTTTTCACCGTTACCTTTCGGCTCGAGAATGTTAAGTGGGTCGCGCTCTAACGTTCTTGGCTATTCCGGCCCCTGAATCAAACACAAGTCCGTCTTTTTGAACCGTTACAGTTCGGCTCAATAATGTTAAGCGGGTCGCACTCTAACTTTCTCGGCTATCCCGGCCCCGAATCAAACACAAGTCAGTTTTTTCTTAAACGTAACCGTTCGGCTCGAGAATGTTAAGCGGATCGCGCTCTAACGTTCTCGGCTATCCCGGCCCGGAAATAAACATAAGTCCGTTTTTTTTGAACCGTTACCGTTTGGCTCCAGAATGTCAAGTGGGTCGCGCTCTAACGTCTCGGCTATCCCGGCCCCCGAATCAAACACAAGTCCTTTTTTTTTTTAACCGTTACCGTTCGGCTCGAGAATGTTAAGCGGGTCGCACTCAAACGTTCTCGGCTATCCCGGCCCCGAATCAAACACAAGTCCGTTTTTTTTTTGAACCGCAGCCGTTCGACTCGAGAATGTTAAGTGGGTCGCACTCTTACGTTCTCGGCTATCCCGGCCCCAAATCAAAAACAAGTCCGTTTTTTTTTAACGTAGCTGTTCGGCTCGAGAATGTTAAGCGGGTCGCGCTCTAACGTTCTCAGCTATCCCGGCCCCGAATCAAACATAAGTCCGTTTTTTTTTTAAACGTAACCGTTCGGCTCGAGAAATTTAAGCGGGTCGCACTCAAACGTTCTCGGCTAACCAGGCCCCTCAATCAAACACAAGTCCGTCTTTTTGAACCGTTACCGTTCGGCTCGAGAATGTTAAGCGGGACGCGCTCTAACGTTCTCGGCTATCCCGGCCCCGAATCAAACATAAGTCCGTTCTTTTTTTACCGTTACCTTTCGGCTCGAGAATGTTAAGCGGGTTGCGCTCTAACGTTCTCGGCTATCCCGGCCCCGAATTAAACACAAGTCAGTTTTTTCTTAAACGTAACCGTTCGGCTCGAGAATGTTAAGCGGATCGCGCTCTAACATTCTCGGCTATCCCGGCCCTGAATCAAACATAAGTCCGTTTTTTTTGAACCGTACCCGATCGGCTCGAGAATGTTAAGCGGTTCGCACTCTAACGTTCTCGGCTATCCCGGCCCCCGAATCAAACACAAGGCAGTTTTTTTTAACCGTTACAGTTCGGCTCTAGAATGTTAAGCGGGTTGCGCTCTAACGTTCTCGGCTATCCCGGCCTTGAATCAAACACAAGTCCGTTCTTTTTTTACCGTTACCTTTCGGCTCGAGAATGTTAAGCGGGTTGCGCTCTAACGTTCTCGGCTATCCCGGCCCCGAATTAAACACAAGTCAGTTTTTTCTTAAACGTAACCGTTCGGCTCGAGAATGTTAAGCGGATCGCGCTCTAACATTCTCGGCTATCCCGGCCCTGAATCAAACATAAGTCCGTTTTTTTTGAACCGTACCCGATCGGCTCGAGAATGTTAAGCGGTTCGCACTCTAACGTTCTCGGCTATCCCGGCCCCCGAATCAAACACAAGGCAGTTTTTTTTAACCGTTACAGTTCGGCTCTAGAATGTTAAGCGGGTTGCGCTCTAACGTTCTCGGCTATCCCGGCCTTGAATCAAACACAAGTCCGTTAATTTTTTAACCGTTACCGTTTGGCTCGAGAATATTAAGCGCGTCGCGGTCTAACGTTCTCGGCTATCCCGGCCTCGAATCAAACACAAGTCAGTTTTTTTTTTAAACGTACCCGATCGGCTCAAGAATGTTAAGCGGTCCGCACTCTAACGTTCTCGGCTATCCCGGCCCCTGAATCAAACACAAGTCCGTCTTTTTGAACCGTTACCGTTCGGCTCGAGAATGTTAAGCGGGTCGCGCTCTAACGTTCTCGGCTATCCCGGCCCCGAATCAAACATAAGTCCGTTTTTTTTTTCACCGTTACCTTTCGGCTCGAGAATGTTAAGTGGGTCGCGCTCTAACGTTCTTGGCTATCCCGGCCCCTGAATCAAACACAAGTCCGTCTTTTTGAACCGTTACAGTTCGGCTCGAGTATGTTAAGCTGGTTGCGCTCTAACGTTCTCGGCTATCTCGGTTCGAATTAAACATAAGTCAGTTTTTTTTTAAACGTAAGCGTTCGGCTCGAGAATGTTAAGCGGATCGCGCTCTAACGTTTTCAGCTATCCCGGCCTCGAATCAAACACAAGGCAGTTTTTTTTTTAAACGTACCCATTCGGCTCGAGAATGTTAAGCGGGTCGCACTCTAACGTTCTCGGCTATCCCGGCCCCAAATCAAACACAATTTGGTTTTTTTGAACCGTTACCGTTCGTCTCGAAAATGTTAAGCGGGTTGCGCTCTAACGTTCTCGGCTATCCCGGCCCCGAATTAAACACAAGTCAGTTTTTTCTTAAACGTAACCGTTCGGCTCGAGAATGTTAAGCGGATCGCGCTCTAACGTTCTTGGCTATCCCGGCCCTGAATCAAACATAAGTCCGTTTTTTTTGAACCGTACCCGATCGGCTCGAGAATGTTAAGCGGTTCGCACTCTAACGTTCTCGGCTATCCCGGCCCCCGAATTAAACACAAGGCAGTTTTTTTTAACCGTTACAGTTCGGCTCTAGAATGTTAAGCGGGTTGCGCTCTAACGTTCTCGGCTATCCCGGCCCCGTATCAAAAACAAGTCAGTTTTTTCTTAAACGTAACCGTTCGGCTCGAGAATGTTAAGCGCGTCGCGGTCTAACGTTCTCGGCTATCCCGGCCTTGAATCAAACACAAGTCAGTTTTTTTTTTAATCGTACCCGATCGGCTCGAGAATGATAAGCGGGTCGCACTCAAACGTTCTCGGCTAACCCGGCCCCTGAATCAAACACAAGTCCGTCTTTTTGAACCGTTACCGTTCGTCTCGAGAATGTTAATCGGGTTGCGCTCTAACGTTCTCGGCTATCCCGGCCCCGAATCAAACACAAGTCAGTTTTTTCTTAAACGTAACCGTTCGGCTCGAGAATGTTAAGTGGAATGCGCTCTAACGTTTTCGGCTATCCCGGCCTTGAATCAAACACAAGTCCGTTAATTTTTTAACCGTTACCGTTTGGCTCGAGAATATTAAGCGCGTCGCGGTCTAACGTTCTCGGCTATCCCGGCCTCGAATCAAACACAAGTCAGTTTTTTTTTTAAACGTACCCGATCGGCTCAAGAATGTTAAGCGGTTCGCACTCTAACGTTCTCGGCTATCCCGGCTCCAAATCAAAAACAAGTCCGTTTTTTTTTAAACGTACCCGATCGGCTCGAGAATGTTAAGCGGGTCGCACTCTAACGTTCTCGGCTATCCCGGTTCGAATCAAACACAAGTCAGTTTTTTTTTAAACGTAACTGTTCGGCTCGAGAATGTTAAGCGGGTCGCGCTCTAACGTTCTCAGCTATCCCGGCCCCGAATCAAACATAAGTCCGTTTTTTTTTTAAACGTAACCGTTCGGCTCGAGAAATTTAAGCGGGTCGCACTCAAACGTTCTCGGCTAACCCGGCCCCTGAATCAAACACAAGTCCGTCTTTTTGAACCGTTACCGTTCGGCTCAAGAATGTTAAGCGGGTCGCGCTCTAACGTTCTCGGCTATCCCGGCCCCGAATCAAACATAAGTCCGTTTTTTTTTTCACCGTTACCTTTCGGCTCGAGAATGTTAAGTGGGTCGCGCTCTAACGTTCTTGGCTATCCCGGCCCCTGAATCAAACACAAGTCCGTCTTTTTGAACCGTTACAGTTCGGCTCGAGTATGTTAAGCGGGTTGCGCTCTAACGTTCTCGGCTATCTCGGTTCGAATTAAACATAAGTCAGTTTTTTTTTAAACGTAACCGTTCGGCTCGAGAATGTTAAGCGGATCGCGCTCTAACGTTTTCAGCTATCCCGGCCTCGAATCAAACACAAGGATGTTTTTTTTTTAAACGTACCCATTCGGCTGGAGAATGTTAAGCGGGTCGCACTCTAACGTTCTTGGCTATCCCGGCCCCAAATCAAACACAATTTGGTTTTTTTTTTAAACGTAACCGCTCGGCTTGAGAATGTCAAGCGGGTCGCGCTCTAACGTTCTCAGCTATCCCGGCCCCGAATCAAACATACGTCCGTTTTTTTTTTAAACGTAACCGTTCGGCTCGAGAATGTTAAGCGGGTCGCACTCAAACGTTCTTGGTTATCCCGGCCCCAAATCAAACACAAGTCAGTTTTTTTTTTAAACGTACCCGATCGGCTCGAGAATGATAAGCGGGTCGCACTCAAACGTTCTCGGCTAACCCGGCCCCTGAATCAAACACAAGTCCGTCTTTTTGAACCGTTACCGTTCGTCTCGAGAATGTTAAGCGGGTCGCACTCAAACGTTCTCGGCTTTCCCGGCCCCGAATCAAACATAAGTCAGTTTTTTTTTTAAACGTACCCGATCGGCTCGAGAATGATAAGCGGGTCGCACTCAAACGTTCTCGGCTAACCCGGCCCCTGAATCAAACACAAGTCCGTCTTTTTGAACCGTTACCGTTCGTCTCGAGAATGTTAAGCGGGTTGCGCTCTAACGTTCTCGGCTATCCCGGCCCCGAATTAAACACAAGTCAGTTTTTTCTTAAACGTAACCTTTCGGCTCGAGAATGTTAAGCGGATCGCGCTCTAACGTTCTCGGCTGTCCCGGCCCTGAATCAAACATAAGTCCGTCTTTTTGAACCGTTACCGTTCGGCTCGAGAATGTTAAGCGGGTCGCACTCTAACGCTCTCGGCTATCCCGGCCCCGAATCAAACACAAGTCCGTTTTTTTTTAAACCGTTACCGTTCGGCTCGAGAATATTAAGCGCGTCGCGGTCTAACGTTCTCAGCTATCCCGGCCTCGAATCAAACACAAGTCAGTTTTTTTTAAACGTACCCGATCGGCTCGAGAATGATAAGCGGGTCGCGCTCGAACGTTCTCGGCTATCCCGGCCCCGAATCAAACATAAGTCCGTTTTTTTTAACCGTTACCGTTCGGCTCGAGAATGTTAAGCGGGTTGCGCTCTAACGTTCTCGGCTATCCCGGCCCCAAATCAAACACAAGTCAGTTTTTTCTTAAACGTAACCGTTCGGCTCGAGAATGTTAAGCGGATCGCGCTCTAACGTTCTCGGCTATCCCGGCCCCGAATCAAACATAAGTCCGTTTTTTTTTAACCGTTACCGTTCGGCTCCAGAATGTTAAGTGGGTCGCGCTCTAACGTTCTCGGCTATCCCGGCCCCCGAATCAAACACAAGTCCTTTTTTTTTGAACCGTTACCGTTCGGCTCGAGAATGTTAAGCGGGTCGCACTCAAACGTTCTCGGCTATCCCGGCCCCGAATCAAACACAATTCCGTTTTTTTTTTGAACCGCAGCCGTTCGACTCGAGAATGTTAAGCGGGTCGCACTCTAACGTTCTCGGCTATCCCGGCCCCGACTCATACACATTCATACAGCTTACGGGTCTCTCGACCTCGCCAGAGGCCTTAGTGACGAACTATTCATCGAGCTTATAATGTCCAAACGCAAGGGTGCTCTCTCCATCTTCTATTATCACACGTTTATCGTCATTCGAAGAAAGAGATATTTTATTTATTTCTATTGTCTCAACTTCGTGACTTTTAGAAATTATTTGTCTCATTTTATGACGCAATGTTGTATGTTCTTTCAGGCAATTAATAAAATCAATAAAACTAATTTCTTTTTTTACAACATTTCTGTTTACCCCTTTTACTTTTTTTATAACTTTATTTTTCATATTAACATGGTACATTTTTGGTCGGAGACCAATAAAAGTTAAAATGGGGTCCCCTCTCGCCTCGTCCTTAAATTTCCCCATCATTTTTTATTTTCGATTGCGTAGCAAGGGTGATCGGTTGGATAATTGGATTTATCCATATATTGTTTCATATTTAAAATATCGCTACATAAATTGTCAGTTTTTATATAATAAATAAAAGAGTCTGTATCCATGTAAAGTAATTTTATATTGGCATGACCATATTTAGGTAACATGACATCATAATGATAATTATACATAATTGTTTTAGAAATATCTAATATGGCCATGCCAACATATATTGGATTGTCGACTTTAATTTTAGTTTTTTCCATATGTACGGCGGATAAATTTTCATTGTAGATGGTTCTATCTTTAAAATTTGGTTTTTTTATCAACTTTTCTAAGCTTTTGGCATTGCAAATTAATTTAATGTCAATTCTTCTTCTTATGTTCTCCATTGTCTCTCCGAATATAGCATTTATATATAATTTATTTTGGTCTATTTCGAAATAATTTGTTGCTTTTCTACGTAATTCTGTGTTGTATTCTATATATTGTTTTAGCCAACAGCTTTGTTTGAATTTTGAAACTTTATTTCTATTTTCTAAAACTATATCATTTTAAAGCCATATAGTGAACATCATATTTTTTTTTATTTTTAAAATGCGTTAAAAGATTTTTGTTTCGTTTTTTATCATTAAAATTGGTATTGTTTTAACACCCAATAGTCTCACGTTATCGACGTGGAAAGGGAAGGTTGACAAGAAATAATTAAAAATTAAAGAAACTGTAAAGTTAGTTCTGCCGGAGTGCGGTGGTTGACAAAATAAGGTTTCTAAAATAAATTGTAAATAAATCAAGAACATATATTAATAATCAATGCCAATACAAAATAAAAGATAGATAAAAGTTGCCTGATAAATTTTAATATGATAATTATAAGAAGTATAAATTAAATTAATTCCATAAACATTTACCTTAACAACAAAAAAAAACATGTGACAAAATTTATCATTTCAATATAATAGGCTAATATTTCTAATTCATTTATAATTAACATTAACGTTAAGCTAACTTCAATACAAATCTAAATCTAACCTTTTTTTTGTTAATTAAAAGTTTTTAATGACGTACAAACCCATTAAGGCAGGTAGCGATGGTAGAATATTTCTTCCAGATACATATAGATATGTTCCAAATAGATAGAATAGATATACAGAATCAATCTTCCAGTCCTCTGTGCCTTCAATGAGAGGAGAAGTCAACTGAAGTTTGGTACTCGTTAGAGCGAAACAGAGAAAGCGCCGGCTGTTAGCACTGAACTGAACGCAACTGAGATTTTTTAATTAAAAACAATAGAAAAACATATGATTGATTGTCACTGACGCACATTCAAAAGAATAACATTTGTTCTTGTTAATAGAGCTATGATGTTGTATAAATTGTATAAATTGAAAAATAAAAAAATCTTTTACATGTTAAATTTAAATGAAACATTACAAAAAAAATGTAAACTTAAAAATAAACCCAATTGATCAAGTAATTTAACTATGCGGTTCGGTCCCGAACAGGTATTTTCTCCTAAAAATGGCAAATCATTGTAAACGTCGTGTAAATGAGGCGGGTAACTAATATCTACGTCTAAAATATACCCAAACTCATCATTTTCATTTAATGCATCGATGATGATGTGGGATGGGTCTACCCATTCGAATTCGCCAATTGGGAGGGACTTGCACATGGCAGCCCCATATAAATTGTTGCAGTTTATATAAAAAATAAAAGATTTTTCCAAGTGTGATTTTCCCGAATCAAACATAAGTCCGTTTTTTTTTTCACCGTTACCTTTCGGCTCGAGAATGTTAAGTGGGTCGCGCTCTAACGTTCTTGGCTATCCCGGCCCCTGAATCAAACACAAGTCCGTCTTTTTGAACCGTTACAGTTTGGCTCGAGTATGTTAAGCGGGTTGCGCTCTAACGTTCTCGGCTATCTCGGTTCGAATTAAACATAAGTCAGTTTTTTTTTAAACGTAACCGTTCGGCTCGAGAATGTTAAGCGGATCGCGCTCTAACGTTTTCAGCTATCCCGGCCTCGAATCAAACACAAGGATGTTTTTTTTTTAAACGTACCCATTCGGCTCGAGAATGTTAAGCGGGTCGCACTCTAACGTTCTTGGCTATCCCGGCCCCAAATCAAACACAATTTGGTTTTTTTTTTAAACGTAACCGTTCGGCTTGAGAATGTCAAGCGGGTCGCGCTCTAACGTTCTCAGCTATCCCGGCCCCGAATCAAACATACGTCCGTTTTTTTTTTAAACGTAACCGTTCGGCTCGAGAATGTTAAGCGGGTCGCACTCAAACTTTCTTGGTTATCCCGGCCCCAAATCAAACACAAGTCAGTTTTTTTTTTAAACGTACCCGATCGGCTCGAGAATGATAAGCGGGTCGCACTCAAACGTTCTCGGCTAACCCGGCCCCTGAATCAAACACAAGTCCGTGTTTTTGAACCGTTACCGTTCGTCTCGAGAATGTTAAGCGGGTCGCACTCAAACGTTCTCGGCTTTCCCGGCCCCGAATCAAACATAAGTCAGTTTTTTTTTTTAAACGTACCCGATCGGCTCGAGAATGATAAGCGGGTCGCACTCAAACGTTCTCGGCTAACCCGGCCCCTGAATCAAACACAAGTCCGTCTTTTTGAACCGTTACCGTTCGTCTCGAGAATGTTAAGCGGGTTGCGCTCTAACGTTCTCGGCTATCCCGGCCCCGAATTAAACACAAGTCAGTTTTTTCTTAAACGTAACCTTTCGGCTCGAGAATGTTAAGCGGATCGCGCTCTAACGTTCTCGGCTATCCCGGCCCTGAATCAAACATAAGTCAGTTTTTTTTAAACGTACCCGATCGGCTCGAGAATGATAAGCGGGTCGCACTCAAACGTTCTCGGCTAACCCGGCCCCTGAATCAAACACAAGTCCGTCTTTTTGAACCGTTACCGTTCGTCTCGAGAATGTTAAGCGGGTCGCGCTCTAACGTTCTCGGCTATCCCGGCCCCGAATCAAACATAAGTCCGTTTTTTTTAACCGTTACAGTTCGGCTCGAGAATGTTAAGCGGGTTGCGCTCTAACGTTCTCGGCTATCCCGGCCCCAAATCAAACACAAGTCAGTTTTTTCTTAAACGTAACCGTTCGGCTCGAGAATGTTAAGCGGATCGCGCTCTAACGTTCTCGGCTATCTCGGCCCCGAATCAAACATAAGTCCGTTTTTTTTTAACCGTTACCGTTCGGCTCCAGAATGTTAAGTGGGTCGCGCTCTAACGTTCTCGGCTATCCCGGCCCCCGAATCAAACATAAGTCCGTTTTTTTTAACCGTTACAGTTCGGCTCGAGAATGTTAAGCGGGTTGCGCTCTAACGTTCTCGGCTATCCCGGCCCCAAATCAAACACAAGTCAGTTTTTTCTTAAACGTAACCGTTCGGCTCGAGAATGTTAAGCGGATCGCGCTCTAACGTTCTCGGCTATCCCGGCCCCGAATCAAACATAAGTCCGTTTTTTTTTAACCGTTACCGTTCGGCTCCAGAATGTTAAGTGGGTCGCGCTCTAACGTTCTCGGCTATCCCGGCCCCCGAATCAAACACAAGTCCTTTTTTTTTGAACCGTTACCGTTCGGCTCGAGAATGTTAAGCGGGTCGCACTCAAACGTTCTCGGCTATCCCGGCCCCGAATCAAACACAATTCCGTTTTTTTTTTGAACCGCAGCCGTTCGACTCGAGAATGTTAAGCGGGTCGCACTCTAACGTTCTCGGCTATCCCGGCCCCGACTCATACACATTCATACAGCTTACGGGTCTCTCGACCTCGCCAGAGGCCTTAGTGACGAACTATTCATCGAGCTTATAATGTCCAAACGCAAGGGTGCTCTCTCCATCTTCTATTATCACACGTTTATCGTCATTCGAAGAAAGAGATATTTTATTTATTTCTATTGTCTCAACTTCGTGACTTTTAGAAATTATTTGTCTCATTTTATGACGCAATGTTGTATGTTCTTTCAGGCAATTAATAAAATCAATAAAACTAATTTCTTTTTTTACAACATTTCTGTTTACCCCTTTTACTTTTTTTATAACTTTATTTTTCATATTAACATGGTACATTTTTGGTCGGAGACCAATAAAAGTTAAAATGGGGTCCCCTCTCGCCTCGTCCTTAAATTTCCCCATCATTTTTTATTTTCGATTGCGTAGCAAGGGTGATCGGTTGGATAATTGGATTTATCCATATATTGTTTCATATTTAAAATATCGCTACATAAATTGTCAGTTTTTATATAATAAATAAAAGAGTCTGTATCCATGTAAAGTAATTTTATATTGGCATGACCATATTTAGGTAACATGACATCATAATGATAATTATACATAATTGTTTTAGAAATATCTAATATGGCCATGCCAACATATATTGGATTGTCGACTTTAATTTTAGTTTTTTCCATATGTACGGCGGATAAATTTTCATTGTAGATGGTTCTATCTTTAAAATTTGGTTTTTTTATCAACTTTTCTAAGCTTTTGGCATTGCAAATTAATTTAATGTCAATTCTTCTTCTTATGTTCTCCATTGTCTCTCCGAATATAGCATTTATATATAATTTATTTTGGTCTATTTCGAAATAATTTGTTGCTTTTCTACGTAATTCTGTGTTGTATTCTATATATTGTTTTAGCCAACAGCTTTGTTTGAATTTTGAAACTTTATTTCTATTTTCTAAAACTATATCATTTTAAAGCCATATAGTGAACATCATATTTTTTTTTATTTTTAAAATGCGTTAAAAGATTTTTGTTTCGTTTTTTATCATTAAAATTGGTATTGTTTTAACACCCAATAGTCTCACGTTATCGACGTGGAAAGGGAAGGTTGACAAGAAATAATTAAAAATTAAAGAAACTGTAAAGTTAGTTCTGCCGGAGTGCGGTGGTTGACAAAATAAGGTTTCTAAAATAAATTGTAAATAAATCAAGAACATATATTAATAATCAATGCCAATACAAAATAAAAGATAGATAAAAGTTGCCTGATAAATTTTAATATGATAATTATAAGAAGTATAAATTAAATTAATTCCATAAACATTTACCTTAACAACAAAAAAAAAACATGTGACAAAATTTATCATTTCAATATAATAGGCTAATATTTCTAATTCATTTATAATTAACATTAACGTTAAGCTAACTTCAATACAAATCTAAATCTAACCTTTTTTTTGTTAATTAAAAGTTTTTAATGACGTACAAACCCATTAAGGCAGGTAGCGATGGTAGAATATTTCTTCCAGATACATATAGATATGTTCCAAATAGATAGAATAGATATACAGAATCAATCTTCCAGTCCTCTGTGCCTTCAATGAGAGGAGAAGTCAACTGAAGTTTGGTACTCGTTAGAGCGAAACAGAGAAAGCGCCGGCCGGCTGTTAGCACTGAACTGAACGCAACTGAGATTTTTTAATTAAAAACAATAGAAAAACATATGATTGATTGTCACTGACGCACATTCAAAAGAATAACATTTGTTCTTGTTAATAGAGCTATGATGTTGTATAAATTGTATAAATTGAAAAATAAAAAAATCTTTTACATGTTAAATTTAAATGAAACATTACAAAAAAAATGTAAACTTAAAAATAAACCCAATTGATCAAGTAATTTAACTATGCGGTTCGGTCCCGAACAGGTATTTTCTCCTAAAAATGGCAAATCATTGTAAACGTCGTGTAAATGAGGCGGGTAACTAATATCTACGTCTAAAATATACCCAAACTCATCATTTTCATTTAATGCATCGATGATGATGTGGGATGGGTCTACCCATTCGAATTCGCCAATTGGGAGGGACTTGCACATGGCAGCCCCATATAAATTGTTGCAGTTTATATAAAAAATAAAAGATTTTTCCAAGAGTGGGTTATAACCTTCAATACATTCGTTGTTCGCTTTGGCGAACCGATGGGAGATCTGACAGATACCCCCTCTAATTCCTCTCTCAATCATTAAAATCATATTGTAGTCGTTTAACAATTCCAAATTAACCCCAGTAAATTTTAACATGGCATCCCACGTCATCGCGGGTTCAGTGAAGAAATGCGCTGGGTCTAATTTATGCGATCTAATTGTAATTTTTCGGAAAGTTTCAAAAATATCTGTTAGTAATAGTGTGTCGGCTTTCATATATATATCGTTGTAATCACCCAGCGTCTTACAATTAAACGTACCCCATACCTTTTGAACATGCCAATAGTCTTTGTCTGTTATATGCTCCTGGGTTAAGCTATTGTAAAAAAATTCTTTTAAACTAACAGTTTCTAAATATTTCTAAATTTTCTATTCTATTTTTCTAATTTCTATTTTTTCGTTCTGTCTAAATTTTTTCTAAATATTTTTCGTGGGCTGTCATGTAATCGTAAGGGAACACCCCCTTTCTCTTCAAAACCTCAACCTCCTCCCTTCTAAACAAGGATTTTATAGTAGGCGTATCCGGCACTATTTTCGCTAGGGAATTGAGGCTGTCGGATAAGGATCGATATGAATCCAAAAATCTTATTTTAAAATTACCGCTAACGTATTTCGAAAATGTTATATATTTTTCCTCAGAATTCGGGATCACATCGATTCTGTTCTTGTCATACCCCAATTCCCTAACAAACAAATGACTATCGTACTCGGACATATTATGTAAAAATACAGGGAGGAAGTTGGGGTTTTGGAATCTTAAATTGCAACTTGAATGTGCAGCCCCCCTATACTTCCCCGTTAAGTGGCAATGTTCCCTAACTTTATCTCCATTTAATAAACGATTACACATATAACAGACGGAGGACTTGTTAAACGCTTCCATGTTCGAATCAGTTAGGGGATTCATTTGAATATTTCTTTTATAAATATTTTCAATTTTGAGGGCAATGTCTTTCAAAGTACGTACAAAATGTGATGCGGCGTCTACACCTCTATAAATTATAGGATTCGAGCTAAGCGAACCATTGATATCTTTTAGAGTTTCATCTTTTTTTATATAAATACAATATGAAATAGGTTTATGTATTGCTTTCGTTTGTGTATATTTATTGTTCGGGTTCGGCTGGCATGATGACACTGGTTCGAGGTAGCACTCGAAATCTGCGTATGCAACATAGGGGACTTTGAGAGTTTTCTCAACATTTGTAAAATGAATACAATTATTTTCCCCCGGCAATTCGATCCTCGCAGGTTTGAATAACTATAATTTATATATACAAATTAAAAAAAAATTAACCTGCTTTTGAAAAACACAAACTCAAATATAATTTACAAAACAAACACAAATACAATTTAAAAAAAAATAAATAAACTTGCCTTCAAATTCTTCAAAAAATAAATAACTAAGAACAAAAATAACTAATATAAGAAAAATAATAAGAATAACAACACAAGGGGTAATTCTAGAGAGCGATTTCGAGGAGCGCAGATGTTGCCTCTGTGAAAGCTGGAGCTAGAATGAGAGTGGAGGGGGTATACACGTCAGGGACTCGATAGAATCCTCGAAGCTGATTGGCTGCTACTCTCCCCCACCACTCTCTGAGCTCCCCACTACTACAAAACTGGTCCGAGCAGGTCGTGCGCAGGTCTAAACAAGTTCCTTCCTGTCAAAACCTGCATGTTTTTGCCATCTATACATATATTGTAACGATACGAGTGTCGATCATATGGTTTTCTGAGGATGCTGATTCCAAATTTAAGATCAGATTTTCGATCGCGCATGTGTGATTCGCTTTAGCGTTACTGTTTAAGTTTTATTCGTTATATTAATTAATCATATGGTTTCTGAGGATGCTGATTCCGAATTTGACATCAGATTTTCGATAGCGCATGCACGATTCGATTTACTGTTACTGTTTAATTTTTATTCGTTATATTAATCAATCATATGTTTTCTGAGGATGCTGATTCCGAATTTAATATCAGATTTTCGATCAGGCATGCGCGATTCGATTTGCTGTTACTTTTTAATTTTTATTCGTTATATTAATCAATCATATGGTTTCTGAGGATGCTGATTCCGAATTTGATATCAGATTTTCGATTGCGCATGCGCAATGCAAATTATCTGTACTTTTATCGTTTTTCAAAATTTTAAAATTGACTAAAATATTATTCACAACCTCCCTAACCTCATATAGAAAAGTTAATGTAAAAAAAAAAAAAAAAAAATAACGTGGTCGGTATTCGATCCCATGATCTTTACTTTACAAGTCGAGCGCGCTAGCCATCTCCCTATACCGACCTGTCGAGTTATAGTATAAACAGTAGGAAACATATTGTGTTTTTATTAAAGAAATTATGAATTGTATGGTCACTTGTTATAGATTTATTGTCTTTAAAACAGGTTATAACAAGTTTCGGACAAGTTCTGACAAGTTTTGTACAGGTTTGGACAAGTTTTGGACAATTTTATGTTTTCAATGAACACAATGTCAAATAAATACAATTTATTAATTGCAAATACAGAATTACAAAAACAGGTTAATCTAATGATCACCAGCTTGAACTCAATGAAATAACATCTGTTAAACCTTCTGCACAGGAGAGGTATATAACACCTCTCCCCCCAAAGAAAATTCCATATAAGATGAAATGATTATTAAAATACAAATAATCAATCATCTATCATCAAATGAGTTTCTTTTAGTCTAAACCGTCAATTACAGAGGCTTCAGCGATGCTTTCGCGGTATCTGTTTTTACCTCCTTCAAGCACGCACTTCCTCCACGGTCTTCTTAAGATGTGCGCCTCGGAAGGTAATGCAGTCCCCGGCGGCAGATCTGGCTCATCTCTTCTAGGCTGATCTGGCTCAGGATCATGGTCAGGCATATCTGGCTCAGTTCCATCAAGCTCAGGCTCATCTAGTTCGGGATCCTGTGATACCTTTTCTGGCTCCTGTACCTCAGGATGCAGGCTGATACGCGACCTTCCCGACAACTCCTTGTTAGGGACCTTACAAAGTTGGTCAATGTGCCTTCTGTGGTGCAGGCCAAGGTTGAGCTCCTTTACCACATATGACAAAGGGCCAGTTTTTTGTATGACCTCAGCCAAAATCCATTTAGGGCCTGAGGCTCGGTAGTTCCTCATTCTGACAGTGTTCCCTACCTGGAGCTCTCTGGAATTGGCAGGAGTTGTCAGGTCAAAGGTCTCCCTTTTTTTGTCAAATGGAGAGAGCATGTCCAAAGCTGTGCGAAGTCTTCTGCCGAACATCATCTCACCAGGCGTCACCTTCGTAGCGGTTGATGGCGTGGTATGAAGTTTCAACAGTATTCTTGCCAGTTCATTTCCCAGTCACCTTCACTTAGCTTCTTAAGGCTGGACTTAACGGATTGGACTGTTCGCTCCGCTTGGCCATTAGAGCTCGGGTGAAATGGTGCTGTAAATATGCTCTTTATTCCATTTAATTTTAAAAAATCTTGTATCTCGTTAGATTTGAAAGAAGTCCCATTGTCTGATACAATATATTGAGGGAGTCCGAATGTAGCAAAGAGTTTCCTTAACTCTGAGATTACATTTTTCGAATCAGTCGTTGGAACTCGTCGAACTTCGGTCCATTTTGTAGTAGAATCTACGACGATTAAAAAATATTGTTTCTGGAAAGGCCCCGCGAAGTCCATGTGAAGTCTTGTCCAAGGTTGTTCCGGTACTTCCCAGTTAAGAGTAGGAGCCCTTGGAGGATTGCTTCTGACTTCTTGACAAGAGTCGCATGAGTTAACGAGGACTTCAATTTGATTGTCAATGCCAGGCCACCAGACATGAGACCTGGCTAAAGCCTTAGTGGCCACAATTCCCGGGTGGTTTGCATGAAGAAATTTTAACATGTCGTTTCGGAGGCTTTTGGGGACGACAACTCGATCACCCCAAAGCAAGGAATTTCTGTGAATTAAAAGTTCATTTATTTTCAACCAAAAATTATGAAATTGATCTGGTATCTTTGAGGGCCAACCATTCTTAATCTAGGCTGAAACTTGTTTTAAAATGGGATCTTTGGCTGTGGCCTCCGCTATCTCAGTCGCACTAATGGGACACCTAGTTATTCCTTCAAGCATCATTACAGAAAGAGGTTCTTCTTTATTTCATTTTTAAGTGGTTGCCATGAGAGAAGGTCAACATTCCGATGCTGTGCAGCCGGTCGATATCTCAATTCGTAGTCGTAAGAGTCTAGGATTTGACGGTAGCGTTTGTGCTTCATGGAGACGACATCAGGCATCCTCTTATGTGGATTGAAAATTCCCAAAAGCGGCTTATGGTCCGTGTAAAGTATGAATTTACGGCCCAATATGTATTGATGGTAGGTTTTAACGGCATGGACAAGTCCCAAAGCCTCCCGTTATCCAGTTAGGTTTATATATCTACTTTATGAGCTGCGAGGATTCCGGAAGCGCACTTACCAATCCTGTGAATGCACGTTGATACAATAACCTTGATTCATTTTTTGCCTAATGCATCGTCGGCGAGCTGGACGCTCTATTAAATGAACACAATGAATTGTTGAAAATATTCAAATACACATGCACTAATTACAAAGCGATAATCACGCTATTTTCATTAATCTTGATAAAACACCGGCTGGAGAGCACATTCGTAGATTCAATGCACCTATTGTTGACGAGGTTGCTGAAATCATCGTTGGGGATCATACAGGTGCACAAAAAATTGTGATTCGTAGATGAAATAATAATCTATAGTTCATTGCTGATACACTCCGTTCATATGGCGCTATCCAATATCCGCTAATGTTCTGGAAGGGACGCATAAATATTAAACATTTAATGTCTAGAAATTCCCTATAAATAAATTATATTGCGAAACAACGTTTGCCGGGTTAGCTAGTATCTATTTATAAAGTTCTGAAGACTATAACACAAGAAAACATTTTTTTAACCTTGAAAACAGCGGGTGCCGGAAAGGATAAGGATATGAAAAATCACAAATACGTTCCGGAACAAGGAACGTATGGAAGAATATCGCCAATTGGGACACATGAGGCCAACAAACGATCAAGCCAAGTATATAATACCACACCATGGTGTTGTCAAAAAGGATAGCTCATCCACTAAGCTTCGAGTGGTTTTAGATGTTTGAGTGCGTTGCAAATTTGGTTCATTGAATGATTTTCTTTACACGGGGCCAAAACTGCAGTTGGACATAGCAGACATCTTATTAAATTTTCGCACCCACGAAATTGCCTTCACTGCTGACATTTGTAAAAGGTACGGGCAGATTGAAATACATAAGGATGATCGCTGTTATCAACATATTTTCTGGAGATCGGCTCCCAAGAAGAGCTAAAACAGTTTGAGCTCACGACTGTTACCTATGGCATATCTACTTCACCATTCCTGGCCTTACGTGTCATTAAACAGTTAACAATGGATGAAGGCAGCTGTTTTTCTGAAGCGGTGCAAGCATTGTTGATTGTATACAAGCATTGTTGATGATATAGTCACTGGATCGGATTCACTAGAAGGAGCATTAATTCTTCAGAAACAGTTAATCGACATAATGGAAAGGGGTGGATTTCAGCTCAGACAGTGGGCCAGTAACTCTCAAGAACTTCTGAACGTGATTCCAGAAGATTATCGTGAACAGGGCGTAAAATTGGAGCCCAAAGATGACATTTCAATTAAAATTTTAGGGATGCACTGGGACCCATCCAATGACATGTTCTCTTATCATATCCATGACCTACCAACAGTTACCACTAAGCGCTCCATACTATCCACAATCGCCAGAATTAACGACCCTTTAGGTTATCTCTCCCCCGTAGTGTTTTATGCCAAAGTGATCATGCAGGAACTTTGGAAAAATCGGGTGAAATGGGATGATCCTATACCTACCGACATAAGCAACAAGTGGTCAACTTTTATTCAAGAATTAAGATCAATATCAAGCATTCAAATGCCAAGAAGTCTTAAACTAAAAACAATTAATAGGCTTCTGTGACGCCTCAGAACGAGGATACGCCGCTATGCTTTTTCTTCGGGTCGAACATGCTAATGGTGACGTTCATGTTTCTTTGCTTAAAGCTAAGACAAAACTTGCTCCCATTAAAACCATTACGATTCCTCGACTCGATCTTTGTTGAGCTCACCTGTTAGCACTACTGTATGACTCCATGAAAGATTTTGTAAGGCGTTTGAATGCTGACATTTACATGTTTCATGACATTTCTGGCGTAAAGCGGATTGGATCATCAGTAAACCCCCATGAAATGTAATACGGTGATAATGATCTATCAAAATGTTAGAAAGGTGACATTTGTGGGGTAGTAAAACAGGATGTTTTCCGTCGTAGGGTATATCAGAATGACGAAGTCTGCCAGTTGTGAGTAAATGGCGGTTCTGGGGCACTTTGGAGGCAACCACCCTGACTGTTATCCTGTATGTGTAAGGTTATCTTATTCTTCCAAAGCAGTACATCCCAAAGAGGTAAGTTTGTTACTCTACTTGTATTTGGGGTGTCCTTGGGCGGTTGGTGGCTACTTTGGTGGTAACCTCCCTGACTATTACCCTGTAGGTGTAAGGTTATGTAAGGTTAACAGCAGAGATGTTGGTGTCTGTTTCACCATTACTTCTTCTCCTAGAATTGATTGAAGGACATCTGTGGATAATCAGCAGCATTGAACAACATCGCGTGAATTTATTATTAATTGAAGTATTACTACCTAGTACGAATGAAAGTCGAACATTGTGGTAAACCAGAACAGACAATTAAAGAAGAAATTATTTTATTTTTTACATATAAAAAAGCCATTTATTTATTTTTGTAATGTTCTTTTAAAAGAAAAATTTTATTTTATTTTCATTTTGTTTAAGATATTTCTTTAGTCTTACATCATCCAAACAGTTTGTTACTTTTTTAATACAATAGATGTAAGGTTATGTTATCCTTACAAAACAGTAGGTTACAACGAGGTAAGGTTATGTTCCTCTTTCAAAACATTAGATTACTATGAGGTAATGAGTTGATGTTATCAACAGTAAGACTTTTCTCTGTGACCAATTTGGGCAATCATTGGTTATTATTGACACAGAACCAATTCATCCCAACCTTAATTTTTTTTTTCTTTTCGTCCCAAAGTTAATTCTTTACTATTTATTTGATTTTTACATACATCAGCAGCCAGATAACTGATCCCTTATAAATCGGAAATAATCCTCAGATCACTATGAGTATCCAACAAGCCATTTCCTTGAAAATTATTTCAGTAGGACTCTCTTTCTCTCAATGTGGTACGTCATAGGGATACACACCGCATATACATACCGGGTAGGTGTTTTCTGGCATTCATAACCAAACCAGAGACCTAACGTTTACACTCCTAATCACAGGCTTAGGAGTGTTTATAACCATGCCAGAGGTCACTCATTCATTTAATAGATCAACAACACAATTTTTTTTTTTATTTTATCTTATAATGGCCATGTGCCAAGGTGGATACTCCGTCATCAAGGATGTGTCTTTTATCATCGAAAGGTGACATTGTGATATTTTGTTTGTTTTAATAGTAAATAGATTATGGTTGAATGATCTGAAGTTTGTAACATCATGTTTAAATTGAATGTTATTTTTTAAGCAGTTAACATAATCTTCAAATTTAATTTTATTTTTAACAACAGGTTGATTAATTCCTTCTATTTTTTTAATAATTTGCTTTGAATGTCTATTGCATATATTTTAGACCTCAAAGCAACAAATTTTTTAATTATTTTACCATTAGCCTCATCTTTAAACTTACCTATTACTTTCTTATTCTTAGCATTATGTAATTTATGGTTTGGAGGATAGTCTGAAGTATCTAAGTAATCAATCATAGTTTCCATATCTTCATAGAGGTCTTCAGTATGTATAGAATAAACGAATGAGTCAGTATCTATTTACATTAGCTTAATATTTTGTCCATATTTTTCCAACATTATGTCATAATGATATCCATACATGATGTTTTTTGATATATCTAATATTGACATACCCACGTATATCGGTTTATCAAATTTTATTTTAGTCTTTTCCATATGAACGAGAGCCAAATTCTCAGAATAAATTGTACGCTCCTTAAAATTTGGTTTAGATATTAATTTTTCTAGCTTTTTAGGGTCTGTAATTAAACGCATATCAACTCTTTTTCTTATTGATTCCATAGTTTTACCAAAAATTGCGTTGTTGTAAAGCTTAAACTGATCTTTTTCAAAATCATTTAAAGCTTTCTTTCTTAAACTGGTGTTATACTCTATGTAAGATTTTACCCACGAGGAATGGTTGAATTTTAATGCTCTGTTGACTTTTACAAGCTCTATACCGTGTGACAATGCTTGAAGAAGGGTGGTATAATGAACAACATAGTTTTTTCTTTCATTGAAGTGGGCTATTAATTTGTTGTATTTTCCACATTGTTTAGACTCGGGGAGGAACGGTAGATCATTATATTCATCGTCTAAATACTCAGGGTAATTAATATCGACATCCAGAATGTAGCCTATGTCATCTGTAGGGTATAGATTGTTTAAATTTATACTTTCGGGATTGACCCACTCAAAGTTACCGGTAGGAAGAGGCTGACTCATTGCACAACCATATAAGTTATAACAATCCTGGTACGCAATGTAGGTAGTTGGTTTATTTTGGTTGTATCCTTCTAAGTACTTGTTATTTGCCTCGTGGAATCTATGAGATGCTTGCACCAATCCTCCTCTTATACCTTTCTCGATCATTAGAATCATTTCATAATCGGTCAATAATTCTAATTTCACTCACTCACACTCACATATCGGCGCTACAGTCCATGCAGGACCTTGGCCTCCTTTAACAGCTTGCTCCATTCGACTCTGTCTGCTGCAAATCTTCTCCAGCGATGTACTCCTAAAGCCTTCAGGTCTGCCTCAACATCATCAATCCATCGTAGTCGCCTTCGTCCACCTCCTGGCTTCCCGTAGAGCAGCTTTTTCGGGATTCTGCTAGGATCCATCCGCTCAACATGTCCCAACCATCTTAATCGTCCCATCTGCATATATGAGATGATATCTCCTTCCTCCAACAATTCCTGCAGTTCCTTGTTGGTTCTGATTCTCCAGGCATCTCCTGTTTTCGATCCACCGAATATTAGCCGAAAAACCTTCCTCTCCCAGACTTTCAGAACTCTTTTGTTTTCTGCTGTTAGGGTCCATGCTTCGTTACCATAAGTAACAGTCGGCCTTAACACTGTCTTGTATATCAGCAGCTTTGCCTGTCTTGAGAGGTTATTGAGCTTTAGGGCCTTTTGTATACCCCATAGGCAGCGGTTTCCAGCAGCGATTCGGGCTTTTATATCTGTCATAGTCAGATTATCCGTGGTAATTAAGCTGCCGAGGTACTTGGATTCCTGACAGGCCTGTAATCGGTACTCTCCCAGCTGTATAGTCCGCTCTTCATCATATCTTTTCGCGGTCTGCATATACAGAGTCTTCTGATGATTGATCTCCAGCCCGATTTCCTTTGCAGCCCCTTGAAACTCTTCCAGTGCACCTGCCAGAGCTTGCCTTGTTCTAGCTGAGATCAGTACATCATCCGCAAAAGCCATTTGTTGTGTTAGTCGGTTAAATATGCTACCGCCCGTATTCGTTCTCATTTTGCGAATTGCGAACTCTAAAACTAGGTTGCAAAGAAGTACCGACAGTGGGTCACCTTGGCGTCATCCTTTCCTCACTTTAAATCCTTTGGAGCATCTTCGTCCGATCTTGACTTTACAGGATGTATTTGTAAGGGTCACACCAATAAGCCGAATAAGTTTTTTTGGAATCCCTAAAGAATTTAGGCATTTTAACATGCTCTCCCTGTCGATCGTATCGTAGGCCTGCTTGAAATCGATAAATACATGGTGGAGAGTTACATTGTACTCATTTGACTTCTCGAGTATTTGCCTTATCGAAAATATGTGATCAGTGGTTGACCGACCTGGTCTAAAGCAACATTGGTACTCTCCTACTATTTTCTCTGCCCATTTTGATAGCCTTCTGGAGATCGCTATTGAGAACACTTTGTAGACGATTCCTAGGAGGGAAATTCCACGATAATTTCTACACTCGGTTCGGCTCCCCTTTTTGAATATCGGACAAACAAGTGACTCAGACCATTCCTCTGGCATTTTTTCGGAAGTCCAAACATCAAAAACAATCTGGTACACATTGCAAATGCGTGTATGCCATTTCCTCCCGGTGCCTATTTCAGGTCAGGTATCTATTTCAGGTGGAGTATCTTCCTCTATCAGGTCTTCCTCCGACAGATACTTTGAGCATGTCGAGCTGTGTGCTTGTTCTTCCACTAATAATATTTCCTCAAAGTACCTCTGCCACCTGCTTAGTACTTCCTCCTTGTCATGAAGTAGGTTACCCTGCTCATCCCTAATGGTGTCGGATCTTGGAGTGAATCCATTTTTAGATTCTTTAACACCCTTGTAGAACTTCCTTGTCTCCTTGGCCTTATAATGATCCTCTAATTTTCCGAGTCTCTCATTTTCCTTTATCCTTTTCTTTTTCCTACAGAGCTTCTTAGCATCCTTCCTCTTTTGACGGTAAAGATCAGTGGTTTGCCGTGTCACTCTTTGTAGGCACTTGAGGCGTGCTTGATTCTTCTCTTGAAAGGCTCTTTGGCACTCGTCAAACCAGTCGTTCCTAGGCTCTCTTCGCCGCCGCCCTAAGACCTCTTCAGCCGCTTTTCCAAGAACAGCCTTTACTGCCTCCCAGCGTTTTTCCGCAGATATATCCTGCCCTTCTGTTGTCATCCTAGTCCTATTCTCGCTCACACGTTCCTGGTATTAGCTTCGTATCACCTCGTCCTTCAATTTTTAAACATCATAAGATGCTACCTGTTCGCCTTGTCCACCTCTTCTTCCAGCCAGCTTTTGCCTGTACTTGGCTATGACAAGAAAGTGGTCACTATCGGCATTAGCTCCTCTGAAGCTCCGTACGTCCAGTAAGTGTGAGGCATGTCGAGATTCAATTAGAACATGATCGATTTGGTTCCTTGTCATGTTGTCGGGGGACATCCATGTTTCTTTGTGAGACTCCTTATGCTTAAATTAGGTGCTCATAATTCTGAGTCCCTTTTCCTCCGCGAAACTAACGATTCGGATACCATTGTCATTACACAGATCGTGCTTACTTTGTATGCCGATGGTGGGTCTAAACGCTGCCTCTTTTCCTATTTTAGCATTTAAGTCCCCGATTATGATCTTAGAATCATATCTAGGGAGAGCGTCGTATACATTTTCCAGGATCCCATAAAACTCATCCTTAACATCATCATCTTTTTCCTCTGTCGGTGCATGTACACTTAGGATTCTGATATTAAAGTACTTTCCTTAAATTCTTATACGACAAAATTGGTTCATCAGGTACACCATCTTCTACTCCGTTCAGAAATTTAGCTCTTCTTACATAAAAACAGTACAAGTAGGGAATGTGGCAATGTAATATTTTCGATGAAAGACTTTCTTCATTTGTAGGCTTCAAATAACATTCAAAGTCTGCGTAGACTACGTAGGGTACACGTTGACATCTCTCTACATTTTCAAACTGTACGTACGGTTTCTTCTCCGGAAGTATAATCATAACATGTTTGTTAGTATTGCATAGTTGTTTGTGAAGTATGAGTTTTTCACTAGAATAAAAATGTGTTAAACATCGCTTACACACATGTATCTTATGTTCATGCTTTGTGATTTGATGTCTAACTAGTTTTTCAAAATCAGATATGTAGATGTAATTTGACATTCCTTGTTTTTCTAGTAGCAGTAAATCCCGGTGGTCCTCTAGTTCTTCTTTAACTATCTTCAGAAGATAACCGTTAAGCTTTTCATCGAGGGCAAACACATTAATTGAAATATCATTATTTTTTCAAATGTCGATATAGCCGCAAGCGGCGTTGGGAAATTTATCTTAGAAAAGTCATACTTCCCTTCCAATGATGCATATTTTGTAATTCTTTTAGGACTCTCAGATACAAATTTTGATAGAATAGCATAAACGAAGCGTTTGCTATCATTGTTTTGAACATTAATGCATTCTTTTCTATTGCGTATTTCTTCAGGTAACGGGATATAGCTGCTCCCTCTTAGTGGGTTGTACTTGTTTATCTTCAATCGCAACCCGTTAACGGCAAATAGTGTCTATCCGCTTCCCACAAGTTGACTTTCGCTTAATTTGTTTTCAAGTTCTTCAAATAGGTTCTTCACTTTTTTCTTCTATTATACAGGCTATTCACTATAGCCTGTATCTACCAACACAGTTACATTTTTTGACTGGAAAGTTCCGTCTTTCAAATCTCCAGCTTGGTTGACCAGTTGTAATTCCGAGACCACACTTAGTTTGAGGGATCTTTCGTTGTCGAGAGAACTTTTTATTTTATGAATGACTTTTTCATTTATAGCATTCAAGAAGGACGGTAAGTTATGGTTCATCTAAGAGGGTTGCCTTCAAAATGTTGGATTAGCTCCCTTTCTTCATTCCTAAATCTTAGAAAATGTTGTCAGCCTTTTAAATATTTCCAAATATAATTGAGGTTCAAAATTATCAATTGAATATGTTAAATATTAAGAAACTTATTTCAGTAATGTTGTTTCTACCAGACCTAGCTTTAAAATGACTGCTTAGCTCGGATTCTGTTCTTATATAACAATGAGAAAATGCCTCCTGAATTTTATTAAATTATCACTGCCTTCTAAATATTTAATGTATAACCACGTTAAGGGTTTCAATGGATTTATAATAAAACATAAAAAGTTGTTGAGTAAATTACCCGTTAAGATGTTCTTTCGAACGAGCTAGCTTTAAAATGATCGCTTAGCATGGATTCTGTTCTTATATAACAATGAGCAACTTCCTCCCATAAGTATAAGTCCCATTAGACCCCCTCCATCTCTTTTGTTAATCGCTAAAGTACAATTAACTTATTGGTAATCAATAACCAATTCACTAAAGTATAAACAATTTTTCAAAAATATTAACTATTAATTTTGCTTCTTCTAGAAAAATTATTTCTAAATAATGAAAAAAATAATAAATAAAAAAAATAATTTTGATCGAAATGCCCTAGTTATATAATGAAAGTATACTTAATGAAGTACAAGAGTGTTCTTTATACACAAAATATACAAAAACTAAATTTATCCGAAAATTGTCATGTTTGTAACTTAATATAGAGTATAGAGGTCCCTTAAGACCTCCTCCATCTCCCTTGTTAATCCCAAGACGCTAGGCGAATTACCGCCCGACCATCCGGATAATACACCAGTTATACAGCACGGCATCCCCATCACGCGGCATAAGGAAGGTCACTTTCTTTAGAGGAGGATTGTCGTTAGAAGCAATTTTTGAATATTTTGTGTATAAAGAACACTCTTCTACTTCATTGAAAATGTTGTCAGCCTTTTAAATATTTCCAAATATAACAGTGATTGAGGTTCAAAATTATCAATTGAATATGTTAAATATTAAGAAACTTATTTCAGTAATGTTGTTTCTACCAGACCTAGCTTTAAAATGACTGCTTAGCTCGAATTCTGTTCTTACATAACAATGAGCAAATGCCTCCTGAATTTTATTAATTTATCACTGCCTTCTAAATATTTAATGTATAACCACGTTAAGGGTTTCAACGGATTTATAATAAAATATAAAAAGTTGCTGAGTAAATTACCCGTTAAGATGTTCTTTCGAACGAGCTAGCTTTAAAATGACCGCTTAGCTTGGATTCTGTTCTTATATAACATTGAGCAAATGCCTCCTGAATTTTATTAAATTACCACTGCCTTCTAAATATTTAATGTATAACCACGTTAAAGGTTTCAACGGATTTATAATAAAATATAAAAAGTTGATGAGAAAATTACCCGTTTTGATGTTGTTTCTAGTTCGCTGATTTTTAAAATGATCGCTTAGCATGGATTCTGTTCTTATATAACAATGAGCAAATTCCTCCTGAATTTTATATACGATTACTACCTTCTATGCATCTCCCAGCGCATACAACCACGATTTGAGGTTTCAACTGATTTATAATTATACAAAATGTTGAGTAGATTACCTGTGTCTATGTTGTCTAACTAGCTTTAAAGTTGGCCGCTTAGTTCTGATACTTACCTTATAATATAAGGTATATTATTGTTATATTATAACAATCGGACAATAGAATAAATTCAAGCTTAAATACTAAATTACATGGCTCTAATACGTAATTTCTCAGAAAATGTGATTTTCCGAGGAAATTCTTTAAAGTACAATTTACAGTTATTACATTTTTATTTATATTACAGTTATTGGTAATCAATAACCAATTCACTAAAGAATAAGCAATTGTTCAAAAATATTAACTATTAATTTTGCTTCTTCTTGAAAAATATTTCTTAATAATGAAAAAAATAATAAATAAAAAAAAATAATTTTGATCGAAATGCCCTAGTTATATAATGGAAGTATACTTAATTTTGCTTCTTCTTGAAAAATATTTCTTAATAATGAAAAAAATAATAAATAAAAAAAAATAATTTTGATCGAAATGCCCTAGTTATATAATGGAAGTATACTTAATGAATATACTAGAAGCCTGCGTAGACTACGTAGGGTACACGTTGACATCTCTCTACATTTTCAAACTACGTACATTTTGAAAATGTAGAGAGATGTCAACGTGTACCCTACGTAGTCTACGCAGACTTTGAATGTTATTTGAAGCCTACAAATGAAGAAAGTCTTTCCTCGAAAATATTACATAGCCGCATTCCCTACTCGTACTGTTTTTATGTAAGAAGAGCTAAATTTCTGAACGGAGTAGAAGATGGTATACCTGTTGAACCAATTTTGTATAGAGGTGAAAATGCAGCAAATAAGTTTGTATTTGACATGAAGAAGATAGCTGAAAAAGTGTACAAGGTATATAATAAAAACACACCAATGAGACCCCTCTCTCCTCAAGAAGAAGTTAGCTACAAGACTGCTCAAAACTGTTATATGTGTGGAGAATTCTTCAGTCTAGAAGATATCAAAGTAAAGGATCATTGTTACATTACAGGCCTTTTCAGAGGTGCCCACCAAAGTTGTAATCTTCGTTATAAGAACCCTGATTATCTTCCAGTAATTCTACATAATTTGTCAGCTTACGATGCTCACTTCATCGTTCGGGAGCTGAGATATGGTAATAAAAGGATTAACGTAATCGCAATTACTGCAGAAAATTATATTTCATTTTCAAAATTTGTAGATGGGAAATTTAGTATAAGATTTTTAGATTCCTTCAGATTGATGCCTTCTAGTCTAGAAAAACTGATAGCTAACTTACCTTCTTTTAACATATTAAATAGTTTAATACCTAACGATCGAGTTCCTTTCCTCACTAGAAAAGGCATTTTCCCCTATGAGTATGTCACGTCCCCCAAAATGTAAGAAGATACAACCCTTCCTCCAATAGATGAATTTCATAGTTCACTACAAGATTCCTCAGTTACAGAAGAGGAGTATGCCCATGCTAAAGATGTATGGAATATATTTGAATGCAAAACTTTGGGTGATTACGCAGACATTTACTTGAAGTCTGACGTAATTTTACTGGCTGAAGTATTCGAAGAATTTAGGAATTTTACGACGAGATCTCACAAATTAGATCCATGTCACTACTATACGGTTCCTGGGATGACATGGGATGCAATGCTAAGGTTTACAGGTGTTAAATTAGAATTATTGACCGATTATGAAATGATTCTAATGATCGAGAAAGGTATAAGAGGAGGATTGGTGCAGGCATCTCATAGATTCCACGAGGCAAATAACAAGTACTTAGAAGGATACAACCAAAATAAACCAACTACTTACATTCCGTACCAGGATTGTTATAAATTATATGGTTGTGCAATGAGTCAGCCTCTTCCTACCGGTAACTTCGAGTGGGTCAATCCCGAAAGCATAAATTTAAACAATCTATACCCTACAGATGACATAGGCTACATTCTGGATGTCGATATTAATTACCCTGAGTATTTAGACGATGAATATAATGATCTACCGTTCCTCCCCAAGTTTAAACAATGTGGAAAATACAACAAATTAATAGCGCACTTCAATGAAAGAAAAAACTATGTTGTTCATTATACCACCCTTCTTCAAGCATTGTCACACGGTATAGAGCTTGTAAAAGTCAACAGAGCATTAAAATTCAACCATTCCTCGTGGGTAAAATCTTACATAGAGTATAACACCAGTTTAAGAAAGAAAACTTTAAATGATTTTGAAAAAGATCAGTTTAAGCTTTACAACAACGCAGTTTTTGGTAAAACTATGGAATCAATAAGAAAAAGAGTTGATATGCGTTTAATTACAGACCCTAAAAAGCTAGAAAAATTAATATCTAAACCAAATTTTAAGGAGCGTACAATTTATTCTGAGAATTTGGCTCTCGTTCATATGGAAAAGACTAAAATAAAATTTGATAAACCGATATACGTGGGTATGTCAATATTAGATATATCAAAAAACATCATGTATGAATATCATTATGACATAATGTTGGAAAAATATGGACAAAATATTAAGCTAATGTATATTGATACTGACTCATTCGTTTATTCTATACATACTGAAGACCTCTATGAAGATATGGAAACTATGATTGATTACTTAGATACTTCATACTATCCTCCAAACCATAAATTACATAATGCTAAGAATAAGAAACTAATGGGTAAGTTTAAAGTAAGGCTAATGGTAAAAAATTAATAAATTTGTTGCTTTGAGGTCTAAAATCTATGCAATAGACATTCAAAGGAAAATTATTAAAAAAATAAAAGGAATTAATCAACCTGTTGTTAAAAATAAAATTAAATTTGAAGATTATGTTTACTGCTTAAAAAAACCGAAGTGCGTAGTCTGATGGGGGGGGGGGGGGGGTATGTGTTTGTATATGAGTTCATTTAAACAAACTACAATAAAAGATTTCTTTTTAAAAAAATAGTTTCATAATTTCTGTTATTATTATTGGTATTATGCATTATCATTATTAAGTATTTATTAAAAAAAATATGTTTAAAAAATTGCCTTCCTTCCCTTAAATTTCCTTAAATTGCCTGCCTTTTCCTTAAATTTTTATGTTTAATTTAAATTATGAAATTTAAATATTAAATACTATGTTCAATACAACACAATCTTTTCGGAGGCGGCTCAAAATTTAAAATTTTTTACACTAGACATTATGAAAATCTTCTAAATGGACCTTCTCTTCCCAGCTATTGATTTCAATGCCTACTAATGGAATTGTATCAGTAACATGTTATTTCTATTTTGCGCCGCCTCCGAAAAGATTGTGTTGTATTGAACATAGTATTTAATATTTAAATTTCATAATTTTTATTAACAATTAGCGTGTATTTGTACAAATCAAAATAAAATTATTCGTCTTATTGCACTTTTCCACTTTTTATACCATTTTCAACTTTGCTGTGTATTCATAAAAATCAGAAGGTAATTATTTCATACTTTTCAGTGAATTTATTTTTACTGGTTCCTAGGTTTCGAAGTCGGTTTAATATTTTTTTATAAAATGTTTTTTATAAGCATACAAATAGTTTTTATTTAAGAATAATCTACGTTTTTAGTTGGTATTGATCCGGTTCCGATTAACCGATTATTTCGATTAACCGAGGTAAACTCGGTCCACATCGATTCGGTTAATCGGAACCCTACTGTACTTCATTGCGTTCAGCTCGTATATCCTGTGAAAGTTCTTGACGCAATTGCGCCAGGCTCATACGCTCATCAATATTTGTTCTTCGGTTCTTTGGACTGTTCTATTTCGCATGCTTCTAGATCTACTTGTATCACGGCTCAAATTAGCTCCTTTGCGTTTTGTTGGCATTTTTCACTGTACGAAACACACATAAATAGAACTAATTGAATTACTTAATGATGAAAAACATTATAGTAATATTGTATTAAATCTTTGATAATACATACATACATATACATATACATGTAAATATTAGAATGTTTTAGTAAAGCAAAAAATTTTATTTTTCTTAATTATATCGAAAATCTATTGCTAGAAATCGTGGAAAAAATCTGTGGACGTTAGAGCTCTTAAAAGAGAATGCAATAAAAAAAATTGCCTAACTGTAATAAAAATCTAACTTTCACCGATATTTTTTACCATTTCCAACAACATTTTCCATATAAAAAAAATTTATGGATTTTATAACACATGTATAAGTATAATTTATATTTACAACACAATTGCCGGGATAACTTAACAATCAATAATTGATCAGTTATCGAGCGGGGAAAAAATTTATTAAATAACTATTAAAAAATAGAGGTTAGTGATAGAAGGGTGAAAATTTAGGGTTGTATGTATGTTTTAAAGCCACATTATATTTTAGAGATCAATATTTCTTTTTTTGTATTAAAGGCCGCAGAACAAACTAGATACTTGTATGATTTATACCTCGAACTTAATGGTGTGGCACAAGACCAATTTTCTGAAATGCAGTGGACTGTATTTGAAGGTTAAAGATGTCAAAAACAAAATAAAATTAACAATTTACATTGAGAAAAAAATAAACAAAATATTGTGTGTTAGTAGGTATTTAATATTTTTTAATTATTATTTTTTTTTTTTTTTATTGGTCCTCCCCTTCCTCGCTTTGTAGGCTATACGGGGTTTCCAGGTCCAGGGGAGAGGGTGGGGGATTGATGCCGAGTATTATTAAACTTTCCCCTGGCTCCGGGTTTTGAACTTGGTATCTTTCGGTTCTGAATCATATGTTGCCATGGGCACGCGTATTTTTTAACGCGTTTGCTCACTCGGCCATCCCGCCACCCTTTAATATTTTTAAATGACATGGCTATGCTGATTCACTGCTGGATGGTCTGTGTAGTTCTGAAGATAGGTCTGTGTTCATAGGAGACATGAGTGAGTAAAGAGAGGGTCCGGTTCCCCCCCTAGAGGTGATGAAGAGTAGAGAGGGAGCTCATAGAAGAATTATTGAGCCAATATGAAGAAGATAGGTCACATTTACTATGATACCTAACTGTTAGAGTAGTATAGCATTGATAATGCTCCACTGGCTGTAACATAAGAAGAAAATTTTAATAGCCGTGTTAATAGCCGGTGCTGCAAAGTATACATATATGAAATTCACAATCACGTTTCTGAACGAGCACAAATTCTAAAACGTATTCAATATGTGACTAGGATATCTAAACTATATAATAATATATCCTTTATAATGTTATGCTGGCCGTAACTCCAGAAAATTATTTTTGAACTTGTAAATAGAGGGTGCCACAAAGGATAAAGATATGAAAAATTACAATCACATTTCGGAACGAGCACAAATTCTAATACCTATTCAAAATGCTACTATTATATATGTAATTCTGTTTATTCTTCTTAAGTAGTAGTAAGAATATATCGTGTTCCACTGCAAGCAATGGTATTATTAAAATATTGTATTAAAAAGAAATAAGTATTTAACTTTACCGATTAGGTCACATGTATGCAATGAAAACGATTTTAAAGTCCTTATATAATTTATGCTTAAATCACAATAGAATTAACCAACCTTCCAATGGTATTGAAGTTTACAAGAATTAAAACACATGACATAAATCACAGATTTGTACCTCCCCTCCTCAAGTCACGAACAAGGTTAGAGAGAATTTGGCCTATGCTTGATAAACATTAAAATTTAAAATGAATCGAATAAACAGGGAGGTAATTATTAAACAGCATTAACTTTCCGATGTGAAAGAAGTTTGCTTCCTTACGTCTTCTACCACAATTTACTTCGTTTATGAAATTCGAAACTCTCCTGATAACTCTGAATGCATCCGCTTCTGACTTTACCTAGTTTATTCCTGTTCAATTTATTCCCATTTTCAACCTAGACCAGCTCGCCTTCGGCAAATTCGTAATTTCTTCTGTTACGATCTAACCTTTCCTTGTTCTTCTCAAAATTTTTTATAGTATTCAACAATGCTTCTTTTCTGTCTTCCTCCAGAACACATACTTTCTGAAGACCTACAGGTACAATCTCCGATCGTTCACCAAATAATAAATAAGCAGGGGAGAACTTGGGCAAAATCCGCGACTATTACCGACCATGCTCTCTTATTAGTGTCACTATTCATTTTACAGCGAATTCTATTTACTAAAATCTGATTTAGTCTCTCGTTTAAACCGTTCGATTCAGGGCAATCGACGCAAGTAAAGATCAACTGTATATCTTTTTTTTTTTTAAATATCTCTTTAGTTGTCTGGAGTTTATCCCTGTGTATTGGTCTGCTAGAATGGTTTTTAAGGTGGTTCTGTTGTGCCACCGTGTCAATTAATTTGATAAGGTCTTTCGCAGATTGACCTTTTGTATTTGAAACAAAACCATATCTCGAAAAGTGATCGACTAAAATATGCATAAATCATTTGGACGACCTATTGCCACCAAAACCCCCAACTGTGTCAATTGACATTTGATATGGCTCTGTAGCAGGGCCAAGTGTTGAAAATAATCCCAATATTCTATGTCTTTTTGTTTTATTTTCGTTGCATACAGAGCAACTTCTACAAAATTTATGGATCAGCCTATCCAGGCTTTTTTATATAATAATGAGGTCTAATCTTTTTAATTAAATGCGCGTCACCTATATGACCATAACATTCATTAACCTTCTGTATCAACTGAAGACCAAAATTTGGGATAAAAATATTCTTTGACTATTTCTAATGTTTTTAAAACTAATACCTCCTTTCTGGATTACCATTTTAGAGTTCTGAATTTCATTTTTATTTCTTTTCTGATCATCCAATATTTCTTCCATTGTAACCATATTCACAATCTGTAATATGTCTTCTCCATTTTCGAAATTTTCTAAAACCGGGTTTCTGGACAAAGAATTTGCTTCTACATTTTCATTACCTCGAGAGTAATTAATCTTGAAATTATATTGGGCTAAGTAAAACATAAGATCATCAAGAGGTTCGTCAGTTCTAGCCTTCAATCTTAAAGTCTCAAGAGGTTTATGGTCCGAAACAACCGTAAATGCTTTGCCAATCAACCAGTGCTGCCAATAAACTATTGCCTTCTTAATCGCAAGGCATTCTAAATAGATAGCTCTTTGCTTCTTTTGAGTGGGGCTCAGTTTTTTTGAAAAGTAAGCTACTGGATGTTGCATACCGTCTTCTTGAGGTTGTTTTAATACTGCTTCCAAACCAATCCCAGAAGCATCTGTGAAGATCTAGACATCCTTATCGTGATCGAAAATAGCTAAAATTGAACCGGAACATAGATATTGTTTTATTTCGCAACACGTTTCTTCGCATAAGTCATTCCATTCGAATTTAACATTGTTTTTCAATAAGTTATAAAGTGGTTGAAGCTTCTGTACAGCATTCTCAATATATTTGTAATAAAAATTTATCTTGCCAAAATATTGCCTTACGTTTTTTTTGTTCTGTGGTCTCTCAAAGTTCATAATAGCAACTAAATTATCTTTATATGGTCTAATTTTGTTTTTCTCAATGACATGGCCTAAATATTTGACTGAATTTTTCGCTAAAGTACATTTCATTAAGTTTACTTTAAATCCCTCGCCCTTAATTGCATTTAATAAAAATTCTATATGCACCAAATGTTCTTCAAAATTTTTAGAAAAAACCAGTATATCATCTATGTAATTAAAACAAAATTGATTCAAACCAGTTCTTCTAAGAATGTTCGCTAGAACTCGCTGAAATATTGAAGACGACACCTTCAACCCGAAAGGTAAACGAGTTTTTTTTTTTTCTTAATTTTTATTTAAGCAGTTTATCTTTTTTCTTTAATTTTATTTCATAGGAATTTAAGTTGATTTAATTTATCTTTATTTCTTTACTTTATTTGGCCCTTATATTACAATTTCGGGGATAAATGTTATTTATAAGTTTTATTCCTTCTCGATCGATATATATATTTGTTAACATTTGGAAGGGCTTTTTATTTTATCTATTATCTTTTTTGATTTTTTTCCAACAGGCATACATGCAGAAATGTTCTTGAGTTTTATTTCTTGGCCAACTTTTCCAGGAACAGGGTCAAAAATGATTTTGCCGGAACAAAAAGAAAACTTTTTCATTTTTCAGAAAACTACAGCGATATTATATTCTACTGATTTTTATCGTTACTAGCTCGGGTGCCCGGCTTCGCTCCGGTAGTCGTGTGGTAGTTTTAATAAAAGAAAAACTTTAGAATTTAAGGAAATATAGAACAAAATTAGCACTTTCTTGAAACTTTTAACATGGTATCAATATTAAGATTCGACATCTACAGAGTCCGCCCAAATAAGGAACCCTATATACTTTAAAGGGGGTTGAAAATATGAATGAACAATTAATTTTGCTACAACTTTGTCTAGTCATGCATCGTTTTTTATGGTTTCTGTGATTCTGAATTCTATAAGCCCATTCCAAGCAGTCAGCAGATAATAAGTTATTAGATTATGGTTGAAAAATCTATTAGTTAAAAAACTATATTTCGATTACAACTCAAGCGCCGACTACTGTGATGGTCCTATTAGATCCAGAAGTTTAGAAACTACCGAAGATTCATAGTAACTTTTTTTTTAAGACCTTTCTTCCAGATTCAATCCCCCAATAATTTGGTCGGACTCTCCACCTAATATTACAAAGTGAAAATCAAAATATCATGAGGGCACAATTTTTTCATCATATTTCTTTTTATCCTGAACTATGAGGGGTGATAAAATCTTATTGAAAAAATGCTGTAATTGGAGTTAGTCACTTTGTCAACTGGAATGCTCATCATACATAGTAATAAAACCATTTTTCATAATTACATACAATAAGAACACTTCAAACATTTTATTTTCGATTTATAATCAGTCAATTCAGCTCCTCCTTTTTGTTTTATGTCTGTTTTTATTCGCTCACTGTACTACTCAAAAATGTTTACTCATATTGCATTAAATTTACTTATACATTATATATTATATATTGATTAAATATAATGAGTTAATCAATTAACCTTCTTATGAGAAAATTAATTTTGTAAGGTATCTAGTCGGTTTTCTAATTGATATGTAAAATCATTATTTTATTTTGAAAGGAAAGGTGAAATTAATTATTTTCGCTTGATTTTTTTGTAATTTAAAAAGAACAGCTGAAAAAATATATTACCTTAACAAACTGAACTGAATGAATGAACAATAAACATTGGGTGAAACGCACCCTAGCGCTTCCTGTTAGCCTGGAGCTCGAACTAAATTTTTCATTCATAAACTCGTATCTCAATCTCAAGTAGGCTCATTACATGGTGCGAGAGGCTTAAAATTCCAGTCCTTTTCTCTTCAATTTTACACCCTTAAGAGAAAAACAGAAACCTTCTTCTCCGTTAGGGGTTATATAGCAACACGCTGACATAACTTCCTTAATCCCACGTGGAGTCGTTTTTGAGCCTTTTCGGCACGCACATTATACACTTTGCTTTATAATATATATTGATTAAAATCTATTTTTGTAAATTTATTTAAGGTAATGTATAAGGCTTGTTCCAACAAGCACTTAAAACGCCTCAATAACTAACAGACTGCTCATTTTCTCCTCCTCTCTTTTGATTCTGAATTTGATTAGTTGATTTTTCCAATCGATACATCGAACGTTAAACGAGTATTGAGCTTTGCTTAAAATCAACCAATCAAATTTATAATAAAAAAATCTGGTGCGTGCTCGCAACACACAACTTTCACTTACCAACTTACTTATATTAGAAATTAATGCGTTTTGTTAATTACCACTTCTCGAACAGAACGGCTTTAATAATGAACAATGGTCTGTCATTAAAGGCGTACTCCGCATGCGTGGGCTCAACGAGTTTTATGAGTTGACTGAATATTTTTCTTTTTTTCTCCTCTTTAGTTTACTTTATTATTATCATATCTCATATTTAGCCATTTCTTATTTTTATGCGCAACGAGAGACAGTTTATTTCTCCATATAAACAAAAACAAAGGTACTTTATAGAAAACAAAAAAAAAAGGCCCCATCCCCCCCACAAAAAAAAGCCCCCTCAGAACATTTTAATAATGATAAAGCTTACCTGATATTAAAGAACACATAATTTTCATTAAATATGACGAATTTGATAAAAATCGTTATAGCCGTTTTTGATATAATCGAAAAAAAGTAAAAATTGGAAAAAAATTATGAAATAAAGTGCCCGCTCCGTTTGACCAATTTTGATGAAATGTTGGCTATTACATCTTTGGCATATACATACATCAAATAACCAGTTTGATCAAAATCGTTAAAGCCTTTTTTGAGTAAATAAAAAAAACACGTGAAAATGATACACAATTTATTAAGTAAAGTCCCCCCTCCAGTTGATCAATTTGGATGAAATTTTTACAAACATATTTCGGGCATATAAATAGATCAAATACTCAGTTTAATCAAAATCGTTAGAGCCTTTTTGAGAAAATCGAAAAAACTTAAAAAGTCATTAAATAAAGTACCCCCTCCCTTTGAGCAATTTTGATGAAATTTTTGCTGTCCCATCGCGGGCATATACATACACTAAATACCCAATTTCAGGTTCGCACGGTTTATAGTTTTTGAGCTAGTCTATTCACACACACACACACAGACACACAGACACACAGACCATTTCGCGGGACTTGGTTAATTGGACTCAGGGGACCCCAAAACGTGTATTTCCGTTGAAAACCGGAAGTCAAAATTTTTCACGATCGCAATACTTCCACTTACTATATATTTCATATATAGGTAAGTGAAAGTAAAAATGGGGAAAGACATGAGCAGTCTGTTACTTATCAACGTGTTTTAATAGTTTGTTGGATTATACTATGTTATGTTATATAAGTCATAATTAAATATTTTGAGCGATAATTAATTATTTTCATGTTTATTCCCGATAACTTTTTAAATTAATTAAGAACCAAAAAAGTTTTTAATGGGACCACCTCTGAAAAATCCTCTACAAGATGCAAAGGGTCTCTGCTGATGAATTTGTTGGTATTACATCCCAGTTTGACCTGTCGTTCGTACACAAACTTTCAGTTAAGGGTTAACTTAGTTAACTTTCAGTTAAGATAGATACCTCATTATGTAAAACTTCATTAAAAATCACATCTTTTATATTACATCTGTTGCATGTTGCAAACGTATTTAAACTATTAGTTGTCAATTAGTGATTTAAATAGTGCGCTATAATTTTGCAAATGGAGCGCTTTTTCGAAATTTTATTTTTTTATAATATCCTTATATTTCAAAATCACCTCTTTGATGACTTTAGGATTAACTTGCCCATGTCTGCCGCTCACTGGGTACATGATGACAACTAAACGTGAGACACTTAAATATGTAAAGAATCAACACAGACACTCAGATTGTTGTAACTTCACAACTGTTGTGGCTGTAAGATAAGCTGTTGGACTAACTTGAAATATACAAAACACGAGCTTCAATCTTGCTTCAGCAGCAAGTAGAGTTAATATTGCGGTGTACACTTCTCGTATACGGCAGAATCTAGGCCGGAAAAAAACCGGAGACTCGATAATAATATCAATCAATAAATATAATCTCAATTACAGTACTATTACCATTTATTTTATTGTTTCTTTATCATCCTTTAATCTTAATTATACAAACAATAATTATAGGGTATAAATGTCTTTGTATCACTCTGGACTTAGGAGCCCTGATGAAGATTGAAGACAAGTTGGATCAAAACGTTGGCTTTCCAAAATAAAAAAAGTTTCAACAAAAAATCCTGATAATCATTTTAACCTATCGTAAAGAATAACAGTTGACTCCCTCTCACTTCTATATTATCGACAGCTTATCTGGTTGGCACTCTCTGTATCACTCTAAGTCTCTGGTCTGGATCGGTCTCTGCCATCTCTGACGTTATCATAGACTTAGCACCGCATCTCCTCTCAGCTCTCTCTGGAAAGCTGGACTTCCTGCATCTCAGCCCGAACACTCGTCTCATTCTTCGACAGTTTGGCTCTCTCTCCAACCTCTCTCTCCTCTCTTTTCTTCATCCATATAAATCGTCTTTCCCCCACTCTCTTCAGACTTCTTTTGATTGGCTAGTCTATCAAAAAATTCCCTTCTTTGCTTTCTTTCTTGTATTTTCCAGCGGCATATTTGCCTGTCCAAAAATGGGGTTTATGGCCACAAACTTCTCCAATGGGATATAAGAATCTTTCTAGGTATTTTCCTTGGTGGGTGTCGCAGGGGTGGAAGCAACAACTTCCAAGGCAGTATTCCCAAGCCCTTGCCGCCATCAGGTGATAGAGACCACTGGGTATTTTTACATAAGTTTACTTTATAAACTATCACTTTAAATTATTAATTTAATCATTTTCCGAGGTTAACCACCTTGCATTAATTATATAGTATTTTTAAATATTTTATTTTTGAAGAGAACAGATTGGACTTGGCCCAAAGTCGACCAATGTCTCCGGTGTGACATGCACGGTACGCTAACAACTGCACCACCGATCTCTCTTTCAAGTGGTTCCGCTTTTGTGTGATTAATAAAAAATATGATTTTTCAATTATTTATCCTTTGCGGTACTCCCTATTAACGAGATCAAAAATTATTTTCTTTAGTTACAGCGAGCAGTACACTATAAATTGTATACTATTAGATTAGTAAGGTATCATAGTAGGATGCTGGATTGGTTTTAGAATTTTAGCTCGTTCCGGAACGTGATTGTGATTTTTCAATTATTTATCCTTCGCTATTAACGAGATCGAAATTTTTTTTCTCGAGTTACAGAGTGCAGAACATTATAAATCGTATTCTATTCTATTGAGATATCATAGAAGCATGTTGAATAGGTTTTAGAATTTTTGCTCGTTACGGAACGTGATTGTGAATTGTCAATTTTATCGGCATAGTAATTAATGTTTCCAATTGTACTTGTAAGGTCTTCATCTTTCAATTGTTTTTCTATCTGTGTCCGTTGTCCTTTACAGACAGATCTTTGTCTGATTAGTTTTTGATTGTATATCAAATTTGCTGATTGTATATCTATGTAATTTTCTTATGTACTCTTGTAATAACCATATGCTTAAAATCCTGTTATGACTTGCCTGTTGGACGTTTGGTTTCAACAAGTTCGTATATAACTTCCGGAAGTGTTGAGTCATCTATTGGTCGGTTTCCATGGTGACGGTGAGTGAAGTAATCATGTACCGTGCACTGTGGGTAATATAACCTTCCTTAGTTACTGAAGAAGGGACGAGAACTAAGCTCGTTAGCCGTCGCTGTAGCGCATTGCAGCGCATGTTATTCAACTGATCACCACATTTCACTGTGCAAAAGCTTTCTTAGCACTTCACCCCGAGAGAGATACTTAATTGCCACAACTAAAAAATTGTGCATATCATGCCTGCAGATTGGGCACAAGGGTACTTGTCTAAATAAGGCAGCTTGTAGTAAATGTAATTCTAAGGGTCATCATACTCTGTTGCATTTTAGGGCCGAGGATTCGCCTAGTCTCTCTTCCACCTTACCCAAGGTTCAGTCTTACCAAGGAAATGAGCCAACTACGAAGGGGATATCCCATCTTGCAAATCCACCTTCTTCGTTATGCCTGTCTTCCCAGCCTGTTGATTCTCACGGTGGGAGGGCTTCATCCGTTTTAATGGCCAATTGCTTAGTAGGACTACAAGTTAGTCCCACACAATATATTGTTGTACGTGCGCTCTTAGATACCGCCTCCCATGTGTCATTCATAACTGAGCATTGCGCTCAGGTACTTAAGTGTAGGCGATTGCCTAGGCGGAAAATCATAAGAGGCATTGGCCAAGTAGCAACCACTTCTGTAGGTGCTACCAGCTTAGCTGTTGCTACCCTAACTGGGGATGTAGTAGTTTCAAACCATTTGTTTAGTATCTTGCCCAAAATTACGAGTGATTCACCTCGGGTTCCCATGGCTCCGGAAATTAAAAATAAGGTTAAGAGCTTGCTTCTGGCTGACCGTAACTTTGATGCTCCCGCTCCCATTGATAGCTTGCTAGGAGCCGATCTCACAGCATGTGTGCTCACTGGAGCTATCCAATACTTAGGGGATGGCTATCCAGTTGCTGTCTCCACTTTATTTGGATTTGTATTAATGGGAAATACTCCCACTGCTGCTAACGACGGTCGTCAAGGTGAGGTTGATGTAAATTTCTGCAGCTCTCTAGTTGCTATGATATATATCATATGATATATGAGCATATGATATATGAGATGATATATTAAGTTCTTCTGTTGTTCAAAGGTTTTGGGCCCTAGAGGAGCCTCCCCAATGTACCAAACTATCCCCTGATGAAATATACTGCGAAGAGTTATTAAGGCTACTACCGTAAGGTTAAGCTCTGGACGGTTTCAGGTGAGATTGCCGCATCAGCCGCCGCTGATTATAAACAAGACGACAAGAACCATTCATTCGCTTATCGATGGTCAGTCAGCGTTTTTTAAGCCGCCCAGACATGAAATAGCGCTGCCACCATATGTACAGTCAGCAGATGTGAAGCTATCGCTATACTTGTTATCTATTTGAAAGGATGCCGCCCCGACATTGAAGAGTGCCGTTGATAATGTTTTTCGAGGATTGATAACAATATTTATCATCTGCCCGGGTGCGATTATGTCATACCTTTCGAGCTCCTCTTCGTTTAAAGGGATGATGCAACGAGTTGCTAAGTATCGTCTTTTGAATTCATTGTATCGTATACAAGCTTAGTAAAAGCGAGAGGTTTCTGCCCCCACTTCCCCTCACCACATACATAAGCCTTCGTCATAGTCCTAGTACTGATAAACCAGTTTAATATGGGACGACTAACTAGTAAGAACATGAGGTATGAGGCCGACCGACTGTCCACATTCGTCGGTTGGAATTCATGGAGTGCATTGAAACTAGCAGCAGCCGGATTTTATTATTTGAAAAACTCAGATCGGTAGATGTGTCCTTTTTGTGGAGTAATATTACACGAATGGTTGGAACATGACGATCCTCTTGTAGATCACAAGAAATGGTCTAAATATTGTCCCTTTATTGAGTACTTGGAACAACTAGAGAAGCTACCAATGATAATAGATGACGTATGTGATAAAAAAGAAGAGGAAAACACCTGTGGGTGTTGCTGACATGCACAAGCGGTTTAAACGGTTTATTCAGCAAATTTACCATTTAAAAAACCAAATCGATTTATATGCAATAAAAAGAAACGAAATAAATCAACTAATTAAAAAAATAGAAAAACTTCATGTTTCTCCTCCCCTCTGTTGGACCTTTTAGTCGCAACGTTGAGGCCTTGGAAGATAGTTGTGCCGCGTCGATTGGAACTGGTGACCGACTACTCCATCACCAGTAGCAAAGTAGTGCGAGTCGGTCTTTGCGATTTGTACTCACTGTCGCGGTCATCGACAAGAAAACTGCAGTGTATGTGGATATGGAAGAATGGAGATTCATCGCCGACCAGATTCCAAGGATGTTATCTCTTTTGCAAAGCAGGCCCAAGAAAGTGGAGGTTGAAGACCGAGTAAGGTGTAAAAATGTGTATTGTACACTTTCCAAGAGGGGAGGGAACAGAGTTATGAAAATAGAACAGGTTGTTATTTATTTCGCAATGTTTAATCAGAGTTTGCCAACCCTTCATCTCGATTCGACATGTTTTAGCAGAAATGAAACGGCAAAGCTTTGTAAAGACGTTAAGAACATCAACAGCTCATTGGAATTGATAACCAAAATGGCTGAACTCTATAAGAAACATGAAGAAGGTCAACTGACTTTTTCTTTTCCACGGTCTGTGGAACCAACATCGATGGACTTTAATATTAATACTGATACTCTTTATAATTTATTAAATGAACTCAAGAAAAGACCTTTATGATTTGTAATTTGTGCAATAAATAATATTTCTTTATATACTTTTTTTATTTCTTGAACCCTTCCCTAATTAAAAATGAGAATAAAGGTAAATAAATAAATAAAAAAAATTTTTGCTTTTTACATAGTTTATTTGAAATAATACATGGTATAAATTACAGATATTATAGTATAATTAATAATTAGTATATTCATTGAGGTAAGACAGTCTTCGCTTCTGGATAAATTCCTCGTCCTCTTGCCACTCCTCAGGTGAATTTTCCAAGATGTAGTCTAATGTATAGTCGAAAAGGTACAAAAGTAATGATCGAGGTAAAGCTCTCAATTCTTCTGTTGTTAAAGTTTCGTTTCCTTCATCTCCCAAACGACGTATTGCTGACTCCATTTTATCCATCATACTGATAAGGTACTTCCTAGGAGGTATTTATAAATACTCCTCCTCCTCCTGGAACCACAAACACTTTGGACTATTTTTTTTATGGTATCTGAGAGGGTTGACTAATGATGTGCTGTCGAATACCAGTCCACAGTATACACATTCAACTCTATCCTTGACTCCTCGAATAAATCCAGCATATGAGAGTAGATGATGAGGTTTACCAATATTCTTAAATGTTTGCCTTCTTATCTCTTCTTTTATTAAATTTACAGCTTCAGAATTTTTTCTGACCCATGTGGCCAGACGATGGGCTTGATTTAATGAGCAAACAAGTGAAGTAATGGAAAGCTATCTGTTCATTATTTAACTGTTTCAAGTTTGGACAGCCGAAATCATGAAGATCATAGACAGGTCTATCGATGAGTTCTTCTATAAAATTGCACTTTTCCATTCCCTTTCCCCATAATAGGTCATAGTCTTCAGCAACATATACTAATAAATTCTTCATATCTTCATATACTACATCGCCATAGGTCCAGTTTAATCCGTGAATATTTTTCATTACCCAGATGTTCGTCCGTGCTTTAGCCAGTTCTTCACTCGCACCCTGAGGCGGTTTGAAAAACCTATGCCATGATGAACCATGACTAACAGAGACTAAAGATAGTTCTTTAACGATTAATGAATTGGAGGCTGATCGATAGCCTTGAAAATCAATGACCTCTGAATGCATCATGTGTGTCATAGTCAAAGTCCTGCAGTGGAGTGATTTCGTTTCGGTTTTAAATAATTAAATTAATCTGCAGCCAAACGTGTGCAGAGATCCAGTACATTTTGCGGACTAAACCGGTTCCCACTTCATATTCCACAAAATTATCATGAAGAATGGGGCAGTATGCCTTAGTATTAGGCGGATAGTTCTCACTCGCGTCTAGTTGAACGCGAATATCAATAGTCGTACTTTTTATTTCTTCAGATTTTTTAGAACAATGTATAACGACTATAGGTGCGAGGGTCTCAAAATCGGATCGTGATAGCAGAGGTTGAGAATGTCTATTACCATATGAAACTCATTATACATTTCGTAGAGAAGGGCGACTTTTCCTTGTGCAAAATCTAAATTCTAATGATCATAAGGATAATGTTCACTATTCAGATAGAGTTTCAAATTTTTCTATTTACAACTATCAAACTGAGTGTTATCTTTGGTTGCGTTTCTCGTTCGATCAGTCTGGAATGCGATAACATACCGCGGCGTTTCTAAATTTGTCGATGTTTTGACAGTCCAATTTTCTTGCTGCGAAGTAGGTAAATTTGGGTATTCATAAAGATCCCATGATCTGAACGGTATAGTAATTATCTTGTTTTTCTCTACCATTTTCAACAACCTCAGTCGTTCTTGATCGGAAACACGAACATGTGGCATCCTCCATACCACTTTATCTAATTTTATTTGTACGTCATCGCTACCCTTTATGCAGTTTAAGCCCGTACTCGATCTGATCAAAACGATTTCTTGCTTAAGATAAATTAAAATTTTGCAATAGTCCTCACATATCCCTGAGAGAATATCTAGTGGCAGGCATCAGCTAAAAAATCCGTCTTTATCGATTGAAAGAGTTTTATCGATGCCAGGTATTATCCACCCCGAATTTTCAAGACCTTTTACTTGATTAGGTGAAAACATAACCTTTTTAGGTGAAAACCTGAAGCATAACCTTTAAGCGTTGCAGTTATTCCTTGGTTTCTGACTCTATCAACTTCAATGCCATTTAATTCTATCTGATCTCATCAAACAAAAACGCAAACGCGTTATTAGTCAATTTTGAAGTAGTTCCTGGAGTACCGTCTTTTTTTAAAATTCGTCCTTCAATGTAAATAAAACTTAAAGAAGGAAATGTATAAATATCTTGTTGATAGATCGGAATTCTGATTTCAACAGACTTGTTAAAAGTGTTGCCTGCATACGGGTGATGCGAACGATATTGAAATTGTGTAAGTGAGTCATCAAATTTCACGTCTGATGTTATGTTTAATATATTATTCATGTTTTTATTTTTAACCGAAAACCACACGGTTTTAAAAAGTTTGCAGGTGTTAACCACCTTGATGATTTAGGTTTACTAAATCTTAAAGGGATCTGACATCTCCTTTTTAGCCAGCTAGATTTCGGTCAAGATTATCTCTGGTAAAATCAATCCCCATTTTTCTTTAAATGTAATCTTATAGTAATTGTTTCTCCTCTAAAATCAATAAGCTCGCCGTTCTGATCTACTAAACGAACAGTAATATTGTCAACAGTCCTCACGTTAGTAGGATAGTAAATGACTGGATTCGGGGTTTCGATGATTTTATTTCCTGGTTCTACTGCAGGAAAGAATTGATGTATACTATGATCCGGATCTCCATTCATGAAAGACCCCGACGCGATGTTACAATGAATCGAAATAGTATTTACACTAAGAATTTTCACAATGTCGTTTGATTCATTATACTGATGCCCTGGGTTAATGACTTGTTCGGGGCTAGTAAAACCCAATAGCGGGCCTATGCAATGTGGTTTGCCTTGACAGTTGAAAAAAACCTGCTTAGACGATCTAATTTCAGGCTTTAGGGTACTTGGATTTCCTCTGAGTACAAGTCCAGCACCCGGATCAAGGTGCTGGACTTGCTAAGTGATTTCATCGCTTAGAAAAGATTGTATAGCATCGATATCATACGATCCTTCAGGTATTTGAATGGCCAGATCACCGAAATAAAACATGTGTTTCCTGCATTATGTTTGGAATAGTATTTATTATATGTGTCAAAAGATAACAACCCGATTGTACAATCCGACCCTAATCCTAGAGGAGGTAGGAAGTTTGCATGAAGAATGCTAGAATTGCCTGTAAACGTTACTGTGTAGCTCATGATTATCAATGATCAAAATTTATGAAAAACATCGGCTAAATACTTTAAGCAAAGGTGTCCACAAACCGGAGTATTCCACTTTTGATAGCGATGGCGGTTATATAATAATTGGCAACCTTTGAAAAAATCTAACAATTGAGGAGGAGGTTTTAAATTTCCAAAAGGATCAAAGTATTTCACTAAATTTTTTTTTTTTTTGCATAACAGACCCAATGAGAACCAGGTTCTGAACTTGTATTTAAATTTACAATAGCCGACTCGAGTTTTTTTGTATATTTTGGAAGATTATCATAAACACTCCACGAAAATTTGGAACATTTAAAACTTTTGCTAAATGATTCAATTCCAAATCGGTCAATGGTTTATTTGGTTGTCATATTTTTCTTGGTCTTTTTTGTCGGATTATAAATAGATCGTAACCATTCTTATACGGTTTCAAATAAAGTCCGTTTCCAATTTTTTGACCTTCCATGGCAAAATTATGCCTCTTTTGCTCATCCCATTTTAGTTTGGCTTCTTTAGCTTCATGGATCGCCTTGGCTACACTCGCGGCACCCCCTGCTAAATAGCCCACAGCGGAAAGTCCTGCCATCAATGGTACAAAAAAATGGAGAAAACCGCCCTGTTTTGGCAGCGGAAGAACTCTTGGCGGTAATGGTTTCGCCTTACCACGTAGATGCATTTTAGCTTTTTTATATGCCGCTTTTGATGCATTGAGAATAGATGATACATCATCTACTTTTGACGATTTAACCAAATCTTTAAAACTAATCTTCTTCTTTTTCTTTTGATTCTGCCCCGAATCAATTTTCCTTTTTGCTTTCATGGCATTCGTAACTAAGCAAGCCGCGGCTTTTTCTCCCCATGACGAATCTGGAGCTTTAACCCGTTTCCAAGTATTATCAGCAAGAATCTTGTTTACGACTCTCCATATCCTAATTTATGCTATAAGCTATATCGTGTTCTTTTCAAGCTCTATCAAGCTCGTTTATTCCGCTATCACCTCTAGCTACGCGTTTTTCAAGTTTCGTACCGGGATCGCAATATTGATATCCTGGAAGGTGCAATTCAATTGGCAACCTATTGATAAGACTGTTCAGCAAGTCTCTGCCTCTGCGAGCCTTGTGACTCATACTGTAATCAGAAAATGAAACAATCGGGTATATATAGCCGTCTTGATGTTGTTTGCATTCAGAATGAAATTAGTTAAACAAGTACAATGTTTCCCTACTACCAACTTTTCCCTAGTTAAAGGACAATCGGAGGAGAGGCATAGTTCATTATTAACAAACACTATCCGAGCCTCGATATGTGGTCCGAGCGGATGTGGAAAGACCAATATGATGATTGGATTGCTATTAAACCCTAACGGCTTAAAGTTTAAAATGTGTATCTGTTTGGAAAAACTTTACATCAACCTAAATACCAGTATTTAAAAAGCGTCATAAATCTTGTTCCTGAAATAAAATTATATGAATATGAATTTGCCTCAAAAAGTCTAATCAAATTCGGTCTGCATATTTGATGATGTCACCATGGAAGATCAGGATATAATTAAGCGATACTTTAGTTATGGCCGTCATATGAACCTCGATTGCTTTTATTTAACACAAAGTTATGTTTGTATCCCGAGACATCTTATCAGGTGTAATTTTAACTTTTTAATAGTTTTTCCTCAACATGAATTAAATTTAAAACATATTTATGATGAACATGTAAGCATGCCAGATTTAAGTTTTACTCTTTTTAAAGACATGTGCTCGTTATGCTGGAAAGAAACGTCTGGCTATCTCGTTATTGATAAAAGAAGGGGTATAAACGATGGACGTTTTAGAAAAGGAATCGAGACATACATTGTAGATATATAAAAAGCGATCTCGGCAGTAATTATCATTAACAATCATGGACCCGAAAGTCACCCGTGAAATAATAAAAACAAGTGAGATTTTGAAAAACAAATGTCGAGCATTGAAGCGTAACATCCATGATATTGAAACGGGTCGTCAAGAATTTTTTACACCCGTGCTTCAACCTTTAGAAGACATTAAACATTCATTAAAATCAAGCCGGGACTGACTTCCAGAGAAAGTGTTAATAAGCGGGACGAATCGCCAGATAAAAACGAGTCTGCTAGTATTTACCGAAAATCAACTTTATTGCCGAAAACAACGCCTCACTACAAAAGAGCTAGACCGTTATCTAGTTTTTCCTTTCCCGTATTATCATCTGAAGAATACGAGAACGAGTATGTGACTGACGAACCACTATCAGAGCTAGTCAAAGAATACGCTAAAACTCCACAAGGAGAAGCCGAATTGAAGGATCATCTCGCCGAATTTGGAAACCTGCTAAGGGAATACTTGGATATGATTTTAAATAAAGACGATGAGGTGTACGACGATCGTTATGGAATTAGAGTCATGCCTTTAGGGGGATTAGCTATTGGAGATTCGACAAACGTTCGGCTGTTTCCAAACAGCGACGATATTTCTATAAACAACATAGAGTATGAAGGAACTCCGGGATTGTTGCAGCTACTCTACTTGAAAAACCCAAAGGATTATAACGAGACCGACTTGGAAAATTATAAGAATATTTCAATACCGACCAATGCACACAGGAGAGGCTATAGCGAAGAACGGGATATTTAGAAACAGATCTGACAAATATAGAAATGTAATATCTAAGTTATTTCCACCTGAAACCTTAAAACTCCATCCCCCTTCCTCAGCTCCGAGAATGAAGCTCCGCTCTCACAAACGGGGCACTGGTCTTATGAGAGCCGATAAACCTCTGTATGAGTATTGGAACGATCCAAATGAGATAGTAAATCGTCTGAAGCTATTAATGACTTCCGCTCATGCTGGTCATGAAGGACACCAAAACGAAATAGAATCAATAATTGAAGTGCTACGAGAAAAAAATATTATATATTAAAGACCATATATAGCTAGGTTTAGTATAAACAAGTTCGGATCTCACATGTCATTAAAGCACTCCAAGTATAAAAAAAAATATTTTCCGTTAAGCATATAGAAGTCTGTAAAGGATATCGATGCACGCAATTTACGAATAATCAATGTTGCCAACCCAATCGCAACTCATGACGCTGCTAATGAAGTGTATTGTGGTACGCTAGCGGCTACTTACACTGATTTAAACAATTGGACTGATAATTGGATTGATGGAAAAAGAAAAAGACTTGTCAACTTTGCACCACCTATAAATAAACAGGATGTTGTTACCAAAGAATTTTTAAACAGCGTTGCTATAACCTTGGTTAAAGGTATATATGACTCTCTTGATAAGAGAATAACAAACGTAGCTGAACCTGAGAAGGAATCTGATGTGGTCACACTTGGTTACCTAAACAAAGTACTTGATAAGAAATAGATGGATTCATCAATAATTAAAAGAACTGTTGTAAATGAATTACATAAGCAGCTCGCAAGAAATATCCTAGGAGAAAGACAGTTTTGAAAGGAATAAATGACTTGTAACAAATAGATTTAGTAGAGATGATACCTTATTCTCGAAAAAATAAAGGGTACAAATATTTATCAACAGTTATAGACTGCTTTGCTAAATATGCATGGGCCGTACCAATAAAGAAAAAATCTGCTGAAGATGTTACTAAGGCGATGGAGAGCGTTTGTCTTTCGAGGAGACAAATTCCAAAAAATATTCAAAGTGATCAGGGAAAGGAGTTTTACAATTCCAAGTTTAAATCTCTAATGAAAAAATATTGTATTAATTATTATTCCTCCTTTTCTAGTATGAAAGCTTCCATTGTAGAAAGGTTTAATAGAACATTAAAAGGGAAAATGTGGAAAGCCTTCAGTATGCAAGGAAATTACAAATTTTTAGATATCCTACCTCAGATTTTACACAACCTACCTACTCATCATTTCATACAACAATTGGTATGAAACCAATTGATGCTTGTAATAAAAAATCGGAAAAATTCTTGCTAAACAATGTGTATTCTTCTTTTCGGACTAAAGTGAGAAAGCAGAAGTTTGAAGAGGACGATTTTGTAAGGATATCTAAACAAAAAACAACATTTTCAAAAGGTTACAAGCCAAATTGGTCAAGTGAAATATTTAAAGTAGTCAAGATTCAGAAGACGGATCCATATACATATTTACTTGAAGATCTAAAAGGTCAACCTATCAGTGGCTCATTTTATGCTGAAGTGCTACAAAAAGTAAAATATCCAGATTTATACCTTGTAGAAAAAGTTTTAAAAAGAAAAGGAAATCAACTGTATGTGAAGTGGTTTGGATTATAGGAAAAAATGGATTAACAAGAACGATATTGTGTAAACAAGTTTAATCATACATTCTGTTTTTATTACAATAAATTTTTTTGTTTACAAAAGATCAATGTTTCTTTCTTATTTACCTCTATATAATATTATATAGATGTTTATATCTAACATACAAAATTAAGATAACATTTTTTTTTACAAAGGTTACCATTAACATAATCAATATTTAAAGACACTAAAAAGTATATAAAACATAACTACTTTAACCAACTATGTATAACTATTTTAACTATTACATATAAATAAAAATATTTCATGGTGACAATTTTTTTAATTATATAATTTATGAAACAAAATAAATGGGAAGGAATCAAAACGCTATGTCTTTAGATTATTTGTCCTTTGTTGTTTTATTACTCATCGAAACTATAATGACCATAAGGGAGTGTGTGCACTCCGTCGCTTAATGTACACCTTTTATCATCAAGGCTCTAAGGGTAGAGGCTAATTATCGGTGATGGAAATTGGATGAGGCCAAAAATAGGGGGTAGGTGCAGGTGCGGGAATAATATTAAAAGTCGGTGTAACCCCTCTTACCCACTCCCTTAACCCTAATTTATGGCTTGAGTTATCATACCTCGAAAGCATACAAATTGAACGAGAGCGGAGTGTTAGGCAGTATAAAAATTGCCAATTAGATCGAAAGAGGAAAAAGGACTCCTTGAATCTTAATAATAAAAAAAAAAATCTGGTGCGTGCTCGCAACACACAACTTTCACTTACAAACTTACTTAGATTAGAAATTAATGCGTTTTGTTAATTGTTACTTCTCAAATGAACAGAACGGCTTTAATTATGAACAATGGTCTGTCATTAAAGGCGTACTCCGCATGCGTGGGCCCAACGAGTTTTATAAGTTGACTGAATATTTTTCTTTTTTTCTCCTCTTTATGTTTTCTTTATTTTTATCATATCTCATGTTTAGCCATTTCTTATTTTTAGGCGTAACGAGAGACAGTTAATTTCTCCATGTAAACAAATACAAAGGTACTTTATAAGAAGGAAACAAACAAACAAAAAAGGCCCCCCCCAAAAAAAAGCCCCCTCAGCACATTATAATAATGATAAAGCTTACCTGATATTAAAGAAAACCTAATTTTCATTAAACACAACGAATTTGATAAAAATCGTTAAAGCCGTTTTTGAGATAATCGAAAAAAAAGGTAAAAATTGGAGAAAAAGTCATGAAATAAAGTGCCCCCTCAGTTGGACCAATTTTGATGAAATGTTGGCTTTTACATATTTGGTATATACATACATCAAATACCCAGTTTCTTCAAAATCGTTAAAGCCGTTTTTGAGTAAATAAAAAATATGTACACGTGAAATTGGTACAAAATTTATTAAGTAAAGTCCCCCCTCTGGTTGATCAATTTTGATGAAATTTTTACAGTCGTATCTCGGGCATATACCTACATCATATACCCAGTTTGATCAAAATCATTAAAGCCGTTTTTGAGTAAATAAAAAAAACACGTGAAATTGGTACAAAATTTATTAAGTAAAGTCCCCCCTCCGGTTGATAAATTTTGATGAAATTTTTACAGTCGTATCTCGGGCATATAAATATATCATATACCCAGTTTGATCAAAATCGTTAAAGCCGTTTTTGAGTAAAAAAAAAAAACACGTGAAAATGATACAAAATTTATTAAGTAAAGTCCCCCCTCCGGTTAATCAATTTTGACGAAATTTTTACAGTCATATTTCGGGCATATAAATAGATCAAATACTCAGTTTAATCAAAATCGTTAGAGCCGTTTTTGAGAAAATCGAAAAAAACTTAAAAAGTTATTAAATAAAGTACCCCCTCCCTTTAAGAAATTTTGATGAAATTTTTGCTGTTACATCGCGGGCAAATACCTACACTAAATACCCAATTTCAGGTTCCCACGGTTTATAGTTTTTGAACTAGTCTGTTCACACACACACACACACACACACACACACACACACACACACACAGACACAGACACACACACACACAGACCATTTCGCGGGACTTGGTTATTTCGACTCAGGGGGTCCCCAAGTATTTCCGTTGAAAACCGGAAGTCGAAATTTTTCACGATCGCAATACTTCCACTTACTATATATTTCATATATAGGTAAGTGAAAGTAAAAAAAAAAATCGAGCGCAGCCACGGCTCTAAGGGTAGAGGCTAATTATCGGTGATGGAAATTGGATGAGGCCAAAAATAGGGGGTAGGTGCAGGACCCTCCCACCTCCCCCGTCCTCCGCCCCTCGGCTAGACAGCAATTTCGTACCTCGAAAGCATACAAGTTGCACGGGAACGGAGTCTTAGACAGTATAAAAATTTCTAATTAAATCGAAATAGTAAAAAGGAGTAATTAAATCGAAATATTAATAAAATTTAAAAAAAATAAATTAAAATCGAGCGTAGTCCTCGGCTCCAAGGGTAGAGGCTAAATATCGGTGATGGAAATTGGATGAGGCCAAAAATGGGGGGGGGTAGGTGCGGGAATAATATTAAAAATCGGTGTAACCGCTCTTACCCACCCCCTTAACCCTAATTTATGGCTTGAGTTATCATACCTCGAAAGCATACAAATTGAACGAGAGCGGAGTGTTAGGCAGTATAAAAATTGCCAATTAGATCGAAAGAGGAAAAAGGACTAATTGAATCTTAATAATAAAAAAAAAAAAATAATCGAGCGCAGCCACGGCTCTAAGGGTAGAGGCTAATTATCGGTGATGGAAATTGGATGAGGCTAAAAATAGGGGGTAGGTGCAGGACCCTCACACCTCCTCCATCCTCCGCCCCTCGGCTAGACAGCAATTTCGTACCTCGAAAGCATACAAGTTGCACGGGAACGGAGTCTTAGGCAGTATAAAAATTTCTAATTAAATCGAAATAGTAAAAAGGAGTAATTAAATCGAAATATTAATAAAATTTTAAAAAAATAAATTAAAATCGAGCGTAGTCCTCGGCTCCAAGGGTAGAGGCTTAATATCGGTGATGGAAATTGGATGAGGCCAAAAATAGGGGGGTAGGTGCGGGAATAATATTAAAAATCGGTGTAACCGCTCTTACCCACCCCCTTAACCCTAATTTATGGCTTGAGTTATCATACCTCGAAAGCATACAAATTGAACGAGAGCGGAGTGTTAGGCAGTGAACCGAAAGGTGACTTTAAAAATACATGATGTAAACTCCGAAACAATTGGTATAAAACGGTAATTGAGGAAGAGGAAAATGGGTTATACAAGACCAAAAAATAACTAAACCTCCATCTTTTGAAAAACAGAACTTCTATAACATGATTGGAAATTGGTTTAAATTTTATTCAAAAATTCTTATTTGTGTCAACCATCAAAACTAATTATTCTTTGTCAAATACATAATGGATACAAATTTCAATTTTGAATAAATTGTTATATGTATATGTACATAAATATATTTAAGAGCGTCTACATTAACTGAAAGATTTATTTTGATTGTATATACACTGTAGATAATCACATTTTTAAGAAGAGGCTTTATTTGGACTATTTACATAGATATTAGATGTCTATGTTTTTTTTTTTTTTGTATTTTTTTCTTTTATGGTAATCTAGGTTATTGTTTATGTTAAAATTAGTTAGTATTATTAAGCGAACACCTCGACAGACGAATACGTTCGTTGTCGAAAAAAATAAAAATAAATAAGGGTAGAGGCTAAATATCGGTGATGGAAATTGGATGAGGCCAAAAATAGGGGGGTAGGTGCGGGATTAATATTAAAAATCGGTGTAACCGCTCTTACCCACCCCCTTAACCCTAATTTATGGCTTGACTTATCATACCTCGAAAGCATACAAATTGAACGAGAGCGGAGTGTTAGGCAGTATAAAAGCATAAGAAGGCAGTATAAGAGCATAATGATTTTTTATTTACATGTGTGGTTTTAACATTATGTCTTCTAGATTGTATTATATTAAAAGACGAAAACAATGTTTGAGTATGTTTAAGTGTACTTAAGTAATTGTCAAATGTAAACTGGTCAACAGCTGTTGTTTTTAATACCTCTAGACTTTCTAATCCTTATTTCATTATTCGTTATGAATTAATTTATTTTCGGTCTTAAACCTACAAATTCGGCTATAGGATCTCCAAAAGTCACATCTTTAAGCAGACCAACTACTTTTTTATTTTTTTCAGAATGACATATATGAGATGTAGGGAAATTGCTTGTGTCAAAATATTTCTGTAAATCCCTAGATATATCGAAATAAATGTCCTCAGTCTGAATATTGTATAACAATGAATCGGTGTCAGTATAGCATAAAGTAATATTGTCAATACCATATTTTTTCATGAAGACGTTATAGTGGTAATCATACATTAAAGCCTTGCTGAAGTCTAACACTGTAAATCCCACATATAGAGGTTTATCAAATACGATGCATTCTTTTTCTAATTGAACCGCAGTAACATTATCTGCAAATATAATTCTATCTTTAAAATTCGGTTTATTAACAAGTCGAAATAAGGATTTTTCATTTGTAACAATTTTTAAATCGATTCTGTTGCGAACGTTTTCCATAAATTCACCGAAGCAACTGTTATTCATCGTGACCAACACTGCTAGTTACCATGGCAACGCTATAATAACATTGCTTGGAAAAAAAACATCTGTAATTTTGAGTTAGTTTAGAAGCATGCTAGCATGTTCTGCTATGCTGATTATATTTAATGTAATATATAAAGGGTAGAAGAAACTAACTATCGTTGATGGAAATTAGATGAGGACAAAAATAGTAGGGTAGGTGCGGGTATATTATTAAAAATCGGTGTAACCGCTCTCACCCGCCCCCTTAACCATGTTTTCGGGCTTCAAATATCATACCTAGAAAGCATAAAAATTGCACTGGAACGGAGTGTTAGGCAGTCTAAACATTGCTAATTAAATCGAAAGAGTAAAAAGAACTAATTAAATCGAAATATTAATAACAATAAAAAAAAAATCGAACCGAATCACGTCTCTAAGGGTAGAAAATGGATGATCCCATTTAATTTCGGTGATGAAAACTGGATGAGGCCAATTTAAATTCTAACAGAGGTTTATGGCCCCAATAACTTACATGGCGGTATTTTGAGGACCATGCCACCCTCAGGTAAAACGAAAAGGTGAAATGAAGCCGTGGCTTGACTTTCTTCATTGGTTGCTGGCCAGTGAAAAACGGCAGGCGGTTGATTATTCGAATCGCCTTTAACAAAGCTACCTCCGGAAGTATTACAGGGAATCGACACCATTATTCGTAGGAGCGTGAAGGCCATAATTGGTCTTCCTGCGAACACCTCCACGGTGATGCTGTGCGCTCCCAGCAGATACCGAGGATTGTGTTTGATCCGTTGCCAATGGGAAGCTCCTCTTCAACACTGGTCCATTGCTCAGCGACTGTCCAATGTGCCGGATGTCCAGTTCCAATCTACATTTGATTACTCGGCGGAGATAGCAGAGTGTGCCGAGAGATTGGGAGTTGAGCAGTGGCACCGGAATATGAGAGCTCTATGGCAGTCGCTTCATTGGTTGCTGGCCAGTTCCTCTCCGCTCTCTAGCTGGCTGCCTGTTGTTGAAATTACTCCATCACGTGGGTTTTACTCACTGTGTCAATGTGCTTATGCATATAGACAGCCGGCATGCCCTTTGCACAATGGCTGGATTCTTGGTCCCCAAGAGGGAAAATATGCAAGTGCTGCAGCCACAGCCACAAAGAGATAGGAGACCAGGAGAATGGAACACCATGTGGTGTTATTCCCAGATATTTTAGGACTATACTCTCCGCCAAGCTTGCTAGGCTGCTTTTCCTTTATCTCGACACCAAGATCCTCCATGAAGCTCCTGGTTGACCTGGGTGTAGTTCCGCGGGCTCCAAGCCAAAGGTTTATGAATATATGTAAGAGTCTAATTCTACTATGATTAAAATTCTATATTAATGAACTCTACTATTTTCATTAAATTACTCATGCTAACATTATATTTCATTATGATTCTATATGTAAGCCAGCCCTTATTTATGGAAAAAACGCATGATAAGTAAATTTTTTAATCGTAAAGTAATTTAAATGCATAGAAATCTTCAGATATTGTTTATATCTATTCTTAGCTAAATATTATGAGTTTTAGTTTCACCAGAACTCCGAAAATCGCATAGCGTTGAGAAAAACTAGATTGATAGATCATTATAATTTTTTTTTAAAATCGTAAAGTAATGAAGATGCATAGAACTCTTCAGATATTGTTTATAAATGTTCATAGCTATATGGGATGCATATTAATTTATCCAGAACTCTGCGTATAACTTAGCTTCCTTTCCATCTTAAGGAAAAACATGATTGATTTATAAGTATTATTTTTTTTAAAAAATCGTTTAGTAGTGTAAATGCATAGAACTCTTCAGATATTGTTTACATGTTTTCTTAGCTATGTAGTATTAGTTTTAGTTTCATCAAAACTCCGCGAATCGCGTAGCGTCCCACCAATTTTTCATTTAGAAGTATGCGCTTAGTTATTGTTTTTATTTTATTTAAACTGTATCGGTGGATAATCTGATTTTGTGTGTTTCCTTGCTTACTGTGTACGTTTTTTTTTATCTAAAACTTCGTTTAGGAATCTTGGATGTCTGTATTTTTGGTTTCTAATTTACTTTATTTCATAAAAAAAAATCGCGCTTTGACTTTTTCTTTATATTTCAGAATGTATTTTTTTTTTTTTATCGATTCAAAATTACGAGGGTTACCCTAAATTAATAAGGGTTACCCTCTCCCCCCTGAAAATAAGTGATACGCCAATGTGAAGCTGTACCTTAATGATCGATTTTTTATTTTAAATTATCAGGAACTATATAACTATTCAGTAGGAAACCAGAACTCTCAAAACTTTTTGAGTTTCCACCAAATGATTTTCTAACTTCACACCGACCCAATATCTACTTCATAACTCAGCTCCCCGGTCTTCCTTCTGATCCTTCCCGGCTGTCATCCACTTCCCCTTTCCTTCTTTACCCACACTTCATCCTCAGTGCCATTGTCAATCATAAATTACCAATAAGTATAAAACACTTCAGATCTTACCTAGGAATGCTGAACTTTTACAGAAGACATCTACATCATGCTGCAGGTAATTTTGCAAATCTCACTAATTTTCTTAAGGCTGCTAAGAAAAATAATAGAACTAAGATTGAATAGACACCAGAAACTATTGAAGATTTTGAACAGAGCAAACAAGCCTTAAGTAATGCAGCTCTCTTAACATACCCAAATCCTGATTGTGAACTCACACTGTTTGTAGATGCATCTGATTTGGCAGCTGGAGCTGCTCTGCAACATTGGGAAAACAATTAATGGAAACCTATTATTGGATTTTTCTCCAAAATGTTTTCTGAAACACAGCGCAAGTACTCTACCTATGATCGAGAATTGACAGCTATTTATATGCCGATCAAGTACTTTAAATATTTGTTGGAAGGAAGATCATTTGTAATATACACAGATCATAAGCCTTTGACGTATGCATGCAAACAAAAGAACGACAAAGTATCCCCTTAACAACTTCGACAATTGCAATATATTTCCCAGTTCACAACAACCTTAGTTCATGTTTCAGGAAAAAAACAATATGACTGCAGACCACATGTCTCGGTTAGAGGAATGATCTGCTATTGATTTCACCAAAATAGCAGAAGCTCAAAAACATGATGAAGAACTACAACAACTGCGTACTTCTACAAATAGTGGATTGATTTTCAAATCCTCAAAGCATCAATTTTCTTTCAAAACCAAAAAGATAGCCACGGATGTTAGATTGCCAACGTGGGACGCTCCCCATACGCGGTAATGAGACCCGCGCAAGGCTCCTTACATTCATTGCATGTATGAGGGGATGGTCGGTGGAAATTCCTAGGAAGTTCCTCCCGGCTAAGTCCGTCTGACTCGCTGACTAACAATGAGCGCGGCCCCTCAGGCTTGCTGGAGGGTGTGACGTAGGTTTGAACGCCCTACTCACATTTTATTAGTTCACCCAAACACCACAAAAAAGTCATGGATCTCCCTAAAGTAAAACGCTCATTATCCGGAGGTAAACTAGTCCCCCGTTCGGGTCTCCGGGTGGGGACAGCTTTAGGGATTCATGCCGCAAGTTGAAAAATATAGATCTAAGCATAGGGACAAGGAACGTAAGAAGTTTAAATACAGCGGGTGGGTTAAAATCGGTCGCGAATGAGGTAATAGGGTATAGATTAGAGATCGTGGCACTGCAAGAGGTCCGCTGGCCAGGGGAGGGCTCGTTAGGGGAAGGGAAGTACACTTTTTGGTACGGAGGGAGCGGATACTATTGTTTAGGCACCGGATTTCTGATTAGAAATAGGTTATTTTCCGCGTTGAAGGACATTCGATTTTACGGAGGTAGGTTATCGGTAGCTATATTTCAGGGTCGGTGGTTTAAAATCGCGTTGATCAATATACACGCACCTACTGAAGATAGTGACGATGAAGTTTAATGCGAATTTTATGAAAAACTTGAATCGATTTATGACAAACTACCGCGAAGCTACATAAAAATTATTCTGGGAGACGCAAATGCAAAGATAGGGAGGGAACAAGTATATTATCTTACGATCGGTAGAGGAAGTTTACATAAATATAGTAATGATAACGGAATACGACTAATAAATTTTGTCACCTCGAAAAACCTAATAATCAAAAGTACTACGTTTAAACATAAAGATATACATAAATATACTTGGACGCCACCGGATTCGCAAACCCGTAATCAAATTGATCACGTCTTGGTTCAACGTAGGTAGCAAAATAGCGTAATTAATATTCGATTAATTATTATGCGAGCCGGATCATGAACTAGTAATCGCGAAAATTTAAAAAGCGAGAATATCTCAAAAATAAAATAATAGCGATCGAATGTAACAAAATCGAGAATAACGTTAAAGCCATGTACGAAGGCATAAACAGAATTCGTAAACGGTCGGGCCCGGTTACAACTGGAATTAGGGATGAAAAGAACAATATCCTGGCCGATCCGGTAGACATCTTAAGACGGTTCAAGGATTATTTCGATAGCATTTTAAATACGGAAAATAATAGTCTATCTTCCTCTTCGGAATACCAGAGTGCTGAACCGTTATTAGTAGAACCGAGTAAAGAGGAGGTTGAAATAGCCATTGGAAAATTAAAATCTCATAAAGCAGTGGGATCAGACAATATCCCTAGCGAACCAGTCAAGGCATTCGGGGAAGCTGGGATTTCAAAAATATTTCTTTTGGTTAAAAAGATCTGGGAACAAGAAAAGATACCCGAAGAGTGGAAAGAATATATTCTCATTCCGATTCACAAAAAGAGATCAAAAACGGATTGCAATAACTATCGCGGAATCTCACTCCTTCCGCTATAAAATATTAACGTTAATCCTAACTATTCGAATACGCCGAGGAAATTATCGGTATATAACAATGTGGTTTCAGGCAAAACCGATCAACCGTAGACCAAATATTCTCTCTCCGCCAAATATTAGAGAAAAAATTGGAATATAACGGAATCATACATCCGCTTTTAATCGATTTCAAAAAGGCATATGACTCTATTAACCGCCAAAAGTTCTATAACATTTTGGTCGAGCAGGGAATACCAAAAGAATGAGTAAACTTAGTAAAAATATGATGACTGAAACGTTCAATAAAGTTAGAATCGGTAATTATTTTTCTGAGAAGTTCGAGGTCCGCTCTGGTTTGAAACAAGGAGGTTCTCTGTCACCAGTTTTACTTAATTTAGCGCTGGAATATGCCATTAGGGAGGCGACACGTACCGGAAAGGGTTTGAATATGGGAGAGAATATACCCGTGCTCGGATATGCCGATGATTTGGTATTGCTTGGGGAGGACGTTGAAACCATAGAAATGAACACAAAAACGTTGATGAAAGCCGGACAAGAACTTGGACTAGAAATGAATACGGATAAGACAAAATATATTGTTAGTCGTAGAAGTGGTGAGGATTTCTCTGATATCAATATAGAGGGGAATACGTTTGAGCATGTAGAGAAATTTAAATATTTAGGGGCGATGGTAACTAGAAAAAACGAAATCGATGAGGAAATTAAGACTAGATTAAAATCCGGTAATGCTTGCTACTTTTCAGTCGCGAAATTGCTTTGCTCACGCCTTCTGTCCCGAAACTTAAAAATTAGGATTTACAATACTATTATTCTTCCAACGGTCCTTTACGGATGCTAAACTTGGCCGCTGACATTGAGGGATGAGCAACGGCTTAGAGTTTTTGTAAATAAAGTATTGCGAAGAATATTTGGACCGAAGAGGGAAGAACTAACCGGAGAATTTAGACGCCGAACTGAGCGAACTTTACCCAGTAAATATAATTGACGTGATTGCAGCAAGACGAATAAAATGGGAGTGTGAAATTGCGAAACTTGGCATTGAACGAATTCCGAAAAGATTAATAAACGCGGTGCCGAAAGGGAAATGTCCGATGGGCAGGCCGAGACATAGGTGGGAGGATTGTGTTAGGGCGAATCTATCGAAGTTGTGTCTGGAAGACGGACCTAAGTGTGCAGGGAGCGAGTGGTGGTGTCGGCATCAAACCTTCGGGTTCGTTAAGCCTTTATTATTATTATTATTAAAAAGAAGGAGGAACTATTTAGAGAACTAGGATACCAATATGATAAATAATTAATAATTATAATAATTAATAATAATAATTATAATAATTAATAATTATAATTATAATTGTAATTATAATTAATAATTAGCCGCAGACTGCACATTATCTAAACCTTACTTATATTCTCAAAATAGTTATCTTGAAATGTTATATGTTATAATGTAGCAATAGTTGTGTAAAAGTGTAAGTTATTTATTAAGTATTAAGTATGTTTTATTTTAAACGTATCATTATCGAGACCTACCAGATAATTTATTTATTCCACGAGCTGAAATATTACAAAAAAAAAAAAAAAGAAGCACACAAGTGATGTACGTCACCGTCCATTATTAAATTAATTTCTTTTGACTCAATCTGTGAATCTGCGCCTATCAACATGTTGATATTCAGCATATATTATTATTATTACTGTACATTTTATTTAAAAATTCAAGCCCGTTAAAAAATTAAGTCGGTCTTTTAGAAACAAATAATGCATGTTTGTAAAATCACTTTAATTAAAGCCACCCATATGAATATAATTACTATAAAATTAATTAAATACAAATTAGATATGAATTAAATATATATGTTTATAATTTTTTTTCTTTTTAGGGAGATTCAACACTTGCTTAAAAAGATGGAAGAATGTACAGCGATTGACTGGCGATGTTTTGAATAAATATATTGTATAATTTTCGTATTACACATAATACCCACGGCAATTACAATCACATCGAATAGGTCTGTTGTCCTAGGCCAAAGAAGGAAGAAAAATCGAAAAATCAGAAGATATCTGTTCTAAACCAAAAAAATAGAGCCATCGGAAGGGGTCTGTTGTCCTGGGCCAGAGAAGGAGAATGTTTTCGATGATGCAAGTTGCCGAAGACCTGCTAAATGAAGATATTGAAGTATCGCAACACAAACATAATTCATTTACGAGTGTACTGAAAATTCTGAGCCAGATATGTATATCTATTTATATATGAATATAAGTTACATACATGTAGCAGTGTGCTACATTATTGCCTTAATATCATCATATATTATTACCTAACCGCATATGTGTTAGATCGAGCATTGTTGTGATAAATAAATCTCAGTGTTTGTTCAGTCTATGCTTGTATCATTTAACTTTCTTTATAATCTTTCGTATTTGTAAACCAAACCAAGTTAAGTTTTATATATATATATATATATATATATATATATATATACAATAATACATTTATATATATACATACCTATATACATAACTCACCATCCGTTTGCATTATTTATTTTTGTAAATTGTTAGGCTATTTATATTAATGTAAATATCGTAAACTTACTGGTTATACTGGTACATTAGTGATACTGTACTTAATTCATTTCAGTAGGTACAAAAAGCGGATAGTAAAATTGTAAACTAGGTCACGCTGTCTGCCCAGGGCGAGGAGGGTGTATATTGAGGGTGAGGGGGGGCGTCCTTGAGCGGTCAATTGCACAATCCGGCAACGTTGCATGGAATGTGTTAGATGTGGCAACATCGGTTTGTTTACATTTGAGCCGTAGTACGACAATAATAACCTTGTGACGTCACCGGGGGTCAATGTGCTTGTGACATGAGGACTGTTTTTGTTTACATTTGAGCCGTAGTACGACAGTAATAACCTTGTGACGTCACCGGGGGTCAATGTGCTTGTGACATGAGGACTGTTTTTGTTTACATTTGGGCCGTAGTACGACAGTAATAACCTTGTGACGTCACCGGGGGTCAATGTGCTTGTGACATGAGGACTGTTTTTGTTTACATTTGAGCCGTAGTACGACAGTAATAACCTTGTGACGTCACCGGGGGTCAATGTGCTTGTGACATGAGGACTGTTTTTGTTTACATTTGAGCCGTAGTACGACAGTAATAACCTTGTGACGTCACCGGGGGTCAATGTGCTTGTGACATCTTCGGCGCGTACACGGGTTCATTTAATTTTTTTCCATTTTTGCTGCGGGCCCCTCCGGACATCGGTTTGTTTACATTTGAGCCCTAGTACGTGCGTAATGACCTTGTGACGTCAGCCGTGAAGCCTTCACCTGTTGTACTACCAAATGTTTAAGTTGAGAAGGATATATGTGTTTCTCATCTTTGGCGCTCCCCAGTACGAATATATTAAAATTGTTTTTTTTAATTTTTAATTAATCCTGGCAACGTCTGGCTCTTGTTACAACATTCTTATGTAATGTACTTACACCTCATACGACCGCTGGGACCTTGGCAGATCTTAGCCCATTGATGACGGAGTGACCTCATCGCCTGACGCCTGTGTTACGTGAATGCAGTTAGGCTGCGTTCATAACTGGTTTCGTTTGCTTTCATTCATAATCGGCCGGGAACCTGTTATTAATGTGAATCGAGAGTAAAATGTTGCAGGCAGTATTAAAATTAGCAAAGAAGCGAGACGATCAGACAAAAATAAGAAAAGTAAGTTTTTCTCACGGATGTAAGGTTGACATTGAACTTTAGCTGACGACCAGACAAAAATAAGAAAAGTAAGTTTTTCTCACGGATGTAAGGTTGACATTGAACTTTAGCTGACGACCAGACAAAAATAAGAAAAGTAAGTATTTGTCAAGGATGTTGAAGCTTGCACTGTATTATAAAAAATGGTGCATGCTATTAATCTCAGCATAATTACCACAAGTTTTTCTCGTGGATGAAAGGTCCGCATTAAACTTTAGCCGTTGAGCAGACAAAAATAAGAAAAGTAAGTATTTGTCAAGGATGTTGAAGCTTGCACTTTATTACAAAAAATGGTGCATGCATTTAATCTCAGCAAAATTACCGTTCGCTAACAAGTTGTTGTCATCGGTTGGTAATATATCTGCGCGCAGTGGCATGTTTAAAAGCCTTATAAGGTTTTTTTTAAAATATAAATGCATTAGCATCGACTCGATTGAGAAAATTTAAAATAAAACACAAAAAATCCTATTCCCTCTCCCCTCTGCTTCTCTCTTCTGGATATAAAGCCCCCTGACTTAGCAACGATGCTTCAACATTCAGTACCTGGACCGTCGCTAGTCGCTGCCTAAACGTAAGTTGTTATAACTACTTGTTTAACTAATCTTTGCACGATAACATTAATCTAATTGTTTTAAACATTACAGATGTCTTTTTTGAATAGATTAAATACCCTTACAACCTATAAAACCATAGGAGAGTTGCAAGAGGGAGCGACTTATTTAATATTAGAGTTAAAGTTAAAAACAACAGAACACGGCCTAGGATTACAGGCAATTCTAGAGGGGGAAGGAGGAGAACGCATCCGAACCTTTCTTCCTAAGAGATATTGCGAATGTTTTACTGAAGAGGAGATACAACAGTATAATGGTTTGTTTTTTATAATATTATTAATTGCTAATTAATATAATGTTAATACTTAATTGTTAAAATAAAAAATAATTTTTTTTTATTGTTATTTTAGGATCATTGAAGATGACGTATAAAGGAAAACATAGAAATTCATATATTATTAAATTTAATGAATAAATATATTACCTGTAAATAATGGTCGTTGGAAAATATCAGCATTAAAAAGGTATGGATGTTATGTGTTCAAAATGTGGGCTGTTATTGAAAACATTAAACGCTCATAATTGTAAATGGAAATTTCATGAGTGCACATATTGTGGACGTGAATTTCATTCAACATATAGCTGTACACGACATATAATTACGTGTAAAAAAAAAGGGCGCATCAGTTCCCTTCAAGCATTCGACAGTAATAGTAGTCAATCGATAAAAATGCAAAATTACCAAACTCTGGCCGGTTCATCTTTAAAACAGTCAGTTTCCAGTTCCCAATCACATTTACCATTCAAAAAACGGATGCATTTGACCACACCACCTTTCTCCAGCACTAATATTGCAGAAAAACGAATTAGTTCCCCCAAAAAATATAAAATTTATAATAAGGATCAACTTGATAGGTTAAATACATATGCACAAGGAATTAAAAAGGCTGCATTTAACAATTCAGTGATAGACTTTTATTTTGAAAATCATAATATTAAAACTACTCCAAAAAATTTTTTAGAAATCAATAAAGAAAAACTTATTGAGATTTTAACTTCATATTTAGCTCAATGGAACACATTTAAAAGTAATTTAAAATTAGATTGTACATACAAAAAATTAAATCATAACAACGAGGAAAAGTCTGATATGAATTTTAAGACTAGTCAGAACGTCATAGATTCATCAACTGATTTAAACATTTATATTAAAGAGTCATATGAAAAATTAATTATGGAATTAGATTCCTTTGAAGCAAAAGGTTCTGGTTGGACCTTTGTTTCTTCTAACTTTTTATGTTTGCGTTTTACCAAATATATGCCTCTTAGTGGAAAACAATTCATTGTTGCCAAAAGTTATAAAAAACAAACATGCCGTTATTAATGTAAAAAACGTAAACAACGATTGCTTTCGTTTAGCGATACTGAGCAAAACAGTCGGTTCGAACGATCCTACATTGTATGAAAATTTAGAAACCAATTATCAATTTGATTGTATTTCATATCCTATTTCATTTAAAGATATTAAAAAATTCGAGGATGTAAACAATGTTTTAATTAATGTGTACGGTTTGGATGAAAAAAAACAATATATATCCTTTAAGAATAAGCAAGAGAGAAACCTATAATGAGAGATTTGACCTTTTGTTTTTACAAAATGAAAGAGACTCGCACTATTGTTACATCACAAATTTAAGCCGGATAGTTAGCAGTCAAATTTCTAATGACAAATCTGCTAAAGAAATTTGCCCCAGATGTTTAACATCTATTTCCCGTAAATACAAAACAAAAAGTGGAAAAAACGCAGAGGAACGATTAAAGGAACATTTATTATTTTGCGGTGCACATAAACCAGTTAGAACAGATTTTCCCGCAGATGATAAAATCAAATTTAAAAAATTCGAATCCACGCAAAAAATTAAAATTGTTGCTTATGCAGACTTTGAATCGTATTTGGAACCAATTGAGGGTCCTTCACAAATTCCATCAATTTCTTGGACCAAATCTGTTCAAAACCATAAAATATTTTGTGCATCTCTTATGGTCAAAGCGGATATACCACAATTTGAACTACAAAAACCATTAATCTTCACCGGCGAAAAATGTATGATAATGTTCATGGAAGGACTGCATGATTTGGCTAAAAAAGCTGATAAAATATATGGTAAAGTTGAGCCTATGTCTGAAATGACGGAGGAAGAAAAGTTAATTTATCAGACTACCGATTTATGTGTTATCTGCCAGAAAACTTTAAATAATGATGAAAAGGTACGCCATCACGATCATGTAACATCTAAGTTCATTGGAGCGGCTCATTCCAATTGCAACTTACAAGCAAAAACACCAAATTTCATTCCGGTATTTATGCACAACTTTCAGGGTTATGACTCACACTTTATTGTTCCATTTTAGCAGATCACGAAGGAGATTTTACCGTAATTCCGAGTAATACAGAAAAATACATAAGTTTTACGAAAACATTTAGAGATTGCAAAACTAAAATAAGATTTGTAGACAGTTATAAATTTTTAGCTGCTAGCCTAGATACCCTTGTGCAAAACATGAAAAAAGGTTCTGCGAGTCTTTCAATTACATTCCCTCCTTTGCATCAGTTGATCCCAGACGAAACCAAAGTTGAATTGCTAACGAGAAAGGGAATTTACCCTTACTCTTACATAGATTCATTATCGCGGTTAGAAGAAACTCATTTGCCTGCAATAGACAAATTTTAAAACAACTTAACTTCAGAAAATATTTCTGAATCTGATTATAAGCACGCGCAAGCCATTTGGAAAACATTTAATATAAATAACTTAAAAGAATATACCGAATTGTATATACAAACAGATGTAATTTTACTATGTGAAATATTTGAAAAATTTCGTAATCTCTCTATGGACATATATTCATTAGATCCTGCTCATTTTATGTCTCTTCCGGGCCTCAGTTATGAAGCAACGTTAAAAACCACAAATGTTGAATTGGACATTATTAAAGACGTAGATATGGTATTATTTATCGAAAAAGGCATTCGAGGAGGTATTACACAAGTTGTCAAGCGCTATGCCAAAGCAAATAATTATCGTCTAGATGATTAAGATCCAAATTAGCCCATTAGCTACTTAATTTATGCAGATGTAAATAATTTATATGGTTACGCAATGAACTTTTTCCTTCCATATTGCGACTTTGAATGGTACAATGAAGATTTAGATGTTTTAAAAGTTCCTGACGACTCTGAAGTTGGTTATATACTTGATGTAGACATTGATTACCCTGAAGCCATACATGATTTGCACTGCCAACTACCTTTATTACCTGATAAATTAAAACCGCCTGGCGTTAAAACTACAGAAAAGTTACTAACTACACTCACTCCAAAAACTCGTTATATTGTTCATTATGTCAATTTGAAACAAGCACTTAATCTTGGCATTAAATTAACCAAAATTCATAGAATTTTAAAATTTAAGCAAAAAAATTGGTTGTCACCATACATAAATTTAAATACCAAACATAGGGCTAAGTCTACCAATCATTTTGAATCAGATTTTTTTAAACTCATGAACAACTCCTGTTTTGGTAAATTTATGGAAAACGTTAGGAAACGAATAGATTTAAAAATTGTAACAAATAAAAAATCATTGGACAAACTAGTTAAAAAGCCAAATTTTAAAGAGAGAATAATTTTCACTGAAAATGTAGTGTCCGTTCAGTTAGAGAAGAATAAAATTGTACTCGATAAGCCTCTTTATGTGGGTTTTAGCATACTGGAACTATCAAAAGTTTTAATGTACGAATTACATTATAACGTATTTTTAAAAAAACATGGTCCAAAAAATATAAACCTCTGTTATATAGATACCGATTCGCTTTTATACCTAATTAATACAACAGATATATACGAAGATATAAATTATGATTTAAAAGACTATTTTGACACTAGTAATTTTCCAACAGAACATCGCTGTTATTCTGATAAAAACAAAAAAATAGTAGGAATGCTTAAAGATGAAACTGCTGGCGATCCAATTGTTGAATATGTTGGCCTAAGACCAAAAATGTACTCATTTATAACCAAAAGTGGTTTATTAATAAAACGATCCAAGGGGATTAAACAATGCGCAATTCGAGAATTCACGTTTCAAAATTACTTAGATACTATAAGAAATTATGAGTCGATGTACAGTCAATTTCAGATCATTCAATCAAAAAGACATCAAGTACAAACAGTTTTAATTAATAAAAAGTCTCTCTGCCCATATGATGATAAACGTCATACCTTAGAGAACAAAAGAGATACTCTTCCTTACGGCCATTATGCATTGCTGCAGCATAATTAAATCAAATGATAAGAAATATAATGGTATTGTTTATTTTATTAACTAATTATATTTTAGGTTAAAAAACAAAACATGAACAGTAGTAAAAAAAAAATGTATTTAAAATATGATAACAAGTATGTAATAAAAACTTAAGGTATAATTTTATCAATGTTGTATATAAAAGTTTGTGTAATAAAGTTACAAATAAATATTCATTGTAAGAGTTTATTATTCTTTTCACGTCACTATGCAATATCTTTCCTGTAAATCCAGCTGCTTTCTTTCAGCCCCCACCATTTCACATACAGCTTATTTCCTTTCCTTTTCAAAATCTTCTAGATGAGATAAACATCTGGATGTTTTACTTTTTGAAGCTCTTCAGCGTAAAAGGATCCGCTAATAGGTTGACCTTTTAGATCTTTAAGTAAATATGAATATGGATCCGTCTTTTGAATCTTGATTACTTTAAATATTTCGCTTGACCAATTCGGTTTGTAGCCTTTTGAAAATGCTGTTTTTTGTTTAGATATCCTCACAAAATCATCCTCTTCAAACTTCTGCTTTTGCACTTTAGTCGGAACAGTAGAATACACATTGTTTAGCAAGTATTTTTCTGATTTTTTTATTACAAGCATCAATTGGTCTCATACCAATCGTCTTATGAAATGATGAGTTATATTCTTGTAGAACCTGAGGTAAAATATCTAAAAACTTGTGATTTCCTCGTAAGCTAAATGCTTTCCACATTTCCCCCTTTAACGTTCTATTAAACCTTTCTACAATGGAAGCTTTCATATTAGAAAAAGTGGAATAATGATTAATAGAGTATTTGTTCATTAGTGATTTAAACTTGGAATTATAAAATTCTTTTCCTTGATCGCTTTGAATATTTCTTGGTGTTTGTTTACTCAAACGAAACACGCTCTCCATCGCCTTAGTTACATCATCCGCAGATTTCTTCTTCACTGGTACGGCCCATGCATATTTAGTAAAGCAATCTATAACTGTTAGTAAATATTTGTGACCTCGATTCATTCGAGAATAAGGAAGCATCTCCACTAGATCTATCTGCCATAAGTCGTTTATCCCTTTCGAAACAGTCTTTCTTCTAGGGTATATCTTGCGAGCTGGCTTATGCAATTCATTTACAATAGTTTTCTTAATTGATGAATCCATCTATAATTTTCTTTTAAGTATTTTGTTGAGATAGCCGAGCGTGACTACATCAGATCCTTCACGGGCTCACCAACGTTTGTTATTTTCTTACCGAGAGCGTCATACATATTGTCAACTAAAGTCAGAGCAACTCTGTTGAAGAATTCTTTTGTGACAACATCATAGTTATTTATAGGTGGGGCGAAATTGACAAGTCGTTTTCATTTTCCATCTATATTGCTACCAGGCCAATTCTTTAAATCAGTGTAAGTCACTGCTAGTGTATCACAACATATTTTATTTACAGCGTCGCGAGCTGCAACCGGGTTTCCAACATTAATTATTCGTAAATTACGTGCGTCGATATCCTTTTCAGATTTTAATAAACTAAATGGAAAGTAATGTTTCTTATACTTGGAATGCTTTATTGTGATGTGAGATCCAAACTTGTTTATTGTCATTTTTACACTGAACCATTTACAATATGCACGTTAATATATTATATTTTCTTCTCGTAGCTCTTCGATTATTGATTCGATTTCGTTTTGGTGTTCTTCATGTCCAGCATGAGTCGATGACATCAAGAGCCTCAGCCGATGGACAAGTTCGTTAGGATCATTCCAATATTCATACAGGGGTTTATTGGATATCATGAAACCCGTGCCTCTTTTGTAAGAGTGAGAACGTAGGCTCCTGGTCGAGGCTGAGGAAGGAGGGTGGGGTTTTAAGGTTTGTGATGGAAATAACTTCATTATTATATTTTTGTACTTCTCAGATCTGGTGCCTATCATCCCTTGTTCTTCGCTATAACCTCGCTTGTGTGCATTGGTTGAGAGTAAAATATTCTTATAATTAACCAAGTCAGACTCGGTATAATCTTGGGGGCTTTTCAAATAGAGTAACTGTAACAATCCCGTTGTCTCTTCATACACATCACCGTTAATGGATATATCGTCGCTGTTTGCAAACAGCTGGACATCGGTCGAGTCTCCAATAGCCAACCCTCCAGAAGGCATAACTCTAATTCCATAACGATCATCGTGCGCTTTATCGCCTTTCAACAACTTATCTAAGTATTTCCTTTGCAGGTTTCCAAACACAGTGAGGTGTGCCTTAACTTCAGCCTCTCCTTGCGGTGTTTTAGCGTATTCTTTGACTTGTTCTGATAGCGGATCATCTGTCTCATAATCTCCCTCCTCTACATCTGAAGACATGAACTCATGAATGGGATTCTTTAAGTGAGATAATGGTGTCAGCGCTGTACTAGTTTTCGCTTCGTCCGATAAAATTTGTGAAGATTTTTTGTAAAGAGGCGATGTTTTTGTTGTCAGTAATAATGTTGATCTACTGTAAATACTAACAGACTCGAGCGGCGATTCAAGTGTAGATTCCTTTTTTATCTATGTGGGTGTCAATGGAGGTCCCCTTCTTGATAGTACTGAATGTTTAATATCCTCAAGGGGTTGAAGCACGGGTGTGAAGAATTCTTGTCGACCTTTTTCGATATCCAGCAGACTACGCTTGAATGAACGATATTTGTTTTTCAAAATCTCGCTTGTTTTTATAATCTCACGAGTGACTTTTGGGTCCATGACTGCTAATGGTAACTATCCTCATGAATGTTCTTTATATATCTACTATGAATGTATCGATTCCTTTTCTAAAACGACCATCGTTTGTGTCTCTAGTCTTGTCAATGACGAGATAGTCAAACGGATCTTTCCAACATAGCGAACATATGTCTTTAAAATGTGTAAAACTTAAATCTGGAGTGCTTACATGTTCATCGTAAATGTGTTTCAAATTCAACTCGTCTTGAGGAAATACTATTAAAAAGTTAAAGTTACACCTGATGAGGTGTCTGGGGATACAAACATAACTCTGTGTTAAGTAAAAGCAATCGAGATGCATGTGGCGGCCATAACTAAAGTATCGTTTTATTATATCTTGATCTTCCATAGTCACATCATCGAATATACAGACCGAATCGGATTCAACTTCTCGAGGCAATTCTTTCGCGTCTTCAAATTCATATAATTTTATTTCAGGAACAAGATCTATGACACTTTTCAAATACTGATACTTTGCTTGATGTAAAGTTTTTCCAAAAAGATACACATTTTTAAATTTTATACCGTTAGGATTAAATTAAAAGTCCAATCATAACATTGGTCTTTCCGCATCCGCTCGGTCCACAAATTGATGCCCGTATGACGTTTGGTAATAGCGTACTATGTCTCTGCTCTGAATCCTCCTTAGTAGGTGAAAAGTCGGTGATGTGAAAACGTTGTACTTGTTTAACTAATTTCATTATGAATACAAACAACAACACTGATTCTAAATATATATACCTCAGTTCTTCATTACCCGACTACAGTATGATACGTAGGTCTCGCAAAGGAAGGGGCTTAGTGAACAGTCTTATAGACAGGTTGCCAGTTGAATTACATCTTCCAGGATATCAGTATTGTGGACCTGGCACGAGATTAGAAAAGCGCTTGGTTGCAGGTGATAGCGGAATAAACGAGCTTGATAGAGATTGTAAAGAACACGATATAGCTTACAGCAAAAAAAAGGACATGGGTAGTCGCAAGCAGGCAGATAGGATCTTAGCCGATAAAGCTTGGAAACGAGTTAAAGCTTCAGATTCTTCATGGGGAGAAAAAGCTGCGGCTTGGTTAGTAACAAATGCCCTGAAAGCTAAAGGGAAGATTGGATCAGGATTAAAAAATAAGAGAAAAAAGAAGATTAGTTTTCTTGATTTAGTTAAATCTTCAAAGGTTGATGATATATCATCTATTCAGAACGCATCTAAAGCGGCATATAAGAAGGCTAAAATGTATTTACGCGGTAAGACGAGACCTTCACCGCCCAGAGTCCTCCCATTACCAAAAGTTGGTGGCTTTCTTCAATTTCTCGTGCCGTTGATGGCAGGACTTTCCGCTGTGGGATCTTTGGCAGGAGGAGCCGCTAGTGTAGCGAAAGCTATAAATGAGGCTAAAGAAGCAAAGCTAAAATTGGATGAGCAAAAGAGACATAATTTGGCTATGGAAGAGCAGAAAGTCGGTAATGGACTTTATTTGAAACCGTATAAGAATGGTTATGGTCTGTTTATAACTCAACAAAAAAAGAATAAACAAATATGACTATCTAATTAACCATTATCCGATATCGAATTAAATCATTTAGCAAAAGATTTAAATGTTCCAAATTTTCGCGGAGTGTTTATGATTGATAATCTTCCAGAATATCCCAAAAAACATGAGTCAGCTATTGTAAATTTAAATACAAGTCTAGAACCCGGTTCTCATTGGGTCTGTTATGTCGAAAAAGATAATGTCGTAAAATAATTTGATTCGTTTGGAAATTTAAAACCGCCACCACAAGTAATCGACTATTTCAAAGGTTTTAAAAAAACTTACAATAGACGACGTTATCAAAAATGGAATACTCCGGTTTGTGGGCATCTCTGCTTGAAGTATTTAGCCGAGGTTTTTCGTAAATGTTGATCATTAGTAATCATGAGCTATACAGTAACGTTTACAGGCAATTCCAACGTTCTTCATGCAAACTTCCTACCTCCTCTAGAATTAGAATCGGATTATACAGTCGGGCTATTATCTTTTGACACATATAATACTATTCCTAATATAAAGAAAGATGTTAACGATAAGTTTTATTTTGGAACTTTAACGGTCCAGATACCAGAAGGATCATATGATATCGAAGCTCTGGATTCTTTTCTTCGTGAAGAAATCTCTCATCATGATCCGGCAGCGGGTTTGGCACTGCGTGGAAACCAGAGTACTTTAAAGGCAGAACTTAAAACAACTAAGCCAGTTTACTTTAACTTCCCCGATAACTTCCCCAATTCAGTTATTAACCCATCACCTCAATATATTGAATCGGATGAAATTGTGAAAATTCTTAGTCTAAACACGATTTCGGTTCATTGTAACATAGCATCGGGCTCTTTCGTGAACAGCATACATCAATCCTTTCCAGCCGTTGAACCGGGATATAAAATAATAGAAACCCCGAATCCAGTCATTTACTTTCCTACTAACGTGAGGACTGTTGACAATATTACCGTTAAGTTAGTGGATCAGAACGGTGAGCTTATTGACTTTAGAGGAGAAACTGTTACTTTGAGAATACATTTAAAGAAAAATGGGGATTGATTTTAGTGCGAAGAGTTTTGAACCAAACAATCGCTATAAAAGGAAGTGTCAAACCATGCTAAGAATTAGTAAACCTAAATATCTAAGACGGTTAACAACAGCAAACGCCGACTTTTTAAAACAGTGTGGGTTTCGATTAAAAATAAGAACAACATGAATAACATACTAAACATTTTATCCGACGTAAAATTCGATGAATCGCTTACGCAATTTCAATATCATTCGCATCAACCGTATGCCGGAAACACGTTCAACACGTCTGACGAGATCAGGATACCGATTCATCAGCAAGATGTCTATACGTTTCCTTTTTTAAGTTATATTTATCTTGAAGGCCGAATTTTAAAAAAGGAACTACTTCAAAATTTACTAATAACGCGTTTGCCTTTTTATTTGATGAGATTAGATATGAATTGAATGGTATCGAAGTTGATAGAGTGAGAAACCCTGGAATAACTACGACGCTAAAAGGACTTGTTTCGTTTTCATCGAATCAAGTCAAAGGACTAGAAAATGCGGGATGGACGATCCCTAGTGTCGATAAAACACTTTCAAAAGATAAAAACGGTTTTTTCAGCGCTTGCCTGCCGCTAGATATTCTCTTGGGCATATGTGAGGACTATAGAAAAATTTTAATTAATCTTAAACAAGAACTCGTTTTAATTCGATCGAGTACGGATTTGAACTGTGTGAAGGGCACCGATGATGTACAATTAAAATTACATAAAGTAGTATGGAGAATGCTTCATGTTCGTGTTTCCGATCAAGAACGTTTGAAATTGTTGAAAATGGTTGACAAAAACAAAGTAATTTCTATTCCATTCCGATCTTGGGATCTTTACGAATATCCTAATTTGCCTGCGTCACAGCAAGAGAATTGGACTGTAAAAACGTCAACAAATTTAGAAAAACCGCGCTATGTTATTCTCGCATTCCAGACTGATCGAACGAGAAACGCAACCAAAGATAGCAGTAAGTTTGATAGTTGCGAATTGAAAAATTTGAGACTATCTGAACAGCGAGCAATATCCTTATGACGATTTGAATTTAGATTTTGCACAAGGAAAAGTGGCTCTTCTCTACGAGATGTATAACGAATTTCAAATGAGTTATTATGGTAATAGACATTCTCAACCTCTGCTCTCGCGATCTGACTTTGAGACACTTGCACCCATAGCAGTTATAGATTGTTTAAAACAATCTGAAGCGATAAAAAGTACAACTATTGATATTCGCATACTTCTGGAGGCGAGTGAGAACTTTCCGACAAATACAAAAGCATACTGTCTCATTATAGTAGAATATGAAGTGGGAACCGGTTTGGTCCGTAAAATGTACTGAAACGCGTATATATAGTCACGCTATTGACTAAAATAATATCAGTTTGCCGTTGGTCATAGACTATAAACTTAAGATGCGTTCAGCGGTCATCGATTTTCAGGGTTATCGCACGGCTTTTAACTCATTAATTGTTAAAGAATTATCTGTAGTCTCTATTAGTCGGGGTTCATCGTGGCATTGGTTTTTCAAACCACCTCAAGATGTTGAAGAAGTGGGGCAGTCAAAGACGAACCTTTTGGTTAAGAAACATATTCACGGATTGGAATGGGACTACGGCGATGTGCAATATGAAGATATGAAGTATTTATTACAATATGCTACTGAGGACTTTGACATATTATGGGGAAAAGGTCTGGAAAAGTGCAGGTTTATAGAAGAACTTATTAATAAACCAGTCTATGACCTACATGATTTCGGTTGTCCAAACTTCAAACAATTAGAAAATGACAAGATTACATGTCGTTTTCATTTCAACTCATCTTTCGTCTGTTCGTTAAATCAAGCACACCGTTTGGCTACATGGATCAGCAAAAATTCTGAAGCAGTCAACTTGAAAAAAGAAGATGTTCGTAAGCAAACATTAAGAAGTATCGATTCATCTCATCATCTGTTGTCATTCGCAGGTTTTATTAGGGGGGTGAAGAATATGGTAAAATGTGTATACTGTCCTTATGACACAAAATCACTAATCAACCCTCTCAAGTACCATAAAGCAAATAGTCCTCAATGTTTATGGTTTAAGGAAGAAGAGTACTTTTTACACTAGAGGAATTACATGAGATCAGTATAATAATGGACAGAATGGAGGCAGTGATACATCGCTTAGGCGAGGAAGGCATTGAAGCCTTAAGCACTGAAGAATTAAGTGTTTTACCTCGATCTTTGCTTTTGTACCTTTTCGATTACGCATTGGACTACATCTGGGACAACTTACCTGAAGAATGGCAAGAGGACGAGGAATTTATCCGGAAAGAAGATTTTCCTATCTCAATGAATATATTAATTATTAATTATAATTTTATACTCAAATTTTTGTAAATCTTTGTTTTTCAAATAAACCAAATATTTCTATTATATGTTTGTTTTATTGTTTTTTTTCCTTTTATCCTTTTTTATTAGGGGTAAAGGTTCAGTAAAAAAAAGGCAAGGACATAAAATATAAAAATTATTTATTGATAATAGCTCAAATTACAATTCACATCGGTATTATTACATATTTTCTGAGTTCATTCAAGTTATAAAAAAGAGTATTAGTATTTATATTCAAGTCTAATGGATTGGTGTTAACACTCAAATCTATTGGCGCAGATTCCACTGTTTCAGTCTGCTGACCTTCTTCATGTTTCTTGTAGAGTTCCGCCATCTTGGTTATCAAGCTGATTGAATCGTTGATTTTTTCAATACTTTTACAAAGCTTCGCTGTATCGCTTCTGTTAAAACATGGTGAAGGTGAATCGAACTGAAGGGTTGGTGAACTCTGAGTAAACATTGCAAAACAAATAATAACCTGTTCAATTTTCATAACTCTGTTCCTTCCCCTCTTGGATAATGTACAATACACGTTTTTGCATCTTACTCGGTCTTCGACCTCCACTTTCTTAGGTCTGCCATGTAAAAGAGATAACATCCTTGGAACCTGATCGGCGATGAATTTCCATTCTTCTGTATCCATATACGCTGTTGTTTTCTTGTCAATGATTGCGACATTGGGCATAAAATCGCAGAGGCCGACACGGACTAGTTTGCTACTAGTGATGGGGTAATCAGTCACTAGTTCTAATCGTCGTGGACCAAACATCGCGCAAGGCTTCAATGTTGACACTGAAAATTTTAACAGAGCGGGGGAGAAAGGTGAAGTTTTCTTAGATTTTTTATAAGTTCATTCACCTCATTCCTTTTTATTTCATACAATGCAATAAGGTTTTTCAATTCGTCAAGGTGATGAAGGAATATTCTCAGTCTCGCAGATGGATTAACAACACCCATATCTTTTTTCCTTATTTTCTTCTTCAAAATCAACCTCATCCTCTACAGATGTTTTCATAGGCAGGCTCTCCAACCGATCCAGCTACTCAATAAATGGGCACTTTCCAGTCCGTTTCCTGTGATCTTCTAATGGTTCGTCATAGTATTCCCATTTATGCAAAATTATTCCACAAAATGCACACCTTGTCAGGTCAGAGGTCTTCAAGTAATAAAATCCTGCAGCAGCTAGCTTCACAGCACTCACTGGTGACGTCCAGCCGACAAATGTCGACAGACGGTCTTTTTCATACCTCAAGTTCTTGCTCCTCCGTTCCTTACTCATCACCCATCCCATTATAAACTGGAGAGAAAAAGGGAAAAGATGAGGAAGAGGTGGAAGGGAAAGCATTGCTCCTATGTAAACAAGCCATTGTGATTACACTCATTGCCCCCGTGTAAACAAAGCACCATGGCATCAACAGATTAAGGCCTCACATGTAAGCAAAACCACCTCAGATGATGTAAGCATATTAAAGTCATTGTTTCATGTAAAAAAAAAACCCAACTTCATTCATAATTGTTCATAACACCAAAACAAACAAGGAAAAAAAATAAATGAACCCGTGTACACGCCGAAGATAACGTAAGCAGTCCTCATGTCAAAAGCACATTGACCCCCGGTGACGTCACAAGGTCATTACTGTCGTACTACGGCTCAAATGTAAACAAAAACAGTCCTCATGTCACAAGCACATTGACCCCCCGGTGACGTCACAAAGTTATTACTGTCGTACTACGGCTCAAATGTAAACAAAAACAGTCCTCATGTCACAAGCACATTGACCCCGGTGACGTCACAAGGTTATTACTGTCGTACTACGGCTCAAATGTAAACAAAAACAGACCTCATGTCACAAGCACATTGACCCCCGGTGACGTCACAAGGTTATTACTGTCGTACTACGGCTCAAATGTAAACAAACCGATGTTGCAACATCTAACACATTCCATGCAACGTTGCCGGATTGTGCAATTGACCGCTCAAGGACGCCCCCCCCCCCCCTCACCCTCAATATACACCCCCCTCGCCCTGGGCAGACAGCGTGACCTAGTTTACAATTTTACTAACCGCTGTTTGTACCTACTCATTTCTTTCTTCATGTATTAGATCTGTTTATTTATAATGATCTGTTTATTGTTTAGCCAAGCTCTATTTGTACGGGGTACTCTCCCAAGACAAATAAAATTTCTATTCTATATTATAGAATCGATATAGACGTGAGTTTGTGTGTGAGTGTGTATTTGTATAGGTATTTATATATATTACTTAGTTAACATATTTATAGGTCGAATTAAATTTCTCAATCTTTGATTCCTGATTATACTGAGTGAAAAATCGTGAAATTTTTGTTTGTAAATGTTATTGATTTTTCCTATACACATACGACTAATTTCAAGATATCTATTAGCATAAATTTCAAATGTTCGAATCGCTTTTCTATAGTAATGTGAAATGGCCTATTATATATAATAGTTTAATTTTTTTTTTAATTAGGGCTGAAGGAATTATTCAGAATACCTTACCTTACTTTTATGTGACCATATATATTATAACTGCTAGATAGTTATAATGATGTTGAGCACCTGGCCATTAAGCCATATTTCTAAATGTAAAGTAAAAGTAAAAGAAAATAATAATAATAATAATAATAATAATAATAACTTTATTGGCTTTTAGAATACATTCTTTTAGCCAGGAGTCCGGCCCAATTGGTGTTAGTAAGGTTTTCATTGTTTTATTTTTTTTATATCATTAATGTTACTAACAAAGTATGTAATAATTTTCACAAAACATATTAATTAAAAGTGATAAAATATTAAAATATATCACATATAATTTAATACAATATTAATCCCATTCGACAATTCAAAAACAGTGGTAGTAATTTGACGGATTGAACAATAACACAATTAATAATAGCCATGACAATTCATTATTATGGTTGTATGATAAAGGTGAGTTTATAATGATACTAATTTGATAGCATACTCTGACACAATAGCAAATACTGTGATTAAGTCTGTGTTTCAAACAAAACATCTTTATTAATATTAAGAATAATAAGTAAATAGATAGATAAACTATTTTAATTATACAATAAACTATTATAAGGTGTAAAATTCAGTTAATTTAAAACATTTAATTTAAAGGCATTCCTCGACACCTGCGTATATTATCCAGTCAACAGGACAACGACACTTAATACCACAGTGGCTCAGTGAGGACAATAGTAAACATGCCTACTATAAGTCTATATATACATAGATACACAATACACATATATACAATATATATACTGAATACAGCCACACACACATACACATACACACACACACATACACACACACCCAGAGGCATATGTATATATACACACATACCCATTGTTTTTTTTTTTCATTCATTCGTTTATTATAAAAGATCTAATTTTTAAGCAGCCTACTGTGTAGTAGAAAATGTCGTTGAGCTTTTGTTGATTTTCTATTAAAAGTAGGTTTCCTAAAATTAAATTACTTTGTAAATTAATATAATTAGCTATGTAACGGCTTCTTAATTCTTTATACATTGGGCATTCTATTAAAAAATGGTACAAATTTTCGGGTTTTTGAAGGTTGCAAATAGTACAATTTTCTTCTCCTTCTAATTTGTATACGGTTCCTTTGAAATAAAATGTTGGTTTAGTCAATTTGGCTACTCTAAGCTGACTGACGATTCTCTGTTTATTTATGTTTGTTCTTAAGTTTAAATATAGTTCTGGCCTGCTTAAACTGCTAATATTTCGATATTCTTTGTTGTACTTAGAGTTGAGGACTGAGTTTATGTCGGAACTGATGGAGTGATTTTCAAATCTGTTTATTATATCTTTGAGGTGTAGTTGGACAGCTTCTGGGCTAGGATCGTTGCGTTCTAGAATGATTGACGAACCTACTTTTGCTAGTTTAATTTTTAGCTCTGTATACCAGTTAAAAGAAGTTTTGTTATTTCCATCCAACTCTTTTAATCTGATGTAGCAAATCCTAGGTAGTCTATCTTCTTGCATTTTCAGTAAGGTGATCCACCATCCCAGCATTCTTTTGACTACTTCTACTTCCATGCTTTTGATTCCCGTCTCCAAACGGACGATATAATTTGGAGTGTGTTTCGGCCAATGATAAATCTGCTTTACGTATTTTGTTGTGATTGTTTCGAGGTTATTACAATATTGTGGAGCCCATATTTCCGAACAATACAGAAAGGTGGATCGGATGATGGACTTATATAAGGTGTGTTTCGAGTCCCAATCTCTTGATCTTGTTTCTTGTAGTATTGCCAAGGTTGTGGCAATAGCGGTTTTCGTTTTTTTGATAGCTGTATTTGCGGCTAGAAGAAATTTTCCGGACGAGGTAAACTGTATTCCTAAATATATATGGTTATTTACAGTTTGTATGTTGTTTTCACCATAAAAAAACGGTTTAAGTTTTTTCGTTCTCCCTCCGCCCTTGTGAAATGGCACTATTTTCGTTTTTTCTGTATTCAGAAGGAGCATATTTTCTTTACAGTAGTGGTATAATATGTTGAGCTTTTTCTGACAATCTGTCCAGAAGTCTGCTAGGATCACTATGTCGTCCGCAAATAATAGCATTAATACCTCTTTAGAGCCGTTTATAGATATACCTCTTGCTTGGTGGTCTTGGAAGTACTTTACTATGTCTGATATGTATAGTGCGAAGAGTAGTGGGCTTGCTGAGTCGCCTTGGAGAACACCCTTTGTTACTTTAATCGGATTTGAAACCTCCCCATTAATCTCAATTATTGCTTTCATGTTTTTATACAATATTTGGAATATGTTGATTATTTTAGAACTTACTCCTATTTTATTTAATTTATGCCAGAGCTTTTCGTGATTCAAGGAGTCAAATGCTTTCTGAAAGTCAATAAATATTCCAAATACATAGCGGCCTTTAAGCCTGAGAGTGATATTTATAATTGAGCTGAGAACAAAAATACTGTCTCTACATCCTCTATTTTTCCGAAAACCATTTTGTTCTTCAGGGAGTATATGATTGATTTCTGACCCTTCCGTAAGGCGACTATTAAGAATGAATGTAAATATTTTAGTTATCGTATTTAGAAGGGCTATATTTCTATAATTATTTGGATCTTTTTCTCACCTTTCTTGTAAATTGGTTTAATTATTATGTTAGACCAGCTTCGCGGAATGTCTTCCTTTTCATAAACTTCGTTCAAAAGATGGAGAAGGTAATGTTCCCACTGAGGGTTTAATAATTTGTAATATTCGTAAGGCATCCCGTCATTGCCCGGCGATTTATTTCTTTTCATGTTTTTTATTGCCAATTGTAATTCTTCCAGTGTTATTTCACAGTCGAGAAATGTATTTGATTTTGTAAAATTGGTAATTTTAAAAGGTTCTGTTGAAGAGTAGAAATTTCTATAGAAATGTGTTCAGCGATACTTCTAGGTCTTGGTTTTTATTGACCCTTAAGCCCCTTATGGTCTGCCAAAATTCCCTGCTATTTCTTGTCCTTGAGATTTTTTCGCTAATCGACGTATAATGTTCTTTTTTATTTTCCTTTATTAACTGTTTATAGATTTTCTTTTCTTTTAAGTAAGAACGTAAATTATCTGTTGAAGACGGTTGTTTCTTGAATATTTTGTACATTTTACGGACTTCTTCTTTTTTCCTCTTACACTTTTCGTCGAACCAGTAATTACCGTTTTTGAATCTATTTGGTCTTATTACAGCAGATTTTGAGACGCCTGAATTAATTCCTATTTGAGTAAGTGTTTCTTTGAAATTTTCATAGATGTTAGTTACCTCTACGGAGTTGTAATATATATTAGGTGACTGTTTTAATAAGTTGATAAACATTTCAACATTGCTTTCCTCCCATCTGAATTTTCCTATTTTACGGGGATAGCTTTCTTGATTGCGAGGGTTGACCAGATAAAGAGGCAGGTTAAGTTTGAGAAGAAGAGGCAAATGAGCGGATATTTCTGGAATTTGTTCAACTTTCATATCATGAACATGTGCCATCGTGTTCCAGTTAACCCAGATTGTGTCTACTACCGAACTGCCGTTATAAGTATGACAAGTGAAATTTCCTAACTCATCACTGGAGGTCCTACCGTTAATCATTAGGAATTCATTTTCCTCTAGAAGGTTTACTATCTTCTTTCCTCTTAAGTTTAAGACACTGTCCTGTGATTTCCTATTCTCTTTTAACATTGTACCTTCAAAAAGATTGTTCTCTGCGGATTGATTCAGTAGGCCAAATCTTCCGTTCCAGTCCCCTCCTATCACTATGTATTTCCGGGAAAAATCATCGTTTATCTGTTTTATGGCTTCTTCAAAAAGTTCGATAAATTCTTCTGTATTGAAAGTCTGATTGAAATAGATATTACCTATAATAAGTTTGAAGTTATCTTTTTCAATTTCAACGAATAGCCATAGATTACAGCATTCAATCACCTGCACCTTTAAGTTCGATAATTTTTTAACAAGAATTAATAGGCCTCCACTTCCTCTTCCTCTGGATTTGTTTTTAGTTGCCCTGGAATTAAATATGGAATAGTCTCTGAAACAACTAGGTAGGACGATATTATCACTGGTAATAAAGGTTTCTTGTAAACATATTATTTCACATTTAGTCATTAGACGAGTATTTTCTTTACTTAAACTGTAAATATTATTTAACTCTTCTATATTCCAGAAAATTATATTAAGATAGGGTCAAGATTCAATATATTTTCCTTTAGTTTTCTTATTTCTAGCAGATGAGCAGGGTTCCGGTGAGTTTTCAAGAGACGCCGGGAGAGAGCGCTTCTTTTGATTTATTTCTTCTCTGTTAAACTCTTCTGAATCGGTTCCAAAGGAGATATCTTTAATGTTTTTAAATAGAGTTAAGTCTGATTCATTTTTAATTGATATCTTAGTCGAACCTTCGGTGTGTCTAGCATAAATTTTCCCGTTTCCATGCCACAAAAATTTGAAAACCCCTTCCCTTTGTAATGCCCTGGCTTTGGCAAATAATATTCGGTTTTCTGTTGTTAAGAACTCGTTTATAAAAATTTTCTTTTTATCTACTTCCTGAATAGTTTCTGAAGGGTTAAGAAATTTTAGATTAAGTTTTTCCCTATTTTTTCTGGCGTTTGATAAAAAGGAGTCCTTGTCAAATAACCTCAGGAATTGTAACACGATAATGTCCGTATGTGAACCGTTTTTTTTCCTAATTCTGTAATAATTGTCTAGGTCTCTAATACTTATTTCTACTTCTAAGAGCTTGAATAAATTGGAGCATAACTCATTAATATTTTCTCCCTCTTTGAAAGGGATTCCTTTAACCTCAATTTTTTTCTTAATTTCATGATTTTTTATTAATGAAATATCTGACTTTATATCGGCCGTAGTTGTTTTTAATTCCTGATTTTCTACTTTAAGGTTTGATATACGATCATTGAGTTTTTCAATTTGTGAGCTGATATAATTTTGAGTTTCCTGGAAAGCTGAAATCGTGTTAGTAAACTTTTCTAATGAACATTTGAAAGAAGATATTTCAGCATTTGTTGAAATTGTGGAATTAATAAGGAAATCCATTTTTTCTTCAAGGGTCATTTTGTTAACATCTTTTTTCCCTGCCATCATTAATTAATTAGAAATTATTAGAAGTATCAATATCGTTAAACGTACGGAGATAAGTAGATGGTAACGGTACACTTGAACTTGGAGCGTTGGTCGTGGTGGGAGGTGGGCGGGGCTAGTGGGTAAACTACGATAATTCTATTAAGGGTATTAACTATTTTACCTGGAATAGTTCTAGACAAATTTTCTTACAGCTTAACTTTCACTGGTTGGATTAACTTCAAACTTCACACCTGTCACAAACGAACATTTGTCCACTGGCATGCAAAATTTCAATCGGTTCGGAACACTTTTACCGGAACTAGAGTAAACTGTCCGAGAGGGGATGTTTATCGTGCAGCTGACCGAGCCGGACTCTCAAGTAAAAGAAAATGTAATACCCAGATGTATATACTTAAGCTCAGGGAGATATGGCTGGTTCTTCTTAATAAGTAGAACTATTAACATGCAATCTATTTACCAAAATAGGTACAGTTAAAATTAGTATACAATTATAAAATTAACGACCCACTTTAGCATGCTCGAATTGAAGGGTGGCGGTTCGAATCTGCCCTGGGATTGTTGACTTTTATTTCGAGGAGGCCCCACGGCATAAATATCGAACTACCCACCATGGTTAGAATAGGTTGGTTAAACCTCTAAAGTAACCCCCCGTATGCCACACATGGCCAGGTAGGGGTACCGAACAAAAAAAAAAAAAATTAGAAAATAAACAATGATGACCAAGAAATGAACTGAATAACCTAAAGTTATGTACACAAATTAAAACTAAGGAATATGTGAAAGCGAAGCAATAATGATAGAGATAGTGTGCTAGTCCTTAATATCATTATAAAGGTATTAAATCAAGGTATAAGGTAGTGCAGAACACGCTAGCATGCCTCTAAAATAAGTAATTAAAAATTAACAGATGTTCTAATCAGTCAATATTATTCAATTGGCTCATGCTTAAAATAATTATAAATGTGAGTTTTGCTTGTGGATGGCAAAAAAAAACCATAAACTGTTAAGCTCCTCAAACTGTAGCCTATTTTGTATCTTTCCGAATCCAAATGATAAGAAAAAAATAGCTAAAAGTAAAAAAAATATTTCTAGTAATAAATTGTTTATTAATCAATTTATTTTTAATCAATTTGTAGTGATATTACTACATAAAGTTAAATAATTCTTTATTAACATGGATAACAAACATTACAATATGTTAATTAATCACTGTGTTCAACCTGCAATCTAATCACCATCTGAGAGGTTACACTATTTTTTATCCGGCTATATCGCCAAAGCAGTGTTGCCGCCATAATTCTCACCCTCCTAATGAAAGCGTGCTGGAAGGCGAGCTGTTCGATCACGTCGAGTTGTTGGTAAAACCGACTGGTCCTCAGCAGAAGGGTAGGTGTTTTAGATATAATCGAGTTTGGGGTTTACTAAGAACGCAGGTTTTAGCCTATCGATTGATATGTTGTCTTCTTTTCCATGCCGGTCAATGGTGAAATATTTGGAATTTCTTCCCACTACTCGAAAAGGACCTTGGTAGGGCTGCTGCAGTGGTTTTCGTACTGTGTCATCTCTGACGAAAACATGAGAAGCAGTTGGTAGGTCGTGATGAATGAAGAATTTTCGGGAATCTGTTTTCTGGACATATGTTGGTTTATATTTATGAAGCGTTGACCTTAGGTGCGTAATAAACGATGACTTATCATTACTGGTTTCTTCGGTGGTCTCCAGGAATTCCCCGGGAAGACGGATGTTGACACCGTAGAGAAGTTCAGCTGCAGAATATCCATTTTCGGGGACAACAGTCCTTAAACCTAACAACACAATAGGTAACGTGGCAACCCAATTAGCGGAATTGTGACATTTTAGCGAGGTCTTTAAGGAGCGGTGCCATCTCTCAATTTTGCCGTTTGATTGCGGGTGATAAGCGTGTAAGGTGTTCTGAAGTGCTTTGTGCCAAGTAAGGTATTCAATTCCCGAAACAGATCCGATTCGAAATTCCGACCTCTATCAGTGGTAACGCTGGTAGGCACACCATATCGTGAAATCCAGTCTCTAACAAAAACTAGCTATAGTTTCGGCGGTGATGTCTTCAATAGGGATTGCTTCTGACCACGAGCTAAAGCGATCGATCAATGTTAGGCAATAACGTTGACCTTGTGAAACAGGAAATGGTCCAATGATGTCTAGGTGCACTTGGTCAAACCTCTTATCCGTGTGTGGAAATTGTCCTTGTGGACTACGCGTGTGTCTAATAGTTTTAGATAGTTGACAATTGGTACATTCCTTTGACCACTGACGAATATCTTTATCGACAGAAGGCCAAACAAAACGATCTTTGACCATTTTTGCAGTTCTTTTAGGAGAAGGGTGAGATAGGTTATGTATTAGATTAAAAACTGATCGACGGCTGGCTGAAGGAACAAATGGGCGATTTCTGTCATCACAGTAAATCATGATTCCAAGTCCAGGAACTGGTTTTTCTGAAAATTTTATGGAAAATTGGGCAGGGTTTCGCAAAATCTCTTGTAATTCTGGGTCGGTAGTTTCTGATGAGCGACGTCAGCTAAATCGAAAGTGGAAATTTCTTCAAGTCGTGATAAGTAGCCGGCAATCACGTTCTCATTGCCAGGAACATGTTGTCCTGATGTCCGTTGTAAATTGGGATATGAAATCCAGATGCCTTAATTGTCTTGGTGACGCTTTTTCAGGCTTTTGGGCAAAAGCGTAAACAAGAGGCTTTTGATCTGTATAAACCACAATTTCACGACCTTCAACGACATAACGGAAATGTTTAATAGCTGAATAAATAGCCAACAGTTCTCGATCATAGGTACTGTAGCGAGCTTCAGTGTCACTTAATTTCCGTGAAAAGCACGCCAATGGTTGGGGTGCATCATACTGTATTTGCTAGAGACACTATGGTTCCAGGATCGAGATCTAAACCTGTTGTAATTAATGAATGTTTCTAATCTTTCAACACTTGCAGTGAGATCTTTAATTTGAGACTTTATGTTAAAGACGGTACCAACTCCGTAGCTCTCATTTGGTTGTTTAGAGACACTTAGAGAGATTTAGAACTAACTTCTATAATCTTATCCGCTAATAATGCCAACTTATCTAATGGCTCATTACTAACTGCTAATACAGTTTGACAAGGAACAGTTAGGCGATGAAACCATAATGATTTCAAAATTCATCAGACATTTTATTGTGCGCAAGATACCTCATATTTCTTAGTAATTGAGACGGTTTGGTGTCACATAACTCAACTTCATTTAAAAGTTTATGTAATCTGAGATCCTCACTGTCTGCGTAAATTGCTTTGAGTTTCTTTTTAATGGCGTTATACCTATCGGTGTATGGTAGAGAACTGATAATATCACTGACTTGTTCCATAATATCACATTCGAGGTTAGCAATGACATAATTGTATTTAGTACGATCCTGAACTATATTGGCGATTTCGAAATTGGCTTCTATTTGAGTGAACCAAAAGTCAGGCCTATCACGCCAGAAAGGTGGTATTTTAACTGATAAACGATGAACTTCCTGCCGTATAACAGACCCTTGTTTTACGTCATCAGTTGGCATCTTACTGGTCTTGGATTTTAATTATTTTTAAAAGCAAGAGTTTTTACTTACATGTGAGCAGATTCAAAAGATAAGGCGTCAGGGGTCACCAGTATGTAGTGATATTACTACATAAAGTTAAATAATTCTTTATTAACATGGATAACAAACATTACAATATGTTAATTAATCACTGTGTCCAACCTGCAATCTAATCACCATCTGAGAGGTTACACTATTTTTTATCCGGCTATATCGCCTAAGCAGTGTTGCCGCCAAAAATTAATCAAATTTTTTAATCATTAATTAATCAATTTATGTTGTAGTGCTAGTTGAAGTTTTCCTGAAGCATTCAACATTTTAATTCATTAATTTTTGACGAGTTTGACTAATCTTATTTATGTGTGAAGACTCTCCTGCACCTGTAGCAGGCACTACTTCAGAAAAAGAACCGATTTTTTTTTACATCATATTTTTTAAGGGGTTAAACTTCTTACGAAATAAAATTTATTTTTTAATATGTGGGTTCTTTCTTTTGATAGGATTATATAGCGGCACTTGTATGTGTCAAATGACTGTCACAATAACTGTCATTATTTATTGAGTAAGGACACCTCAAGTGAATATCATGATTGCATGCACCTGACGTGGATGCAAGAGAGTACAAGGACAAAAAGAACTGGCATGTTGTTATTCCACTACGCACATAAATAACATAACATAATAAGTTCTTATTTAATCTCTTCAAAAATTTGATGTAAAAAAAATCTGTTATTTTTCTACACCTCAAGTCATCACTGGAGTCAGAACTTTTGGACAGATTATCTGGCCTGGACAAAACACCTGTTACTAAGGCAGTAGCTCTTGATCGGCTAATCAATATTTATCAAAAAAATATAAATATGCTGTTTAAAAACATTTACAGAGGGTCATTGTCAATTCATGTGTAGAATCTATACAGAGTATAAAAAATTTGATTAATACTACTAGGTCGGTGCTCAATGCTATAAAATCTTTCGGTATCAACACTGAAAACTGGAATGCTATTTTACAATTTTTATTATTACTTAAACTGGATAAAAAGTAAAAGCATTTGTATTGGCATGACAGTTTTACTGAATGTTTGCTTACAGCGGAATTTTTAGTGTTTTAGAAAACCAGATCCATATTCGGCGTGATGAACACTCAGCTCTCTGATTCTATAGAGGTACATTACGTTCGTGTAGAAAAAAATGCTAAAAAAGTATCATCTACAAATTTTCGGGAATATGTGCCACCTACCACAAGTTGTAACTTGTCCTCCTCGGTGTAAGGGGAAGAACCATTTTGCTGCAACTTGTAAAGTTGAATCGCTAAACGAAGTTGGGAAGGTCGAAACGTTTTCTTGATGATGCAGGTTATAGAAATGGCTTTTTGTTTCAGGATGTTTATATAGGAGTTTCTTGTGTAACTTCAAAATCGGTACAGGAGCAGATATAAGCGTTATTACTACAGACTTGGCAACTAAGTTTAGAGCGCCTAAGCCTGATTGTTCAGCAGTCACGTACACTTAATTGAAAATACCATTAGTTGGATCTAAAGCTCTAAATTGTACTATTGATGTTAGTCATATTATTCGCTTTGTTGTAGTATATATGACTAAAATACATTGTTTGATATTACACGATTGTGTTAAGTTTAACATTATTAAAAATCGTATAAGTCTAGGCAAATAAAATAAAATAGAATATAGCTGTGATAATAAAACATAAATCCAATCATACTATAATAAAAAGATAAATCCTTTTTAATAAATAAATAATAAATATAAAGATTTATAAAAATCATTTTATAAAAAAAAATATTAAACAACTTCGAAACCTAGGAACCATTAAAAATAAAAGCACTGAAAAGTATAAAATAATTACCTTCTGATTTTTATGAATTGTCAACAAAATTGAAAATTGTATAAAAAGCGGAAAAATGCAATAAGACGAAAAAAATTATTCTATTTCTACGAATGCAAACTAATTGTTAATAAAAATTATTAAATTAAAATATAAAAGACTATGTTCAATATAATACAATCTTTTCGGAGGCGGTGCAAAATGGAAATGACATGTTACTGATACCACTTTATTAGCAGACATTGATTATTTTCTTTTATTACATTGCTAAAAAATCTATTCGTCAATTCCCTTGATTGTGTATCTGTTTTTAACCGACTTTGAAAGAGGATGTTACTCAATTTGATACGTATGTGCCTTTTTTTTGTGTGTGTTTCTTTCTACATATTTTCACCGATTATTCCGAAATGGGTGGACCAATTGGAATGAGATGCTTTGCATGTTGTAGAGTATTTTCCCGAGGTTTTTTTGGGTTCTTAATTTATTTAAGAAGTCATCTGGAAAAAACATGAAAATAATTATTTGATGATCTCTCAAAATATTTACTTATTGCATAATATAAGGTAAGCTCCAACAAACTATTAAATACGTTGATAACTAAAAGACTCCTTATATACTTTCCTTATTTATTTTATTCTAAATTTGATTGGTTGATTTCATGCAATACTCAATACCTTAAGAATCACAAAAGTGGGGGAGAAAATGATCAGTCTGTTAGTTATTGATGTTTTTTGAAGTGCTTGTTGGAACAAACCTTATACATTACCTACAATAAAATTTCAAAAATAGATATAAAAAAAGATATATGGGTGATTCTAAAATTAGACTTATATGCAAGTCATAAAATAGTTAATTTATATGTAGTCAGCACTAAATTTATTTTCTGAGGGGTTGCTGGGTATATAAAAAACTGGTTAGAGAGTGGCCTCACTACTGTGTGATTGGGAAAAACTGTTACGGTACTTTCCATTTACCCTTTGGAGTCCTGGCTCAATTTTATTTTGAATCCTGAAAGTTTGCCGATAAGATAGGTGCCTCGTGTTATAGTGTTGCGGTCAGCGGTAGTAGACAAAGCGCCTTTGGTGAACAATACGTCCGTTGTTCGGTGCCGCACTGGCTGTCGGGGAAGATCAAAGACTTTGTTCTGGATGATCCCCGAACCTTCTAGAATCTATCCAAGACTAATAAATACCGGCTCTAACAGGCCTCAGCGGAGTTGTTTGGCAACACCCGTGGAGTACACTTCGTAGTGAACAGGGATAGGTTAGTGTGATAAGTGGTAAGCCTTATTGTGATAAGTTATTGTGGTGATAGTGTATGTCGTAGAAAAGACTCTTGTTTTAACCCGTGCGGTTAGTTATAAGTAATTAGAGTCTGCATACACAGCCTGGTTTGTATCTGATAATAAGGCAGTAATTACCCTTGTGAGTATTGATTAATAAATTATTGTTCTAGTGATAATTGTTCATTTTATCGAACCCGAAGCCCGTAACAACTGGTGTCAGAAGCGGGTATATTTTTAGCATTAGCGTATTTATTTAGTTTGTTGTAAATAATTTTTCTGTTTATTACTTTAGTTAATTATTGTAATTTAGTTTACTGAAAATTTGTTTGTCTATTTTGAATATTGTTTATTTTATTTAATGTTTGAGTTTTATTTAATCTTTTTTTTGTTTCTTTTAATAATTTAGTTTATTGTTTATAGTGTTGGGAATTTCATTTGTAATTTAAATCTTAGTAACTGTGTATAGGATTAGATTTCTTTTTTTCGTTGTTAGTTATAATCAAATTATTGTTGTTAGTCTTTAAGTTTTGATTTGTTAATTTTAATTTTGATAATTGTATATAATATTTAAAATGTCAACCGGTGGCTTGAGATTGTATGATTTGAAAGTAGCAGATTTAAAAAGTGAATTAGAAGAACGCGATTTGGATACTTCTGGGAACAAGTCTATATTGCAACAAAGGCTCAGGGAAGCTTTAATTAGTAGTGGAGAAGATCCAGATCACGTTCTTTTTGAAACAGAATTTAGTAAATTGAAAAATGAGTTGTTAGAAAATCAAAATGAGTTATTTTCTACGTTATCAGAATTTTTTACTACTTTAGAAAATAAGTTAGTTGATAGTGATATTCCTAAGATTTCGGTTAAGAAGGTTCTTAGTGCTACGCAAGTTGATGAAGTGTTTCATTTCAACGAATCGAAAGGTGAAGGGGAAACTAATGATAAAGAAGAAAAAGAAGAGCCCTTCGACCTTGATCCTCAAGTGAGTGTTGAAGATGTGAAGGTCCCGCTTGGCGGATTGAGAGAGGTGGATGCTCTTGTGTGTGGATCCTCTTGTGGTGTTCATTTCGAGGAGGAGTTCATGAAACCCAAGCCTGAAAGAATAGGAAATGCAGGGTTAGCTGCTGTACAGACTGTCATGGATTCTAGTACTTTTAGGTATGCTAAACCTGACAAGGAAGATTGCGATGAAGGCGCTGAGGAAACGCCTGTTGAAGTGGGAAGGCTTGTTCAGGTGGATTCGACAAGAGAAGTCATGGAAGTTGAGTCAACCACTGGTGTTGAAAAAGGAAGGGAGGATATTGAGAACTTGAGAGATCATCTCGAGGATGGTGATAGCTCCCAAGATAAGGAAGAAGAGTTTGTTGTTTCCCGTAGGTTCCATCCAGGAAAAAAGCAATACGGATACTCCCTTGGATGGGAGGGATGCCCTTCTGAACAGAGTGGCTGGGAGCCGGCTGGAAGCTTGGAGGCTTGTCGGCGTCTGTTTGGAGCATTTGAGGAGAGTTTGGCCGAGCGGTCTTTGAATGGAGAGAGGTCAGCCGTATCGAGGAGGGCCGGATACACCCTTGGATGGGAGGGATGCCCTTCTGAACAGAGTGGCTGGGAGCCGGCTGGAAGCTTGGAGGCTTGTCGGCGTCTGCTTGGAGCATTTGAGGAGAGTTTGGCCAGGCGGTCTTTGAATGGACAGAGGTCAGCCGTATCGAGGAGGGCCGGATACACCCTTGGATGGGAGGGATGCCCTTCTGAACAGAGTGGCTGGGAGCCGGCTGGAAGCTTGGAGGCTTGTCGGCGTCTGTTTGGAGCATTTGAGAAGAGTTTGGCCAAGCGGTCTTTGAATGAACATAGGACTGCCATATCGGGGAAGGCTGGAAACGATCAAGTGACAAACTCTGGAACCTTTTCAATCAGTGGTCGGCTAATCAGGTACAGCAAGCAAAGAACCTTGAATCAGGGAAAGGCTTGGTGTGGGTCTATGAAGCCTGATGATGCTGAACTTGAAATGTTAAACAGGAGAACGCATGTTACTGATTCTGATGAGGATGATGACCCCTTAGCAGAGAAATTGAAATTGGAGAGAGAAACTGACAATGAAGTGACAGTGAGTGGCATCATTCGAGGACCTGATCGGCCTCCTCCTAAGCCAAATATTACCCATGGGACTACAGAAAGTCCAACAGCGGTAGTAGGACTCGAATTGAATGGTGATGAGAGCAAACCATCAGCTGCTCATGGTGCTGTTAACGGAATCTTAGTTGAGCAGAGCATTGGTCTAGACCCTCACAACCAACAGGTGCTCGTTTCCAAAGCAAGTGTTGTAAGGATTGATCCTAGCCAGGTCCCGGACCCAACTTCTGGTGTTTGTGTAGTGTCAAATTGTGGAGCTCGACTCTGTTGCACCGGCCAGTGTCCTTTCGTTGAAGGTAGTTTCGCCTGGTAGTTTCAAGAAACTCGCTGTGCTTCTAACACTCGGTCAGGAAACAGGAAAAGTCCTGCTGGAAGCTGAAGAGGAGAAAACACCTGAGCCTATTACACCCCATTCACGACCTGATCTGGGACAGATCAGCATTAAGGAGGGGGTAGTGTTGCGGTCAGCGGTAGTAGACAAAGCGCCTTTGGTGAACAATACGTCCGTTGTTCGGTGCCGCACTGGCTGTCGGGGAAGATCAAAGACTTTGTTCTGGATGATCCCCGAACCTTCTAGAATCTATCCAAGACTAATAAATACCGGCTCTAACAGGCCTCAGCGGAGTTGTTTGGCAACACCCGTGGAGTACACTTCGTAGTGAACAGGGATAGGTTAGTGTGATAAGTGGTAAGCCTTATTGTGATAAGTTATTGTGGTGATAGTGTATGTCGTAGAAAAGACTCTTGTTTTAACCCGTGCGGTTAGTTATAAGTAATTAGAGTCTGCATACACAGCCTGGTTTGTATCTGATAATAAGGCAGTAATTACCCTTGTGAGTATTGATTAATAAATTATTGTTCTAGTGATAATTGTTCATTTTATCGAACCCGAAGCCCGTAACAATAGTATTATTGTGACGGAAAAGGGATTAATTATTTTTTGAAGTACATGACCTATAATTGCTTTTAGTGAAAGTCATCCTGTCTTTAGGCGCTTGAAAATTAGATAACAGTGTTCATTACCAATGAGGTAATAAATAGAAAAAAAAAATTAAAAATCCTTCAGGCGGTTGTCGATTTATCACGTTGTGACACAAATACCTTCATAATTTTAGAACCACCCATATATCAGTAGAATAAAATATAGGTGTCGACTTCTGAAAAATGAAACACTTTTTTTTGGTCCGTCTAAATTATTTTTGATCCTGTTCCAGGAAAATTTTGTTAAGAAATAGAACTCCAGATCATTTTTTTGGGTTACTTAAAAGATTATTTTTATGGATTATTTCCACTTTTCTGTGTGCATTCATAAAATTAAAAAAGTCCCTGTTCATATGGTTATAATGTAAAGGCCCAGGATATAACTGGGCGGGTTGATTTTTATTTTGCGACGGACCCACGGAATATATCTTGTTCTTCCCACCAAGTATAGAATAGTTATGTTTTAACTGAAATGTGGCTATATGGCCCAAAAGGCGTACCGAAAAAAAATAAAAAAACGTCGAAACCCAGAAATGCACTTAAAATTTGGGTAAAAAAACTTGGAAAGTTTTTTAGAAAACAACGCACAGTGGGACGAATGACGAATCTAGAAAGAACAAGTCTGATTTACTTAAATAGCCAAGAATGGCATCTTCATTCCATTCCTCATTCATTTTGATTCATTTCGTTCCTCGAATCTTTGAGAAAAAAGAGATTGTTTTATAATTATTATTGTTTTTTAAAATCGCATAGTAATGTAAATGCATAGAACTCTTTAGATATTGATTATATGAGTTCTTAGCTATATTGTATGAGTTTTAGTTTCACCAGAACTTAGCGAATCGCTTAGCATCCCTCTAATCATTGAAAATAGCGAGATTGTTTTATAATTATTATTGTTTTTTAAAATCGCAAAGTAATGTAAATGCATAGAACTCTTTAGATATTGTTTATATGGGTTTTTAGATATATGGTATGTGTTTTAGTTTCACCAGAACTCCGCGAATCGCTCAGCGTCCCATAAATCTTTGAGAAAAACGTGATAGTTTTATAATTATTATTTTTTTTTAAATCGCAAAGTAATATAAATTCATAGAACTCTTCAGATTTTGTTAATTTTGTCTCTTAGCTATATAGTATCAGTTTTAGTTTCACCAGAACTCCGCTAATCGCTTAGCGTCCCTCGAATCTTAGAGAAAAACAACATTGTTTTATAGTTATTATTATTTTTTTTTTTTAATCGCAAAGTAATTTAAATGCATAGAACTATTCGGATATTGTTTAGATGTGCTCTTAGCTATATTGGTAGTATGTGTTTTAGTTTCACCAGAACTCCGCGAATCGCTTAGCGTCCCTTGAATTTAATTTTTTTTAATAAAAAATCGAGCTTTGGCTTTTATTTTATTAAAAAATGTTTTCTTGTTTTTTTTTATCGATTTAAAATTGTTGTAGAACTCTTAATAAGGTATAAATCTAACACCTAGTGGGTTTTTCTCCCCGAAAATAAGAATCACTCAGCGTCCCTTGAATCTTTGAGAAAAACGAGATTGTTTTATAATTATTATTTTTCTAAAAAGCCACAAAGTAATGTAAATGCATAGAAGTCTTTAGATATTGTTTATTTTTCTTATAGCTATATAGTATCAGTTCTAGTTTTACCAGAACTCCGCAAATGGCTTAGCCTCCCTTATATCTTAGAGAAAAACGAGATTGTTTTATAATAATTTTTTTTCTTAAAAATCGCAAACTAATTTAAATGCAAAAAACTCTTCGGATATTGTTTACATGTGCTCATAGCTATATAGTATCAGTTTTAGTTTCAGCAGAACTCTGTGAATCGCTTAGCGTCCCTGGAACATTTGAGAAAAACGAGATTGTTTTATATTTATTATTTTTATTGTAGAACTCTTAAAGAGGTATAAATGTAATGACTAGTTGGTTTTCCTGCCCAAAAAAAGGAATCGCATAGCCTCCCTCGAATCTTAGAGAAAAACGAGATTGTTTTATATATATTACTTTTTTTTTAAATCGCAAAGTAATGTAAATGCATAAAACTCTTTAGATACTGTTTATTTGTGTTCAAAGCTATATAGTATGAGTTTTAGTTTCACAAATACTCCGCGAATCGCTCAGCGTCCCTTGAATCTTTGTGAAAAACGAGATAATTTTAGATAACTTGCTATTTTAGAAAATAGCAAAGTAATGTAAATGCATAAAACTCTTTAGATATCATTTATTTGTGTTCATAGCTATATAGTATGAGTTTTAGTTTCACAAAAACTCCGCGAATCGCTCAGCGTCCCTTGAATCTTTGAGAAAAACGAGATAGTTTTATAATTATCACTTTTTTTTTTTAAATCGCAAAGTAATATAAATGCATAGAACTCTTCAGATTTTGTTTATTTTTTCTCTTAGCTATATAGTATCACTTTTAGTTTCACCCGAACTCCGCTAATCGCTTAGCGTCCCTCGAATCTTAGAGAAAAACGACATTGTTTTATACTTATTATTATTTTTTTTAAATCGCAAAGTAGTTTAAATGCATAGAACTCTTCGGTTATTGTTTAGATGTGCTCTTAGCTATATAGTATGTGTTTTAGTTTCACCATAACTCCGCGATGGCTTATTGTTCCGCTCTTTTTTGATTTGAATGTGTGCACTTAGTTATAGTTTTTATTATATTTAAACTTTATATGGATTATAATAATATTTTGTATGCTTCCTCACTAACTATGTACGTTTTGTAATTTAAAAACTAGCTTAGGCATCTGGGATGTCTCTATTTTCGGTTTCTAATTTAATTTTTTTCATAAAAAATAATCGTGATGTGGCTTTTATTGTATTTAAAATTTTTTTTATTATCGATAGAAAATTATTGTAGAACTCATAAAAAGATATAAATCTAACACTTAGTAAGTTTTCCCCCCTGAAAGTAAGAATCGCTTAGCGTCCCTCGAATCTTTGAGAAAAACGAGATTGTTTTCTAATTATTATTTTTCTTAAAAATCGCAAAGTAATGTAAATGCATAGAACTCTTTAGATATTGTTTATTTTTTCTCATAGTTATATTTTTTTTTTTTTTTTTTTTTTTTTTTTTTTTGGCCTTAAGATTTGTTGACAAATCCTATTTCGCCAAACTGTTTCTTCAGATTTTAAAAACCTAATTAAAATAACCTACAAAAAAGGTATTACTGAGTAATTATGGTAGCAGTTTTATTTTAAGATAATAATGAATATGAAAAAAGGGGTGATGTCTTAATGACCATATGTGTTTACATCGGTAAGTTTATTTCGTTCAGAAAGTTAATCAGTTTACGGGCTGTGTCTTTATTTATTGATCGTAGCATTTCCTCACCATCATCTATGATCCGCGATCCCAGGCTAATTCTCCTCTGTTTTTCAAATATTTTACATTTGAACACAATGTGTCTAGGATCTTCAGGGCATAGGCATGTAGGGCAATCACCGCTATTAACCAGTCCCATTAACTTTAAGAACTTGTTCGTTCTGCCATGATTTATTCTTAATCTCGTCAGCTTAATTAAATTTTGACGGTTGGCATGATATTTAAGAGTCGAGAACCATGGAATAAGAGTTACCTTCTGGTGCACGTCGTAGTGGTCCTTACCTTTCGAGGAACATTGCCACTCGTAAAATTGCTGCCAGTCTTTTAATATTGTTCCTCTCACTACTCTGGTAATGTCCAGTAAAGGGATTTTGGCGTTATCTCGGTGAGTCTGATTTTGATTGGCTGCTTTGTCTGCCTGCTCATTTCCCGATAAGCCCACGTGACCCGGAACCCATTGGAAATAGAAGTGGTTATTGGCATTTAGTAACGTAGAAATAATTTTATAGGAAATATATGTTTGAGATTTTTTTAGGTGGAAAAATTCGAGGTGTTGACACGAAGCTGCTGAATCTGTTAAAATAACTATTTTATTCATGAAATATGTTTTTTCAGCATATGTTATGGCATTTAGAATGGCAAAAAGTTCAGCGCTGAATATGCTGAAATTTGTTAGCACGGATAAAGAGAATTTATGGTTCTTTTGTGGATCAAATACGGCTATGGAGGTTCGGTTTTTAGTTTTTGATGCGTCAGTATAAACTTGTATGTGATCTGGGTATCGTTCTGTAATTGTGCTGAGTGCTAGTTGTTTCAAAGAGGTTGGAGGGAAAAAACTTTTCTTTTCAACTTTGCCAGATAGATGGGAGCTACTGTGGATTTTTAAAAACGATTTGGGCAGAGGGATAGTGTATTCCAGAGGAGCATCGGAAGTATGTAATGATTTGAGAAGAGGTTGCAGCTCGTTGATGATTTCCGCTAGTTGGGGGCAGAAAACATTACCAGTTCTAATTACTTTACCAACAGGGTGTTTATCGTCGGACCATACTTTGAGGATATATTTTTTTTGTCAACCATGTTCTCCTCAATTGTAAGGGCATTTCTCCGGCTGAGGCTTGTAGTGCATTTACGGGGGACGTTTTGAAGGCACCCAGACATATCCTAATAGCCGAGTTCTGAACAGTATTCAGTTTACGAATGAGAGGAGATTTCGTCTCCTTGTATATGACGCAACAATAGTCGAATATTGATCTTACAATAGATTTGTATAGCGCAATCATGTTGTATGGGTGGGACCCCCAAGAAACACCGGCTAAGGATTTTATAACGTTTTGATTATGAACAGATTTGATATAAACATTTTTTAGATGTTGTTTGAAGTTCAATTTACCATCTAATGTTACTCCTAAAAATTTTAAATGTTCTTCACATTTAATTTGTTTTCTTTCGTTAGAAATCGCAAAATCTGCTATATTAATATTTCTTTTTCTTGTAAAAGGAGTTATACTACATTTGTTGGGGTTAACTTTGAGGTTAATATCTGAAAACTTTTTTGATATGGTGTCCAGAGCTTTGTCTATAATATCTTTACCTTCCTCTGCAGATTTTACTACGGTGTAAATCAAGAAATCGTCTGCAAATTGTATAATTAGTTATATATTATCAGTTTTAGTTTCACTCGAACTCCGCTAATCGCTTAGCGTCCCTCGTATCTTAGCGAAACAGGAGATTCTTTTATAATTTTTTTTTTCTTAAAAATCGCAAAGTAATTTAAATGCATAGAACTCTTCGGATATTGTTTATATGTGCTGTTACCTATATAGTATCAGTTCTAGTTTCACCAGAACTCCGCGAATCGCTTAGCGTCCCTCGAATGTTTGAGAGAAACGAGATTGTTTTATAGTTATTATTATTTAAAAAACCGCAAAGTAATGTAAATGCATAAAACTCTTTAGATATTATTTATTTGTTTTCATAGCTATATAGTATGAATTTTAGTTTCACAAAAACTCCGGGATTCGCTCAGCGTCCCTTGAATCTTTGAGAAAAACGAGATAGTTTTATAATTATTATTTTGTTTTTAAATCGCAAAGTAATGTAAATGCATAGCACTCTTTACATATTGTTAATATGTGTTCTTGGCTATATGGTATGAGTTTTAGTTGTACCAGAACTCCGCGAATTGCTTATTGTTCCGCCCATTTTTTATTTGATGGGGTGCACTTAGGTATAGTTTTTATTATGTTTAAACTTTATATGGATTATAATAATATTTTGTGTGTTTCCTCACTTACTATGTTTTTTTATGTTTTATTTTTTTTTTTTTAGGAATTTCTTCATTAAAAAGGTTTCCTCAACCAAACTCCTGTTCCAAGATCTCCCTCCATCTGCGTCGGTCCATCGCATCTTCCTCCGACAATCCCCTACCAGCCTTACTCTCAGCCACTCTATCTTTCCATTTCACTGGAGGTCTTCCTTTTCTTCTTCTACCTTCTGCCTCCCATTCCATAATGACCTTAGGTAGTCGCCCTTCGTCCATTCGCCTCACATGGCCATACTATCTTAGTCTTCTTTCTTCGATCACTTCGAGGATATTATTTTAACTTCAAGTCTATCCCTTATGGTTTCATTTCTGATTCTTTGTATTTTGGATATCCTCGCTGATTTCCTCCAGAAGTCCATTTCAACTGAAAGGAATTTTTTCCCCTCAGTCATACTAAGTGGCCATGTTTCTGACCCATACAACATCAGGCTTTCTTCCAGAGCTTTAGAATATTTGGGCTCCATAGAACAGAATTCAGCATCCCTATTGCTTTTTTTCCATTAGTGATCCTTTTTTGAATTTCTGCTTCTACTTTGCCATTATTTTCAATTATGGATCCCAAATAGCAAAACTTTTCAACTTTTTTCAGTCTGCATAATGTTGCGTCAGTGCTGTTCGTATTCTCTGTGCACATATATTGGGTTTTATCAAAGTTTATTTTCAGGCCTCCTTCTTCATAATAATCTAATATTTTCCTAAACATGTAACTTATGTCCTCTTCGTCTTGAGCGATCAGTACCTGATCATCCGCAAACAGTAAATGGCACAGATTTTTTTGTCCTAATTCGATGCCCATCTTACCGCATTTCCTTATCCAACCTTTTAGGCATTCGTCCAGGTAGATTTTAAATAACGTGGGGGACATGCAGCATCCTTGGAGTAGTCCCTTTCCATTCTAAAATTCTCTTGATAACGATTGACCCATTTTTATCCGGCACTTGTTCCCTCTATAAATTTCTTTAATTATGCTTACGATTTCTTCGTTGATTCCCGCCTTCCTTAAGTTTTTCCATAGGAGTTTTCGAGGAACACTGTCATAGGCTTTTTCCAAGTCAATAAAGATTAAATCTAATCTTCTTGCTTTGTCTTTTTGTTTTTCCATGAGTTGTCTCAGTGAAAAAATAAGGTCAATACAGGACCTCCCAGATGTAAATCCACACTGCTCTTCTGCTTGAATGTACTGGTTTTCCAGTTGTTTTTTTATTATCCTTCCAAGCAGTTTCATAAATGGATTTGTCACGCAGATGCCTCTATAATTTTCGCACTTTTTTCTATCACCTTTTTTAAATATCGGTGTCAAATACCCTAACTTCATTTCTGTAGGTATAGTTTCACCTTTTAGAATTTTATTTATAAGGTTAGTGAGCATTTTATTCACCTCAGCTCCATCATATTTCAGCAGCTCTACATATACTCCTCCCGGACCAGGGGGTTTCCTATTTTTCATTTTTTTCAGCTCCTCTTTGACTTCCACCTCAGTTTCAATTAAGGATGTACCCTTATATTCTTCCGCTTCTTCCTCTTTAAATTCATTTCTTTTTTCGTTTAATAGGTTTTCAAAGTAGTTTGCCCAATCTTGCATTTCTATTATGTTCAGCTGTATTTTATGTTTCTCTTCTTTTCTTAGCCCTTTAAGAACTGACCATGCTTCGGTTGCCTGACCAAATCCTAACTTGCTGTTAATTCGTGCACATGTTTTCTCCCACCAGTCATTTACTGGTGTAAGAACATGTGTATGTGTAAACATGTGTGTGAGTATGTGTAAACATACTATGTACGTTTAATAATTTAAAAACTTGCTTAGGTATCTGGGATGTCTCTATTTTCGGTTTCTAATTTAATTTTTTTCATCAAAAATGATCAAGCAGTGGCTTTTATTTTATTTAAAAATGTTTTTTTTTGTTTTTTTTTATCGATTTTAAATTGTTGTAGAACTCATAATAAGGTATAAATCTTACACCTAGTGGGTTTTCCTCTCTGAAAATAAGAATCGCTTAGCGTCCCTTCAATCTTTAAGAAAAACGAGATTGTTTTATAATTATTATTTTTTTTAAAAAACACAAAGTAATGTAAATGCATGGAACTCTTCAGATATCGTTTATATGTGCTCTTAGCTATATAGTATCAGTTCTAGTTTCACCAGAACACCGCGAATCGCATAGCGTCCCTTGAATCTTTGAGAAGAACGAGATTGTTTTATAGTTATTATTTTTTTTAAAAATCGCAAAGTAATTTAAATGCATAGAACTCTTCGGATAATTTTTATATGTGCGCTTAGCTATATAGTATCATATCTAGTTTCACCAGAACTCCGCTAATCGCTTAGCGTCCCTCGAATCTTTGAGAAAAACGAGATTGTTTTATAATTATAACTTTTCTTAAAAATCGCAAAGTCATTAAAATGCAATGAACTCTTCGGCTATTGTTCATATGTGCTCTTAGCTATATAGTATCAGTTCTGGTTTCACCAGAACTCTGTGATTTACTTAGCATCCCTGAACATTTCAGAAAAACGAGATTCTTTTATAACTATTTTTTTTTTTTTATTCGCATATTAATGTAAATGCCTATAACTCTTTAGATATTGTTTATATGACTTCTTAGCTATATTGTATGAGTTTTAGTTTCACTAGAACTAATCGAATCGCTTAGCGTCCCTCAAATCTTTAAGAAAAACGAGATTGTTTTATACTTATTATTTTTTTAAAAAATCGCAAAGTAATGTAAATGCATAAAACTCTTTAGATATTATTTATTTGTGTTCATAGCTATATAGTATGAGTTTTAGTTTCACAAAAACTCCGCGAATCGCTCAGCGTCCCATAAATCTTTGAGAAAAACGTGATAGTTTTATAATTATTATTTTTTTTTAAATCGCAAAGTAATATAAATTCATAGAACTCTTCAGATTTTGTTAATTTTGTCTCTTAGCTATATAGTATCAGTTTTAGTTTCACCAGAACTCCGCTAATCGCTTAGCGTCCCTCGAATCTTAGAGAAAAACAACATTGTTTTATAGTTATTATTATTTTTTTTTTTTAATCGCAAAGTAATTTAAATGCATAGAACTATTCGGATATTGTTTAGATGTGCTCTTAGCTATATTGGTAGTATGTGTTTTAGTTTCACCAGAACTCCGCGAATCGCTTAGCGTCCCTTGAATTTAATTTTTTTTAATAAAAAATCGAGCTTTGGCTTTTATTTTATTAAAAAATGTTTTCTTGTTTTTTTTTATCGATTTAAAATTGTTGTAGAACTCTTAATAAGGTATAAATCTAACACCTAGTGGGTTTTTCTCCCCGAAAATAAGAATCACTCAGCGTCCCTTGAATCTTTGAGAAAAACGAGATTGTTTTATAATTATTATTTTTCTAAAAAGCCACAAAGTAATGTAAATGCATAGAAGTCTTTAGATATTGTTTATTTTTCTTATAGCTATATAGTATCAGTTCTAGTTTTACCAGAACTCCGCAAATGGCTTAGCCTCCCTTATATCTTAGAGAAAAACGAGATTGTTTTATAATAATTTTTTTTCTTAAAAATCGCAAACTAATTTAAATGCAAAAAACTCTTCGGATATTGTTTACATGTGCTCATAGCTATATAGTATCAGTTTTAGTTTCAGCAGAACTCTGTGAATCGCTTAGCGTCCCTGGAACATTTGAGAAAAACGAGATTGTTTTATATTTATTATTTTTTTTTTTAATCGCAAAGTAATTTAAATGCATAGTACTCTTCGGATATTGTTTAGATGTGCTCTTAGCTATATAGTATGTTTTTTATTTTCACCAGAACTCCGCGAATTGTTTATTGTTTCGCCCTTTTTTGATTTGAATGTGTGCACTTAGTTATAGTTTTATTTATATTTAAACTTTATATGGATTATAATAATATTTTGTGTGTTTCCTCACTTACTATGTACGTTTATTAATTTAAAAACTTGCTTAGGTATCGGGATGTCTCTATTTTCAGTTTCTAATTGAATTTTTTTTATAAAAAATAATCGAGCTTTGGCTTTTATTTTATTTAAAAATGTTTTCTTGTTTTTTTTTATCGATTTAAAATTGTTGTAGAACTCTTAATAAGGTATAAATCTAACACCTAGTGGGTTTTCCTCCCCGAAAATAAGAATCGCTTAGCGTCCCTCGAATCTTTGAGAAAAACGAGATTGTTTTCTAATTATTATTTTTCTTAAAAATCGATAAGTAATGTAAATGCATAGAACTCATTAGATATTGTTTATTTTTCTTATAGCTATATAGTATCAGTTCTAGTTTCACCAGAACTCTGCGAATCGCTTAGCGTCCTTCGAATGTTAGAGAAAAACGAGATTGTTTTATATTTATTATTGTTTTTTAAAATCGAAAAGTAATGTAAATGCATAGAACTCTTTAGATATTGTTTATATGTGTTTTTAGATATATAGTATGTGTTTTAGTTTCACCAGAACTCCGCAAATGGCTTAGCGTCCCTGGAACATTTGAGAAAAACGAGATTTAATTATTTTTTTTTTTTAAATCGCATAGTAATGTAAATGCATAGAACTCTTAAGATATTGTTTATATGCGTTCTTAGATATATTGTATGAGTTTTACTTTCACCAGAACTCATCGAATCGCTTAGCGTCCCTCAATTCTTTAAGAAAAACGAGATTGTTTTATATTTATTATTGTTTTTTAAAATCGAAAAGTAATGTAAATGCATAGAACTCTTTAGATATTGTTTATATGTGTTTTTAGATATATAGTATGTGTTTTAGTTTCACCAGAACCCCGCGAAATGCTTATTGTCCGGCCCTTTTTTGTTTTGAATGTGTGCACTTAGTTATAGTTTTTATTTTATTTAAACTTTATATGGTTTATAATCATATTTTGTGTGTTTCCTCACCTACTATGTACGTTTATTAATTTAAAAACTTGCTTAGTTATCTGGGATGTCCCTATTTTCGGTTTCTAATTTAATTTTTTTCATAAAAAATCGAGCTTTGGCTTTTATTTTATTTAAATTTTGTTTTTGTTTTTTATCGATTTAAAATTGTTGTAGAACTCTTAAAAAGGTATAAATCTAACACTTAGTAAGTTTTCCCCTCTGAAAAGAAATAAGAATCGCTTAGTGTGCCTCTAATCTTTGAGAAAAACGAGATTGTTTTATATATATTATTTTTCTTAAAAATCGAAAAGTAATTTAAATGCATAGTACTCTTCAAATATTGTTTAGATGTGCTCTTAGCTATATAGTATGTTTTTTATTTTCACCAGAACTCCGCGAATTGTTTATTGTTCCGCCCTTTCTTGATTTGAATGTGTGCACTTAGTTATAGTTTTATTTATATTTAAACTTTATATGGATTATAATAATATTTTGTGTGTTTCCTCACCTACTATGTACGTTTATTAATTTAAAAACTTGCTTAGGTTTGAGAAAAACGGGATTGTTTTCTAATTATTATTTTTCTTAAAAATCGATAATTAATGTAAATGCATAGAACTCTTTAGATATTGTTTATTTTTCTTATAGCTAAATAGTATCAGTTCTGGTTTCACCAGAACTCCGCGAATCGCTTAGCGTCCCTCGAATGTTTAAGAAAAACGAGATTGTTTTATAGTTATTATTTTTTTTAAAAATTGCAAAGTAATGTAAATGCATAGTACTCTTTAGATATTGTTTATATGTTTTCTTAGCTATATAGTATCAGTTTTAGTTTCACCAGAACTCCGCGAATCGCTTAGCGTCCCTTGAATCTTTAAGAAAAACGAGATTGTTTTATAATTATTACTTTTATTAAAAACGCAAAGTAATATAAATGCATAGAACTCAGATATCGTTTTTTTTGTCTCTTAGCTATTTACAGTAAACCCTCGATATAGCGAACTGGTAGGGGGTTTGATATTCAGAGTTGGCTATATCGAGGTTCGTTATAACCGAGGATTCTTTTTTTTTATCTTTTTTTTAGCCAATGCCCGCACTAATTTGATCATATTTAGAATAAAATCCATTCATTAGAACTATTTAAATTAAAACGCATTTATGTAATTTATTTTTAGTTAAACTACATATTAAATAAACAAAGATATTCATTAATTTAGCTACCAAGTTCACTTGAGAGTTCTTTAGCCTTAACTTATTATTTAATTATTCGAATAATACAGAATGGTTAATAAGAGGATCTGAGATTGGTATTTGAGATCTCATTTGTTTAAAACAACTTATCAATTTTTTTCTAAATATTCATGAGCCGCAGAGCGCAGTCGTTCATTTAATGCTGAAGTTAATCCTTGGGCTGCGGTTGAATCTATTTTATCTTTGTTTTTTATAATGGTTGACAATGTTGATTTGAGAATTCCATATTTTTCTGTATATGGTTTTCTCACTTAGAATTCCCGATTCAATATCCAGGAGAATTTTTAATTTTTCTTCGATTGATAAGGATATACGTTTGTGACACACGTCTACGAACGAAATAATTGTGAATTTAAAATAAAAAGCAGTATAAACGACTAAAGAACACTGATTCGAATAATAAAGAACTTCAAACGGAACTAAGCTAGTTTTGAGAAAAAAACCAATGGAATCAGAGAGAGAGAGCAAAAGGAAATCGGATTAGTTAAGAGTAAAAAAACACCTCAATTCTAAAAACTGGAGCTACTTCGTCTTCCCGCGCTCATTCTACATAATACAGTAAAAAAAAAAAATAATAATAACAATTCTAGCAGTTCGTTATAACAGAATATAATAATTCTCAGGCATCAAATTTAGTTCGTAGTTCGCACTAACCGGGGGATTTCGCTATAACGAGGGGTTCAGCAGAAATACGATGGTAATTTTAGGGGGATAGCATTTTGGTTCGCTATATCGAGGTGTTCATTATATCCGAATTCGAAGTAATCAGGGTTTACTGTAGTGTGTTTTTTAGTTTCAACAAAACTTCGTGAATCGCTCAGCGTCCCTTGAATCTTTGAGAAAAACGAGATTGTTTTATAATTATTATTTTTCTTAAAAATCGCAAAGTAATGTAGATGCATAGAACTCTTTAGATATTGTTTATTTTTTCTCATAGCTATATAGTATCCGTTTTAGTTTCGCCCGAACTCCGCTAATCGCTTAACGTCGTTCGAATCTTTAAGAAAAACAAGATTGTTTTATATTTATTACTTTTCTTAAAAACCGCAAAGTAAAGTAAATGCATAGAACTCTTCTGATATCGTTTATTTTGTCTCTTAGCTATATAGTGTGCTTTTAGTTTCACCGGTATTCCGTGAATCGCTCAGCGTCCCTTGAATCTTACAGAAAAACGACATTGTTTTATAGTTATTATTTTTTTTTTTTTTAAATCGCAAAGTAATTTAAATGCATAGAACTCTTCTGATTTTGTTTAGATGAGTTCTTAGATATATTTTATGAGTTTTAGTTTCACCAGAACTCATCGAATAGCTTTTATTTTATTTAAATTTTTTTTTTGTTTTTTATCGATTTAAAATTGTTGTAGAACTCTTAAAAAGGTATAAATCTAACACTTAGTAAGTTTTCCCCCCTGAAAAGAAATAAGAATCGCTTAGTGTGCCTCTAATCTTTGAGAAAAACGAGATTGTTTTATATATATTATTTTTCTTAAAAATCGAAAAGTAATTTAAATGCATAGTACTCTTCAAATATTGTTTAGATGTGCTCTTAGCTATATAGTATGTTTTTTATTTTCACCAGAACTCCGCGAATTGTTTATTGTTCCGCCCTTTCTTGATTTGAATGTGTGCACTTAGTTATAGTTTTATTTATATTTAAACTTTATATGGATTATAATAATATTTTGTGTGTTTCCTCACCTACTATGTACGTTTATTAATTTAAAAACTTGCTTAGGTATCTGGGATGTCTCTATTTTCGGATTCTAATTTAATTTTTTTCATAAATAATAATCGAGCTTTGGCTTTTATTTTATTTAAAAATGTTTTCTTGTTTTTTTTTATCGATTTAAAATTGTTGTAGAACTCCTAATAAGGTATGAATCTAACACCTAGTGGGTTTTCCTCCCCGAAAATAAGAATCGCTTAGCGTCGCTCGAATCTTTGAGAAAAACGGGATTGTTTTCTAATTATTATTTTTCTTAAAAATCGATAATTAATGTAAATGCATAGAACTCTTTAGATATTGTTTATTTTTCTTATAGCTAAATAGTATCAGTTCTGGTTTCACCAGAACTCCGCGAATCGCTTAGCGTCCCTCGAATGTTTAAGAAAAACGAGATTGTTTTATAGTTATTATTTTTTTTAAAAATTGCAAAGTAATGTAAATGCATAGTACTCTTTAGATATTGTTTATATGTTTTCTTAGCTATATAGTATCAGTTTTAGTTTCACCAGAACTCCGCGAATCGCTTAGCGTCCCTTGAATCTTTAAGAAAAACGAGATTGTTTTATAATTATTACTTTTATTAAAAACGCAAAGTAATATAAATGCATAGAACTCAGATATCGTTTTTTTTGTCTCTTAGCTATTTACAGTAAACCCTCGATATAGCGAACTGGTAGGGGGTTTGATATTCAGAGTTGGCTATATCGAGGTTCGTTATAACCGAGGATTCTTTTTTTTTATCTTTTTTTTAGCCAATGCCCGCACTAATTTGATCATATTTAGAATAAAATCCATTCATTAGAACTATTTAAATTAAAACGCATTTATGTAATTTATTTTTAGTTAAACTACATATTAAATAAACAAAGATATTCATTAATTTAGCTACCAAGTTCACTTGAGAGTTCTTTAGCCTTAACTTATTATTTAATTATTCGAATAATACAGAATGGTTAATAAGAGGATCTGAGATTGGTATTTGAGATCTCATTTGTTTAAAACAACTTATCAATTTTTTTCTAAATATTCATGAGCCGCAGAGCGCAGTCGTTCATTTAATGCTGAAGTTAATCCTTGGGCTGCGGTTGAATCTATTTTATCTTTGTTTTTTATAATGGTTGACAATGTTGATTTGAGAATTCCATATTTTTCTGTATATGGTTTTCTCACTTAGAATTCCCGATTCAATATCCAGGAGAATTTTTAATTTTTCTTCGATTGATAAGGATATACGTTTGTGACACACGTCTACGAACGAAATAATTGTGAATTTAAAATAAAAAGCAGTATAAACGACTAAAGAACACTGATTCGAATAATAAAGAACTTCAAACGGAACTAAGCTAGTTTTGAGAAAAAAACCAATGGAATCAGAGAGAGAGAGCAAAAGGAAATCGGATTAGTTAAGAGTAAAAAAACACCTCAATTCTAAAAACTGGAGCTACTTCGTCTTCCCGCGCTCATTCTACATAATACAGTAAAAAAAAAAAATAATAATAACAATTCTAGCAGTTCGTTATAACAGAATATAATAATTCTCAGGCATCAAATTTAGTTCGTAGTTCGCACTAACCGGGGGATTTCGCTATAACGAGGGGTTCAGCAGAAATACGATGGTAATTTTAGGGGGATAGCATTTTGGTTCGCTATATCGAGGTGTTCATTATATCCGAATTCGAAGTAATCAGGGTTTACTGTAGTGTGTTTTTTAGTTTCAACAAAACTTCGTGAATCGCTCAGCGTCCCTTGAATCTTTGAGAAAAACGAGATTGTTTTATAATTATTATTTTTCTTAAAAATCGCAAAGTAATGTAGATGCATAGAACTCTTTAGATATTGTTTATTTTTTCTCATAGCTATATAGTATCCGTTTTAGTTTCGCCCGAACTCCGCTAATCGCTTAACGTCGTTCGAATCTTTAAGAAAAACAAGATTGTTTTATATTTATTACTTTTCTTAAAAACCGCAAAGTAAAGTAAATGCATAGAACTCTTCTGATATCGTTTATTTTGTCTCTTAGCTATATAGTGTGCTTTTAGTTTCACCGGTATTCCGTGAATCGCTCAGCGTCCCTTGAATCTTACAGAAAAACGACATTGTTTTATAGTTATTATTTTTTTTTTTTTTAAATCGCAAAGTAATTTAAATGCATAGAACTCTTCTGATTTTGTTTAGATGAGTTCTTAGATATATTTTATGAGTTTTAGTTTCACCAGAACTCATCGAATAGCTTTTATTTTATTTAAATTTTTTTTTTGTTTTTTATCGATTTAAAATTGTTGTAGAACTCTTAAAAAGGTATAAATCTAACACTTAGTAAGTTTTCCCCCCTGAAAAGAAATAAGAATCGCTTAGTGTGCCTCTAATCTTTGAGAAAAACGAGATTGTTTTATATATATTATTTTTCTTAAAAATCGAAAAGTAATTTAAATGCATAGTACTCTTCAAATATTGTTTAGATGTGCTCTTAGCTATATAGTATGTTTTTTATTTTCACCAGAACTCCGCGAATTGTTTATTGTTCCGCCCTTTCTTGATTTGAATGTGTGCACTTAGTTATAGTTTTATTTATATTTAAACTTTATATGGATTATAATAATATTTTGTGTGTTTCCTCACCTACTATGTACGTTTATTAATTTAAAAACTTGCTTAGGTATCTGGGATGTCTCTATTTTCGGATTCTAATTTAATTTTTTTCATAAATAATAATCGAGCTTTGGCTTTTATTTTATTTAAAAATGTTTTCTTGTTTTTTTTTATCGATTTAAAATTGTTGTAGAACTCCTAATAAGGTATGAATCTAACACCTAGTGGGTTTTCCTCCCCGAAAATAAGAATCGCTTAGCGTCGCTCGAATCTTTGAGAAAAACGGGATTGTTTTCTAATTATTATTTTTCTTAAAAATCGATAATTAATGTAAATGCATAGAACTCTTTAGATATTGTTTATTTTTCTTATAGCTAAATAGTATCAGTTCTGGTTTCACCAGAACTCCGCGAATCGCTTAGCGTCCCTCGAATGTTTAAGAAAAACGAGATTGTTTTATAGTTATTATTTTTTTTAAAAATTGCAAAGTAATGTAAATGCATAGTACTCTTTAGATATTGTTTATATGTTTTCTTAGCTATATAGTATCAGTTTTAGTTTCACCAGAACTCCGCGAATCGCTTAGCGTCCCTTGAATCTTTAAGAAAAACGAGATTGTTTTATAATTATTACTTTTATTAAAAACGCAAAGTAATATAAATGCATAGAACTCAGATATCGTTTTTTTTGTCTCTTAGCTATTTACAGTAAACCCTCGATATAGCGAACTGGTAGGGGGTTTGATATTCAGAGTTGGCTATATCGAGGTTCGTTATAACCGAGGATTCTTTTTTTTTATCTTTTTTTTAGCCAATGCCCGCACTAATTTGATCATATTTAGAATAAAATCCATTCATTAGAACTATTTAAATTAAAACGCATTTATGTAATTTATTTTTAGTTAAACTACATATTAAATAAACAAAGATATTCATTAATTTAGCTACCAAGTTCACTTGAGAGTTCTTTAGCCTTAACTTATTATTTAATTATTCGAATAATACAGAATGGTTAATAAGAGGATCTGAGATTGGTATTTGAGATCTCATTTGTTTAAAACAACTTATCAATTTTTTTCTAAATATTCATGAGCCGCAGAGCGCAGTCGTTCATTTAATGCTGAAGTTAATCCTTGGGCTGCGGTTGAATCTATTTTATCTTTGTTTTTTATAATGGTTGACAATGTTGATTTGAGAATTCCATATTTTTCTGTATATGGTTTTCTCACTTAGAATTCCCGATTCAATATCCAGGAGAATTTTTAATTTTTCTTCGATTGATAAGGATATACGTTTGTGACACACGTCTACGAACGAAATAATTGTGAATTTAAAATAAAAAGCAGTATAAACGACTAAAGAACACTGATTCGAATAATAAAGAACTTCAAACGGAACTAAGCTAGTTTTGAGAAAAAAACCAATGGAATCAGAGAGAGAGAGCAAAAGGAAATCGGATTAGTTAAGAGTAAAAAAACACCTCAATTCTAAAAACTGGAGCTACTTCGTCTTCCCGCGCTCATTCTACATAATACAGTAAAAAAAAAAAATAATAATAACAATTCTAGCAGTTCGTTATAACAGAATATAATAATTCTCAGGCATCAAATTTAGTTCGTAGTTCGCACTAACCGGGGGATTTCGCTATAACGAGGGGTTCAGCAGAAATACGATGGTAATTTTAGGGGGATAGCATTTTGGTTCGCTATATCGAGGTGTTCATTATATCCGAATTCGAAGTAATCAGGGTTTACTGTAGTGTGTTTTTTAGTTTCAACAAAACTTCGTGAATCGCTCAGCGTCCCTTGAATCTTTGAGAAAAACGAGATTGTTTTATAATTATTATTTTTCTTAAAAATCGCAAAGTAATGTAGATGCATAGAACTCTTTAGATATTGTTTATTTTTTCTCATAGCTATATAGTATCCGTTTTAGTTTCGCCCGAACTCCGCTAATCGCTTAACGTCGTTCGAATCTTTAAGAAAAACAAGATTGTTTTATATTTATTACTTTTCTTAAAAACCGCAAAGTAAAGTAAATGCATAGAACTCTTCTGATATCGTTTATTTTGTCTCTTAGCTATATAGTGTGCTTTTAGTTTCACCGGTATTCCGTGAATCGCTCAGCGTCCCTTGAATCTTACAGAAAAACGACATTGTTTTATAGTTATTATTTTTTTTTTTTTTAAATCGCAAAGTAATTTAAATGCATAGAACTCTTCTGATTTTGTTTAGATGAGTTCTTAGATATATTTTATGAGTTTTAGTTTCACCAGAACTCATCGAATAGCTTTTATTTTATTTAAATTTTTTTTTTGTTTTTTATCGATTTAAAATTGTTGTAGAACTCTTAAAAAGGTATAAATCTAACACTTAGTAAGTTTTCCCCCCTGAAAAGAAATAAGAATCGCTTAGTGTGCCTCTAATCTTTGAGAAAAACGAGATTGTTTTATATATATTATTTTTCTTAAAAATCGAAAAGTAATTTAAATGCATAGTACTCTTCAAATATTGTTTAGATGTGCTCTTAGCTATATAGTATGTTTTTTATTTTCACCAGAACTCCGCGAATTGTTTATTGTTCCGCCCTTTCTTGATTTGAATGTGTGCACTTAGTTATAGTTTTATTTATATTTAAACTTTATATGGATTATAATAATATTTTGTGTGTTTCCTCACCTACTATGTACGTTTATTAATTTAAAAACTTGCTTAGGTATCTGGGATGTCTCTATTTTCGGTTTCTAATTTAATTTTTTTTTAATAAAAAATCGAGCTTTGGCTTTTATTTTGTTAAAAAATGTTTTCTTGTTTTTTTTTATCGATTTAAAATTGTTGTAGAACTCTTAATAAGGTATAAATCTAACACCTAGTGGGTTTTTCTCCCCGAAAATAAGAATCACTCAGCGTCCCTTGAATCTTTGAGAAAAAGGAGATTGTTTTATAATTATTATTTTTCTAAAAAGTCACAAAGTAATGTAAATGCATAGAAGTCTTTAGATATTGTTTATTTTTCTTATAGCTATATAGTATCAGTTCTAGTTTTACCAGAACTCCGCAAATGGCTTAGCCTCCCTTGAATATTAGAGAAAAACGAGATTGTTTTATAATAATTTTTTTTCTTAAAAATCGCAAACTAATTTAAATGCAAAAAACTCTTCGGATATTGTTTACATGTGCTCATAGCTATATAGTATCAGTTCTAGTTTCAGCAGAACTCTGTGAATCGCTTAGCGTCCCTGGAACATTTGAGAAAAACGAGATTGTTTTATATTTATTATTTTTTTTTTTAATCGCAAAGTAATTTAAATGCATAGTACTCTTCGGATATTGTTTAGATGTGCTCTTAGCTATATAGTATGTTTTTTATTTTCACCAGAACTCCGCGAATTGTTTATTGTTTCGCCCTTTTTTTATTTGAATGTGTGCACTTATAGTTTTATTTATATTTAAACTTTATATGGATTATAATAATATTTTGTGTGTTTCCTCACTTACTATGTACGTTTATTAATTTAAAAACTTGCTTAGGTATCTGACACGTCTCTATTTTCAGTTTCTAATTGAATTTTTTTTATAAAAAATAATCGAGCTTTGGCTTTTATTTTATTTAAAAATGTTTTCTTGTTTTTTTTTTATCGATTTAAAATTGTTGTAGAACTCTTAATAAGGTATAAATCTAACACCTAGTGGGTTTTCCTCCCCGATAATAAGAATCTTAGCGTCCCTCGAATCTTTGAGAAAAACGAGATTGTTTTCTAATTATCATTTTTTTTATAAATCGATAAGTAATGTAAATGAATAGAACTCTTCAGATATCGTTTTTTTTGTCTCTATGCTATATACAGTAAACCCTCGATATAGCGAACTGGTAGGGGGTTTGATATTCAGAGTTCGCTATATCGAGGTTCGTTATAACCGAGGATTCTTTTTTTTATCTTTTTTTTAGCCAATGCCCGCGCTAATTTCATCATATTTAGAATGAAATTTATTCAATAGAACTAGTTAAATTAAAACGCATTTATGTAATTAATTTTTGTTAAACTACATATTAAATAAACAAAGATATTCATTAATTTAGCTACCAAGTTCACTTGAGAGTTCTTTATTCCTAACTTATTATTCGAATAATACAGAATGGTTAATAAGAGGATCTGAGATTGGTATTTGAGATCTCATTTGTTTAAAACAATTTATCAATTTTTTTCCAAATATTCATGAGCCGCAGATCGCAGTCGTTTATTTAATGCTGAAGTAATCCTTGGGCTGCGGTTGAATCTATTTTATCTTTGTTTTTAACAATGGTTGACAATGTTGATTTGTGAATTCCATATTTTTCTGTATATGGTTTTCTTACTTAGAATTCCCGATTCAATATCATGGAGAATTTTTAATTTTCCTTCGATTGATAAGGATATACGTTTGTGACACACGTCTACGAACGAACTAATTGTGAATTTAAAATAAAAAGCAGTATAAACGACTACAGAACACTGATTCGAATAATAAAGAACTCCAAACGGAACTAAGCTAGTTTTGAGAAAAAAACCAATGGAATCAGAGAGAGAGAGCAAAAGGAAATCGGATTAGTTAAGAGTAAAAAAACGCCTCAATTCTAAAAACTGGTGCTACTTCGTCTTCCCGCGCTCATTCTACATAGCATTTTGGTTCGCTATATCGAGGTGTTCATTATATCCGAATTCGAAGTAATCAGGGTTTACTGTAGTGTGTGTTTTAGTTTCAACAAAACTCCGTGAATCGCTCAGCGTCCCTTGAATCTTTGAGAAAAACGAGATTGTTTTATAATTATTATTTTTTTTAAAAAACGCAAAGTAATGTAGATGCATAGAACTCTTTAGATATTGTTTATTTTTTCTCATAGCTATATAGTATCAGTTTTAGTTTCACCCGATCTCCGCTAATCGCTTAACGTCGTTCGTATCTTTAAGAAAAACGAGATTGTTTTATATTTATTACTGTTCTTAAAAACCGCAAAGTAATGTAAATGCATAGAACTCTTCTGATATCGTTTATTTTGTATATACTCTTAGCTATATAGTGTGTGTTTTAGTTTCACCGGAAGTCCGTGAATCGCTCAGCGTCCCTTAAATCTTACAGAAAAACGACATTGTTTTATAGTTATTATTTTTTTTTTTTTAAATCGCAAAATAATTTAAATGCATAGAACTCTTCGGATATTGTTTAGATGTGCTCTTAGCTATATAGGTAGTATGTGTTTTAGTTTCACCAGAACTCCGCGAATCGCCTAGTGTCCCTCGAAAACTTTAAGAAAAACGAGATTGTTTTATATTTATTTTTGTTTTTTAATATCGGAAAGTAATGTAAATGCTTAGAACTCTTTAGATATTGTTTATATGTGTTTTTAGATATATAGTATGTGTTTTAGTTTCACCAGAACTCCGCGAATTGTTTATTGTTTCGCCCTTTTTTGATTTGAATGTGTGCACTTAGTTATAGTTTTATTTATATTTAATTTTTATATGGATTATAATGATATTTTGTGTGTTTCCTCACTTACTATGTACGTTTATTAATTTAAAAACTTGCTTAGGTATCTGGGATGTCTCTATTTTCAGTTTCTAATTTAATTTTTTTTATAAAAACAAATCGAGCTTTGGCTTTTATTTTATTTAAAAATGTTTTCTTTTTTTTTTTTATCGATTTAAAATTGTTGTAGAACTCTTAATAAGGTATAAATATAACACCTAGTGGGTTTTCCTCCCCGAAAATAAGAATCGCTTAGCGTCCCTCGAATCTTTGAGAAAAACGAGATTGTTTTCTAATTATTATTTTTCTTAAAAATCGATAAGGAATGTAAATGCATAGAAGTCTTTAGATATTGTTTATTTTTCTTATAGCTATATAGTATCAGTTCTAGTTTCACCAGAACTCCGCGAATCGCTTAGCGTCCCTTGAATCTTTGAGAAGAACGAGATTGTTTTATATTTATTATTTTTTTAAAAATTGCAAAGTAATGTAAATGCTTAGTACTCGTTAGATATTGTTTATATGTTTTCTTAGCTATATAGTATCAGTTTTAGTTTCACCAGAACTCCGCGAATCGCTTAGCGTCCTTTGAATCTTTAAGAAAAACGAGATTGTTTTATAATTATTACTTTTCTTAAAAACGCAAAGTAATGTAAATGCATAGAACTCTTCAGATATCGTTTTTTTTGTCTCTTAGCTATATACAGTAAACCCTCGATATAGCGAACTGGTAGGGGGATTGATATTTAGAGTTCGCTATATCGAGGTTCGTTATAACCGAGGATTCTTTTTTTTTTTAGCTAATGCCCGCGCTAATTTGATCATATTTAGAATGAAATTTATTTATTAGAACTAGTTAAATCAAAAGGCATTTATGTAATTAATTTTTAGATAAACTACATATGAAATAAAGAAAGATATTCATTAATTTAGCTACCAAGTTCACTTGAGAGTTCTTTAGCCTTAACTTAATATTCGAATAATACAGAATGGTTAATAAGAGGATCTGAGATTGGTATTTGAGATCTCATTTGTTTAAAACAATTTATCAATTTTTTTCTAAATATTCATGAGCCGCAGAGCGCAGTCGTTCATTTAATGCTGAAGTTAATCCTTGGGCTGCGGTTGAATCTATTTTATCTTTGTTTTTTATAATGGTTGACAATGTTGATTTGAGAATTCCATATTTTTCTGTATATGGTTTTCTCACTTAGAATTCCCGATTCAATATCCAGGAGAATTTTTAATTTTTCTTCGATTGATAAGGATATACGTTTGTGACACACGTCTACGAACGAAATAATTGTGAATTTAAAATAAAAAGCAGTATAAACGACTACAGAACACTGATTTGAATAATAAAGAACTCCAAACGGAACTGAGCTAGTTTTGAGAAAAAAGACAATGAAATCAGATAGAGAGAGCAAAAGGAAATCGGATTAGTTAAGAGTAAAAAACACCTCAATTCCAGAAACTGGTGCTACTTCGCCTTCCCGCGCTCATTCTACATAATACAGTAAAAAAAAAACAATTAATAACAATTTTAGCAGTTCGTTCTAACAGAATATAATAATTCTCAGGCATCAAATTTAGTTCATAGTTCGCACTAACCGAGGGATTTCGCTATAACGAGGGGTTCAGCAGAAATACGATGGTAATTTTAGGGGGATAGCATTTTGGTTCGCTATATCGAGGTGTTCATTATATCCGAATTCGAAGTAATCAGGGTTTACTGTAGTGTGTTTTTTAGTTTCAACAAAACTCCGTGAATCGCTCAGCGTCCCTTGAATCTTTGAGAAAAACGAGATTGTTTTATAATTATTATTTTTCTTAAAAGTCGCAAAGTAATGTAGATGCATAGAACTCTTTAGATATTGTTTATTTTTTCTCATAGCTATATAGTATCAGTTTTAGTTTCACCCGAACTCCGCTAATCGCTTAACGTCGTTCGAATCTTTAAGAAAAACGAGATTGTTTTATAATTATTATTTTTCTTAAAAATCGCAAAGTAATGTAGATGCATAGAACTCTTTAGATATTGTTTATTTTTTCTCATAGCTATATAGTATCCGTTTTAGTTTCACCCGAACTCCGCTAATCGCTTAACGTCGTTCGAATCTTTAAGAAAAACGAGATTGTTTTATATTTATTACTTTTCTTAAAAACCGCAAAGTAAAGTAAATGCATAGAACTCTTCTGATATCGTTTATTTTGTCTCTTAGCTATATATTGTGCTTTTAGTTTCACCAGAACTTCGCCAATCGCATAGCGTCCCTTGAATCTTTAAGAAGAACGAGATGGTTTTATAGTTATTATTTTTTTTTTTTAAATCGCAAAGTAATTTAAATGCATAGAACTCTTCGAATAATTTTTATAGGTGCACATAGCTATGTAGTATCAGTTCTAGTTTCACCAGAACTCCGCAAATGGCTTAGCGTCCCTTGAATCTTAGAGAAAAACGAGATTGTTTTATAATTATTACTTTTCTTAAAAACCGCAAAGTAATGTAAATGAATAGAACTCTTCTGATATCGTTTATTTTGCCTCTTAGCTATATAGTGTGTGTTTTAGTTTCACCAGAACTCCGTGAATCGCTCAGCGTCCCCTAAATCTTTGAGAAAAAAGAGATTGTTTTATAATTATTATTTTTTTATAAATCGATAAGTAATGTAAATGCATAGAACTCTTCTGATTTTGTTTATATTTCCTCTTAGCTATATAGTATCAGTTTTAGTTTCACCCGAACTCCGCTAATCTCTTAGCGTCCCTCGAATCTTTGAGAAAAACGAGATTGTTTTATAATTATTATTTTTCTTAAAAGTCGCAAAGTAATGTAGATGCATAGAACTCTTAAGATATTGTTTATTTTTTCTCATAGCTATATAGTATCAGTTTTAGTTTCACTCGAACTCCGCTAATCGCTTAACGTCGTTCGAATCTTTAAGAAAAACGAGATTTTTTTATAATTATTACTTTTCTTAAAAACCGCAAAGTAATGTAAATGAATAGAACTCTTCTGATATCGTTTATTTTGTCTCTTAGCTATATAGTGTGTGTTTTAGTTTCACCGGAAGTCCGTAAATCGCTCAGCGTCCCTTGAATCTTTAAGAAAAACGAGATTGTTTTAGAATTATTACTTTTCTTAAAAACCGCAAAGTAATGTAAATGAATAGAACTCTTCTGATATCGTTTATTTTGTCTCTTAGCTATATAGTGTGTGTTTTAGTTTCACCAGAACTCCGTGAATCGCTCAGCGTCCCCTAAATCTTTGAGAAAAAAGAGATTGTTTTATAATTATTATTTTTTTATAAATCGATAAGTAATGTAAATGCATAGAACTCTTCTGATTTTGTTTATATTTCCTCTTAGCTATATAGTATCAGTTTTAGTTTCACCCGAACTCCGCTAATCTCTTAGCGTCCCTCGAATCTTTGAGAAAAACGAGATTGTTTTATAATTATTATTTTTCTTAAAAGTCGCAAAGTAATGTAGATGCATAGAACTCTTAAGATATTGTTTATTTTTTCTCATAGCTATATAGTATCAGTTTTAGTTTCACTCGAACTCCGCTAATCGCTTAACGTCGTTCGAATCTTTAAGAAAAACGAGATTTTTTTATAATTATTACTTTTCTTAAAAACCGCAAAGTAATGTAAATGAATAGAACTCTTCTGATATCGTTTATTTTGTCTCTTAGCTATATAGTGTGTGTTTTAGTTTCACCGGAAGTCCGTAAATCGCTCAGCGTCCCTTGAATCTTTAAGAAAAACGAGATTGTTTTAGAATTATTATTTTTTAAAAAAATCGCAAAGTAATGATAATGCATAGAACTCTTTAGATATCGTTTTTTTTTTTCTCTTAGCTATATAGTGTGTGTTTTAGTTTCAGCAGAACTCCGTGAATCGCTCAGCGTCCCTTAAATCTTTGAGAAAAACGAGATTGTTTTAATTATTATTTTTTTATAAATCGATAAGTAATGTAAATGCATAGAACTCTTCTGATTTTGTTTATATTTTCTCTTAGCTATATAGTATCAGTTTTAGTTACACCCGAACTCCGCTAATCTCTTCGCGTCCCCAGAATCTTAGAGAAAAACAAGATTGTTTTATAATTTTTTTTTTCTTAAAATTGCAAAGTAATATAAATGAATAGAACTCTTCGGATATTGTTTATATGTGCTCTTAGCTATGTAGTATCAGTTCTAGTTTCACCAGAACTCCGCAAATGGCTAAGCATCGCTTGAATCTTTGATAAAAACGAGAATGTTTTATAATCATCATTTTTTTTATAAATCGAGAAGTTATTTCAATGCATAGAACTCTTCAGATTTTGTTTATTTTTTCTTTTAGCTATATAGTATTAGTTTTAGTTTCACCCGAACTGCGCTAATCTCTTAGCGTCCCTCGAATCTTAGAGAAAAACGAGATTGTTTTATAATTTTTTCTTTCTAAAAATTGCAAAGTAATTTAAATGCATAGAACTCTTCGGATATTGTTTATATGTGCTCTTAGCTATGTAGTATCATTTCTAGTTTCACCAGAACTTATCAAATCGCTTAGCGGGCCTCAAATCTTTAAGAAAAACGAGATTGTTTTATATTTATTATTTTTTTTTTTAAATCGAAAAGTAATGTAAATGCATAGAACTCTTTAGATATTGTTTATTTGTGTTTTTAGATATATAGTATGTGTTTTAGTTTCACCAGAACCCCGCGAATTACTTATTGTTCCGCCCTTTTTTGATTTGATGGTGTGCACTTAGTTACAGTTTTTATTATGTTTAAACTTTATATGGATTATAATAATATTTTGTGTGTTTCCTCACTTACTATGTACGTTTATTAATTTAAAAACTTGCTTAGGTATCTGGGAGGTCTCTATTTTCTGTTTCTAATTTAATTCTTTTCATAAAAAATAATCGAGCAGTGGCTATTATATTATTTAAAAATATTTTTTTGTTTTTTTAATCGACTTAAAATTGTTGTAAAACTCTTAATAAGGTATAAATCTTACACCTAGTGGGTTTTCCTCCCTGAAAATAAGAATCGCTTAGCGTCCCTTGAATCTTTAAGAAAAACGAAATTGTTTTATAATTTTTTTTTTTCTAAAAATTGCAAAGTAATTTAAATGCATAGAACTCTTCGGATATTGTTTATATGTGCTCTTAGCTATGTAGTATCAGTTCTAGTTTCACCAGAACTCCGCGAATGGCTTAGCGTCCCTTGAATCTTTAAGAAAAACGAGATTGTTTTATAATTAATATTTTTTTAAAAAATGGCAAAGTAATGTTAATGCATAGAACTCTTCAGATATCGTTTTTTTTTCTCTTAGCTATATATTGTGTGTTTTAGTTTCACCAGAACTCCGTGAATCGCTCAGCGTCCCTTAAATCTTTGAGAAAAACGAGATTGTTTTATAATTATTATTTTTTTTATAAATCGATAAGTAATGTAAATGCATAGAACTCTTCTGATTTTGTTTATATTTTCTCTTAGCTATATAGTATCAGTTTTAGTTTCACCCGAACTCCGCTAATCTCTTAGCGTCCCTCGAATCTTAGAGAAAAACGTGATTGTTTTATAATTTTTTTTTTCTTAAAATTGGAAGTAATTTAAATGAATAGAACTCTTCGGATATTGTTTATATGTGCTTTTAGCTATGTAGTATCAGTTTTTAGTTTCACCAGAACTCCGCGAATGGCTTAGCGTCGCTTGAATCTTTGATAAAAACGAGAATGTTTTATAATCATTATTTTTTTTATAAATCGATAAGTAATTTAAATGCATAGAACTCTTCAGATTTTGTTTATTATTTCTTTTAGCTATGTAGTGTCAGTTCTAGTTTCACCAGAATTCCGCGAATGGCTGAGCGTCCCTTGAATCTTTGAGAAAAACGAGATCGTTTTATAATAATTATTTTTCTTAAAAATCTTAGAGAAAAACGTGATTGTTTTATAATTTTTTTCTTCTTAAAATTGGAAGTAATTTAAATGAATAGAACTCTTCGGATATTGTTTATATGTGCTTTTAGCTATGTAGTATCAGTTTTTAGTTTCACCAGAACTCCGCGAATGGCTTAGCGTCGCTTGAATCTTTGATAAAAACGAGAATGTTTTATAATCATTATTTTTTTTACAAATCGATAAGTAATTTAAATGCATAGAACTCTTCAGATTTTGTTTATTATTTCTTTTAGCTATGTAGTATCAGTTCTAGTTTCACCAGAATTCCGCGAATGGCTGAGCGTCCCTGGAACATTTGAGAAAATCGAGATTGTTTTATAATTATTATTTTTTTTAAATCGCATAGTAATGTAAATGCATAGAACTCTTTAGATATTGTTTATATGCGTTCTTAGATATATTGTATGAGTTTTAGTTTCACCAGAACTCATCAAATCGCTTAGCGTCTTTTAAATCTTTAAGAAAAACGAGATTGTTTTATATTTATTATTGTTTTTTAAAATCGGAAAGTAATGTAAATGCATAGAACTCTTTAGATATTGTTTATTTGTGTTTTTAGATATATAGTATGTGTTTTAGTTTCACCAGAAACCCGCTAAATACTTATTGTCCGGCCCTTTTTTGTTTTGAATGTGTGCACTTAGTTATACTTTTTATTATATTTAAACTTTATATGGTTTATAATTATATTTTGTGTGTTTCATCACTTACTATGTACCTTTTATAATTTAAAAACTTGCTTAGGTATCTGGGATATCTCTATTTTCGGTTTCTAATTTGATTTAATCCATAATATATAATCGCAGTGTGGCTGTTATTTCTATTTAAAAATGTAAATTTTTGTTTTTTTTATTGATAGAAAATTATTGTAGAATTCTTAAAAAGGTATAAATCTAACGCCTAGTGGGTTTTCCTGCACGAAAAAAAGAATCGCATAGCCTCCCTCGAATCTTAGAGAAAAACGAAATGATTTTATATATATTATTTTTTTTTAAATCGCAAAGTAATGTAAATGCATAGCACTCTTTAGATATTGTTAATATGTGTTCTTAGCTATATGGTATGAGTTTTAGTTGTACCAGAAATCCGCGAATCGCTTAGCGTCCCTTGAATCTTAGAGAAAAACGAGATTGTTTTATAATTATTACTTTTCTTAAAAACCGCAAAGTAATGTAAATGAATAGAACTCTTCTGATATCGTTTATTTTGTCTCTTAGCTATATAGTGTGTGTTTTAGTTTCACCAGAACTCCGTGAATCGCTCAGCGTCCCCTAAATCTTTGAGAAAAAAGAGATTGTTTTATAATTATTATTTTTTTTATAAATCGATAAGTAATGTAAATGCATAGAACTCTTCTGATTTTGTTTATATTTCCTCTTAGCTATATAGTATCAGTTTTAGTTTCACCCGAACTCCGCTAATCTCTTAGCGTCCCTCGAATCTTTGAGAAAAACGAGATTGTCTTATAATTATTATTTTTCTTAAAAGTTGCAAAGTAATGTAGATGCATAGAACTCTTAAGATATTGTTAATATGTGTTCTTAGCTATATGGTATGAGTTTTAGTTGTACCAGAAATCCGCGAATCGCTTAGCGTCCCTTGAATCTTAGAGAAAAACGAGATTTTTTTATAATTATTACTTTTCTTAAAAACCGCAAAGTAATGTACATGAATAGAACTCTTCTGATATCGTTTATTTTGTCTCTTAGCTATATAGTGTGTGTTTTAGTTTCACCGGAAGTCCGTAAATCGCTCAGCGTCCCTTGAATCTTTAAGAAAAACGAGATTGTTTTAGAATTATTATTTTTTAAAAAAATCGCAAAGTAATGATAATGCATAGAACTCTTTAGATATCGTTTTTTTTTTTCTCTTAGCTATATAGTGTGTGTTTTAGTTTCAGCAGAACTCCGTGAATCGCTCAGCGTCCCTTAAATCTTTGAGAAAAACGAGATTGTTTTATAATTATTATTTTTCTTAAAAGTCGCAAAGTAATGTAGATGCATAGAACTCTTAAGATATTGTTTATTTTTTCTCATAGCTATATAGTATCAGTTTTAGTTTCACTCGAACTCCGCTAATCGCTTAACGTCGTTCGAATCTTTAAGAAAAACGAGATTTTTTTATAATTATTACTTTTCTTAAAAACCGCAAAGTAATGTAAATGAATAGAACTCTTCTGATATCGTTTATTTTGTCTCTTAGCTATATAGTGTGTGTTTTAGTTTCACCGGAAGTCCGTAAATCGCTCAGCGTCCCTTGAATCTTTAAGAAAAACGAGATTGTTTTAGAATTATTATTTTTTAAAAAAATCGCAAAGTAATGATAATGCATAGAACTCTTTAGATATCGTTTTTTTTTTTCTCTTAGCTGTATAGTGTGTGTTTTAGTTTCAGCAGAACTCCGTGAATCGCTCAGCGTCCCTTAAATCTTTGAGAAAAACGAGATTGTTTTAATTATTATTTTTTTTATAAATCGATAAGTAATGTAAATGCATAGAACTCTTCTGATTTTGTTTATATTTTCTCTTAGCTATATAGTATCAGTTTTAGTTACACCCGAACTCCGCTAATCTCTTCGCGTCCCCAGAATCTTAGAGAAAAACAAGATTGTTTTATAATTTTTTTTTTCTTAAAATTGCAAAGTAATTTAAATGAATAGAACTCTTCGGATATTGTTTATATGTGCTCTTAGCTATGTAGTATCAGTTCTAGTTTCACCAGAACTCCGCAAATGGCTAAGCATCGCTTGAATCTTTGATAAAAACGAGAATGTTTTATAATCATCATTTTTTTTATAAATCGAGAAGTTATTTCAATCCATAGAACTCTTCAGGTTTTGTTTATTTTTTCTTTTAGCTATATAGTATTAGTTTTAGTTTCACCCGAACTGCGCTAATCTCTTAGCGTCCCTCGAATCTTAGAGAAAAACGAGATTGTTTTATAATTTTTTTTTTCTAAAAATTGCAAAGTAATTTAAATGCATAGAACTCTTCGGATATTGTTTATATGTGCTCTTAGCTATGTAGTATCATTTCTAGTTTCACCAGAACTCATCAAATCGCTTAGCGTGCCTCAAATCTTTAAGAAAAACGAGATTGTTTTATATTTATTATTTTTTTTTTAAATCGAAAAGTAATGTAAATGCATAGAACTCTTTAGATATTGTTTATTTGTGTTTTTAGATATATAGTATGTGTTTTAGTTTCACCAGAACCCCGCGAATTACTTATTGTTCCGCCCTTTTTTGATTTGATGGTGTGCACTTAGTTACAGTTTTTATTATGTTTAAACTTTATATGGATTATAATAATATTTTGTGTGTTTCCTCACTTACTATGTACGTTTATTAATTTAAAAACTTGCTTAGGTATCTGGGAGGTCTCTATTTTCTGTTTCTAATTTAATTCTTTTCATAAAAAATAATCGAGCAGTGGCTATTATATTATTTAAAAATATTTTTTTGTTTTTTTAATCGACTTAAAATTGTTGTAAAACTCTTAATAAGGTATAAATCTTACACCTAGTGGGTTTTCCTCCCTGAAAATAAGAATCGCTTAGCGTCCCTTGAATCTTTAAGAAAAACGAAATTGTTTTATAATTTTTTTTTTCTAAAAATTGCAAAGTAATTTAAATGCATAGAACTCTTCGGATATTGTTTATATGTGCTCTTAGCTATGTAGTATCAGTTCTAGTTTCACCAGAACTCCGCGAATGGCTTAGCGTCCCTTGAATCTTTAAGAAAAACGAGATTGTTTTATAATTAATATTTTTTAAAAAAATGGCAAAGTAATGTTAATGCATAGAACTCTTCAGATATCGTTTTTTTTTCTCTTAGCTATATATTGTGTGTTTTAGTTTCACCAGAACTCCGTGAATCGCTCAGCGTCCCTTGAATCTTTGAGAAAAACGAGATTGTTTTATAATTATTATTTTTTTAAAAAATGGCAAAGTAATGTTAATGCATAGAACTCTTCAGATATCGTTTTTTTTTCTCTTAGCTATATATTGTGTGTTTTAGTTTCACCAGAACTCCGTGAATCGCTCAGCGTCCCTTAAATCTTTGAGAAAAACGAGATTGTTTTATAATTATTATTTTTTTTATAAATCGATAAGTAATGTAAATGCATAGAACTCTTCAGATTTTGTTTATATTTTCTCTTAGCTATATAGTATCAGTTTTAGTTTCACCCGAACTCCGCTAATCTCTTAGCGTCCCTCGAATCTTAGAGAAAAACGTGATTGTTTTATAATTTTTTTTTTCTTAAAATTGGAAGTAATTTAAATGAATAGAACTCTTCGGATATTGTTTATATGTGCTTTTAGCTATGTAGTATCAGTTTTTAGTTTCACCAGAACTCCGCGAATGGCTTAGCGTCGCTTGAATCTTTGATAAAAACGAGAATGTTTTATAATCATTATTTTTTTTATAAATCGATAAGTAATTTAAATGCATAGAACTCTTCAGATTTTGTTTATTATTTCTTTTAGCTATGTAGTGTCAGTTCTAGTTTCACCAGAATTCCGCGAATGGCTGAGCGTCCCTTGAATCTTTGAGAAAAACGAGATCGTTTTATAATAATTATTTTTCTTAAAAATCTTAGAGAAAAACGTGATTGTTTTATAATTTTTTTCTTCTTAAAATTGGAAGTAATTTAAATGAATAGAACTCTTCGGATATTGTTTATATGTGCTTTTAGCTATGTAGTATCAGTTTTTAGTTTCACCAGAACTCCGCGAATGGCTTAGCGTCGCTTGAATCTTTGATAAAAACGAGAATGTTTTATAATCATTATTTTTTTTACAAATCGATAAGTAATTTAAATGCATAGAACTCTTCAGATTTTGTTTATTATTTCTTTTAGCTATGTAGTATCAGTTCTAGTTTCACCAGAATTCCGCGAATGGCTGAGCGTCCCTGGAACATTTGAGAAAATCGAGATTGTTTTATAATTATTATTTTTTTTAAATCGCATAGTAATGTAAATGCATAGAACTCTTTAGATATTGTTTATATGCGTTCTTAGATATATTGTATGAGTTTTAGTTTCACCAGAACTCATCAAATCGCTTAGCGTCTTTTAAATCTTTAAGAAAAACGAGATTGTTTTATATTTATTATTGTTTTTTAAAATCGGAAAGTAATGTAAATGCATAGAACTCTTTAGATATTGTTTATTTGTGTTTTTAGATATATAGTATGTGTTTTAGTTTCACCAGAAACCCGCTAAATACTTATTGTCCGGCCCTTTTTTGTTTTGAATGTGTGCACTTAGTTATACTTTTTATTATATTTAAACTTTATATGGTTTATAATTATATTTTGTGTGTTTCATCACTTACTATGTACCTTTTATAATTTAAAAACTTGCTTAGGTATCTGGGATATCTCTATTTTCGGTTTCTAATTTGATTTAATCCATAATATATAATCGCAGTGTGGCTGTTATTTCTATTTAAAAATGTAAATTTTTGTTTTTTTTATTGATAGAAAATTATTGTAGAATTCTTAAAAAGGTATAAATCTAACGCCTAGTGGGTTTTCCTGCACGAAAAAAAGAATCGCATAGCCTCCCTCGAATCTTAGAGAAAAACGAAATGATTTTATATATATTATTTTTTTTTAAATCGCAAAGTAATGTAAATGCATAGCACTCTTTAGATATTGTTAATATGTGTTCTTAGCTATATGGTATGAGTTTTAGTTGTACCAGAAATCCGCGAATCGCTTAGCGTCCCTTGAATCTTAGAGAAAAACGAGATTGTTTTATAATTATTACTTTTCTTAAAAACCGCAAAGTAATGTAAATGAATAGAACTCTTCTGATATCGTTTATTTTGTCTCTTAGCTATATAGTGTGTGTTTTAGTTTCACCAGAACTCCGTGAATCGCTCAGCGTCCCCTAAATCTTTGAGAAAAAAGAGATTGTTTTATAATTATTATTTTTTTTATAAATCGATAAGTAATGTAAATGCATAGAACTCTTCTGATTTTGTTTATATTTCCTCTTAGCTATATAGTATCAGTTTTAGTTTCACCCGAACTCCGCTAATCTCTTAGCGTCCCTCGAATCTTTGAGAAAAACGAGATTGTCTTATAATTATTATTTTTCTTAAAAGTTGCAAAGTAATGTAGATGCATAGAACTCTTAAGATATTGTTAATATGTGTTCTTAGCTATATGGTATGAGTTTTAGTTGTACCAGAAATCCGCGAATCGCTTAGCGTCCCTTGAATCTTAGAGAAAAACGAGATTTTTTTATAATTATTACTTTTCTTAAAAACCGCAAAGTAATGTACATGAATAGAACTCTTCTGATATCGTTTATTTTGTCTCTTAGCTATATAGTGTGTGTTTTAGTTTCACCGGAAGTCCGTAAATCGCTCAGCGTCCCTTGAATCTTTAAGAAAAACGAGATTGTTTTAGAATTATTATTTTTTAAAAAAATCGCAAAGTAATGATAATGCATAGAACTCTTTAGATATCGTTTTTTTTTTTCTCTTAGCTATATAGTGTGTGTTTTAGTTTCAGCAGAACTCCGTGAATCGCTCAGCGTCCCTTAAATCTTTGAGAAAAACGAGATTGTTTTATAATTATTATTTTTCTTAAAAGTCGCAAAGTAATGTAGATGCATAGAACTCTTAAGATATTGTTTATTTTTTCTCATAGCTATATAGTATCAGTTTTAGTTTCACTCGAACTCCGCTAATCGCTTAACGTCGTTCGAATCTTTAAGAAAAACGAGATTTTTTTATAATTATTACTTTTCTTAAAAACCGCAAAGTAATGTAAATGAATAGAACTCTTCTGATATCGTTTATTTTGTCTCTTAGCTATATAGTGTGTGTTTTAGTTTCACCGGAAGTCCGTAAATCGCTCAGCGTCCCTTGAATCTTTAAGAAAAACGAGATTGTTTTAGAATTATTATTTTTTAAAAAAATCGCAAAGTAATGATAATGCATAGAACTCTTTAGATATCGTTTTTTTTTTTCTCTTAGCTGTATAGTGTGTGTTTTAGTTTCAGCAGAACTCCGTGAATCGCTCAGCGTCCCTTAAATCTTTGAGAAAAACGAGATTGTTTTAATTATTATTTTTTTTATAAATCGATAAGTAATGTAAATGCATAGAACTCTTCTGATTTTGTTTATATTTTCTCTTAGCTATATAGTATCAGTTTTAGTTACACCCGAACTCCGCTAATCTCTTCGCGTCCCCAGAGTCTTAGAGAAAAACAAGATTGTTTTATAATTTTTTTTTTCTTAAAATTGCAAAGTAATTTAAATGAATAGAACTCTTCGGATATTGTTTATATGTGCTCTTAGCTATGTAGTATCAGTTCTAGTTTCACCAGAACTCCGCAAATGGCTAAGCATCGCTTGAATCTTTGATAAAAAGGAGAATGTTTTATAATCATCATTTTTTTTATAAATCGAGAAGTTATTTCAATCCATAGAACTCTTCAGGTGTTGTTTATTTTTTCTTTTAGCTATATAGTATTAGTTTTAGTTTCACCCGAACTGCGCTAATCTCTTAGCGTCCCTCGAATCTTAGAGAAAAACGAGATTGTTTTATAATTTTTTTTTTCTAAAAATTGCAAAGTAATTTAAATGCATAGAACTCTTCGGATATTGTTTATATGTGCTCTTAGCTATGTAGTATCATTTCTAGTTTCACCAGAACTCATCAAATCGCTTAGCGTGCCTCAAATCTTTAAGAAAAACGAGATTGTTTTATATTTATTATTTTTTTTTTAAATCGAAAAGTAATGTAAATGCATAGAACTCTTTAGATATTGTTTATTTGTGTTTTTAGATATATAGTATGTGTTTTAGTTTCACCAGAACCCCGCGAATTACTTATTGTTCCGCCCTTTTTTGATTTGATGGTGTGCACTTAGTTACAGTTTTTATTATGTTTAAACTTTATATGGATTATAATAATATTTTGTGTGTTTCCTCACTTACTATGTACGTTTATTAATTTAAAAACTTGCTTAGGTATCTGGGAGGTCTCTATTTTCTGTTTCTAATTTAATTCTTTTCATAAAAAATAATCGAGCAGTGGCTATTATATTATTTAAAAATATTTTTTTGTTTTTTTAATCGACTTAAAATTGTTGTAAAACTCTTAATAAGGTATAAATCTTACACCTAGTGGGTTTTCCTCCCTGAAAATAAGAATCGCTTAGCGTCCCTTGAATCTTTAAGAAAAACGAAATTGTTTTATAATTTTTTTTTTCTAAAAATTGCAAAGTAATTTAAATGCATAGAACTCTTCGGATATTGTTTATATGTGCTCTTAGCTATATAGTATCAGTTCTAGTTTCACCAGAACTCCGCGAATGGCTTAGCGTCCCTTGAATCTTTAAGAAAAACGAGATTGTTTTATAATTAATATTTTTTAAAAAAATGGCAAAGTAATGTTAATGCATAGAACTCTTCAGATATCGTTTTTTTTTCTCTTAGCTATATATTGTGTGTTTTAGTTTCACCAGAACTCCGTGAATCGCTCAGCGTCCCTTGAATCTTTGAGAAAAACGAGATTGTTTTATAATTATTATTTTTTTAAAAAATGGCAAAGTAATGTTAATGCATAGAACTCTTCAGATATCGTTTTTTTTTCTCTTAGCTATATATTGTGTGTTTTAGTTTCACCAGAACTCCGTGAATCGCTCAGCGTCCCTTAAATCTTTGAGAAAAACGAGATTGTTTTATAATTATTATTTTTTTTATAAATCGATAAGTAATGTAAATGCATAGAACTCTTCTGATTTTGTTTATATTTTCTCTTAGCTATATAGTATCAGTTTTAGTTACACCCGAACTCCGCTAATCTCTTCGCCTCCCCAGAATCTTAGAGAAAAACAAGATTGTTTTATAATTTTTTTTTTCTTAAAATTGCAAAGTAATTTAAATGAATAGAACTCTTCGGATATTGTTTATATGTGCTCTTAGCTATGTAGTATCAGTTCTAGTTTCACCAGAACTCCGCGAATGGCTTAGCGTCCCTTGAATCTTTAAGAAAAACGAGATTGTTTTATAATTAATATTTTTTAAAAAAATGGCAAAGTAATGTTAATGCATAGAACTCTTCAGATATCGTTTTTTTTTCTCTTAGCTATATATTGTGTGTTTTAGTTTCACCAGAACTCCGTGAATCGCTCAGCGTCCCTTAAATCTTTGAGAAAAACGAGATTGTTTTATAATTATTATTTTTTTTATAAATCGATAAGTAATGTAAATGCATAGAACTCTTCTGATTTTGTTTATATTTTCTCTTAGCTATATAGTATCAGTTTTAGTTACACCCGAACTCCGCTAATCTCTTCGCCTCCCCAGAATCTTAGAGAAAAACAAGATTGTTTTATAATTTTTTTTTTCTTAAAATTGCAAAGTAATTTAAATGAATAGAACTCTTCGGATATTGTTTATATGTGCTCTTAGCTATGTAGTATCAGTTCTAGTTTCACCAGAACTCCGCAAATGGCTAAGCATCGCTTGAATCTTTGATAAAAACGAGAATGTTTTATAATCATCATTTTTTTTATAAATCGAGAAGTTATTTCAATGCATAGAACTCTTCAGATTTTGTTTATTTTTTCTTTTAGCTATATAGTATTAGTTTTAGTTTCACCCGAACTGCGCTAATCTCTTAGCGTCCCTCGAATCTTAGGAAAAACGAGATTGTTTTATAATTTTTTTTTTCTAAAAATTGCAAAGTAATTTAAATGCATAGAACTCTTCGGATATTGTTTATATGTGCTCTTAGCTATGTAGTATCATTTCTAGTTTCACCAGAACTCATCAAATCGCTTAGCGTGCCTCAAATCTTTAAGAAAAACGAGATTGTTTTATATTTATTATTTTTTTTTTAAATCGAAAAGTAATGTAATTGCTTAGAACTCTTTAGATATTGTTTATTTGTGTTTTTAGATATATAGTATGTGCTTTAGTTTCACCAGAACCCCGCGAATTACTTATTGTTCCGCCCTTTTTTGATTTGATGGTGTGCACTTAGTTACAGTTTTTATTATGTTTAAACTTTATATGGATTATAATAATATTTTGTGTGTTTCCTCACTTACTATGTACGTTTATTAATTTAAAAACTTGCTTAGGTATCTGGGAGGTCTCTATTTTCTGTTTCTAATTTAATTCTTTTCATAAAAAATAATCGAGCAGTGGCTATTATATTATTTAAAAATATTTTTTTGTTTTTTTAATCGACTTAAAATTGTTGTAAAACTCTTAATAAGGTATAAATCTTACACCTAGTGGGTTTTCCTCCCTGAAAATAAGAATCGCTTAGCGTCCCTTGAATCTTTAAGAAAAACGAAATTGTTTTATAATTTTTTTTTTCTAAAAATTGCAAAGTAATTTAAATGCATAGAACTCTTCGGATATTGTTTATATGTGCTCTTAGCTATGTAGTATCAGTTCTAGTTTCACCAGAACTCCGCGAATGGCTTAGCGTCCCTTGAATCTTTAAGAAAAACGAGATTGTTTTATAATTAATATTTTTTAAAAAAATGGCAAAGTAATGTTAATGCATAGAACTCTTCAGATATCGTTTTTTTTTCTCTTAGCTATATATTGTGTGTTTTAGTTTCACCAGAACTCCGTGAATCGCTCAGCGTCCCTTGAATCTTTGAGAAAAACGAGATTGTTTTATAATTATTATTTTTTTTATAAATCGATAAGTAATGTAAATGCATAGAACTCTTCTGATTTTGTTTATATTTTCTCTTAGCTATATAGTATCAGTTTTAGTTTCACCCGAACTCCGCTAATCTCTTAGCGTCCCTCGAATCTTAGAGAAAAACGTGATTGTTTTATAATTTTTTTCTTCTTAAAATTGGAAGTAATTTAAATGAATAGAACTCTTCGGATATTGTTTATATGTGCTTTTAGCTATGTTGTATCAGTTTTTAGTTTCACCAGAACTCCGCGAATGGCTTAGCGTCGCTTGAATCTTTGATAAAACCGAGAATGTTTTATAATCATTATTTTTTTTATAAATCGATAAGTAATTTAAATGCATAGAACTCTTCAGATTTTGTTTATTATTTCTTTTAGCTATGTAGTATCAGTTCTAGTTTCACCAGAATACCGCGAATGGCTGAGCGTCCCTTGAATCTTTGAGAAAAACGAGATCGTTTTATAATAATTATTTTTCTTAAAAATCGCAAACTAATTTAAATGCAAAGGACTCTTCGGATATTGTTTATATGCGTTCTTAGATATATTGTATGAGTTTTAGTTTCACCAGAACTCATCAAATCGCTTAGCGTCTTTTAAATCTAATAAAACGAGATTGTTTTATATTTATTATTGTTTTTTAAAATCGGAAAGTAATGTAAATGCATAGAACTCTTTAGATATTGTTTATTTGTGTTTTTAGATATATAGTATGTGTTTTAGTTTCACCAGAAACCCGCTAAATACTTATTGTCCGGCCCTTTTTTGTTTTGAATGTGTGCACTTAGTTATACTTTTTATTATATTTAAACTTTATATGGTTTATAATTATATTTTGTGTGTTTCATCACTTACTATGTACCTTTTATAATTTAAAAACTTGCTTAGGAATCTGGGATATCTCTATTTTCGGTTTCTAATTTAATTTAATCCATAATATATAATCGCAGTGTGGCTGTTATTTCTATTTAAAAATGTAAATTTTTGTTTTTTTTATTGATAGAAAATTATTGTAGAATTCTTAAAAAGGTATAAATCTAACGCCTAGTGGGTTTTCCTGCACGAAAAAAAGAATCGCATAGCCTCCCTCGAATCTTAGAGAAAAACGAAATGGTTTTATATATATTATTTTTTTTTAAATCGCAAAGTAATGTGAATGCATAGCACTCTTTAGATATTGTTAATATGTGTTCTTAGCTATATGGTATGAGTTTCAGTTGTACCAGAAATCCGCGAATCGCTTAGCGTCCCTTGAATCTTAGAGAAAAACGAGATTTTTTTATAATTATTACTTTTCTTAAAAACCGCAAAGTAATGTACATGAATAGAACTCTTCTGATATCGTTTATTTTGTCTCTTAGCTATATAGTGTGTGTTTTAGTTTCACCGGAACTCCGTGAATCGCTCAGCGTCCCCTTAATCTTTGAGAAAAAAGAGATTGTTTTATAATTATTATTTTTTTTATAAATCGATAAGTAATGTAAATGCATAGAACTCTTTAGATATCGTTTTTTTTTTCTCTTAGCTATATAGTGTGTGTTTTAGTTTCAGCAGAACTCCGTGAATCGCTCAGCGTCCCTTAAATCTTTGAGAAAAACGAGATTGTTTTAATTATTATTTTTTTTATAAATCGATAAGTAATGTAAATGCATAGAACTCTTCTGATTTTGTTTATGTTTTCTCTTAGCTATATAGTATCAGTTTTAGTTACACCCGAACTCCGCTAATCTCTTCGCGTCCCCAGAATCTTAGAGAAAAACAAGATTGTTTTATAATTTTTTTTTTCTTAAAATTGCAAAGTAATTTAAATGAATAGAACTCTTCGGATATTGTTTATATGTGCTCTTAGCTATGTAGTATCAGTTCTAGTTTCACCAGAACTCCGCAAATGGCTAAGCATCGCTTGAATCTTTGATAAAAACGAGAATGTTTTATAATCATCATTTTTTTTATAAATCGAGAAGTTATTTCAATGCATAGAACTCTTCAGATTTTGTTTATTTTTTCTTTTAGCTATATAGTATTAGTTTTAGTTTCACCCGAACTGCGCTAATCTCTTAGCGTCCCTCGAATCTTAGAGAAAAACGAGATTGTTTTATAATTTTTTTTTTCTAAAAATTGCAAAGTAATTTAAATGCATAGAACTCTTCGGATATTGTTTATATGTGCTCTTAGCTATGTAGTATCATTTCTAGTTTCACCAGAACTCATCAAATCGCTTAGCGTGCCTCAAATCTTTAAGAAAAACGAGATTGTTTTATATTTATTATTTTTTTTTTAAATCGAAAAGTAATGTAATTGCTTAGAACTCTTTAGATATTGTTTATTTGTGTTTTTAGATATATAGTATGTGTTTTAGTTTCACCAGAACCCCGCGAATTACTTATTGTTCCGCCCTTTTTTGATTTGATGGTGTGCACTTAGTTACAGTTTTTATTATGTTTAAACTTTATATGGATTATAATAATATTTTGTGTGTTTCCTCACTTACTATGTACGTTTATTAATTTAAAAACTTGCTTAGGTATCTGGGAGGTCTCTATTTTCTGTTTCTAATTTAATTCTTTTCATAAAAAATAATCGAGCAGTGGCTATTATATTATTTAAAAATATTTTTTTGTTTTTTTAATCGACTTAAAATTGTTGTAAAACTCTTAATAAGGTATAAATCTTACACCTAGTGGGTTTTCCTCCCTGTAAATAAGAATCGCTTAGCGTCCCTTGAATCTTTAAGAAAAACGAAATTGTTTTATAATTTTTTTTTTTCTAAAAATTGCAAAGTAATTTAAATGCATAGAACTCTTCGGATATTGTTTATATGTGCTCTTAGCTATGTAGTATCAGTTCTAGTTTCACCAGAACTCCGCGAATGGCTTAGCGTCCCTTGAATCTTTAAGAAAAACGAGATTGTTTTATAATTAATATTTTTTAAAAAAATGGCAAAGTAATGTTAATGCATAGAACTCTTCAGATATCGTTTTTTTTTCTCTTAGCTATATATTGTGTGTTTTAGTTTCACCAGAACTCCGTGAATCGCTCAGCGTCCCTTGAATCTTTGAGAAAAACGAGATTGTTTTATAATTATTATTTTTTTTATAAATCGATAAGTAATGTAAATGCATAGAACTCTTCTGATTTTGTTTATATTTTCTCTTAGCTATATAGTATCAGTTTTAGTTTCACCCGAACTCCGCTAATCTCTTAGCGTCCCTCGAATCTTAGAGAAAAACGTGATTGTTTTATAATTTTTTTCTTCTTAAAATTGGAAGTAATTTAAATGAATAGAACTCTTCGGATATTGTTTATATGTGCTTTTAGCTATGTAGTATCAGTTTTTAGTTTCACCAGAACTCCGCGAATGGCTTAGCGTCGCTTGAATCTTTGATAAAAACGAGAATGTTTTATAATCATTATTTTTTTTATAAATCGATAAGTAATTTAAATGCATAGAACTCTTCAGATTTTGTTTATTATTTCTTTTAGCTATGTAGTATCAGTTCTAGTTTCACCAGAATTCCGCGAATGGCTGAGCGTCCCTTGAATCTTTGAGAAAAACGAGATCGTTTTATAATAATTATTTTTCTTAAAAATCGCAAACTAATTTAAATGCAAAGGACTCTTCGGATATTGTTTATATGCGTTCTTAGATATATTGTATGAGTTTTAGTTTCACCAGAACTCATCAAATCGCTTAGCGTCTTTTAAATCTAATAAAACGAGATTGTTTTATATTTATTATTGTTTTTTAAAATCGGAAAGTAATGTAAATGCATAGAACTCTTTAGATATTGTTTATTTGTGTTTTTAGATATATAGTATGTGTTTTAGTTTCACCAGAAACCCGCTAAATACTTATTGTCCGGCCCTTTTTTGTTTTGAATGTGTGCACTTAGTTATACTTTTTATTATATTTAAACTTTATATGGTTTATAATTATATTTTGTGTGTTTCATCACTTACTATGTACCTTTTATAATTTAAAAACTTGCTTAGGAATCTGGGATATCTCTATTTTCGGTTTCTAATTTAATTTAATCCATAATATATAATCGCAGTGTGGCTGTTATTTCTATTTAAAAATGTAAATTTTTGTTTTTTTTATTGATAGAAAATTATTGTAGAATTCTTAAAAAGGTATAAATCTAACGCCTAGTGGGTTTTCCTGCACGAAAAAAAGAATCGCATAGCCTCCCTCGAATCTTAGAGAAAAACGAAATGGTTTTATATATATTATTTTTTTTTAAATCGCAAAGTAATGTGAATGCATAGCACTCTTTAGATATTGTTAATATGTGTTCTTAGCTATATGGTATGAGTTTCAGTTGTACCAGAAATCCGCGAATCGCTTAGCGTCCCTTGAATCTTAGAGAAAAACGAGATTTTTTTATAATTATTACTTTTCTTAAAAACCGCAAAGTAATGTACATGAATAGAACTCTTCTGATATCGTTTATTTTGTCTCTTAGCTATATAGTGTGTGTTTTAGTTTCACCGGAACTCCGTGAATCGCTCAGCGTCCCCTTAATCTTTGAGAAAAAAGAGATTGTTTTATAATTATTATTTTTTTTATAAATCGATAAGTAATGTAAATGCATAGAACTCTTTAGATATCGTTTTTTTTTTCTCTTAGCTATATAGTGTGTGTTTTAGTTTCAGCAGAACTCCGTGAATCGCTCAGCGTCCCTTAAATCTTTGAGAAAAACGAGATTGTTTTAATTATTATTTTTTTTATAAATCGATAAGTAATGTAAATGCATAGAACTCTTCTGATTTTGTTTATGTTTTCTCTTAGCTATATAGTATCAGTTTTAGTTACACCCGAACTCCGCTAATCTCTTCGCGTCCCCAGAATCTTAGAGAAAAACAAGATTGTTTTATAATTTTTTTTTTCTTAAAATTGCAAAGTAATTTAAATGAATAGAACTCTTCGGATATTGTTTATATGTGCTCTTAGCTATGTAGTATCAGTTCTAGTTTCACCAGAACTCCGCAAATGGCTAAGCATCGCTTGAATCTTTGATAAAAACGAGAATGTTTTATAATCATCATTTTTTTTATAAATCGAGAAGTTATTTCAATGCATAGAACTCTTCAGATTTTGTTTATTTTTTCTTTTAGCTATATAGTATTAGTTTTAGTTTCACCCGAACTGCGCTAATCTCTTAGCGTCCCTCGAATCTTAGAGAAAAACAAGATTGTTTTATAATTTTTTTTTTCTAAAAATTGCAAAGTAATTTAAATGCATAGAACTCTTCGGATATTGTTTATATGTGCTCTTAGCTATGTAGTATCATTTCTAGTTTCACCAGAACTCATCAAATCGCTTAGCGTGCCTCAAATCTTTAAGAAAAACGAGATTGTTTTATATTTATTATTTTTTTTTTAAATCGAAAAGTAATGTAATTGCTTAGAACTCTTTAGATATTGTTTATTTGTGTTTTTAGATATATAGTATGTGTTTTAGTTTCACCAGAACCCCGCGAATTACTTATTGTTCCGCCCTTTTTTGATTTGATGGTGTGCACTTAGTTACAGTTTTTATTATGTTTAAACTTTATATGGATTATAATAATATTTTGTGTGTTTCCTCACTTACTATGTACGTTTATTAATTTAAAAACTTGCTTAGGTATCTGGGAGGTCTCTATTTTCTGTTTCTAATTTAATTCTTTTCATAAAAAATAATCGAGCAGTGGCTATTATATTATTTAAAAATATTTTTTTGTTTTTTTAATCGACTTAAAATTGTTGTAAAACTCTTAATAAGGTATAAATCTTACACCTAGTGGGTTTTCCTCCCTGAAAATAAGAATCGCTTAGCGTCCCTTGAATCTTTAAGAAAAACGAAATTGTTTTATAATTTTTTTTTTCTAAAAATTGCAAAGTAATTTAAATGCATAGAACTCTTCGGATATTGTTTATATGTGCTCTTAGCTATGTAGTATCAGTTCTAGTTTCACCAGAACTCCGCGAATGGCTTAGCGTCCCTTGAATCTTTAAGAAAAACGAGATTGTTTTATAATTAATATTTTTTAAAAAAATGGCAAAGTAATGTTAATGCATAGAACTCTTCAGATATCGTTTTTTTTTCTCTTAGCTATATATTGTGTGTTTTAGTTTCACCAGAACTCCGTGAATCGCTCAGCGTCCCTTGAATCTTTGAGAAAAACGAGATTGTTTTATAATTATTATTTTTTTTATAAATCGATAAGTAATGTAAATGCATAGAACTCTTCTGATTTTGTTTATATTTTCTCTTAGCTATATAGTATCAGTTTTAGTTTCACCCGAACTCCGCTAATCTCTTAGCGTCCCTCGAATCTTAGAGAAAAACGTGATTGTTTTATAATTTTTTTCTTCTTAAAATTGGAAGTAATTTAAATGAATAGAACTCTTCGGATATTGTTTATATGTGCTTTTAGCTATGTAGTATCAGTTTTTAGTTTCACCAGAACTCCGCGAATGGCTTAGCGTCGCTTGAATCTTTGATAAAAACGAGAATTTTTTATAATCATTATTTTTTTTATAAATCGATAAGTAATTTAAATGCATAGAACTCTTCAGATTTTGTTTATTATTTCTTTTAGCTATGTAGTATCAGTTCTAGTTTCACCAGAATTCCGCGAATGGCTGAGCGTCCCTTGAATCTTTGAGAAAAACGAGATCGTTTTATAATAATTATTTTTCTTAAAAATCGCAAACTAATTTAAATGCAAAGGACTCTTCGGATATTGTTTATATGCGTTCTTAGATATATTGTATGAGTTTTAGTTTCACCAGAACTCATCAAATCGCTTAGCGTCTTTTAAATCTTTAAGAAAAACGAGATTGTTTTATATTTATTATTGTTTTTTAAAATCGGAAAGTAATGTAAATGCATAGAACTCTTTAGATATTGTTTATTTGTGTTTTTAGATATATATTATGTGTTTTAGTTTCACCAGAAACCCGCTAAATACTTATTGTCCGGCCCTTTTTTGTTTTGAATGTGTGCACTTAGTTATACTTTTTATTATATTTAAACTTTATATGGTTTATAATTATATTTTGTGTGTTTCATCACTTACTATGTACCTTTTATAATTTAAAAACTTGCTTAGGTATCTGGGATATCTCTATTTTCGGTTTCTAATTTAATTTAATCCATAATATATAATCGCAGTGTGGCTGTTATTTCTATTTAAAAATGTAAATTTTTGTTTTTTTTATTGATAGTAAATTATTGTAGAATTCTTAAAAAGGTATAAATCTAACGCCTAGTGGGTTTTCCTGCACGAAAAAAAAAATCGCATAGCCTCCCTCGAATCTTAGAGAAAAACGAAATGGTTTTATATATATTATTTTTTTTTAAATCGCAAAGTAATGTAAATGCATAGCACTCTTTTGATATTGTTAATATGTGTTCTTAGCTATATGGTATGAGTTTTAGTTGTACCAGAAATCCGCGAATCGCTTAGCGTCCCTTGAATCTTAGAGAAAAACGAGATTGTTTTATAATTATTACTTTTCTTAAAAACCGCAAAGTAATGAAAAATGCATAGGACTCTTCGGATAATGTTTAGATGTGCTCTTAGCGATATAGAATGTGTTTTATTTTCACCAGAACTCCGCGAATTGCATATTGTTCCGCCCTTTTTTGATTTGATGGTGTGCACTTAGTTATAGTTTTTATTATGTTTAAACTTTATATGGATTATAATAATATTTTGTGTGTTTCCTCACTTACTATTTACGTTTATTAATTTAATAATAAACTTTTACAAAAACTTGCTTAGGTATCTGGGATGTCTCTATTTTCTGTTTCTAATTTAATTTTATTCATAAAAAATAATCGAGCAGTGGCTATTATATGATTTAAAAATGTTTTTTTTTTTGTTTTTTTTTTTCGACTTAAAATTGTTGTAAAACTTTTAATAAGGTATAAATCTTACACCTAGTGGGTATTCCTCCCTGAAAATAAGAATCGCTTAGCGTCCCTTGAATCTTTAAGAAAAAAGAGATTGTTTTATAATTATTATTTTTTTTTAAAAAAGCAAAGTAATGTAAATGCATGGAACTCTTCAGATATCGTTTATGTTGTCTCTTAGCTATATAGTATCAGTTTTAGTTTTACCTGAACTCCACTAATCGCTTAGCGTCCCTAAAGTCTTAGAGAAAAACGAGATTGTTTTATAATTATTATTTTTCTTAAAAATCACAAAGTAATTTACATGCATAGAACTCTTCGGATATTGTTTATATGTGTTTTTAGCTATATAGTATCAGTTCTAGTTTCACCAGAACTCCGCGAATCGCTTAGCGTCCCTCGAATGTTTGAGAAAAACGAGATTGTTTTATAGTTATTATCTGTTTTTAAAATTGCAAAGTAAAGTAAATGGATAGTACTCTTTAGATATTGTTCATATGTGTTTTTAGATATATAGTATGTGTTTTAGTTTCACCAGAACCCCGCGTAACGCTTATTGTCCGGCCCTTTTTTGTTTTGAATGTGTGCACTTAGTTATAGTTTTTATTATATTTAAACTTTATATGTTTTATAATCATATTTTGTGTGTTTCCTCACTTACTAAGTACGTTCTATAATTTAAAAACTAGCTTAGGCATCTGGGATGTCTCTATTTTCGGTTTCTAAATTAATTTTTTTCATAAAAAATACTTGTGTTGTGGCTTTTATTGTATTTAAAATTTTTTTTTTGTTTTTTATCGATTTAAAATTGTTGTAGAACTCATAAAAAGATATAAATCTAACACTTAGTAAGTTTTCCCCCTTGAAAAGAAATAAGAATCGCTTAGTGTGCCTGTAATCTTTGAGAAAAACGAGATTGTTTTATATATATTATTTTTCTTAAAAATCGCAAAGTAATTTAAATGCATAGAACTCTTCAGATATCGTTTTTTTTTTTCTCTTAGCTATATAGTGTGTGTTTTAGTTTCACCAGAACTCCGTGAATCGCTCAGCGTCCCTTAAATCTTCGAGAAAAACGAGATTGTTTTATAGTTATTATCTGTTTTTAAAATTGCAAAGTAATGTAAATGCATAGTACTCTTTAGATATTGTTTATATGTTTTCTTAGCTATATAGTATTTTATAATTATTATTTTTTTTTTAATCGCATAGTAATGTAAATGCATAGAACTCTTTAGATATTGTTTATATAAGTTCTTAGATATATTGTATGAGTTTTAGTTTCACCAGAACTCATCGAATCGCTTAGCGTCCCTCAAATCTTTAAGAAAAACGAGATTGTTTTATATTTATTATTGTTTTTTAAAATCGGAATGTAATATAAATGCATAGAACTCTTTAGGTATTGTTCATATGTGTTTTTAGATATATAGTATGTGTTTTAGCTCACCAGAACCCCGCGTAACGCTTATTGTCCGGCACTTTTTTGTTTTGAATGTGTGCACTTAGTTATAGTTTTTATTATATTTAAACTTTATATGTTTTATAATCATATTTTGTGTGTTTCCTCACTTACTAAGTACGTTCTATAATTTAAAAACTAGCTTAGGCATCTGGGATGTCTCTATTTTCGGTTTCTAATTTAATTTTTTTCATAAAAAATACTTGTGTTGTGGCTTTTATTGTATTTAAAATTTTTTTTTTGTTTTTTATCGATTTAAAATAGTTGTAGAACTCATAAAAAGATATAAATCTAACACTTAGTAAGTTTTCCCCCCTGAAAAGAAATAAGAATTGCTTAGTGTGCCTGTAATCTTTGAGAAAAACGAGATTGTTTTATATATATTATTTTTCTTAAAAATTGCAAAGTAATTTAAATGCATAGAACTCTTCAGATATCGTTTTTTTTTTTTCTCTTAGCTATATAGTGTGTGTTTTAGTTTCACCAGAACTCCGTGAATCGCTCAGCGTCCCTTAAATCTTCGAGAAAAACGAGATTGTTTTATAGTTATTATCTGTTTTTAAAATTGCAAAGTAATGTAAATGCATAGTACTCTTTAGATATTGTTTATATGTTTGCATTTAATGTAAATGCATAGAACTCTTCAGATATCGTTTTTTTTTTCTCGTAGCTATATAGTGTGTGTTTTAGTTTCACCAGAACTCCGTGAATCGCTCAGCGTCCCTTAAATCTTTGAGAAAAACAAGATTGGTTTATAATTTTTATTTTTTTTATAAATCGATAAGTAATGTTTATGCATAGAACTCTTGTTTATATTTCCTCTTAGCTATAAAGTATCAGTTTTAGTTTCACCCGAACTCCGCTAATCTCTTAGCGTCCCTCGAATCTTAGAGAAAAACGAAATTGTTTTATAATTTTTTATTTCTAAAAATTGCAAAGTAATTTAAATGCATAGAACTCTTCGGATATTGTTTATATGTGCTCTTAGCTATGTAGTATCAGTTCTAGTTTCACCAGAACTCCGCGAATGGCTTAGCGTCCCTTGAATCATTGAGAAAAACGAGATTGTTTTATAGTTATTATTTTTTTTAAAAATTGCAAAGTAATGTAAATGCATAGTACCCTTTAGATATTGTTTATATGTTTTCTTAGCTATATAGTATCAGTTTTAGTTTCACCAGAACTCTGCGAATCGCTTAGCGTCCCTTGAATCTTTAAGAAAAACGAGATTGTTTTATAATTATTACTTTTCTCAAAAACGCAAAGTAATGTAAATGCATAGAACTCTTCAGATATCGTTTTTTTTGTCTCTTAGCTATATTCAGTAAACCCTCGATACAGCGTACCGGTAGGGGGTTTGATATTCAGAGTTCGCTATATCGAGGTTCGTTATAACCAAGGATTCTTTTTTTTTTTATCTTTTTTTTAGCCAATGCCCGCACTAATTTGATCATATTTAGAATGAAATTCATTTATTAGAACTAGTTAAATTAAAACGCATTTATGTAATTTATTTTTACTTAAACTACATATTAAATAAACAAAGATATGCATTAATTTAGCTACCAAGTTCACTTGAGGGTTCTTTAGCCTTAACTTATTATTCGAATAATACAGAATGGTTAATAAGAGGATCTGAGATTGGTATTTGAGATCTCATTTGTTTAAAAGAATTTATCAATTTTTTTTCTAAATATTCAGGAGCCGCAGAGCGCAGTCGTTTATTTAATGCTGAAGTTAATCCTTGGGCTGCGGTTGAATCTATTTTATCTTTGTTTTTTATAATGGTTGACAATGTTGATTTGTGAATTCCATATTTTTCTGTATATGGTTTTCTTACTTAGAATTCCTGATTCAATATCCAGGAGATTTTTTAATTTTTCTTCGATTGATAAAGATCTACGTTTGTGACACACGTCTACGAACGAACTAATTGTGAATTTAAAATAAAAAGCAGTATAAACGACTACAGAACACTGATTCGAATAATAAACTCCAAACGGAACTGAGCTAGTTTTGAGAAAAAAGACAATGAAATCAGATAGAGAGAGCAAAAGGAAATCGGATTAGTTAAGAGTAAAAAAACACCTCAATTCCAGAAACTGGTGCTACTTCCCCTTCCCGCGCTCATTCTACATAATACAGTAAAAAAAAAACAATTAATAACAATTTTAGCAGTTCGTTCTAACAGAATATAATAATTCTCAGGCATCAAATTTAGTTCATAGTTCGCACTAACCGAGGGATTTCGCTATAACGAGGGCTTCAGCAGAAATACGATGGTAATTTTAGGGGGATAGCATTTTGGTTCGCTATATCGAGGTGTTCATTATATCCGAATTCGAAGTAATCAGGGTTTACTGTAGTGTGTGTTTTAGTTTCACCAAAACTCCGTCAATCGCTCAGCGTCCCTTGAATCTTTGAGAAAAAGGAGATTGTTTTATAATTATTACTTTTCTTAAAAACGCAAAGTATTGTAAATGCATAGAACTCTTCGGATATTGTTTAAATGTGCTCTTAGCTATATAGGTAGTATGTGTTTTAGTTTCACCAGAACTCCGGGAATCGCATAGCGTCCCTTGAATCTTTGAGAAGAACGAGATTGTTTTATAGTTATTATTTTTTTTAAAAATCGCAAAGTAATTTAAATGCATAGAACTCTTCGGATAATTTTTATATGTTCGCTTAGCTATGTAGTATCAGTTCTAGTTTCACCAGAACTCCGCAAATGGCTTAGCGTCCCTTGAATCTTTGAGAAAAACGAGATTGTTTTATAATCATTATTTTTCTTAAAAATCGCAAACTAATTTAAAAGCAAAGGACTCTTCGGATATTGTTTACATGTGCTCATAGCTATATAGTATCAGTTCTAGTTTCAGCAGAACTCTGTGAATCGCTTAGCGTCCCTGGAACATTTGAGAAAATCGAGATTGTTTTATAATTATTATTTTTTTTAAATCGCATAGTAATGTAAATGCATAGAACTCTTTAGATATTGTTTATATGAGTTCTTAGATATATTGTATGAGTTTTAGTTTCACCAGAACTCATCGAATCGCTTAGCGTCCCTCAAATCTTTAAGAAAAACGAGATTGTTTTATATTTATTATTGTTTTTAAAAATCGGAATGTAATATAAATGCATAGAACTCTTTAGGTATTGTTCATATGTGTTTTTAGATATATAGTATGTGTTTTAGCTTCACCAGAACCCCGCGTAACGCTTATTGTCCGGCCCTTTTTTGTTTTGAATGTGTGCACTTAGTTATAGTTTTTATTATATTTAAACTTTATATGTTTTATAATCATATTTTGTGTGTTTCCTCACTTACTAAGTACGTTCTATAATTTAAAAACTAGCTTAGGCATCTGGGATGTCTCTATTTTCGGTTTCTAATTTAATTTTTTTCATAAAAAATACTTGTGTTGTGGCTTTTATTGTATTTAAAATTTTTTTTTTGTTTTTTATCGATTTAAAATAGTTGTAGAACTCATAAAAAGATATAAATCTAACACTTAGTAAGTTTTCCCTCTTGAAAAGAAATAAGAATCGCTTAGTGTGCCTGTAATCTTTGAGAAAAACGAGATTGTTTTATATATATTATTTTTCTTAAAAATTGCAAAGTAATTTAAATGCATAGAACTCTTCAGATATCGTTTTTTTTTTCTCTTAGCTATATAGTGTGTGTTTTAGTTTCACCAGAACTCCGTGAATCGCTCAGCGTCCCATGAATCTTTAAGAACAACGAGATTGTTTTATAATTATTACTTTTCTTAAAAACCGCAAAGTAATGTAAATGCATAGAACTCTTCAGATATCGTTTATTTTGTCTCTTAGCTATATAGTGTGTGTTTTAGTTTCACCGGAAGTCCATGAATCGCTCAGCGTCCCTCGAATCTTAGAGAAATCGAGATTATAATTATTATTGTTTTTATAAATCGATAAGTAATGTAAATGCATAGAACTCTTCAGATTTTGTTTATTTTTTCTCTTAGCTATATAGTATCAGTTGAAGTTTCACCCGAACTCCGCTAATCTCTTAGCGTCCCTCGAATCTTAGAGATAAACGAGATTGTTTTATAATTATTATTTTTCTTAAAAGTCGCAAAGTAATGTAGATGCATAGAACTCTTTAGATATTGTTTATATTTCCTCTTAGCTATATAGTATCAGTTTTAGTTTCACCCGAACTCCGCTAATCGCTTAACGTCGTTCGAATCTTTTAAGAAAAACGAGATTGTTTTATAATAATTACTTTTCTTAAAAACCACAAAGTAATGTAAATTCATAGAACTCTTCAGATATCGTTTATTTTGTCTCTTAGCTATATAGTGTGTGTTTTAGTTTCACCGGAAGTCCGTGAATCGCTCAGCGTCCCTTGAATCTTTAAGAAAAACGAGATTGTTTTATAATTATTATTGTTTTTATAAATCGATAAGTAATGTAAATGCATAGAACTCTTCAGATTTTGTTTATTTTGTCTCTTAGCTATATAGTGTGTGTTTTAGTTTCACCGGAAGTCCGTGAATCGCTCAGCGTCCCTTGAATCTTTAAGAAAAACGAGATTGTTTTATAATTATTATTGTTTTTATAAATCGATAAGTAATGTAAATGCATAGAACTCTTCAGATTTTGTTTATTTTGTCTCTTAGCTATATAGTGTGTGTTTTAGTTTCACCGGAAGTCCGTGAATCGCTCAGCGTCCCTTGAATCTTTAAGGAAAACGAGATTGTTTTATAATTATTATTGTTTTTATAAATCGATAAGTAATGTAAATGCATAGAACTCTTCAGATTTTGTTTATTTTTTCTCTTAGCTATATAGTATCAGTTGAAGTTTCACCCGAACTCCGCTAATCTCTTAGCGTCCCTCGAATCTTAGAGATAAACGAGATTGTTTTATAATTATTATTTTTCTTAAAAGTCGCAAAGTAATGTAGATGCATAGAACTCTTTAGATATTGTTTATATTTCCTCTTAGCTATATAGTATCAGTTTTAGTTTCACCCGAACTCCGCTAATCGCTTAACGTCGTTCGAATCTTTTAAGAAAAACGAGATTGTTTTATAATAATTACTTTTCTTAAAAACCACAAAGTAATGTAAATTCATAGAACTCTTCAGATATCGTTTATTTTGTCTCTTAGCTATATAGTGTGTGTTTTAGTTTCACCGGAAGTCCGTGAATCCCTCAGCGTCCCTTGAATCTTTAAGAAAAACGAGATTGTTTTATAATTATTATTTTTTTTATAAATCGATAAGTAATGTAAATGCATAGAACTCTTCAGATTTTGTTTATTTTTTCTCTTAGCTATATAGTATCAGTTGAAGTTTCACCCGAACTCCGCTAATCTCTTAGCGTCCCTCGAATCTTAGAGATAAACGAGATTGTTTTATAATTATTATTTTTCTTAAAAGTCGCAAAGTAATGTAGATGCATAGAACTCTTTAGATATTGTTTATTTTTTCTCATGACTATATAGTATCAGTTTCAGTTTCACCCGAACCCCGCTAATCGCTTAACGTTCGAATCTTTTAAGAAAAACGAGATTGTTTTATAATCATTACTTTTCTTAAAAACCACAAAGTAATGTAAATTCATAGAACTCTTCAGATATCGTTTATTTTGTCTCTTAGCTATATAGTGTGTGTTTTAGTTTCACCGGAAGTCCATGAATCGCTCAGCGTCCCTCGAATCTTAGAGAAATCGAGATTGTTTTATAATTATTATTTTTTTTATAAATCGATAAGTAATGTAAATGCATAGAACTCTTCGAATATTGTTTATATGTGCTCTTAGCTATATAGTATCAGTTCTAGTTTCACCAGAACTCCGCGAATCGCTTAACGTCTTTCGAATGTTTTAAGAAAAACGAGATTGTTTTATAATCATTACTTTTCTTTAAAACCACAAAGTAATGTACATTCATAGAACTCTTCAGATATCGTTTATTTTGTCTCTTAGCTATATAGTGTGTGTTTTAGTTTCACCGGAAGTCCGTGAATCGCTCAGCGTCCCTTGAATCTTTAAGAAAAACGAGATTGTTTTATAATTATTATTTTTTTTATAAATCGATAAGTAATGTAAATGCATAGAACTCTTCAGATTTTGTTTATTTTTTCTCTTAGCTATATAGTATCAGTTGTAGTTTCACCCGAACTCCGCTAATCTCTTAGCGTCCCTCGAATCTTAGAGAAAAACGAGATTGTTTTATAATTATTATTTTTCTTAAAAGTCGCAAAGTAATGTAGATGCATAGAACTCTTTAGATATTGTTTATATTTCCTCTTAGCTATATAGTATCAGTTTTAGTTTCACCCGAACTCCGCTAATCGCTTAACGTCGTTCGAATCTTTTAAGAAAAACGAGATTGTTTTATAATAATTACTTTTCTTAAAAACCACAAAGTAATGTAAATTCATAGAACTCTTCAGATATCGTTTATTTTGTCTCTTAGCTATATAGTGTGTGTTTTAGTTTCACCGGAAGTCCGTGAATCCCTCAGCGTCCCTTGAATCTTTAAGAAAAACGAGATTGTTTTATAATTATTATTTTTTTTATAAATCGATAAGTAATGTAAATGCATAGAACTCTTCAGATTTTGTTTATTTTTTCTCTTAGCTATATAGTATCAGTTGAAGTTTCACCCGAACTCCGCTAATCTCTTAGCGTCCCTCGAATCTTAGAGATAAACGAGATTGTTTTATAATTATTATTTTTCTTAAAAGTCGCAAAGTAATGTAGATGCATAGAACTCTTTAGATATTGTTTATTTTTTCTCATGACTATATAGTATCAGTTTCAGTTTCACCCGAACCCCGCTAATCGCTTAACGTTCGAATCTTTTAAGAAAAACGAGATTGTTTTATAATCATTACTTTTCTTAAAAACCACAAAGTAATGTAAATTCATAGAACTCTTCAGATATCGTTTATTTTGTCTCTTAGCTATATAGTGTGTGTTTTAGTTTCACCGGAAGTCCATGAATCGCTCAGCGTCCCTCGAATCTTAGAGAAATCGAGATTGTTTTATAATTATTATTTTTTTTATAAATCGATAAGTAATGTAAATGCATAGAACTCTTCGAATATTGTTTATATGTGCTCTTAGCTATATAGTATCAGTTCTAGTTTCACCAGAACTCCGCGAATCGCTTAACGTCTTTCGAATGTTTTAAGAAAAACGAGATTGTTTTATAATCATTACTTTTCTTTAAAACCACAAAGTAATGTACATTCATAGAACTCTTCAGATATCGTTTATTTTGTCTCTTAGCTATATAGTGTGTGTTTTAGTTTCACCGGAAGTCCGTGAATCGCTCAGCGTCCCTTGAATCTTTAAGAAAAACGAGATTGTTTTATAATTATTATTTTTTTTATAAATCGATAAGTAATGTAAATGCATAGAACTCTTCAGATTTTGTTTATTTTTTCTCTTAGCTATATAGTATCAGTTGTAGTTTCACCCGAACTCCGCTAATCTCTTAGCGTCCCTCGAATCTTAGAGAAAAACGAGATTGTTTTATAATTATTATTTTTCTTAAAAGTCGCAAAGTAATGTAGATGCATAGAACTCTTTAGATATTGTTTATATTTCCTCTTAGCTATATAGTATCAGTTTTAGTTTCACCCGAACTCCGCTAATCGCTTAACGTCGTTCGAATCTTTTAAGAAAAACGAGATTGTTTTATAATAATTACTTTTCTTAAAAACCACAAAGTAATGTAAATTCATAGAACTCTTCAGATATCGTTTATTTTGTCTCTTAGCTATATAGTGTGTGTTTTAGTTTCACCGGAAGTCCGTGAATCCCTCAGCGTCCCTTGAATCTTTAAGAAAAACGAGATTGTTTTATAATTATTATTTTTTTTATAAATCGATAAGTAATGTAAATGCATAGAACTCTTCAGATTTTGTTTATTTTTTCTCTTAGCTATATAGTATCAGTTGAAGTTTCACCCGAACTCCGCTAATCTCTTAGCGTCCCTCGAATCTTAGAGATAAACGAGATTGTTTTATAATTATTATTTTTCTTAAAAGTCGCAAAGTAATGTAGATGCATAGAACTCTTTAGATATTGTTTATTTTTTCTCATGACTATATAGTATCAGTTTCAGTTTCACCCGAACCCCGCTAATCGCTTAACGTTCGAATCTTTTAAGAAAAACGAGATTGTTTTATAATCATTACTTTTCTTAAAAACCACAAAGTAATGTAAATTCATAGAACTCTTCAGATATCGTTTATTTTGTCTCTTAGCTATATAGTGTGTGTTTTAGTTTCACCGGAAGTCCATGAATCGCTCAGCGTCCCTCGAATCTTAGAGAAATCGAGATTGTTTTATAATTATTATTTTTTTTATAAATCGATAAGTAATGTAAATGCATAGAACTCTTCGAATATTGTTTATATGTGCTCTTAGCTATATAGTATCAGTTCTAGTTTCACCAGAACTCCGCGAATCGCTTAACGTCTTTCGAATGTTTTAAGAAAAACGAGATTGTTTTATAATCATTACTTTTCTTTAAAACCACAAAGTAATGTACATTCATAGAACTCTTCAGATATCGTTTATTTTGTCTCTTAGCTATATAGTGTGTGTTTTAGTTTCACCGGAAGTCCGTGAATCGCTCAGCGTCCCTTGAATCTTTAAGAAAAACGAGATTGTTTTATAATTATTATTTTTTTTATAAATCGATAAGTAATGTAAATGCATAGAACTCTTCAGATTTTGTTTATTTTTTCTCTTAGCTATATAGTATCAGTTGTAGTTTCACCCGAACTCCGCTAATCTCTTAGCGTCCCTCGAATCTTAGAGAAAAACGAGATTGTTTTATAATTATTATTTTTCTTAAAAGTCGCAAAGTAATGTAGATGCATAGAACTCTTTAGATATTGTTTATATTTCCTCTTAGCTATATAGTATCAGTTTTAGTTTCACCCGAACTCCGCTAATCGCTTAACGTCGTTCGAATCTTTTAAGAAAAACGAGATTGTTTTATAATAATTACTTTTCTTAAAAACCACAAAGTAATGTAAATTCATAGAACTCTTCAGATATCGTTTATTTTGTCTCTTAGCTATATAGTGTGTGTTTTAGTTTCACCGGAAGTCCGTGAATCCCTCAGCGTCCCTTGAATCTTTAAGAAAAACGAGATTGTTTTATAATTATTATTTTTTTTATAAATCGATAAGTAATGTAAATGCATAGAACTCTTCAGATTTTGTTTATTTTTTCTCTTAGCTATATAGTATCAGTTGAAGTTTCACCCGAACTCCGCTAATCTCTTAGCGTCCCTCGAATCTTAGAGATAAACGAGATTGTTTTATAATTATTATTTTTCTTAAAAGTCGCAAAGTAATGTAGATGCATAGAACTCTTTAGATATTGTTTATTTTTTCTCATGACTATATAGTATCAGTTTCAGTTTCACCCGAACCCCGCTAATCGCTTAACGTTCGAATCTTTTAAGAAAAACGAGATTGTTTTATAATCATTACTTTTCTTAAAAACCACAAAGTAATGTAAATTCATAGAACTCTTCAGATATCGTTTATTTTGTCTCTTAGCTATATAGTGTGTGTTTTAGTTTCACCGGAAGTCCATGAATCGCTCAGCGTCCCTCGAATCTTAGAGAAATCGAGATTGTTTTATAATTATTATTTTTTTTATAAATCGATAAGTAATGTAAATGCATAGAACTCTTCGAATATTGTTTATATGTGCTCTTAGCTATATAGTATCAGTTCTAGTTTCACCAGAACTCCGCGAATCGCTTAACGTCGTTCGAATGTTTTAAGAAAAACGAGATTGTTTTATAATCATTACTTTTCTTTAAAACCACAAAGTAATGTACATTCATAGAACTCTTCAGATATCGTTTATTTTGTCTCTTAGCTATATAGTGTGTGTTTTAGTTTCACCGGAAGTCCGTGAATCGCTCAGCGTCCCTTGAATCTTTAAGAAAAACGAGATTGTTTTATAATTATTATTTTTTTTATAAATCGATAAGTAATGTAAATGCATAGAACTCTTCAGATTTTGTTTATTTTTTCTCTTAGCTATATAGTATCAGTTGTAGTTTCACCCGAACTCCGCTAATCTCTTAGCGTCCCTCGAATCTTAGAGAAAAACGAGATTGTTTTATAATTATTATTTTTCTTAAAAGTCGCAAAGTAATGTAGATGCATAGAACTCTTTAGATATTGTTTATATTTCCTCTTAGCTATATAGTATCAGTTTTAGTTTCACCCGAACTCCGCTAATCGCTTAACGTCGTTCGAATCTTTTAAGAAAAACGAGATTGTTTTATAATAATTACTTTTCTTAAAAACCACAAAGTAATGTAAATTCATAGAACTCTTCAGATATCGTTTATTTTGTCTCTTAGCTATATAGTGTGTGTTTTAGTTTCACCGGAAGTCCGTGAATCCCTCAGCGTCCCTTGAATCTTTAAGAAAAACGAGATTGTTTTATAATTATTATTTTTTTTATAAATCGATAAGTAATGTAAATGCATAGAACTCTTCAGATTTTGTTTATATTTTCTCTTAGCTATATAGTATCAGTTGTAGTTTCACCCGAACTCCGCTAATCTCTTAGCGTCCCTCGAATCTTAGAGATAAACGAGATTGTTTTATAATTATTATTTTTCTTAAAAGTCGCAAAGTAATGTAGATGCATAGAACTCTTTAGATATTGTTTATTTTTTCTCATGACTATATAGTATCAGTTTCAGTTTCACCCGAACCCCGCTAATCGCTTAACGTTCGAATCTTTTAAGAAAAACGAGATTGTTTTATAATCATTACTTTTCTTAAAAACCACAAAGTAATGTAAATTCATAGAACTCTTCAGATATCGTTTATTTTGTCTCTTAGCTATATAGTGTGTGTTTTAGTTTCACCGGAAGTCCATGAATCGCTCAGCGTCCCTCGAATCTTAGAGAAATCGAGATTGTTTTATAATTATTATTTTTTTTATAAATCGATAAGTAATGTAAATGCATAGAACTCTTCGAATATTGTTTATATGTGCTCTTAGCTATATAGTATCAGTTCTAGTTTCACCAGAACTCCGCGAATCGCTTAACGTCGTTCGAATGTTTTAAGAAAAACGAGATTGTTTTATAATCATTACTTTTCTTTAAAACCACAAAGTAATGTACATTCATAGAACTCTTCAGATATCGTTTATTTTGTCTCTTAGCTATATAGTGTGTGTTTTAGTTTCACCGGAAGTCCGTGAATCGCTCAGCGTCCCTTGAATCTTTAAGAAAAACGAGATTGTTTTATAATTATTATTTTTTTTATAAATCGATAAGTAATGTAAATGCATAGAACTCTTCAGATTTTGTTTATTTTTTCTCTTAGCTATATAGTATCAGTTGTAGTTTCACCCGAACTCCGCTAATCTCTTAGCGTCCCTCGAATCTTAGAGAAAAACGAGATTGTTTTATAATTATTATTTTTCTTAAAAGTCGCAAAGTAATGTAGATGCATAGAACTCTTTAGATATTGTTTATATTTCCTCTTAGCTATATAGTATCAGTTTTAGTTTCACCCGAACTCCGCTAATCGCTTAACGTCGTTCGAATCTTTTAAGAAAAACGAGATTGTTTTATAATAATTACTTTTCTTAAAAACCACAAAGTAATGTAAATTCATAGAACTCTTCAGATATCGTTTATTTTGTCTCTTAGCTATATAGTGTGTGTTTTAGTTTCACCGGAAGTCCGTGAATCCCTCAGCGTCCCTTGAATCTTTAAGAAAAACGAGATTGTTTTATAATTATTATTTTTTTTATAAATCGATAAGTAATGTAAATGCATAGAACTCTTCAGATTTTGTTTATATTTTCTCTTAGCTATATAGTATCAGTTGAAGTTTCACCCGAACTCCGCTAATCTCTTAGCGTCCCTCGAATCTTAGAGATAAACGAGATTGTTTTATAATTATTATTTTTCTTAAAAGTCGCAAAGTAATGTAGATGCATAGAACTCTTTAGATATTGTTTATTTTTTCTCATGACTATATAGTATCAGTTTCAGTTTCACCCGAACCCCGCTAATCGCTTAACGTTCGAATCTTTTAAGAAAAACGAGATTGTTTTATAATCATTACTTTTCTTAAAAACCACAAAGTAATGTAAATTCATAGAACTCTTCAGATATCGTTTATTTTGTCTCTTAGCTATATAGTGTGTGTTTTAGTTTCACCGGAAGTCCATGAATCGCTCAGCGTCCCTCGAATCTTAGAGAAATCGAGATTGTTTTATAATTATTATTTTTTTTATAAATCGATAAGTAATGTAAATGCATAGAACTCTTCGAATATTGTTTATATGTGCTCTTAGCTATATAGTATCAGTTCTAGTTTCACCAGAACTCCGCGAATCGCTTAACGTCGTTCGAATGTTTTAAGAAAAACGAGATTGTTTTATAATCATTACTTTTCTTTAAAACCACAAAGTAATGTACATTCATAGAACTCTTCAGATATCGTTTATTTTGTCTCTTAGCTATATAGTGTGTGTTTTAGTTTCACCGGAAGTCCGTGAATCGCTCAGCGTCCCTTGAATCTTTAAGAAAAACGAGATTGTTTTATAATTATTATTTTTTTTATAAATCGATAAGTAATGTAAATGCATAGAACTCTTCAGATTTTGTTTATTTTTTCTCTTAGCTATATAGTATCAGTTGTAGTTTCACCCGAACTCCGCTAATCTCTTAGCGTCCCTCGAATCTTAGAGAAAAACGAGATTGTTTTATAATTATTATTTTTCTTAAAAGTCGCAAAGTAATGTAGATGCATAGAACTCTTTAGATATTGTTTATATTTCCTCTTAGCTATATAGTATCAGTTTTAGTTTCACCCGAACTCCGCTAATCGCTTAACGTCGTTCGAATCTTTTAAGAAAAACGAGATTGTTTTATAATAATTACTTTTCTTAAAAACCACAAAGTAATGTAAATTCATAGAACTCTTCAGATATCGTTTATTTTGTCTCTTAGCTATATAGTGTGTGTTTTAGTTTCACCGGAAGTCCGTGAATCCCTCAGCGTCCCTTGAATCTTTAAGAAAAACGAGATTGTTTTATAATTATTATTTTTTTTATAAATCGATAAGTAATGTAAATGCATAGAACTCTTCAGATTTTGTTTATATTTTCTCTTAGCTATATAGTATCAGTTGAAGTTTCACCCGAACTCCGCTAATCTCTTAGCGTCCCTCGAATCTTAGAGATAAACGAGATTGTTTTATAATTATTATTTTTCTTAAAAGTCGCAAAGTAATGTAGATGCATAGAACTCTTTAGATATTGTTTATTTTTTCTCATGACTATATAGTATCAGTTTCAGTTTCACCCGAACCCCGCTAATCGCTTAACGTTCGAATCTTTTAAGAAAAACGAGATTGTTTTATAATCATTACTTTTCTTAAAAACCACAAAGTAATGTAAATTCATAGAACTCTTCAGATATCGTTTATTTTGTCTCTTAGCTATATAGTGTGTGTTTTAGTTTCACCGGAATTCCATGAATCGCTCAGCGTCCCTCGAATCTTAGAGAAATCGAGATTGTTTTATAATTATTATTTTTTTTATAAATCGATAAGTAATGTAAATGCATAGAACTCTTCGAATATTGTTTATATGTGCTCTTAGCTATATAGTATCAGTTCTAGTTTCACCAGAACTCCGCGAATCGCTTAACGTCGTTCGAATGTTTTAAGAAAAACGAGATTGTTTTATATTCATTACTTTTCTTTAAAACCACAAAGTAATGTACATTCATAGAACTCTTCAGATATCGTTTATTTTGTCTCTTAGCTATATAGTGTGTGTTTTAGTTTCACCGGAAGTCCGTGAATCGCTCAGCGTCCCTTGAATCTTTAAGAAAAACGAGATTGTTTTATAATTATTATTTTTTTTATAAATCGATAAGTAATGTAAATGCATAGAACTCTTCAGATTTTGTTTATTTTTTCTCTTAGCTATATAGTATCAGTTGTAGTTTCACCCGAACTCCGCTAATCTCTTAGCGTCCCTCGAATCTTAGAGAAAAACGAGATTGTTTTATAATTATTATTTTTCTTAAAAGTCGCAAAGTAATGTAGATGCATAGAACTCTTTAGATATTGTTTATATTTCCTCTTAGCTATATAGTATCAGTTTTAGTTTCACCCGAACTCCGCTAATCGCTTAACGTCGTTCGAATCTTTTAAGAAAAACGAGATTGTTTTATAATAATTACTTTTCTTAAAAACCACAAAGTAATGTAAATTCATAGAACTCTTCAGATATCGTTTATTTTGTCTCTTAGCTATATAGTGTGTGTTTTAGTTTCACCGGAAGTCCGTGAATCCCTCAGCGTCCCTTGAATCTTTAAGAAAAACGAGATTGTTTTATAATTATTATTTTTTTTATAAATCGATAAGTAATGTAAATGCATAGAACTCTTCAGATTTTGTTTATTTTTTCTCTTAGCTATATAGTATCAGTTGAAGTTTCACCCGAACTCCGCTAATCTCTTAGCGTCCCTCGAATCTTAGAGATAAACGAGATTGTTTTATAATTATTATTTTTCTTAAAAGTCGCAAAGTAATGTAGATGCATAGAACTCTTTAGATATTGTTTATTTTTTCTCATGACTATATAGTATCAGTTTCAGTTTCACCCGAACCCCGCTAATCGCTTAACGTTCGAATCTTTTAAGAAAAACGAGATTGTTTTATAATCATTACTTTTCTTAAAAACCACAAAGTAATGTAAATTCATAGAACTCTTCAGATATCGTTTATTTTGTCTCTTAGCTATATAGTGTGTGTTTTAGTTTCACCGGAAGTCCATGAATCGCTCAGCGTCCCTCGAATCTTAGAGAAATCGAGATTGTTTTATAATTATTATTTTTTTTATAAATCGATAAGTAATGTAAATGCATAGAACTCTTCGAATATTGTTTATATGTGCTCTTAGCTATATAGTATCAGTTCTAGTTTCACCAGAACTCCGCGAATCGCTTAACGTCGTTCGAATGTTTTAAGAAAAACGAGATTGTTTTATAATCATTACTTTTCTTAAAAACCACAAAGTAATGTACATTCATAGAACTCTTCAGATATCGTTTATTTTGTCTCTTAGCTATATAGTGTGTGTTTTAGTTTCACCGGAAGTCCGTGAATCGCTCAGCGTCCCTTGAATCTTTAAGAAAAACGAGATTGTTTTATAATTATTATTTTTTTTATAAATCGAAAAGTAATGTAAATGCATAGAACTCTTCAGATTTTGCTTATTTTTCTCTTAGCTATATAGTATCAGTTGTAGTTTCACCCGAACTCCGCTAATCTCTTAGCGTCTCTCGAATTTTAGAGAAAAACGAGATTGTTTTATAATTATTATTTTTCTTAAAAACCGCAAAGTAATGTAAATGCATAGAACTCTTCAGATATCGTTTTTTTTTTTTTCTCTTAGCTATACAGTGTGTGTTTTAGTTTCACCGGAAGTCCGTGAATCGCTCAGCGTCCCTTGAATCTTTAAGAAAAACGAGATTGTTTTATAATTATTATTTTTTTTATAAATCGATAAGTAATGTAAATGCATAGAACTCTTCAGATTTTGTTTATTTTTTCTCTTAGCTATATAGTATCAGTTGAAGTTTCACCCGAACTCCGCTAATCTCTTAGCGTCCCTCGAATCTTAGAGATAAACGAGATTGTTTTATAATTATTATTTTTCTTAAAAGTCGCAAAGTAATGTAGATGCATAGAACTCTTTAGATATTGTTTATTTTTTCTCATGACTATATAGTATCAGTTTCAGTTTCACCCGAACCCCGCTAATCGCTTAACGTTCGAATCTTTTAAGAAAAACGAGATTGTTTTATAATCATTACTTTTCTTAAAAACCACAAAGTAATGTAAATTCATAGAACTCTTCAGATATCGTTTATTTTGTCTCTTAGCTATATAGTGTGTGTTTTAGTTTCACAGGAAGTCCATGAATCGCTCAGCGTCCCTCGAATCTTAGAGAAATCGAGATTGTTTTATAATTATTATTTTTTTTATAAATCGATAAGTAATGTAAATGCATAGAACTCTTCGAATATTGTTTATATGTGCTCTTAGCTATATAGTATCAGTTCTAGTTTCACCAGAACTCCGCGAATCGCTTAACGTCGTTCGAATGTTTTAAGAAAAACGAGATTGTTTTATAATCATTACTTTTCTTTAAAACCACAAAGTAATGTACATTCATAGAACTCTTCAGATATCGTTTATTTTGTCTCTTAGCTATATAGTGTGTGTTTTAGTTTCACCGGAAGTCCGTGAATCGCTCAGCGTCCCTTGAATCTTTAAGAAAAACGAGATTGTTTTATAATTATTATTTTTTTTATAAATCGATAAGTAATGTAAATGCATAGAACTCTTCAGATTTTGTTTATTTTTTCTCTTAGCTATATAGTATCAGTTGTAGTTTCACCCGAACTCCGCTAATCTCTTAGCGTCCCTCGAATCTTAGAGAAAAACGAGATTGTTTTATAATTATTATTTTTCTTAAAAGTCGCAAAGTAATGTAGATGCATAGAACTCTTTAGATATTGTTTATATTTCCTCTTAGCTATATAGTATCAGTTTTAGTTTCACCCGAACTCCGCTAATCGCTTAACGTCGTTCGAATCTTTTAAGAAAAACGAGATTGTTTTATAATAATTACTTTTCTTAAAAACCACAAAGTAATGTAAATTCATAGAACTCTTCAGATATCGTTTATTTTGTCTCTTAGCTATATAGTGTGTGTTTTAGTTTCACCGGAAGTCCGTGAATCCCTCAGCGTCCCTTGAATCTTTAAGAAAAACGAGATTGTTTTATATTTATTATTTTTTTTATAAATCGATAAGTAATGTAAATGCATAGAACTCTTCAGATTTTGTTTATATTTTCTCTTAGCTATATAGTATCAGTTGAAGTTTCACCCGAACTCCGCTAATCTCTTAGCGTCCCTCGAATCTTAGAGATAAACGAGATTGTTTTATAATTATTATTTTTCTTAAAAGTCGCAAAGTAATGTAGATGCATAGAACTCTTTAGATATTGTTTATTTTTTCTCATGACTATATAGTATCAGTTTCAGTTTCACCCGAACCCCGCTAATCGCTTAACGTTCGAATCTTTTAAGAAAAACGAGATTGTTTTATAATCATTACTTTTCTTAAAAACCACAAAGTAATGTAAATTCATAGAACTCTTCAGATATCGTTTATTTTGTCTCTTAGCTATATAGTGTGTGTTTTAGTTTCACCGGAATTCCATGAATCGCTCAGCGTCCCTCGAATCTTAGAGAAATCGAGATTGTTTTATAATTATTATTTTTTTTATAAATCGATAAGTAATGTAAATGCATAGAACTCTTCGAATATTGTTTATATGTGCTCTTAGCTATATAGTATCAGTTCTAGTTTCACCAGAACTCCGCGAATCGCTTAACGTCGTTCGAATGTTTTAAGAAAAACGAGATTGTTTTATAATCATTACTTTTCTTTAAAACCACAAAGTAATGTACATTCATAGAACTCTTCAGATATCGTTTATTTTGTCTCTTAGCTATATAGTGTGTGTTTTAGTTTCACCGGAAGTCCGTGAATCGCTCAGCGTCCCTTGAATCTTTAAGAAAAACGAGATTGTTTTATAATTATTATTTTTTTTATAAATCGATAAGTAATGTAAATGCATAGAACTCTTCAGATTTTGTTTATTTTTTCTCTTAGCTATATAGTATCAGTTGTAGTTTCACCCGAACTCCGCTAATCTCTTAGCGTCCCTCGAATCTTAGAGAAAAACGAGATTGTTTTATAATTATTATTTTTCTTAAAAGTCGCAAAGTAATGTAGATGCATAGAACTCTTTAGATATTGTTTATATTTCCTCTTAGCTATATAGTATCAGTTTTAGTTTCACCCGAACTCCGCTAATCGCTTAACGTCGTTCGAATCTTTTAAGAAAAACGAGATTGTTTTATAATAATTACTTTTCTTAAAAACCACAAAGTAATGTAAATTCATAGAACTCTTCAGATATCGTTTATTTTGTCTCTTAGCTATATAGTGTGTGTTTTAGTTTCACCGGAAGTCCGTGAATCCCTCAGCGTCCCTTGAATCTTTAAGAAAAACGAGATTGTTTTATAATTATTATTTTTTTTATAAATCGATAAGTAAAGTAAATGCATAGAACTCTTCAGATTTTGTTTATATTTTCTCTTAGCTATATAGTATCAGTTGAAGTTTCACCCGAACTCCGCTAATCTCTTAGCGTCCCTCGAATCTTAGAGATAAACGAGATTGTTTTATAATTATTATTTTTCTTAAAAGTCGCAAAGTAATGTAGATGCATAGAACTCTTTAGATATTGTTTATTTTTTCTCATGACTATATAGTATCAGTTTCAGTTTCACCCGAACCCCGCTAATCGCTTAACGTTCGAATCTTTTAAGAAAAACGAGATTGTTTTATAATCATTACTTTTCTTAAAAACCACAAAGTAATGTAAATTCATAGAACTCTTCAGATATCGTTTATTTTGTCTCTTAGCTATATAGTGTGTGTTTTAGTTTCACCGGAATTCCATGAATCGCTCAGCGTCCCTCGAATCTTAGAGAAATCGAGATTGTTTTATAATTATTATTTTTTTTATAAATCGATAAGTAATGTAAATGCATAGAACTCTTCGAATATTGTTTATATGTGCTCTTAGCTATATAGTATCAGTTCTAGTTTCACCAGAACTCCGCGAATCGCTTAACGTCGTTCGAATGTTTTAAGAAAAACGAGATTGTTTTATATTCATTACTTTTCTTTAAAACCACAAAGTAATGTACATTCATAGAACTCTTCAGATATCGTTTATTTTGTCTCTTAGCTATATAGTGTGTGTTTTAGTTTCACCGGAAGTCCGTGAATCGCTCAGCGTCCCTTGAATCTTTAAGAAAAACGAGATTGTTTTATAATTATTATTTTTTTTATAAATCGATAAGTAATGTAAATGCATAGAACTCTTCAGATTTTGTTTATTTTTTCTCTTAGCTATATAGTATCAGTTGTAGTTTCACCCGAACTCCGCTAATCTCTTAGCGTCCCCCGAATCTTAGAGAAAAACGAGATTGTTTTATAATTATTATTTTTCTTAAAAGTCGCAAAGTAATGTAGATGCATAGAACTCTTTAGATATTGTTTATATTTCCTCTTAGCTATATAGTATCAGTTTTAGTTTCACCCGAACTCCGCTAATCGCTTAACGTCGTTCGAATCTTTTAAGAAAAACGAGATTGTTTTATAATAATTACTTTTCTTAAAAACCACAAAGTAATGTAAATTCATAGAACTCTTCAGATATCGTTTATTTTGTCTCTTAGCTATATAGTGTGTGTTTTAGTTTTACCGGAAGGCCGTGAATTCCTCAGCGTCCCTTGAATCTTTAAGAAAAACGAGATTGTTTTATAATTATTATTTTTTTTATAAATCGATAAGTAATGTAAATGCATAGAACTCTTCAGATTTTGTTTATATTTTCTCTTAGCTATATAGTATCAGTTGAAGTTTCACCCGAACTCCGCTAATCTCTTAGCGTCCCTCGAATCTTAGAGATAAACGAGATTGTTTTATAATTATTATTTTTCTTAAAAGTCGCAAAGTAATGTAGATGCATAGAACTCTTTAGATATTGTTTATTTTTTCTCATGACTATATAGTATCAGTTTCAGTTTCACCCGAACCCCGCTAATCGCTTAACGTTCGAATCTTTTAAGAAAAACGAGATTGTTTTATAATCATTACTTTTCTTAAAAACCACAAAGTAATGTAAATTCATAGAACTCTTCAGATATCGTTTATTTTGTCTCTTAGCTATATAGTGTGTGTTTTAGTTTCACCGGAAGTCCATGAATCGCTCAGCGTCCCTCGAATCTTAGAGAAATCGAGATTGTTTTATAATTATTATTTTTTTTATAAATCGATAAGTAATGTAAATGCATAGAACTCTTCGAATATTGTTTATATGTGCTCTTAGCTATATAGTATCAGTTCTAGTTTCACCAGAACTCCGCGAATCGCTTAACGTCGTTCGAATGTTTTAAGAAAAACGAGATTGTTTTATAATCATTACTTTTCTTTAAAACCACAAAGTAATGTACATTCATAGAACTCTTCAGATATCGTTTATTTTGTCTCTTAGCTATATAGTGTGTGTTTTAGTTTCACCGGAAGTCCGTGAATCGCTCAGCGTCCCTTGAATCTTTAAGAAAAACGAGATTGTTTTATAATTATTATTTTTTTTATAAATCGATAAGTAATGTAAATGCATAGAACTCTTCAGATTTTGTTTATTTTTTCTCTTAGCTATATAGTATCAGTTGTAGTTTCACCCGAACTCCGCTAATCTCTTAGCGTCCCTCGAATCTTAGAGAAAAACGAGATTGTTTTATAATTATTATTTTTCTTAAAAGTCGCAAAGTAATGTAGATGCATAGAACTCTTTAGATATTGTTTATATTTCCTCTTAGCTATATAGTATCAGTTTTAGTTTCACCCGAACTCCGCTAATCGCTTAACGTCGTTCGAATCTTTTAAGAAAAACGAGATTGTTTTATAATAATTACTTTTCTTAAAAACCACAAAGTAATGTAAATTCATAGAACTCTTCAGATATCGTTTATTTTGTCTCTTAGCTATATAGTGTGTGTTTTAGTTTCACCGGAAGTCCGTGAATTCCTCAGCGTCCCTTGAATCTTTAAGAAAAACGAGATTGTTTTATAATTATTATTTTTTTTATAAATCGATAAGTAATGTAAATGCATAGAACTCTTCAGATTTTGTTTATTTTTTCTCTTAGCTATATAGTATCAGTTGAAGTTTCACCCGAACTCCGCTAATCTCTTAGCGTCCCTCGAATCTTAGAGATAAACGAGATTGTTTTATAATTATTATTTTTCTTAAAAGTCGCAAAGTAATGTAGATGCATAGAACTCTTTAGATATTGTTTATTTTTTCTCATGACTATATAGTATCAGTTTCAGTTTCACCCGAACCCCGCTAATCGCTTAACGTTCGAATCTTTTAAGAAAAACGAGATTGTTTTATAATCATTACTTTTCTTAAAAACCACAAAGTAATGTAAATTCATAGAACTCTTCAGATATCGTTTATTTTGTCTCTTAGCTATATAGTGTGTGTTTTAGTTTCACCGGAAGTCCATGAATCGCTCAGCGTCCCTCGAATCTTAGAGAAATCGAGATTGTTTTATAATTATTATTTTTTTTATAAATCGATAAGTAATGTAAATGCATAGAACTCTTCGAATATTGTTTATATGTGCTCTTAGCTATATAGTATCAGTTCTAGTTTCACCAGAACTCCGCGAATCGCTTAACGTCGTTCGAATGTTTTAAGAAAAACGAGATTGTTTTATAATCATTACTTTTCTTAAAAACCACAAAGTAATGTACATTCATAGAACTCTTCAGATATCGTTTATTTTGTCTCTTAGCTATATAGTGTGTGTTTTAGTTTCACCGGAAGTCCGTGAATCGCTCAGCGTCCCTTGAATCTTTAAGAAAAACGAGATTGTTTTATAATTATTATTTTTTTTATAAATCGATAAGTAATGTAAATGCATAGAACTCTTCAGATTTTGCTTATTTTTCTCTTAGCTATATAGTATCAGTTGTAGTTTCACCCGAACTCCGCTAATCTCTTAGCGTCTCTCGAATTTTAGAGAAAAACGAGATTGTTTTATAATTATTATTTTTCTTAAAAACCGCAAAGTAATGTAAATGCATAGAACTCTTCAGATATCGTTTTTTTTTTTTTCTCTTAGCTATACAGTGTGTGTTTTAGTTTCACCAGAACTCCGTGAATCGCTCAGCGTTCCTTAAATCTTTGAGAAAAACGAGATTGTTTTATAGTTATTATCTGTTTTTAAAATTGCAAAGTAATGTAAATGCATAGTACTCTTTAGATATTGTTTATATGTTTTCTTAGCTATATAGTATTAGTTTTAGTTTCACCAGAACTCCGCGAATCGCTTAGCGTCCCTCGAATCTTAGAGAAAAACGAGATTGTTTTATAATTATTACTTTTCTTAAAAACCGCAAAGTAATGTAAATGCATAGAACTCTTCAGATATCGTTTATTTTGTATCTCAGCTATATAGTGTGTTTTTTAGTTTCACAAGAAGTCCGTGAATCGCTCAGCGTCCCTTGAATCTTTAAGAAAAACGAGATTGTTTTATAATTATTATTTTTTTTATAAATCGATAAGTAATGTAAATGCATAGAACTCTTCAGATTTTGTTTATTTTTTCTCTTAGCTATATAGTATCAGTTGTAGTTTCACCCGAACTCCGCTAATCTCTTAGCGTCCCTCGAATCTTAGAGAAAAACGAGATTGTTTTATAATTATTATTTTTCTTAAAAGTAGCATAGTAATGTAGATGCATAGAACTCTTTTGATATTGTTTATTTTTTCTCATGACTATATATTATCAGTTTTAGTTTTACCCGAACTCCGCTAATCGCTTAACGTCGTTCGAATCTTTTAAGAAAAACGAGATTGTTTTATAATAATTACTTTTCTTAAAAACCACAAAGTAATGTAAATTCATAGAACTCTTCAGATATCGTTTATTTTGTCTCTTAGCTATATAGTGTGTGTTTTAGTTTCACCGGAAGTCCGTGAATCGCTCAGCGTCCCTTGAATCTTTAAGAAAAACGAGATTGTTTTATAATTATTATTTTTTTTATAAATCGATAAGTAATGTAAATGCATAGAACTCTTCAGATTTTGTTAATTTTTTCTCTTAGCTATATAGTATCAGTTGAAGTTTCACCCGAACTCCGCTAATCGCTTAACGTCGTTCGAATCTTTTAAGAAAAACGAGATTGTTTTATAATCATTACTTTTCTTAAAAACCACAAAGTAATGTAAATTCATAGAACTCTTCAGATATCGTTTGTTTTGTCTCTTAGCTATATAGTGTGTGTTTTAGTTTCACCGAAAGTCCATGAATCGCTCAGCGTCCCTTGAATCTTTAAGAAATCGAGATTGTTTTATAATTATAATTTTTTTTATAAATCGATAAGTAATGTAAATGCATAGAACTCTTCGAATATTGTTTATATGTGCTCTTAGCTATATAGTATCAGTTCTAGTTTCACCAGAACTCCGCGAATCGCTTAACGTCGTTCGAATGTTTTAAGAAAAACGAGATTGTTTTATAATCATTACTTTTCTTTAAAACCACAAAGTAATGTACATTCATAGAACTCTTCAGATATCGTTTATTTTGTCTCTTAGCTATATAGTGTGTGTTTTAGTTTCACCGGAAGTCCGTGAATCGCTCAGCGTCCCTTGAATCTTTAAGAAAAACGAGATTGTTTTATAATTATTATTTTTTTTATAAATCGATAAGTAATGTAAATGCATAGAACTCTTCAGATTTTGCTTATTTTTCTCTTAGCTATATAGTATCAGTTGTAGTTTCACCCGAACTCCGCTAATCTCTTAGCGTCTCTCGAATTTTAGAGAAAAACGAGATTGTTTTATAATTATTATTTTTCTTAAAAACCGCAAAGTAATGTAAATGCATAGAACTCTTCAGATATCGTTTTTTTTTTTTTCTCTTAGCTATACAGTGTGTGTTTTAGTTTCACCAGAACTCCGTGAATCGCTCAGCGTTCCTTAAATCTTTGAGAAAAACGAGATTGTTTTATAGTTATTATCTGTTTTTAAAATTGCAAAGTAATGTAAATGCATAGTACTCTTTAGATATTGTTTATATGTTTTCTTAGCTATATAGTATTAGTTTTAGTTTCACCAGAACTCCGCGAATCGCTTAGCGTCCCTCGAATCTTAGAGAAAAACGAGATTGTTTTATAATTATTACTTTTCTTAAAAACCGCAAAGTAATGTAAATGCATAGAACTCTTCAGATATCGTTTATTTTGTATCTCAGCTATATAGTGTGTTTTTTAGTTTCACAAGAAGTCCGTGAATCGCTCAGCGTCCCTTGAATCTTTAAGAAAAACGAGATTGTTTTATAATTATTATTTTTTTTATAAATCGATAAGTAATGTAAATGCATAGAACTCTTCAGATTTTGTTTATTTTTTCTCTTAGCTATATAGTATCAGTTGTAGTTTCACCCGAACTCCGCTAATCTCTTAGCGTCCCTCGAATCTTAGAGAAAAACGAGATTGTTTTATAATTATTATTTTTCTTAAAAGTAGCAAAGTAATGTAGATGCATAGAACTCTTTAGATATTGTTTATTTTTTCTCATGACTATATATTATCAGTTTTAGTTTTACCCGAACTCCGCTAATCGCTTAACGTCGTTCGAATCTTTTAAGAAAAACGAGATTGTTTTATAATAATTACTTTTCTTAAAAACCACAAAGTAATGTAAATTCATAGAACTCTTCAGATATCGTTTATTTTGTCTCTTAGCTATATAGTGTGTGTTTTAGTTTCACCGGAAGTCCGTGAATCGCTCAGCGTCCCTTGAATCTTTAAGAAAAACGAGATTGTTTTATAATTATTATTTTTTTTATAAATCGATAAGTAATGTAAATGCATAGAACTCTTCAGATTTTGTTAATTTTTTCTCTTAGCTATATAGTATCAGTTGAAGTTTCACCCGAACTCCGCTAATCGCTTAACGTCGTTCGAATCTTTTAAGAAAAACGAGATTGTTTTATAATCATTACTTTTCTTAAAAACCACAAAGTAATGTAAATTCATAGAACTCTTCAGATATCGTTTGTTTTGTCTCTTAGCTATATAGTGTGTGTTTTAGTTTCACCGGAAGTCCGTGAATCGCTCAGCGTCCCTTGAATCTTTAAGAAATCGAGATTGTTTTATAATTATTATTTTTTTTATAAATCGATAAGTAATGTAAATGCATAGAACTCTTCAGATTTTGTTTATTTTTTCTCTTAGCTATATAGTATCAGTTGTAGTTTCACCCGAACTCCGCTAATCTCTTAGCGTCCCTCGAATCTTAGAGAAAAACGAGATTGTTTTATAATTATTATTTTTCTTAAAAGTCGCAAAGTAATGTCGATGCATAGAACTCTTTAGATATTGTTTGTTTTTTCTCATGACTATATAGTATCAGTTTTAGTTTCACCCGAACTCCGCTAATCGCTTAACGTCGTTCGAATCTTTTAAGAAAAACGAGATTGTTTTATAATCATTACTTTTCTTAAAAACCACAAAGTAATGTAAATTCATAGAACTCTTCAGATATCGTTTATTTTGTCTCTTAGCTATATAGTGTGTGTTTTAGTTTCACAAGAAGTCCGTGAATCGCTTAGCGTCCCTTGAATCTTTAAGAAATCGAGATTGTTTTATAATTATTATTTTTTTTATAAATCGATAAGTAATGTAAATGCATAGAACTCTTCGAATATTGTTTATATGTGCTCTTAGCTATATAGTATCAGTTCTAGTTTCACCAGAACTCCGCGAATCGCTTAACGTCGTTCGAATGTTTTAAGAAAAACGAGATTGTTTTATAATCATTACTTTTCTTAAAAACTCACAAAGTAATGTACATTCATAGAACTCTTCAGATATCGTTTATTTTGTCTCTTAGCTATATAGTGTGTGTTTTAGTTTCACCGGAAGTCCGTGAATCGCTCAGCGTCCCTTGAATCTTTAAGAAAAACGAGATTGTTTTATAATTATTATTTTTTTTATAAATCGATAAGTAATGTAAATGCATAGAACTCTTCAGATTTTGCTTATTTTTCTCTTAGCTATATAGTATCAGTTGTAGTTTCACCCGAACTCCGCTAATCTCTTAGCGTCCCTCGAATTTTAGAGAAAAACGAGATTGTTTTATAATTATTATTTTTCATAAAAGTCGCAAAGTAATGTAGATGCATAGAACTCTTCTGATATCGTTTATTTTGTCTCTTAGCTATATAGTGTGTGTTTTAGTTTCACCAGAACTCCGTGAATCGCTCAGCGTCCCCTAAATCTTTGAGAAAAAAGAGATTGTTTTATAATTATTATTTTTTTTATAAATCGATAAGTAATGTAAATGCATAGAACTCTTCAGATTTTGTTTATTTTTTCAGATGACTATATAGTATCAGTTTTAGTTTCACCCGAACTCCGCTAATCGCTTAACGTCGTTTGAATCTTTAAGAAAAACGGGATTGTTTTATAATTATTACTTTTCTTAAAAACAGCAAAGTAATGTAAATGCATAGAACTCTTCAGAACTCCGCGAACCGCTTTAAGTCCCTCGAATATATGAGAAAAAAAAGATTGTTTTATTAATTATTATTTTTTTTTTAAATCGCAAAGTCATGTTAATGCATAGATCTCTTCAGATGTTGTTTATATGTGGTGTAAGCTATATATTATTAGCTTAAGCTTCACCAGAACTCCGCGAATCAGTTAGCATCCCTCGAATTTTTAAAAAAACGAATTCTTTCTATAATTATTATTATTTTTTTTAAATCTTATAGTAATGTAAATGCATAGAACTCTTTAAATATTGTTTATATGTGTTCTTGGCTATATAGTATGAATTTCAGTTTCACCAGAACTCCGCGAATCGCTTAGTGTCCCTCGAATCTTTTAGAAAAACGAGATTGTTTTATAATTATTATTCTTTTTCTAAATCGCAAAGTAATGTAAATGTATAGAACTCTTCAGATATTGTCTATCTGTGCTCTTCGCTTTATAGTTTCAGTCTTAGTTTACCAGAACTCCGCGAATCGCTTTGCGACCCTTGAATCATTGAGAAAAACTTTATTTTTTGATAATTCTTATTTATATAGCGAAGAACACATATAAAAAAATCCGAAGAGTTCTATGCATTTACATTACATTGCGATTTTGAAAAAAAATTATTGTTATAAAAAAATCTGGTTTTTCTCAAAGATTCGAGGGACGCAAAAAAAATCGCGGAGTTCTGGTAAAACTAAAACTCATACTATATAGCTATGAGCACATATAAACAATATCCGAAGAGTTCTATGCATTTACATTACATTGCGATTTAAAAAAAAAATAATAATTATAAATCAATATTTTTCTTCTCAAGGATTCGAGGAACGCTAAACGATTTGCGGAGTTCTGGTGAAACTAAAACTAGTATAGTATAGTATAGTATTCATATAGCTATGAGCACATATAAAAAATATCCGAAAAGTTCTATGCATTTACATTACTTTGCGATTTGGAAAAAAAATAATAATTATAAAACAATCTCGTTTTTATGAAAGATTCGAGGGACACAAATAAATTCGGAGATTTCTGGTGAAACCTTAAATTATACTGTATATGTAAGAACACATATAAACAACATCTGAAGAGATCTATGCATTTACAAGACTTTGCGATTTATAAAAAAGATAAAAATTATAAAACAATTTCGTTTCTCTAAAAGTTTTGAGGGACACTATGCGATTTGCGGAGTTCAGGTGAAACTAAAATTCATACTATATAGCGAAGAACACATATAAACAATATCCGAAAAGTTATATGCATTTACATTACTTTGCGATGTGGAAAAAAAATAATAATTATAAAACAATGTCGTTTTTATAAAAGATTCGAGGGACACAAATAAATTCGGAGATTTCTGGTGAAACTATAAATCATACTGTATATGTAAGAACACATATAATAATCATAAAAAAAACTAGTTTTTCTCAATGATTTCGGGAATGCTGAGCGGTTCGCGGAGCTCTGGTGAAACCAAAACTCATACTATATAGCGAAAAACACATATAAACAATATCCGAAGAGTTCTATGCATTTACATTACTTTGCGATTTAAAAATAAAATAATAATTATAAAATAATTTTTTTTTTCTCAAGGATTCGAGAAACGCTAATCGATTTGCGAAGTTCTTGTGAAATTAAAACTAGTATATAGCTATGAGCACATCTAAACAACATCTGAAGAGATCTATGCTTTGACATGACTTTGCGATTTATAAAAACGATAGTTTTAAGTTTCACCTTTTAAGGGACACTATGCGATTCGCGGAGTTCTGGTGAAACTAAAATTCATACTATATAGCGAACAACACACATAAACAATATCCGAAAAGTTCTATGCATTTAAATTACTTTGCGATTTGGAAAAAAAATAATAATTATAAAACAATCTCGTTTTTATGAAAGATTTAAGGGGCACAAATAAATTCGGAGATTTCTGGTGAAACTATAAATCATACTGTATATGTAAGAACACATATAAACAATATCTGAAGAGTTCTATGCATTTACATTACTTTGCCATTTTTTAAAAAAAATAATAATCATAAAAAAACTAGTTTTTATCAATGATTTCGGGAATGCTGAGCGGTTCGCGGAGTTCTGGTGAAACCAAAACTCATACTATATAGCTAAAAACACATATAAACAATATCTGAAGAGTTCTATGCATTTCCATTACTTTGCGATTTACAAAAAAGATTATATTTAAATAATTTATTTTTTGAAGAGAAAAGATTTGGCTCCGCCGGGAGTCGAACCCGGGTCTCCTGGGTTACATGCGAGGATGCTAACCGCTACACCACAGAGCTCGGCTCAAGGCAGAGCAAATCCTTCCTCTTCACTGATACCTATGATTCACTGATTTTTCTCTTCAAAAAATAAATTATTTAAAAATAATTTAAAAATGGTGGTCAGCCACAAATTAAGATTAGATTAATTAAAAAAGATTATAATTATAAAACAATCTCGTTTTTCTATAAGTGTCGAGGGACACTAGGCGATTCGCGGAGTTGTGGTTAAAACTAAAATTCATACTATATAACTAAGAACACATATAAAAATATCTGGAGAGTTCTATGCATTTACATTACATGGCGATTTTGAAAAAAAATAAAAATTATAAAACAATCTTGTTTTTCTCAAAGATTCGAGGGACGCAAAGAAATTCGCGGAGTTCTGGTTAAACTAAAACTCATACTATATAGCTAAAAACACATATAAACAATATCCGAAGAGTACTATGCATTTACATTACTAATTATAAATTAATCTTTTTTTTTCAAATATTGAAGGGACGCAAAGCGATTCTTGGGGTTCTGGTGAAACTAAAACTCATACTATATAGCTAAGAGCACATATACGAGCAAACGATATCTGAAGTGTTCTATGCATTTACAATACTTTGCAATTTAACAAAAAAATAATAAATATCAAATAATCTCGTTTATTGAAAAGATTCGAGGGACACTAAGCGATTCGCGAAGTTCTGGTGAAAACTAAAATTCATACTATATAGCGAAGAACACATATAAACAATATCCGAAGAGTTCTATGCATTTACATTACTTTGCGATTTTGAAAACAAATAATTGTTATAAAAAAATCTGGTTTTTCTTAAAGAATCGAGGGACGCAAAAGAAAATCCGAAGAGTACTATGCATTTACATTACTAATTATAAATTAATCTTTTTTTTTCAAATATTGAAGGGACGCAAAGCGAATCTTGGGGTTCTGGTGAACCTAAAACTCATACTATATAGCTAGGAACACATATAAAAATATCTATGAAGAGTTCTACATTACTTTGCCTTTTTAAAAAAAAATAATAATCATAAAGCAATCTCGTTGTTCTCAAATATTCCGGGGATGCTGAGCGATTCGCGGAGTTCTGGTGAAACCAAAACTCATACTATATAGCTAAGAAAACATATAAACAATATCCAAAGAGTTCTATGCATTTACATTACTTTACGATTAAAAAAAAAATTAATAATTATAATACAATCTCGATTTTCTCAAAGATTAAAGGGATGCTGAGGGATTCGCGGAATTCTGGTGAAACGAACACTCATACTATTTAGCTAAGAGCACATATAAACAATTTCGAAGAGTTCTATGCATTTCCATTACTTTGCTATTTACAAAAAAGATAATAATTATAAAACAATCACGTTTTTCTATAAGTTTCGAGGGACACTAGGCGATTCGCGGAGTTGTGGTGAAAACTAAGATTCATACTATATAGCGAAGAACACATATAATCAAATCCGAAGAGTTCTATGCATTTACATTACTTTGCGATTTTGAAAAAAAATAATTGTTATAAAAAAAATCTGTTTTTTCTCAAAGATTCGAGGGACACTAGACCCTTCAATATTTGAAAAAATAAGAATAATTTATAATTAGTAATGTAAATGCAAAGAACTCTTCGGATATTGTTTATATGTGTTCTTCGCTATATACTATGAATTTTAGTTTCACCAGAACTTCGCGAATCGCCTAGTGTCCCTCGAAACTTTTAGAAAAACGAGATTGTTTTATAATTATTATATTTTTTTTAAATCGCTAAGTAATGTAAATGCATAGAACTCTTCGGATTTTTTTATATGTGTTCTTCGCTATATAGTATGAATTTTAGTTTTCACCACAACTCCGCGAATCGCCTAGTGTCCCTCTAAACTTATAGAAAAACGAGATTGTTTTATAATTATAATCTTTTTTGTAAATCGCAAAGTAATGGAAATGCATAGAACTCTTCAGATATTGTTTATATGTGTTCTTAGCTATATAATATGAGTTTTGGTTTCACCATAACTCCGCGAACCAGAGTTGGGCATATTTATATTTATAAATACGAATATGAATTTATTTTTATCTTAATTTTAATGTGAATATGAATATAAATTTATTTATATCACAATATTTGTGAATATGAATATAAATAAATTCGTATTTACAAGTGTGAATATAAATAAATTCATATTCACAGGTGTGAATACGAATTTATTCATATATATAAATTTTTCTGTAAATAAAAAAAAAATCGCAGGAAAAATTGTGAATATTCACAAAAAAATGTGAATATTTATATCTCAGCTGTGAATTCGGCCGTATTTACAAATAGAGATGTGAATATGGAAAAATTCACAAATTGAGATGTGAATTTCTACTAAATTCATAATTTCCCAATAAATATATAAAATTATTTTCAGATTTCTCCATATTGGTACACATTATTGAGTTAACCCTTTTTATGGAAATCACATCAGATATCGCTTACTATGTTTTTTGGGGTGCTGATTATGAAAAAAATATCGATTTTGAGATTCGGCCGTCAGGTATCGATTTCTTTCCAACTTAGGCGATATAATCGATCTTGGTGTCGGCTATAGGGTTATCTGAGGTGCCGATTATGAAAAAAATATCGATTTTGAGATTCCGCCGTCAGGTATCGATTTATTACAACCTACGCGATATAATCGATCTTGGTGTCGGCTATAGGGTTACCGGAGATGGTGAATATGAAAATGATATCGATTTTGAGATTCCGCCGTCAGGTATCGATGTATTACAACTTGCGCGATATAATCGATCTTGGTGTCGGCTATAGGGTTACCGGAGATGGTGAATATGAAAATGATATCGATTTTAAGATTCCGCCGTCAGGTATCGATTTATTACAACTTGCGCGATATAATCGATCTTGGTGTCGGCTATAGGGTTACCGGAGATGGTGATTATGAAAATAATATGGATTTTAAGATTCCACCGTCAGGTATCGATTTATTACAACTTGCGCGATATAATCGATCTTGGTGTCGGCTATGGGGTTACCGGAGATGATGAATATGAAAATGATATCGATTTTAAGATTCCGCCGTCAGGTATCGATTTATTACAACTTGGGCGATATAATCGATCTTGGTGTCGGCTATAGGGTTACCGGAGGTGCTGATTATGAAAATGATATCGATTTTGAGATTTCACCGCAAGGTATCGATTTTTTGATTCCTATGTCAAGACAACATAAGCGATATAATCCATATTCGATCGGCTTCTAGGTTATTGTAGGTGCGATTATGAAAATCGTAACAATTTCTTACAACCTTCATTCATTCATTAAAACCATATAAAGTATACTGGGATTCGCTGTTAGGTTTTCGATTTATTACAAGTAACGTAATATCAGGTTATGTTGTAAGGTAGGTAGGTATATTTTTAATAGGTTATCAGAAGGGGACCAAATTAGTCTCGACAATAAAGTTTTTTATTTAAAAGACGTTTCGGCTTTTTTGAGCCATCTTCAGTTCAGCAAAACAGGTAGACAAAATCATTTGAAGTCACACAGGGCAGATACAACTCTCAACCAATGTTCCCTAACCCCAAGACACCCAAAACACTCAGCTGAGTGTTTTGGGTGTCTTGGGGTTAGGGAACATTGGTTGAGAGTTGTACCTGCCCTGTGTGACTTCAAATGATTTTGTCTACCTGTTTTGCTGAACTGAAGATGGCTCAAAAGAGCCGAAACGTATTTTAAATAAAAAACTTTATTGTTGAGACTAATTTGGTCCCCTTCTGATAACCTGTTGAAAAATATAGTCTCAAGAACTTAATGTCTTATAAGTGATATATTTTTAATTTTAAATACGAATATGAATTTAATCATACTCTGATTTTTATGTCGATAAAACAAATTTATTTATAAGTTATAACTTATTTTAATTAAAAATACAAATCTTTTCACCAATTCCACCAATTATTATATAATATAGGAATATCATTATTAATGTTTTTATAATTCAAATCAATCAGCAGAAAAACAAAATATAGAGAACTTGAAATAAATAATAAAATAATTTACACAACAAATAATATAAGAATTTCTATCTTCTTTAGTTTGCATTAATAATAAAGATATTTGATAATACAGAGATTGAAATACTAGGATACAATTGCGCTAAAGCGCGATATGAAAAGAATTCAGCATGCTGAAAAAATGTGTTGAAGACTAATGATATTTGAGAACAGAGAGAAGTTTATATATGTATGTATATACACATTTTTATATGTTGTATATTATCTGCGTACACTTTTGAAGAATTTCGACTCTTGCCCGTCTGCAAAATATAGCTGCATAGTTTCATTTGCTTATACACGGTGGGCCAGACCCCCCTACCGTGCACCCCCCCCCACATCCCTATAAATTGCACATCGTTGTGTTCCTTGTGATAAAAGATTAAGAAAAAGCCAATGTTCCCAGAAAAAAAAGTGGCCGCACTTACCCAAAATGGCGTTCAAACATGGCGGAATGACGAATTTGATTTTAGTTAGTTTTTTTATTACTGACATTCACCCTTATGCTTAATTTCGCCATAACTGGTCTTTTATTAAAGCTAGATAGTTCTAGATTCAGAATAAATAAACAAACGTTCTAAAATAATTAGTCTTGACAATATAAAATACCTTTAAAGTCAATTTTTTCAAGTCACTCGCGTAAAAGGTAAAATTTCAAGTTAATTTGTGATTAAACGGCCATCGTTAACGAAAAACGCCCTAAAATAAAACATCTGGAGCAATTATTCTTCTTTAAAAATCAGTGGTCAAAATTCAAAATATATCAACTAGTTTTATAGAAAACGGACCTTAGCGGCGAAAAGGCGCCAGTGACTCGGGCGCCTCCAGTCCTCTACCACATCGTTCAGTTCTCATACACGATATAATTACAGCGGTTTTAGGATATTATTTCGAATGTATAATCGAGCCTATGTAACTGCAAGTTTTTAATTGACAGAAATAATTAATATAACAATTTTTTTTTTTTTTTTTTTTTTTTTTTTTTATATGTATATATAAATAAGATAAATAAAGGATATAAGTATGATAAATAATAATCAATTAGTCGCATATTGCACATTATCTAAACCTCACTTATATTGACATGAACTGGTTATCTTGAAATGAAATAATAATGTTCTCATAGTAGTAGTTGGGTTAGAGACACTGGCTTCTCATAATTCGTGAAATTTGAAACAAATGCATTTTTGCAAAGTATTGATTATTTACAGTTTTAAAAACATTCAAAATAAAAAAGATAAATAAAAAGTTCTGTTTGTTGGTAGATATGCAGAAATTATTCATAATACAATTTAGGAAGTATATACCTAACACAATTTAATAGCTCACTACAATTAATGAATTAACAGTTACACGATATATATATATATATATTTATATATATATATATATATTATGATTAATTTAAAATTAAACCACTACTGGAAAGGAAAACCAATTAATACATGTAAGTATTCAGGCATCTAATGGTCTATAATCAACGAAGTTGTGGCCTTTTTCGGTTTCTGGCATATAACTACGCACCAAAAAGTTTACTTTCTCCTTTTTTCCAAAAAAGGGTATACTAATACAAATAAAATGAAATATTTGAAGTTGAAAACGGATTAGTTATTTAGCCAAATTCGAACATCAAAGATCGGTAATTTTTACCATTTTGGTGGAAACTCATGTTCCAACGCCTATAACTCGACAATATGTACTCTAAACGAAAAATGTCTAAGATAAAAGTTTTAGGAAATTAAATTTAGCATAAAATAAGCTTATTTATTTTAAAATTAACTTATTCCTGCGTAGATATACAAATGAAAACGTGAAAGTATTCGTAGCGCTTACTTCATTCTTTTAACTTCATCTTCATTCCTATATATTACTACACCCCAAAAAGTTTACCTTCTCTTTTTTATCGAAAAAAGGGTATACTAATACAAATAAAATGAAATATTTGAAGTTGAAATCGGATTAGTTGTTTAGCCAAATTCGAACATCAATGATCGGTAATTTTTATCATTTTGGTAAAAACTCATGTTCCAACGCCTATAACTCCTCAATATGTACTCTAAATGAAAAATGTTACAGATAAAAGTTTTTGAACATTAAATTTAGTATGAAATTAGCCCACCTAAATAGTTAGTTCTCTGAATATTTTATCATATCCCCTTAGGCTTCACAAAATGAAGGAATTAAGCGCTGCGAATACTTTCACGTTTTCATTTGTATCTCTACTTAGTAATAAGTTTATTTAAGAATAAATAGACTTATTTTATGCTAAATTTAATGGTCTAAAACTTTTATCTGTAACATTTTTCATTTAGAGTACATATTGAGGAGTTATAGGCGTTGGAACATGAGTTTTTACCAAAATGATAAAAATTACCGATCATTGATGTTCGAATTTGGCTAAACAACTAATCCGATTTCAACTTCAAATATTTCATTTTATTTGTTTTAGTATACCCTTTTTTCGATAAAAAAGAGAAAGTAAACTTTTTGGGGTGTAGTAATATATAGGAATGAAGATGTAGTTAAAAGAATGAAGTAAGCGCTACGAATACTTTCACGTTTTCATTTGTATCTCTACGCAGGAATAAGTTAATTTTAAAATAAATAAGCTTATTTTATGCTAAATTTAATTTCCTAAAACTTTTATCTTAGACATTTTTCATTTAGAGTACATATTGTCGAGTTATAGGCGTTGGAACATGAGTTTCCACCAAAATGGTAAAAATTACCGATCTTTGATGTTCGAATTTGGCTAAATAACTAATCCGTTTTCAACTTCAAATATTTCATTTTATTTGTATTAGTATACCCTTTTTTGGAAAAAAGGAGAAAGTAAACTTTTTGGTGCGTAGTTATATGCCAGAAACCGAAAAAGGCCACAACTTCGTTGATTATAGACCATTAGATGCCTGAATACTTACATGTATTAATTGGTTTTCCTTTCCAGTAGTGGTTTAATTTTAAATTAATCATAATATATATATATATAAATATATATATATATATCGTGTAACTGTTAATTCATTAATTGTAGTGAGCTATTAAATTGTGTTAGGTATATACTTCCTAAATTGTATTATGAATAATTTCTGCATATCTACCAACAAACAGAACTTTTTATTTATCTTTTTTATTTTGAATGTTTTTAAAACTGTAAATAATCAATACTTTGCAAAAATGCATTTGTTTCAAATTTCACGAATTATGAGAAGCCAGTGTCTCTAACCCAACTACTACTATGAGAACATTATTATTTCATTTCAAGATAACCAGTTCATGTCAATATAAGTGAGGTTTAGATAATGTGCAATATGCGACTAATTGATTATTATTTATCATACTTATATCCTTTATTTATCTTATTTATATATACATATAAAAAAAAAAAAAAAAAAAAAAAAAAATTGTTATATTAATTATTTCTGTCAATTAAAAACTTGCAGTTACATAGGCTCGATTATACATTCGAAATAATATCCTAAAACCGCTGTAATTATATCGTGTATGAGAACTGAACGATGTGGTAGAAGACTGGAGGCGCCCGAGTCACTGGCGCCTTTTCGCCGCTAAGGTCCGTTTTCTATAAAACTAGTTGATATATTTTGAATTTTGACCACTGATTTTTAAAGAAGAATAATTGCTCCAGATGTTTTATTTTAGGGCGTTTTTCGTTAACGATGGCCGTTTAATCACAAATTAACTTGAAATTTTACCTTTTACGCGAGTGACTTGAAAAAATTGACTTTAAAGGTATTTTATATTGTCAAGACTAATTATTTTAGAACGTTTGTTTATTTATTCTGAATCTAGAACTATCTAGCTTTAATAAAAGACCAGTTATGGCGAAATTAAGCATAAGGGTGAATGTCAGTAATAAAAAAACTAACTAAAATCAAATTCGTCATTCAGCCATGTTTGAACGCCATTTTGGGTAAGTGCGGCCACTTTTTTTTCTGGGAACATTGGCTTTTTCTTAATCTTTTATCACAAGGAACACAACGATGTGCAATTTATAGGGATGTGGGGGGGGTGCACGGTAGGGGGGTCTGGCCCACGTACTATTATGATTATTTATTTTTAATGTATATATGTATGTTTATTGTTCCTTTTAGTTTGTTATTATTTTTTATTATAGAATGTTTGATGTATAAAAAATGTATTAAATTTTGTTTTGATCACTAGATTTTCATTCATCTTAAAATGCAAACAACTCATTTTCTAAAATTGTACAGACTTACAATTAGAAGTATTCACTGATCATTTTAATCCTGATCTAATTCCCAGATTATGGTGTGAATCGTAACATTGTGATTGATATTGTGTCAGTACTTGCAATAATGTAGTATATTCAATTTATAAATATGAATTCATAAATACATATTTACCTACACACCAAAATTAACAAAATACTACCTACATTACTACAAATATAACAACAATAATACGATGCCTATGCCAGAAGCTTAAAATCTATATAACATTCATATTTCAACAAAATTTAATAAATCAATAACCTCATTCATAATCAGCTCCTTAGATAACGCTAAATCGAAACCCGACGGGGAAATCTTAAAATCGATATCATTTCCGTAATCAGCACCTCGGGTAACCCTATAGCCGACACCAAGATCGATTATATCGCCCAAGTTGTAATAAATCGATACCTGACGGCGGAATCTTAAAATCGATATCATTTTCATAATCACCACCTCCGGTAACCCTATAGCCGACACCAAGATCGATTATATCGCGCAAGTTGTAATAAATCGATACCTGACGGCGGAATCTCAAAATCGATATCATTTTCATATTCACCATCTCCGGTAACCCTATAGCCGACACCAAGATCGATTATATCGCGCAAGTTGTAATAAATCAATACCTGACGGCGGAATCTCAAAATCGATATCATTTTCATAATCAGAACCTCAGATAACCCTATAGCCGACACCAAGGTCGATTATATCGCGTAAGTTGTAATAAATCGATACCTGACGGCGGAATCTCAAAATCGATATTTTTTTCATAATCAGCACCTCAGATAACCCTATAACCGATACCAAGGTCGATTGTATCGCGTAAGTTGTAATAAATCGATACCTGACGGCGGAATCACAAAATCGATATCATTTTCATAATCAGCACCTCAGATAACCCTATAGCCGACATCAAGATCGATTATATCGCGTAGGCTGTAATAAATCGATACCTGACGGCGGAATCTCAAAATCGATATTTTTTTCATAATCGGCACCTCAGATAACCCTATAGCCGACACCAAGATCGATTATATCGCGTAGGTTGTAATAAATCGATACCTGACGGCGGAATCTCAAAATCGATATTTTTTTCATAATCAGCACCCCAAAAAACATAGTAAGCGATATCTGATGTGATTTCCATAAAAAGGGTTAACTCAATAATGTGTACCAATATGGAGAAATCTGAAAATAATTTTATATATTTATTGGGAAATTATGAATTTAGTAGAAATTCATATCTCAATTTGTGAATTTTTCCATATTCACATCTCTATTTGTAAATACGGCCGAATTCACAGCTGAGATATAAATATTCACATTTTTTTGTGAATATTCACAATTTTTCCAGTGAATTTTTTTTAATTTACAGAAAAATTTATATATATGAATAAATTCGTATTCACACCTGTGAATATGAATTTATTTATATTCACACTTGTAAATACGAATTTATTTATATTCATATTCACAAATATTGTGATATAAATAAATTTATATTCATATTCACATTAAAATTAAGATAAAAATAAATTCATATTCGTATTTATAAATATAAATATGCCCAACTCTGCCGCGAACAACTCAGCATTCCCGAAATCATTGAGAAAAACTAGTTTTTTTTATGATTATTATTTTTTTGAAAAATGGCAAAGTAATTTAAATGCATAGAACTCTTCAGATATTGTTTATATGTGTTCTTACATATACAGTATGATTTATAGTTTCACCAGAAATCTCCGAATTTATTTGTGTCCCTCGAATCTTTCATAAAAACGAGATTGTTTTATAATTATTATTTTTTTTCCAAATCGCAAAGTAATCTAAATGCATATAACTTTTCGGATATTGTTTATATGTGTTCCTCGCTAGATAGTATGAATTTTAGTTTCACCTGAACTCCGCGAATCGCATAGTGTCCCTCAAAGCTTTTAGAGAAACGGAATTGTTTTATAATTATTATCTCTTTTATAAATCGCAAAGTCATGTAAATGCATAGATCTCTTCAGATGTTGTTTATATGTGCTCATAGCTATATGAATACTATACTATACTAGTTTTAGTTTCACCAGAACTTTGCAAATAGCTAAACGATTTCCTAAAATCCTTGAGAAAAAAAAAATGTTTTATATTATTTTTTTTTTAAATCGCAAAGTAATTTAAATACATAAAACTCTTCAGATTTAGTTTGTATGTGCTCTTAGCTAAATAGTATGAGTGTTCGTTTCACCAGAATTCCGCGAATCCCTCAGCATCCCTTTAATCTTTGATTAAAACGAGATTGTATTATAATTATTAATTTTTTTTTTTAATCGCAAAGTAATGTAAATGCATAGATCTCTTCAGATGTTGTTTATATGTGCTCATAGCTATATGAATACTTTACTATACTAGTTTTAGTTTTACCAGAACTTTGCAAATCGTTTAGCGTTCCTAAAATCCTTGAGAAAATAAAAATTAATAATTATAATACAATTTCGTTTTTCTCAAAGATTAAAGGGATGCTGAGGGATTCGCGGAATTCTGGTGAAACGAACAGTCATACTATTTAGCTAAGAGCACATATAAACAAAATCTGAAGAGTTCTATGCATTTAAATTACTTTGCGATTTAAAAAAAAAAAAATACATAACATTTTTTTTTTCTCAAGGATTTTAGGAAATCGTTTAGCGATTTGCAAAGTTCTGGTGAAACTAAAACTAGTATAGTATGGTATAGTATTCATATAGCTATGAGCACATATAAACAATATCCGAAAAGTTCTATGCATTTACATTACTTTGCGATTTGGAAAAAAAATAATAATTATAAAACAATCTCGTTTTTATGAAAGATTCGAGGGACACAAATAAATTCGGAGATTTCTGGTGAAACCTTAAATTATACTGTATATGTAAGAACACATATAAACAACATCTGGTTAGTTCTATGCATTCACAAGACTTTGCGATTTATAAAAAAGATAAAAATTATAAAACAATTTCGTTTCTCTAAAAGTTTTGAGGGACACTATGCGATTTGCGGAGTTCAGGTGAAACTAAAATTCATACTATATAGCGAAGAACACATATAAACAATATCCGAAAAGTTATATGCATTTACATTACTTTGCGATGTGGAAAAAAAATAATAATTATAAAACAATGTCGTTTTTATGAAAGATTCGAGGGACACAAATAAATTCGGAGATTTCTGGTGAAACTATAAATCATACTGTATATGTAAGAACACATATTGTTAACGCTCATAAACTTTCAATTTGTTTGTCAATTTAAATCAATTTGTTGTTGTTTTTTTTTGTTTCTTTTAAAATGAAGTCATTTATTTTATTTTATTGTTTAATTTCTTAATTTTGTTAATAGGGTTTAATTTGTATAATTATTTTGTTTAGATTTTTTTTCTCTCTTTTAATAATTTTGTTTAATTGAATCAATTAAATTATTGATGCGACGTTTGTGGGAAGACAAATGTTTATAAGGCCGTCTTAGTGCAGATGTTTTAATACAACAGCTGTGCTAATACCAGTAGTGTTGTATACACAGACAGATTCTAACAGCCCACTTACGTAGACGCGTCTACGGCTCTCATCTGCCCGCTGCAGTTTTGGAGAACGAGTTTTCGCCCACTGCGAACTGTATGCTGCCCAAGCACCGACTCCTTCTTCTGATAAAGTTTATCAGCCTACTTCGACTTCATCATTCTGCGACATCGCCCAGCGATCCACGTGAATATTGACATTCTTTTCTTTTATTTTCACTTTCATTTATTTCATTAGAGAGAAAATTTAATTTTGTTTGTTTCATTTTATTTGTTTGTTTTACTGTTTTATTTTGGGGAAATTATTTCTTTTTTTTGTAAAAATGATTTCATTTTATATTAATGTTTTATTTTTATGATGAATAAATGTTTATATTTTCGGTTTCTCTTTTGTAATCAATTGTTTATTTATTTAATTTAAGTTTCATTTTGGAGGTCCACTACTTTCCGAAGGGAATTTAACTCATATAATAATCATAAAAAAAACTAGTTTTTCTCAATGATTTCGGGAATGCTGAGCGGTTCGCGGAGCTCTGGTGAAACCAAAACTCATACTATATAGCGAAAAACACATATAAACAATATCCGAAGAGTTCTATGCATTTACATTACTTTGCGATTTAAAAAAAAAATAATAATTATAAAATAATTTTTTTTTTCTCAAGGATTCGAGAAACGCTAATCGATTTGCGAAGTTCTTGTGAAATTAAGACTAGTATATAGCTATGAGCACATCTAAACAACATCTGAAGAGATCTATGCTTTGACATGACTTTGCGATTTATAAAAACGATAATAATTATAAAACAATCTGGTTTTTCTAAAAGTTTTAAGGGACACTATGAGATTCGCGGAGTTCTGGTGAAACTAAAATTCATACTATATAGCGAACAACACATATAAACAATATCTGAAGAGTTCTATGCATTTACATTACTTTACCATTTTTAAAAAAAATAATAATCATAAAAAAAACTAGTTTTTCTCAATGATTTCGGGAATGCTGAGCGGTTCGCGGAGCTCTGGTGAAACCAAAACTCATACTATATAGCTAAGAAAACATATAAACAATATCTGAAGAGTTCTATGCATTTCCATTACATTGCGATTTACAAAAAAGATTATAATTATAAAACAATCTCGTTTTTCTATAAGTTTCGAGGGACACTAGGCGATTCGCGGAGTTGTGGTGAAAACTAAAATTCATTCTATAAGGCGAAGAACACATATAAACAAATCCGAAGAGTTCTATGCATTTACATTACTAATTATAAATTAATCTTATTTTTTCAAATATTGAAGGGACGCAAAGCAATTCTTGGGGTTCTGGTGAAACGAAAACTCATACTATATAGCTAAGAGCACATATACGATTAAAAGATATCTGAAATGTTCTATGCATTTACAATACTTTGCAATTTAACAAAAAAATAATAAATATTAAACAATCTCGTTTTTTTAAAAGATTCGAGGGACACTAAGCGATTCACGAAGTTCTGGAAAACTAAAATTTATACTATATAGCTAAAAACACATATAAAAATATCTGGAGAGTTCTATGCATTTACATTACATGGCGATTTTAAAAAAAAAAATTAAAATTATAAAACAATCTTGTTTTTCTCAAAGATTCGAAGGACGCAAAGAAATTCGCGGAGTTCTGGTGAAACTAAAACTCATACTATATAGCTAACAGCACATATAAACAAAATCTGAAAAGTTCTATGCATTTAAATTACTTTGCGATTTAAAAAAAAAAAATAATATAAAACGTTTTTTTTTTCTCAAGTATTTTAGGAACGCTAAACGATTTGCAAAGTTCTAGTGAAACTAAAACTAGTATAGTATAGTATAGTATTCATATAGCTATGAGCACATATAAACAACATCTGAAGAGATCTATGCATTTACATGACTTTGCGATTTATAAAAAAGATAATGCTTATAAAACAATTTCGTTTCTCTAAAAGTTTTGAGGGACACTATGCGATTCGCGGAGTTCAGCTAAAATAAAATTCATTCTATATAGCGAAGAACACATATAAACAATATCCGAAAAGTTCTATGCATTTACATTACTTTGCGATTGGGAAAAAAAATAATAATTATAAAACTAAAAGTGAAACTAAAACTAGTATAGTATAGTATAGTATTCATATAGCTATGAGCACATATAAACAACATCTGAAGAGATCTATGCATTTACATGACTTTGCGATTTATAAAAAAGATAATGCTTATAAAACAATTTCGTTTCTCTAAAAGTTTTGAGGGACACTATGCGATTCGCGGAGTTCAGGTAAAATAAAATTCATTCTATATAGCGAAGAACACATATAAACAATATCCGAAAAGTTCTATGCATTTACATTACTTTGCGATTGGGAAAAAAAATAATAATTATAAAACAATCTCGTTTTTATGAAAGATTCGAGGGACACTAGGCGATTCGCGAAGTTCTGGTGAAAGTAAAATTCATAGTATATAGAGAAGAACACATATAAACAATATATCAAGAGTTCTATGCATTTACATTACTAATTATAAATTAATCTTATTTTTTCAAATATTGAAGGGACGCAAAGCGATTCTTGGGGTTCCGGTGAAACTAAAACTCATACTATATAGCTAAGAGCACATATAAACAATATCTGAAGAGTTCTATGCATTTACAACACTTTGCAATTTAACAAAAAATAATAAATATTAAACAATCTCGTTTTTTTAAAAGATTCGAGGAACACTAAGCGATTCACGAAGTTCTGGTGAAACTAAAATTCATACTATATTGCTAAGAACACATATAAAAATATCTGGAGAGATCTATGCATTTACATTACATGGCGATTTTGAAAAAAAATAACAATTATAAAACAATCTTGTTTTTCTCAAAGATTCGAGGGACGCAAAGAAATTCGCGGAGTTCTAGTGAAACTTAAACTCATACTATATAGCTAAGAGCACATATAAACAATATCTGAGGAGTTAAGCATTTACATTACTTTGCGATTTACAAAAAAGATTATAATTAAAAAAACAATCACGTTTTTCTATAAGTTTCGAGGGACACTAGGCGATTCGCGGAGTTGTGGTGAATATTAAACATCATACTATATAGCGAAGAACACATATAAACAAATCCGAAAAGTTCTATCCATTTACATTACTTAGCGATTTAAAAATAAAAATAATATAAAATATTTTTTTTTTCTCAAGGATTTTAGGAACGCTAAACGATTTGCAAAGTTCTAGGGAAACTAAAACTAGTATAGTATAGTATAGTATTTATATAGCTATGAGCACATATAAACAACATCTGAAGAAATCTATGCATTTACATAACTTTGCGATTAAAAAAAAAATTAATAATTATAATACAATCTCGTTTTTCTCAACGATTTAAGGGATGCTGAGGGATTCGTGGAATTCTGGTGAAACGAACTCTCATACTATTTCGCTAAGAGCACATATAAACAAAATCTGAAAAGTTCTATGCATTTAAATTACTTTGCGATTTAAAAAAAAAAATAATATAAAACGTTTTTTTTTTCTCAAGGATTTTAGGAACGCTAAACGATTTGCAAAGTTCTGGTGAAACTAAAAATAGTATAGCATAGTATAGTATTCATATAGCTATGAGCACATATAAAAAACATCTGAAGAGATCTATGCATTTACATGACTTTGCGATTTATAAAAAAGATAATAATTATAAAACAATTTCGTTTCTCTAAAAGTTTTGAGGGACACTATGCGATTCGCGGAGTTCAGGTAAAACTAAAATTCATACTATATAGCGAAGAACACATATAAACAATATCCGAAAAGTTCTATGCATTTACATTACTTTGCGATTTGGAAAAAAAATAATAATTATAAAACAATCTCGTTTTTAGGAAAGATTCGAGGGACACAAATAAATTCGGAGATTTCTGGTGAAACTATAAATTATACTGTATATGTAAGAACACATATAAACAATATCTGAAGAGTTCTATGCATTTACATTACTTTGCCATTTTAAAAAAAATAATAATCATAAAAAAAACTAGTTTTTCTCAATGATTTCGGGACCGCTCAGCAGTTCGCGGAGTTCTGGTGAAACTAAAACTCATTTTATATAGCTAAGAACACTTATAAACAATATCTGAAGAGTTCTATTTATTTCCATTACTTTGCGATTTACAAAAAAGATTATAATTATAAAACAATCTCGTTTTTCTAAAAGTTTCGAGGGACACTAGGCGATTCGCGAAGTTCTGGGGAAAGTAAAATTCATAGTATATAGCGAAGAACACATATAAACAATATCCGAAGAGTTCTATGCATTTACATTACATGGCGATTTTTAAAAAAAAATAAAAATTATAAAACAATCTTGTTTTTCTCAAAGATTCGAGGGACGCAAAGAAATTCGAGGAGTTTTGGTTGAACTAAAACTCATACTATGTAGCTAAGAGAACATATAAACATTATCTGAAGAGTTAAGCATTTACATTACTTTGCCATTTTAAAAAAAAATAATAATCATAAAGCAATCTCGTTGTTCTCAAATATTCCGGGGATGCTAAGCGATTCGCGGAGTTCTGGTGAAACCAAAACTCATACTATATAGCTATGAAAACATATAAGCAATATCTAAAGAGTTCTATTCATTTACATTACTTTGCGATTAAAAAAAAAAATTAATAATTAAAATACAATCTCGTTTTTCACAAAGATTAAAGGAATGCTGAGGGATTCGCGGATTTCTGGTGATACGAACACTCATACTATTTAGCTAAGAGCACATATAAACAATATCTGAAGAGTTCTATGCATTTCCATTACTTTGCGATTTACAAAAAAGATTATAATTATAAAACAATCACGTTTTTCTATAAGTTTCGAGGGACACTAGGCGATTCGCGGAGTTGTGGTGAAAACTAAGACTCATACTATATAGCGAAGAACACATATAAACAAATCCAAAGAGTTCTATGCATTTACATTACTTTGCGATCTTAAAAAAAAAAAAATTGTTACAGAAAAAAATCTGATTATTCTCAAAGATTCGAGGAAAGCATAAAAAATCGCGAAGTTCTGGTAAAACTAAAACTTATACTATATAGCTAAGAGCACATATAAAAAATATCTGAAGAGTTCTATGCATTTAGATTACTTTGCGATTTAAAAAAAGAAATAATATTAAACATTTTTTTTTTCTCAAGGATTTTAGGAACGCTAAACGGTTCTAAAAAACTAAAACTCATACAATATAGCTAATAGCACATATACGAGTAAACGATATCTAAAGTGTTCTATGCATTTACAATACTTTGCCATTTTAAAAAAAAATAATAATCATAAAGTAATCTTTTTGTTCTCAAATATTCCGGGGATGCTAAGCGATTCGCGGAGTTCTGGTGAAACTAAAACTCATACTATATAGCTATGAAAACATATAAACAATATCTAAAGAGTACTATGCATTTACATTACTTTGCGATTTACAAAAAAGATTATAATTATGAAACAATCACGTTTTTCTATAAGTTTCGAGGGACACTTGGCGATTCGCGGAGTTGTGGTGAAAACTAAGATTCGTACTATATAGCGAAGAACACATATAAACAAATCTAAAGAGTTCTATCCATTTACATTACTCAGCGATTTAAAAATTATTTTAAATAAAAAATTTTTAAATTAAAAAATTTTTTCAATCGCAAAGTAATTTAAATGCATAGAACTCTTCAGATATTGTTTATATGTGCTCTTAGCTATATAGTATTATGAGTTATAGTTTTACCAGAACTTCGCGATTTTTTTTGCGTTCCTCGAATCTTTGAGAAAAACCAGATTTTTTTTATAACAATTATTTTTTTTCAAAATCGCAAAGTAATGTAAATGCATAGAACTCTTCGGATTTGATTATATGTGTTCTTCGCTATATAGTATGAATTTTAGTTTCACCAGAACTTCTCGAAGGGTCTAGTGTCCCTCGAAACTTTTAGAAAAACGAGATTGTTTTATAATTATTATTTTTTTTTAAATCGCTAAGTAATGTAAATGGATAGAACTCTTTGGATTTGTTTATATGTGTTCTTCGCTATATAGTATGAATCATAGTTTCATAGTAAGAACAAATATAAAAATATCTGTTGAGTTCTATGCATTTACATTACATGGCGATTTTGAATAAAAATAAAAATTATAAAACAATCTTGTTTTTCTCAAAGATTCGAGGGACGCAAAGAAGTTCGCGGAGTTCTGGTTAAACTGAAACTCATACTATATAGCTAAGAGCACATATAAACAATATCTGAAGAGTTAAGCATTTACATTACTTTGCCATTTTAAAAAAAAATAATAATCATAAAGTAATCTTTTTGTTCTCAAATATTCCGGGGATGATAAGCGATTCGCGGAGTTCTGGTGAAACTAAAACTCATACTATATAGCTATGAAAACATATAAACAATATCTAAAGAGTACTATGCATTTACATTACTTTGCGATTAAAAAAAAAAATTAATAATTAAAATACAATCTCGTTTTTCTCAAAGATTAAAGGGATGCTGAGAGATTCGCGGAATTCTGGTGAAACGAACACTCATACTATTTAGCTAATAGGACATATAAACAATATCTGAAGAGTTCTATGCATTTCCATTACTTTGCGATTTACAAAAAAGATTATAATTATGAAACAATCACGTTTTTCTATAAGTTTCGAGGGACACTTGGCGATTCGCGGAGTTGTGGTGAAAACTAAGATTCGTACTATATAGCGAAGAACACATATAAACAAATCCAAAGAGTTCTATCCATTTACATTACTTAGCGATTTAAAAATTATTTTAAATAAAAAATTTTTAAATTAAAAAAATTTTTCAATCGCAAAGTAATTTAAATGCATAGAACTCTTCAGATATTGTTTATATGTGCTCTTAGCTATATAGTATTATGAGTTATAGTTTTACCAGAACTTCGCGATTTTTTTTGCGTTCCTCGAATCTTTGAGAAAAACCAGATTTTTTTTATAACAATTATTTTTTTTCAAAATCGCAAAGTAATGTAAATGCATAGAACTCTTCGGATTTGATTATATGTGTTCTTCGCTATATAGTATGAATTTTAGTTTCACCAGAACTTCTCGAAGGGTCTAGTGTCCCTCGAAACTTTTAGAAAAACGATATTGTTTTATAATTATTATTTTTTTTTAAATCGCTAAGTAATGTAAATGGATAGAACTCTTTGGATTTGTTTATATGTGTTCTTCGCTATATAGTATGAATCATAGTTTTCACCACAACTCCGCGAATCGCCTAGTGTCCGTCGAAACTTATAGAAAAACGTGATTGTTTTATAATTATAATCTTTTTTGTAAATCGCAAAGTAATAGAAATGTATAGAACTCTTCAGATATTGTTTATATGTCCTCTTAGCTAAATAGTATGAGTATTCGTGTCACCAGGATTTCGCGAATCCCTCAGCATCCCTCTAATCTTTGAGAAAAACGAGATTGTATTATAATTATTAATTTTTTTTTAATCGCAAAGTAATGTAAATGCATAGATCTCTTCAGATGTTGTTTATATGTGCTCATAGCTATATGAATACTATACTATACTATACTAGTTTTAGTTTCACCTAAACTAAAAAATCGTTTAGCGTTCCTAAAATCCTTGAGAAAAAAAAATGATTTATATTATTTTTTTTTTTTGAATCGCAAAGTAATTTAAATGCATAGAACTCTTCAGATATTGTTTATATGTGCTCTTAGCTATATAGCATTATGAGTTTTAGTTTTACCAGGATTTCGCGAATCCCTCAGCATCCCTTTAATCTTTGAGAAAAACGAGATTTTATTTTAATTATTAATTTTTTTTTTAATTACAAAGTAATGTAAATGCATAGAACTCTTTAGATATTGTTTATATGTTTTCATAGCTATATAGTATGAGTTTTGGTTTTACCAGAACTCCGCGAATCGCTTAGCATCCCCGGAATATTTGAGAACAACGAGATTACTTTATGATTATTATTTTTTTTTTAAATGGCAAAGTAATGTAAATGCTTAACTCTTCAGATATTGTTTATATGTGCTCTTAGCTATATAGTATGAGTTTCAGTTTAACCAGAACTCCGCGAAATTCTTAGCGTCCCTCGAATCTTTGAGAAAAACAAGATTGTTTTATAATTTTTATTTTTATTCAAAATCGCCATGTAATGTAAATGCATAGAACTCTCCAGATATTTTTATATGTGTTCTTAGCTATATAGTATGAATTTTAGTTTCACCAGAACTTCGTGAATCGCTTAGTGTCCCTCGAATCTTTTAAAAAAACGAGATTGTTTAATATTTATTATTTTTTTGTTAAATTGCAAAGTATTGTAAATGCATAGAACTTTTTAGATATCGTTTACTCGTATATGTGCTCTTAGCTATATAGTATGAATTTTAGTTTCGCCAGAACCGTTTAGCGTTCCTAAAATCCTTGAGAAAAAAAAATGTTTTATATTATTTTTTTTTTAAATCGCAAAGTAATTTAAATGCATAGAACTCTTCAGATATTGTTTATATGTGCTCTTAGCTATATAGTATAAGTTTTAGTTTTACCAGAACTTCGCGATTTTTTTTGCGTTCCTCGAATCTTTGAGAAAAACCAGATTTTTTTCTGTAACAATTTTTTTTTTTTTAAAATCGCAAAGTAATGTAAATGCATAGAACTCTTCGGATTTGATTATGTGTTCTTCGCTAAAAAGTATGAATTTTAGTTTCACCAGAACTTCTCGAAGGGTCTAGTGTCCCTCGAAACTTTTAGAAAAACGATATTGTTTTATAATTATTATTTTTTTTTAAATCGCTAAGAAATGTAAATGGATAGAACTCTTTGGATTTGTTTATATGTGTTCTTCGCTATATAATATGAATCATAGTTTTCACCACAACTCCGCGAATCGCCTAGTGTCCGTCGAAACTTATAGAAAAACGTGATTGTTTTATAATTATAATCTTTTTTGTAAATCGCAAAGTAATAGAAATGTATAGAACTCTTCAGATATTGTTTATATGTCCTCTTAGCTAAATAGTATGAGTATTCGTGTCACCAGGATTTCGCGAATCCCTCAGCATCCCTCTAATCTTTGAGAAAAACGAGATTGTATTATAATTATTAATTTTTTTTTAATCGCAAAATAATGTAAATGCATAGATCTCTTCAGATGTTGTTTATATGTGCTCATAGCTATATGAATACTATACTATACTATACTAGTTTTAGTTTCACCTAAACTAAAAAATCGTTTAGCGTTCCTAAAATCCTTGAGAAAAAAAAATGATTTATATTATTTTTTTTTTTTGAATCGCAAAGTAATTTAAATGCATAGAACTCTTCAGATATTGTTTATATGTGCTCTTAGCTATATAGCATTATGAGTTTTAGTTTTACCAGGATTTCGCGAATCCCTCAGCATCCCTTTAATCTTTGAGAAAAACGAGATTTTATTTTAATTATTAATTTTTTTTTTAATTACAAAGTAATGTAAATGCATAGAACTCTTTAGATATTGTTTATATGTTTTCATAGCTATATAGTATGAGTTTTGGTTTTACCAGAACTCCGCGAATCGCTTAGCATCCCCGGAATATTTGAGAACAACGAGATTACTTTATGATTATTATTTTTTTTTTAAATGGCAAAGTAATGTAAATGCTTAACTCTTCAGATATTGTTTATATGTGCTCTTAGCTATATAGTTTGAGTTTCAGTTTAACCAGAACTCCGCGAAATTCTTAGCGTCCCTCGAATCTTTGAGAAAAACAAGATTGTTTTATAATTTTTATTTTTATTCAAAATCGCCATGTAATGTAAATGCATAGAACTCTCCAGATATTTTTATGTGTTCTTAGCTATATAGTATGAATTTTAGTTTCACCAGAACTTCGTGAATCGCTTAGTGTCCCTCGAATCTTTTAAAAAAACGAGATTGTTTAATATTTATTATTTTTTTGTTAAATTGCAAAGTATTGTAAATGCATAGAACTTTTTAGATATCGTTTACTCGTATATGTGCTCTTAGCTATATAGTATGAATTTTAGTTTCGCCAGAACCGTTTAGCGTTCCTAAAATCCTTGAGAAAAAAAAATGTTTTATATTATTTTTTTTTTAAATCGCAAAGTAATTTAAATGCATAGAACTCTTCAGATATTGTTTATATGTGCTCTTAGCTATATAGTATAAGTTTTAGTTTTACCAGAACTTCGCGATTTTTTTTGCGTTCCTCGAATCTTTGAGAAAAACCAGATTTTTACTTTCACTTACCTATATATGAAATATATAGTAAGTGGAAGTATTGCGATCGTGAAAATTTTCGACTTCCGGTTTTCAACGGAAATACACGTTTTGGGGTCCCCTGAGTCAAAATAACCAAGTCCCGCGAAATGGTCTGTGTGTGTGTGTGTGTGTGTGTGTGTGTGTCTGTGTGTGTGTGTGTGTGTGAACAGACTAGCTCAAAAACTATAAACCGTGCGAACCTGAAATTGGGTATTTAGAGTATGTATAAGCCCGCGATGTGACAGCAAAAATTTCATCAAAATTGGTCAAAGGGAGGGGGTACTTTATTTAATAACTTTTTACGTTTTTTTCGATTTTCTCAAAAACGGCTCTAACGATTTTGATTAAACTGAGTATTTGATCTATTTATATGCCCGAAATATGACTGTAAAAATTTCATCAAGATTGATTAACCGGAGGGGGGACTTTACTTAATAAATTTTGTATCATTTTCACGTGTTTTTTTTATTTACTCAAAAACGGTTTTAACGATTTTGATCAAACTTGGTATTTGATGTATTTATATGCCCGAGATATGACTGTAAAAATTTCATCAAAATTGATCTACGGGAGGGGGGACTTTACTTAATAAATTTTGTATCATTTTCACAGGTTTTTTTATTTACTCAAAAACGGCTTTAACGATTAACAAAAATAAGATATGAATGTAGAAAAATGTGTGACTTTGGGAAATGATTATTAGCAAAACACGTCAATTTCTAATCTAAGTAAGTTGGTAAGTGAAAGTTGTGTGTTGCGCGCACGCACCAGATTTTTTTCTGTAACAATTTTTTTTTTTTTAAATCGCAAAGTAATGTAAATGCATAGAACTCTTCGGATTTGATTATGTGTTCTTCGCTAAAAAGTATGAATTTTAGTTTCACCAGAACTTCTCGAAGGGTCTAGTGTCCCTCGAAACTTTTAGAAAAACCAGATTTTTTTTATAACAATTATTTTTTTTCAAAATCGCAAAGTAATGTAAATGCATAGAACTCTTCGGATTTGATTATATGTGTTCTTCGCTATATAGTATGAATTTTAGTTTCACCAGAACTTCTCGAAGGGTCTAGTGTCCCTCGAAACTTTTAGAAAAACGAGATTGTTTTATAATTATTATTTTTTTTTAAATCGCTAAGTAATGTAAATGGATAGAACTCTTTGGATTTGTTTATATGTGTTCTTCGCTATATAGTATGAATCATAGTTTTCACCACAACTCCGCGAATCGCCTAGTGTCCGTCGAAACTTATAGAAAAACGTGATTGTTTTATAATTATAATCTTTTTTGTAAATCGCAAAGTAATAGAAATGTATAGAGCTCTTCAGATATTGTTTATATGTCCTCTTAGCTAAATAGTATGAGTATTCGTGTCACCAGGATTTCGCGAATCCCTCAGCATCCCTCTAATCTTTGAGAAAAACGAGATTGTATTATAATTATTAATTTTTTTTTAATCGCAAAGTAATGTAAATGCATAGATCTCTTCAGATGTTGTTTATATGTGCTCATAGCTATATGAATACTATACTATACTATACTAGTTTTAGTTTCACCTAAACTAAAAAATCGTTTAGCGTTCCTAAAATCCTTGAGAAAAAAAAATGATTTATATTATTTTTTTTTTTGAATCGCAAAGTAATTTAAATGCATAGAACTCTTCAGATATTGTTTATATGTGCTCTTAGCTATATAGCATTATGAGTTTTAGTTTTACCAGGATTTCGCGAATCCCTCAGCATCCCTTTAATCTTTGAGAAAAACGAGATTTTATTTTAATTATTAATTTTTTTTTTAATTACAAAGTAATGTAAATGCATAGAACTCTTTAGATATTGTTTATATGTTTTCATAGCTATATAGTATGAGTTTTGGTTTTACCAGAACTCCGCGAATCGCTTAGCATCCCCGGAATATTTGAGAACAACGAGATTACTTTATGATTATTATTTTTTTTTTAAATGTCAAAGTAATGTAAATGCTTAACTCTTCAGATATTGTTTATATGTGCTCTTAGCTATATAGTATGAGTTTCAGTTTAACCAGAACTCCGCGAAATTCTTAGCGTCCCTCGAATCTTTGAGAAAAACAAGATTGTTTTATAATTTTTATTTTTATTCAAAATCGCCATGTAATGTAAATGCATAGAACTCTCCAGATATTTTTATATGTGTTCTTAGCTATATAGTATGAATTTTAGTTTCACCAGAACTTCGTGAATCGCTTAGTGTCCCTCGAATCTTTTAAAAAAACGAGATTGTTTAATATTTATTATTTTTTTGTTAAATTGCAAAGTATTGTAAATGCATAGAACTTTTTAGATATCGTTTACTCGTATATGTGCTCTTAGCTATATAGTATGAATTTTAGTTTCGCCAGAACCGTTTAGCGTTCCTAAAATCCTTGAGAAAAAAAAATGTTTTATATTATTTTTTTTTTAAATCGCAAAGTAATTTAAATGCATAGAACTCTTCAGATATTGTTTATATGTGCTCTTAGCTATATAGTATAAGTTTTAGTTTTACCAGAACTTCGCGATTTTTTTTGCGTTCCTCGAATCTTTGAGAAAAACCAGATTTTTTTCTGTAACAATTTTTTTTTTTTAAAAATCGCAAAGTAATGTAAATGCATAGAACTCTTCGGATTTGATTATGTGTTCTTCGCTAAAAAGTATGAATTTTAGTTTCACCAGAACTTCTCGAAGGGTCTAGTGTCCCTCGAAACTTTTAGAAAAACGAGATTGTTTTATAATTATTATTTTTTAAATTGCTAAGTAATGTAAATGGATAGAACTCTTTGGATTTGTTTATATGTGTTCTTCGCTATATAGTATGAATCTTAGTTTTCACCACAACTCCGCGAATCGCCTAGTGTCCGTCGAAACTTATAGAAAAACGTGATTGTTTTATAATTATAATCTTTTTTGTAAATCGCAAAGTAATAGAAATGTATAGAACTCTTCAGATATTGTTTATATGTCCTCTTAGCTAAATAGTATGAGTATTCGTGTCACCACGATTTCGCGAATCCCTCAGCATCCCTCTAATCTTTGAGAAAAACGAGATTGTATTATAATTATTAATTTTTTTTTAATCGCAAAGTAATGTAAATGCATAGATCTCTTCAGATGTTGTTTATATGTGCTCATAGCTATATGAATACTATACTATACTATACTAGTTTTAGTTTCACCAGAACTAAAAAATCGTTTAGCGTTCCTAAAATCCTTGAGAAAAAAAAATGTTTTATATTATTTTTTTTTTTGAATTGCAAAGTAATTTAAATGCATAGAACTCTTCAGATATTGTTTATATGTGCTCTTAGCTATATAGCATTATGAGTTTTAGTTTTACCAGGATTTCGCGAATCCCTCAGCATCCCTTTAATCTTTGAGAAAAACGAGATTTTATTTTAATTATTAATTTTTTTTTTAATCACAAAGTAATGTAAATGCATAGAACTCTTTAGATATTGTTTATATGTTTTCATAGCTATATAGTATGAGTTTTGGTTTTACCAGAACTCCGCGAATCGCTTAGCATCCACGGAATATTTGAGAACAACGAGATTGCTTTATGATTATTATTTTTTTTTTAAATGGCAAAGTAATGTAAATGCTTAACTCTTCAGATATTGTTTATATGTGCTCTTAGCTATATAGTATGAGTTTCAGTTTAACCAGAACTCCGCGAAATTCTTTGCGTCCCTCGAATCTTTGAGAAAAACAAGATTGTTTTATAATTTTTATTTTTATTCAAAATCGCCATGTAATGTAAATGCATAGAACTCTCCAGATATTTTTATATGTGTTCTTAGCTATATAGTATGAATTTTAGTTTCACCAGAACTTCGTGAATCGCTTAGTGTCCCTCGAATCTTTTAAAAAAACGAGATTGTTTAATATTTATTATTTTTTTGTTTAATTGCAAAGTATTGTAAATGCATAGAACACTTTAGATATCGTTTAATCGTATATGTGCTCTTAGCTATATAGTATGAATTTTAGTTTCGCCAGAACCGTTTAGCGTTCCTAAAATCCTTGAGAAAAAAAAATGTTTTATATTATTTTTTTTTTTAAATCGCAAAGTATTTTAAATGGATAGAACTCTTTGGATTTGTTTATATGTGTTCTTAGCTATATAGTATAAGTTTTAGTTTTACCAGAACTTCGCGATTTTTTTTGCGTTCCTCGAATCTTTGAGAAAAACCAGATTTTTTTCTGTAACAATTTTTTTTTTTTAAAATCGCAAAGTAATGTAAATGCATAGAACTCTTCGGATTTGATTATGTGTTCTTCGCTAAATAGTATGAATTTTAGTTTCACCAGAACTTCTCGAAGGGTCTAGTGTCCCTCGAAACTTTTAGAAAAACGAGATTGTTTTATAATTATTATTTTTTTTTAAATTGCTAAGTAATGTAAATGGATAGAACTCTTTGGATTTGTTTATATGTGTTCTTCGCTATATAGTATGAATCTTAGTTTTCACCACAACTCCGCGAATTTCCTAGTGTCCCTCGAAACTTATAGAAAAACGTGATTGTATTATAATTATAATCTTTTTTGTAAATCGCAAAGTAATGGAAATGCATAGAACTCTTCAGATATTGTTTATATGTGCTCTTAGCTAAATAGTATGAGTGTTCGTTTCACCAGAATTCCGCGAATCCCTCAGCATCCCTTTAATCTTTGAGAAAAACGAGATTGTATTTTAATTATTAATTTTTTTTTTAATCGCAAAGTAATGTAAATGCATAGAACTCTTTAGATATTGTTTATATGTTTTCATAGCTATATGAATACTATACTATACTAGTTTTAGTTTCCCTAGAACTTTGCAAATATTTTTGAGTTCCTAAAATCCTTGAGAAAAAAAAATATTTTATATTATTTTTATTTTTAAATCGCTAAGTAATGTAAATGGATAGAACTTTTCGGATTTGTTTAGATGTGTTCTTCGCTATATAGTATGAAGTTTAGTATTCACCACAACTCCGCGAATCGCCTAGTGTCGCTCGAAACTTATAGAAAAACGTGATTGTTTTTTTAATTATAATCTTTTTTGTAAATCGCAAAGTAATGTAAATGCTTAACTCCTCAGATATTGTTTATATGTGCTCTTAGCTATATAGTATGAGTTTTAAATTCACCAGAACTCCGCGAATTTCTTTGCGTCCCTCGAATCTTTGAGAAAAACAAGATTGTTTTATAATTGTTATTTTTTTAAAAATCGCCATGTAATGTAAATGCATAGAACTCTCCAGATATTTTTATATGTGTTCTTAGCTACATAGTATGAATTTTAGTTTCACCAGAACTTCGTGAATCGCTTGGTGTCCCTCGAATCTTTTAAAAAAACGAGATTGTTTAATTTTTATTATTTTTTGTTAAATTGCAAAGTATTGTAAATGCATAGAACACTTCAGATATCGTTTACTCGTAGATGTGCTCTCAGCTATATAGTATGAGTTTTAGTTTCACCAGAACCCCAAGAATCGCTTTGCGTCCCTTCAATATTTGAAAAAATAAGATTAATTAATAATTAGTAATGTAAATGCATAGAACTCTTCGGATATTGTTTATATGTGTTCTTCGCTATATACTATGAATTTTATTTTCACCAGAACTTCGCGAATCGCCTAGTGTCCTTCGAAACTTTTAGAAAAACGAGATTGTTTTATAATTATAATTTTTTTTGTAAATCGCAAAGTAATGGAAATGCATAGAACTCTTCAGATATTGTTTATAAGTGTTCTTAGCTATATAGTATGAGTTTTAGTTTCACCAGAACTCCGCGAACCGCTCAGCATTCCCGAAATCATTGAGAAAAACTAGTTTTTTTTATGATTATTATTTTTTTTTAAAATGGCAAAGTAATGTAAATGCATAGAACTCTTCAGATATTGTTTATATGTGTTCTTACATGTACAGTATAATTTATAGTTTCACCAGAAATCTCCGAATTTATTTGTGTCCCTCGAATCTTTCATAAAAACGAGATTGTTTTATAATTATTATTTTTTTTCCAAATCGCAAAGTAATGTAAATGCATAGTATAGTAATTGCATAGTAAATGCATATTTTTTTTTAAATTGCTAAGTAATGTAAATGGATAGAACTCTTTGGATTTGTTTATATGTGTTCTTCGCTATATAGTATGAATCTTAGTTTTCACCACAACTCCGCGAATTTCGTAGTGTCCCTCGAAACTTTTAGAAAAACGAGATTGTTTTATAATTATTATCTTTTTTTTTAGTTGCAAAGTAATGTAAATGCATAGAACTCTTTAGATATTGTTTATTTGTGTTCTTAGCTATATAGTACGAGTTTTGGTTTCACAAGGACTCCGCGAACCGCTCAGCATACCCGAAATCATTGAGAAAAACTAGTTTTTTTTTTTATTATTATTATTTTTTTTTTAAAAATGTCAATGTAATGTAAATGCATAGAACTCTTCAGATATTGTTTATATGTGTTCTTCGCTATATAGTATGAATTTTACTTTCACCTGAACTCCGCGAATCGCATAGTGTCCCTCGAAACTTTTAGAAAAACCAGATTGTTTTATAATTATAAATAAAAATAATATAAAACATTTTTTTTTCTCAAGGATTTTAGGAACGCTAAACGATTTACAAAGTTCTGGTGAAACTAAAACTAGTATAGTATAGTATAGTATTCATATAGCTATAAGCACATATAAACAACATCTGAAGAGATCGATGCATTTACATTACTTTGCGATTAAAAAAAAAATTAATAATTATAATACAATCTCGTTTTTCTCAAAGATTAAAGGAATGCTGAGGGATTCTTGGAATTCTGGTGAAACGAACACTCATACTATTTAGCTAAGAGCACATATAAACAATATCTGAAGAGTTCTATGCATTTCCATTATTTTGCCATTTTAAAAAAAAAATAATAATCATAAAACAATCTCGTTTTTATGAAAGATTCGAGGGACACAAATAAATTCGGAGATTTCTGGTGAAACTATAACTCATACTGTATATGTATGAGCACATATAAACAATATCTGAAGAGTTCTATGCATTGACATTACTTTGCCTTTTTAAAAAAAATAAAAATCATAAAAAAAACTAGTTTTTCTCAATGATTTCGGGGATGCTGAGCGGTTCGCGGAGGTCTGGTAAAAACCAAAACTCATACTATATAGCTAAGAACACATATAAACAATATCTGAAGAGTTCTATGCATTTCCATTACTTTGCGACTTACAAAAAACATTATAATTATAAAACAACCTCGTTTTTCTATAAGTTTCGAGGGACACTAGGCGATTCGCGGAGTTGTGTTGAAAACTAAAATTCATACTATATAGCGAAAAACACATATAAACAATATCCGAAGTGTTCTATGCATTTACATTACTTTGCGATTTAAAAATAAAATAATAATTATAAAACAAATTTTTTTTTCTCAAGGATTCGAGAAACGCTAATCGATTTGCGAAGTTCTGGTGAAATTAAAACTAGTATAGCTATGAGCACATCTAAACAACATCTGAAGAGATCTATGCGTTTACATGACTTTGCGATTTATAAAAACGATAATAATTATAAAACAATCTGGTTTTTCTAAAAGTTTTGAGGGACACTATGCGATTCGCGGAGTTCAGGTGAAACTAAAATTCATACTATATAGCGAAGAACACATATAAACAATATCTGAAGAGTTATATGCATTTACATTACATTGCCATTTTTAAAGAAAAAAAAATAATAATAAAAAAAAACTAGTTTTTCTCAATGATTTCGGGTACGCTGAGCGGTTCGCGGAGTCCTTGTGAAACAAAAACTAATACTATATAGCTAAGAACACAAATAAACAATATCTAAAGAGTTCTATGCATTTACATTACTTTGCAACTAAAAAAAAAGATAATAATTATAAAACAATCTCGTTTTTCTAAAGTTTTCGAGGGACGCAAAGCGATTCGCGGAGTTCTGGTGAAACTAAAACTCATACTATATATCTAAGATCACATATAAACAATATCCGAAGAGTTCTATGCATTTACATTACTAATTATAAATTAATCTTATTTTTTCAAATATTGAAGGGACGCAAAGCGATTCTTGGGGTTCTGGTGAATCTAAAACTCATACTATATAGCTAAGAGCACATATACGAGTAAACGATGTCTGAAGTGTTCTATGCATTTACAATACTTTGCAATTTAACAAAAAAATAATAAATATTAAACTATCTCTTTTTTTTTAAAAGATTCGAGGGACCCTAAACGATTCACGAAGTTCTGGTGAAACAAAAATTCATACTATATAGCTAAGAACACATATAAAAATATCTGGAGAGTTCTATTTTACATTACATGGCGATTTTGAAAAAAAAATAAAAATTACAAAACAATCTTGTTTTTCTCAAAGATTCGAGGGCGCAAAGATATTCGCGGAGTTCTGGTTAAACTAAAACTCATACCATATAGCTAAGAGCACATATAAACAATATCTGAAGAGTTAAGCATTTACATTACTTTGCCATTTTTTAAAAAAATTAATAATCATAAAGCAATCTCGTTGTTCTCAAATATTCCGGGGATGCTAAGCGATTCGCGGAGTTCTGGTAAAACCAAAACTCATACTATATAGCTATGAAAACATATAAACAATATCTAAAGTGTCCTATGCATTTACATTACTTTGCGATTAAAAAAAAAAATTAATAATTAACATACAATCTCGTTTTTCTCAAAGATTAAAGGGATGCTGAGTGATTCGCGGAATTCTGGTGAAACGAACACTCATACTATTTAGCTAAGAGCACATATAAACAATATCTGAAGAGTTCTATGCATTTCCATTACTTTGCGATTTACAAAAAAGATTATAATTATAAAACAATCACGTTTTTCTATATGTTTCGAGGGACACTAGGCGATTCGCGGAGTTGTGGTGAAAACTAAGATTCATACTATATAGCGAAGAATACATATAAACAAATCCAAAGAGCTCTATCCATTTACATTACTTAGCGATTTAAAAAAAAATAATAATTATAAAACAATCTCGTTTTTCTAAAAGTTTCGAGGGACACTAGACCCTTCGAGATGTTCTGGTGAAACTAAAATTCATACTATATAGCGAAGAACACATATAATCAAATCCGAAGAGTTCTATGCATTTACATTACTTTGCGATTTTGAAAAAAATAATTGTTATAAAAAAAAATCTGGTCTTTCTCAAAGATTCGAGGGACTCAAAAAAATCGCGAAGTTCTGGTAAAACTAAAACTCATACTATATAGCTAAGAGCACATATAAACAACATCTGAAGAGTTCTATGCATTTAAATTACTTTGCGATTTAAAAAAATAAAATAATATAAAACATTTTTTTTTTCTCAAGGATTTTAGGAACGCTAAACGATTTGCAAAGTTCTGGTGAAACTAAAACTAGTATAGTATAGTATAGTATTCATATAGCTATGAGCACATATAAACAATATCTGAAGAGTTCTATGCATTTCCATTACTTTGCGATTTGGAAAAAAAATAATAATCACAAAAAAAACTAGTTTTTCTTAATGATTTCGGGGATGCTGAGCGTTTTGCGGAGTTCTGGTGAAACTAAAACTAGTATATAGCTATGAGCACATATAAAAAACATCTGAAGAGATCTATGCATATACATGACTTTGCGATTTATAAAAACAATAATAATTATAAAAGAATCTCGTTTTTCTAAATGTTTTGAGGGACACTATGCGATTCGCGGAGTTCAGGTGAAATTTCACATTCATACTATATAGCGAAGAACACATATAAACAATATCTGAAGAGTTCTATGCATTTACATTACTTTGCCATTTTTAAAAAAAAATAATAATCATAAAAAAAAACTATTTTTTCTCAATGATTTCGGGTATGGTGAGCGCTTCGTGGAGTCCTTGTGAAACCAAAAATCATACTATATAGCTAAGAACACAAATATACAATATCTAAAGAGTTCTATGCATTTACATTACTTTGCAACTAAAAAAAAAAGATAATAATTATAAAACATTCTCGTTTTTCTAAAGTTTTCGAGGGACACTAGGACATTCGCAGAGTTCTGGTGAAACTAAAACTCATACTATATAGCTAAGAGCACATATAAACAATATCTAAAGAGTTCAAATATACATTACTACGCGATTTTGAAAAAAAAAATAATTATAAAAAGAATTCGTTTTTCTAACGATTCGAGGGACGCAAAATATTAGCGGAGTTCTGGTGAAACTAAAACTAGTATATAGCTATGAGCACATATAAACAACATATGAAGAGATCTATGCATTTCCATGACTTTGCGATTTAAAAAAAAGATAATAATTATAAAACAATCTGGTTTTTCTAAAAGTTTTGAGGGACACTAAGCGATTCGCGGAGTTCAGGTGAAACTAAAATTCATACTATATAGCTAAGAGCACTTATAAACAATATCTGAAGAGTTCAAATTTACATTACTATGCGATTTAAAAAATATATATATAATTATAAAACAAATTATTTTTTCTCAAGAATGCGGGGAACGCTAAACGATTTGCGGAGTTCTGATGAAACTAAAACTCATACTATATAGCTAAGAGCACATATAAACAATATCCGAAAAGTTCTATGCATTTACATTACTTTGCGATTTGGAAAAAAAATAATTATTATAAAACAATCTCATTTTTATGAATTCGGGGATTTCTGGTGAAACTATAACTCATACTGTATATGTAAGAGCATATATAAACAATATCTAAAGAGTTCTATGCATTTACATTACTTCGCTTTTTAAAAAAAAAAAAAAAAATCATAAAACAAACTGGTTTTTCTCAATGATTTCGGGGATGTTGAGCGGTTCGCGGAGTTCTGGTGAAACCAAAACTCACACTATATAGCTAAGAACACATAAAAACAACTTCTAACGAGTTCTATGCATTTAGATTACTTTGCGATTTAAGAAAAAGATAATAATTATAAAACAATCTCGTTTTTCTAAAGTTTTCGAGGGACAAAAGGCGATTCGCGGAGTTCTGGTGAAACAAAAACTCATAGTTTATGGCGAAGAACACATATACACAATATCCGATGAGTTCTAGGCATTTAAATTGCTTTGCGATTATGAAAAAAAAATAATGATCATAAAACAAACTAGTTTTTCTCAAAGATTTAGGGAATTCTGAGCGGTTCGCGAAGTTCTGGTGAAACTAAAACTCATAGTATATAGCGAAGAACACATATAAACAATATCCGAAGAGTTCTAGGCATTTAAATTTTTTTGCGATTTTGAAAAAAAATAATAATTATAAAAACAATTCGTTTTTTTAACGATTCGAGGGATGCAAAAAATTCGCGGAGTTCTGGTGAAACTAAAACTCATACTATATAGCTAAGAGCACATATAAACAATATCTGAAGAGTTCAAATTTACATTACTATGTGATTAAAAAAAAAATAATAATTATAAAACAAAATAGTTTATCTCAATGATTTCGGGGATGCTGAGCGGTTCGCGGAGTTCTGGTGAAACCAAAACTCATACTATATAGCTAAGAACACATATAAACAATATCTAAAGAGTTCTATGCATTTACATTACCTTGCGATTTAAAAAAAAATTAATAATTATAAAACAATCTCGTTTTTCTCAAAGATGTAAGAGATGCTGAGCGATTCGCGGAGTTCTGGTGAAACCAAAACTCATACTATATAGCCAAAAACACATATAAACAATATCTAAAGAGTTCTATGCATTTACATTACCTTGCGATTTAAAAAAAAATTAATAATTATAAAACAATCTCGTTTTTCTCAAAGATTTAAGAGATGCTGAGCGATTCGCGGAGTTCTGGTGAAACCAAAACTCATACTATATAGCTAAAAACACATATAAACAATATCTAAAGAGTTCTATGCATTTACATTACTTTAAAAAAAAAATTAATAAATATAAAACAATCTCGTTGTTCTCAAATATTCGAGGGACGCAAAGAAATTCGCGGAGTTTTGGTGAAACTAAAACTCATACTATATAGCTAAGAGCACATATAAACAATATCTAAAGAGTAATGCATTCACATTACTATGCGATTTTAAAAAAAAATATAATTATAAAACAAATTATTTTTTCTTATAGATTCAAGGGCTGCAAAGAAATTCGCGAATTTCTGGTGAAACTAAAATTCATACTATATAGCGAAGAATACATATAAACGATATCTGAAGAGTTCTATGCATTTACGTTACTTTGCGATTTGGAAAAAAATAAATATTATAAAACAATGTTGTTTTTCTCAAAGATTCAAGGGACGCAAAAAAATGCGAGGAGTTCTAGTAAGACTTAAACTCATACTATAGCTAAGAACACATATAAACAATATATATAGAGTTCTATGCATTTACATTATTTTGCAATTGAAATGAAAATTAATAATTATAAATCAATCTCGATTTTATCAAAGATTTCGGGAATGCTGAGCGGTACGCGGAGTTCTGGTTAACTAAAACCTATACTATATAGCTAAGAGCACATTTAAACAATATCTGAAGAGTTCTTTGCATTTACATTACTTTGCGATTTAAAAAAAAAAATAATAATTATAAAACAATCTCGTTCTTCTAAAAGTTTCGAGGTACACTTATCGATTCGCGGAGTTCTGGTGACTCTAAAATTCATACAAAATAGCGATGGCACATATAAACAATATCCGAAGAGTTCTAGGCATGTATATTACTTTGCGATTTTGAAAAAAAATAATAATTATGAAACAATCTCGTTTTTCTCAAAGACTCGAGGGACGCAAAGCGATTCGAAGAGTTCTGGTAAAACTATAACTAAAAATCATCCTATATAGCTAAGAGCACATATAAACAATATCTGAAGAGTTCTATGCATTTACATTACTTTGCGATTTGGAAAAAAAAATAATTATTATAAAACAATCTCATTTTTATGAATTCGGGGATTTCTGGTGAAACTATAACTCATACTGTATATGTAAGAGCATATATAAACAATATCTAAAGAGTTCTATGCATTTACATTACTTCGCTTTTTAAAAAAAAAAAAAAATCATAAAACAAACTGGTTTTTCTCAATGATTTCGGGGATGCTGAGCGGTTCGCGGAGTTCTGGTGAAACCAAAACTCACACTATATAGCTAAGAACACATAAAAACAACTACTAACGAGTTCTATGCATTTACATTACTTTGCGATTTAAGAAAAAGATAATAATTATAAAACAATCTCGTTTTTCTAATGTTTTCGAGGGACACAAGGCGATTCGCGGAGTTCTGGTGAAACCAAAACTCATAGTATATAGCGAAGAACACATATAAACAATATCCGAAGAGTTCTAGGCATTTAAATTTTTTTGCGATTTTGAAAAAAAATAATAATTATAAAAACAATTCGTTTTTTTAACGATTCGAGGGATGCAAAAAATTCGCGGAGTTCTGGTGAAACCAAAACTCATACTATATAGCTAAGAGCACATATAAACAATATCTGAAGTGTTCAAATTTACATTACTATGTGATTAAAAAAAAAAATAATAATTATAAAACAAACTAGTTTATCTCAATGATTTCGGGGATGCTGAGCGGTTCGCGGAGTTCTGGTGAAACCAAAACTCATACTATATAGCTAAGAACACATATAAACAATATCTAAAGAGTTCTATGCATTTACATTACCTTGCGATTTAAAAAAAAATTAATAATTATAAAACAATCTCGTTTTTCTCAAAGATGTAAGAGATGCTGAGCGATTCGCGGAGTTCTGGTGAAACTAAAACTCATACTATATAGCTAAGAGCACATATAAACAATATCTAAAGAGTAATGCATTTACATTACTATGCGGTTTTAAAAAAAAATATAATTATAAAACAAATTATTTTTTCTTATAGATTCAAGAACTGCAAAGCAATTCGCGAATTTCTGGTGAAACTAAAATTCATACTATATAGCGAAGAATACATATAAACGATATCTGAAGAGTTCTATGCATTTACGTTACTTTGCGATTTAGAAAAAAATAATTATTATAAAACAATGTTGTTTTTCTCAAAGATTCAAGGGACGCAAAAAAATGCGAGGAGTTCTAGTAAGACTTAAACTCATACTATAGCTAAGAACACATATAAACAATATATATAGAGTTCTATGCATTTACATTATTTTGCAATTGAAATGAAAATTAATAATTATAAATCAATCTCGATTTTATCAAAGATTTCGGGAATGCGGAGCGGTACGCGGAGTTCTGGTTAACTAAAACCTATACTATATAGCTAAGAGCACATTTAAACAATATCTGAAGAGTTTTTTGCATTTACATTACTTTGCGATTTAAAAAAAAAAATAATAATTATAAAACAATCTCGTTTTTCTAAAAGTTTCGAGGGACACTTATCGATTCGCGGAGTTCTGGTGAAGCTAAAACTCATACTATATAGCTAAGAGCACATACAAACAATATCTGAAGAGTTCAAATTTACATTACTATGTGATTAAAAAAAAAATAATAATTATAAAACAAACTAGTTTATCTCAATGATTTCGGGGATGCTGAGCGCTTCGCGGAGTTCTGGTGAAACCAAAACTCATACTATATAGCTAAGAACACATATAAACAATATCTAAAGAGTTCTATGCATTTACATTACCTTGCGATTTAAAAAAAAATTAATAATTATAAAACAATCTCGTTTTTCTCAAAGATGTAAGAGATGCTGAGCGATTCGCGGAGTTCTGGTGAAACCAAAACTCATACTATATAGCTAAAAACACATATAAACAATATCTAAAGAGTTCTATGCATTTACATTACCTTGCGATTTAAAAAAAAATTAATAATTATAAAACAATCTCGTTTTTCTCAAAGATTTAAGAGATGCTGAGCGATTCGCGAAGTTCTGGTGAAACCAAAACTCATACTATATAGCTAAAAACACATATAAACAATATCTAAAGAGTTCTGTGCATTTACATTACTTTTAAAAAAAAAAAATTAATAAATATAAAACAATCTTGTTTTTCTTAAAGATTCCAGGGACGCTAAGCAATTCAAGGAGTTCTGGTTAAACTAAACCTCATACTATATAGCTAAGGGCAAATATAAACAATATCAGAAGAGTTAAGCATTTACATTACTTTGCCATTTTAAAAAAGAATAATAATCATAAAGCTATCTCGTTGTTCTCAAATATTCGAGGGACGCAAAGAAATTCGCGGAGTTCTGGAGAAACTAAAACTCATACTATATAGCTAAGAGCACATATAAACAATATCTAAAGAGTAATGCATTTACATTACTATGCGATTTAAAAAAAAAATATAAATATAAAACAAACTAGTTTATCTCAATGATTTCGGGGATGCTGAGCGGTTCACGGAGTTCTGGTGAAACCAAAACTCATACTATATAGCTAAGAGCACATATAAACAATATCCGAAAAGTTCTATTCATTTACATTACTTTGCGATTTGGAAAAAAAATAATTATTATAAAACAATCTTATTTTTATGAATTCGGGGATTTCTGGTGAAACTATAACTCATACTGTATATATAAGAGCATATATAAACAATATCTAAAGAGTTCTATGCATGTACATTACTTCGCTTTTTAAAAAAAAAAAAAATCATAAAACAAACTGGTTTTTCTCAATGATTTCGGGGATGCTGAGCGGTTCGCGGAGTTCTGGTGAAACCAAAACTCACACTATATAGCTAAGAACACATAAAAACAACTTCTAACGAGTTCTATGCATTTACATTACTTTGCGATTTAAGAAAAAGATAATAATTATAAAACAATCTCGTTTTTCTAAAGTTTTCGAGGGACACAAGGCGATTCGCGGAGTTCTGGTGAAACAAAAACTCATAGTTTATAGCGAAGAACACATATACACAATATCCGATGAGTTCTAGGCATTTAAATTGCTTTGCGATTATGAAAAAAAAATAATAATCATAAAACAAACTAGTTTTTCTCAAAGATTTAGGGGATTCTGAGCGGTTCGCGGAGTTCTGGTGAAACCAAAACTCATAGTATATAGCGAAGAACACATATAAACAATATCCGAAGAGTTCTAGGCATTTAAATTTTTTTGCGATTTTGAAAAAAAATAATAATTATAAAAACAATTCGTTTTTTTGACGATTCGAGGGATGCAAAAAATTCGCGGAGTTCTGGTGAAACTAAAACTCATACTATATAGCTAAGAGCACATATAAACAATATCTGAAGAGTTCAAATTTACATTACTATGTGATTAAAAAAAAAAATAATAATTATAAAACAAACTAGTTTATCTCAATGATTTCGGGGATGCTGAGCGGTTCGCGGAGTTCTGGTGAAACCAAAACTCATACTATATAGCTAAGAACACATATAAACAATATCTAAAGAGTTCTATGCATTTACATTACCTTGCGATTTAAAAAAAAATTAATAATTATAAAACAATCTCGTTTTTCTCAAAGATGTAAGAGATGCTGAGCGATTCGCGGAGTTCTGGTGAAACCAAAACTCATACTATATAGCTAAAAACACATATCAACAATATCTAAAGAGTTCTATGCATTTACATTACCTTGCGATTTAAAAAAAAATCAATAATTATAAAACAATCTCGTTTTTCTCAAAGATTTAAGAGATGCTGAGCGATTCGCGAAGTTCTGGTGAAACCAAAACTCATACTATATAGCTAAAAACACATATAAACAATATCTAAAGAGTTCTATGCATTTACATTACTTTTAAAAAAAAAATTAATAAATATAAAACAATCTCGTTTTTCTTAAAGATTCCAGGGACGCTAAGCAATTCAAGGAGTTCTGGTTAAACTAAACCTCATACTATATAGCTAAGAGCAAATATAAACAATATCAGAAGAGTTAAGCATTTACATTACTTTGCCATTTTAAAAAAAAATAATAATCATAAAGCTATCTCGTTGTTCTCAAATATTCGAGGGACGCAAAGAAATTCGCGGAGTTCTGGTGAAACTAAAACTCATACTATATAGCTAAGAGCACATATAAACAATATCTAAAGAGTAATGCATTTACATTACTATGCGATTTTAAAAAAAAATATAATTATAAAACAAATTATTTTTTCTTATAGATTCAAGGGCTGCAAAGCAATTCGCGAATTTCTGGTGAAACTAAAATTCATACTATATAGCGAAGAATACATATAAACGATATCTGAAGAGTTCTATGCATTTACGTTACTTTGCGATTTGGAAAAAAATAATTATTATAAAACAATGTTGTTTTTCTCAAAGATTCAAGGGACGCAAAAAAATGCGAGGAGTTCTGGTAAGACTTAAACTCATACTATAGCTAAGAACACATATAAACAATATATATAGAGTTCTATGCATTTACATTATTTTGCAATTGAAATGAAAATTAATAATTATAAATCAATCTCGATTTTATCAAAGATTTCGGGAATGCTGAGCGGTACGCGGAGTTCTGGTTAACTAAAACCTATACTATATAGCTAAGAGCACATTTAAACAATATCTGAAGAGTTCCTTGCATTTACATTACTTTGCGATTTAAAAAAAAAAATAATAATTATAAAACAATCTTGTTTTTTAAAAGTTTCGAGGGACACTTATCGATTCGCGGAGTTCTGGTGACTCTAAAATTCATACAAAATAGCGATGGCACATATAAACAATATCCGAAGAGTTCTAGGCATTTATATTACTTTGCGATTTTGAAAAAAAATAATAATTATGAAACAATCTCGTTTTTCTCAAAGACTCGAGGGACGAAGGGCGATTCGAAGAGTTCTGGTAAAACTATAACTAAAAATCATCCTATATAGCTAAGAGCACATATAAACAATATCCGAAGAGTTCTATGCATTAACATTACTTTGCGATTTGGAAAAAAAATAATTATTATAAAAACAATTCGTTTTTTTGACGATTCGAGGGATGCAAAAAATTCGCGGAGTTCTGGTGAAACTAAAACTCATACTATATAGCTAAGAGCACATATAAACAATATCTGAAGAGTTCAAATTTACATTACTATGTGATTAAAAAAAAAAATAATAATTATAAAACAAACTAGTTTATCTCAATGATTTCGGGGATGCTGAGCGGTTCGCGGAGTTCTGGTGAAACCAAAACTCATACTATATAGCTAAGAACACATATAAACAATATCTAAAGAGTTCTATGCATTTACATTACCTTGCGATTTAAAAAAAAATTAATAATTATAAAACAATCTCGTTTTTCTCAAAGATGTAAGAGATGCTGAGCGATTCGCGGAGTTCTGGTGAAACCAAAACTCATACTATATAGCTAAAAACACATATCAACAATATCTAAAGAGTTCTATGCATTTACATTACCTTGCGATTTAAAAAAAAATCAATAATTATAAAACAATCTCGTTTTTCTCAAAGATTTAAGAGATGCTGAGCGATTCGCGAAGTTCTGGTGAAACCAAAACTCATACTATATAGCTAAAAACACATATAAACAATATCTAAAGAGTTCTATGCATTTACATTACTTTTAAAAAAAAAATTAATAAATATAAAACAATCTCGTTTTTCTTAAAGATTCCAGGGACGCTAAGCAATTCAAGGAGTTCTGGTTAAACTAAACCTCATACTATATAGCTAAGAGCAAATATAAACAATATCAGAAGAGTTAAGCATTTACATTACTTTGCCATTTTAAAAAAAAATAATAATCATAAAGCTATCTCGTTGTTCTCAAATATTCGAGGGACGCAAAGAAATTCGCGGAGTTCTGGTGAAACTAAAACTCATACTATATAGCTAAGAGCACATATAAACAATATCTAAAGAGTAATGCATTTACATTACTATGCGATTTTAAAAAAAAATATAATTATAAAACAAATTATTTTTTCTTATAGATTCAAGGGCTGCAAAGCAATTCGCGAATTTCTGGTGAAACTAAAATTCATACTATATAGCGAAGAATACATATAAACGATATCTGAAGAGTTCTATGCATTTACATTATTTTGCAATTGAAATGAAAATTAATAATTATAAATCAATCTCGATTTTATCAAAGATTTCGGGAATGCTGAGCGGTACGCGGAGTTCTGGTTAACTAAAACCTATACTATATAGCTAAGAGCACATTTAAACAATATCTGAAGAGTTCTTTGCATTTACATTACTTTGCGATTTAAAAAAAAAAAATAATAATTATAAAACAATCTTGTTTTTTAAAAGTTTCGAGGGACACTTATCGATTCGCGGAGTTCTGGTGACTCTAAAATTCATACAAAATAGCGATGGCACATATAAACAATATCCGAAGAGTTCTAGGCATTTATATTACTTTGCGATTTTGAAAAAAAATAATAATTATGAAACAATCTCGTTTTTCTCAAAGACTCGAGGGACAAAGGGCGATTCGAAGAGTTCTGGTAAAACTATAACTAAAAATCATCCTATATAGCTAAGAGCACATATAAACAATATCTGAAGAGTTCTATGCATTAACATTACTTTGCGATTTGGAAAAAAAATAATTATTATAAAACAATCTCATTTTTATGAATTCGGGGATTTCTGGTGAAACTATAACTCATACTGTATATGTAAGAGCATATATAAACAATATCTAAAGAGTTCTATGCATTTACATTACCTTGCGATTAAAAAAAAAATTAATAATTATAAAACTATCTCGTTTTTCTCAAAGATTTAAGAGATGCTGAGCGATTCGCGAAGTTCTGGTGAAACCAAAACTCATACTATATAGCTAAAAACACATATAAACAATATCTAAAGAGTTCTATGCATTTACATTACTTTTAAAAAAAAAATTAATAAATATAAAACAATCTCGTTTTTCTTAAAGATTCCAGGGACGCTAAGCAATTCAAGGAATTCTGGTTAAACTAAACCTCATACTATATAGCTAAGAGCAAATATAAACAATATCAGAAGAGTTAAGCATTTACATTACTTTGCCATTTTAAAAAAAAATAATAATCATAAAGCTATCTCGTTGTTCTCAAATAATCGAGGGACGCAAAGAAATTCGCGGAGTTCTGGTGAAACTAAAACTCATACTATATAGGTAAGAGCACATATAAACAATATCTAAAGAGTAATGCATTTACATTACTATGCGATTTTAAAAAAAAATATAAATATAAAACAAACTAGTTTATCTCAATGATTTCGGGGATACTGAGCGGTTCACGGAGTTCTGGTGAAACCAAAACTCATACTATATAGCTAAGAGCACATATAAACAATATCCGAAAAGTTCTATGCATTTACATTACTTTGCGATTTGGAAAAAAAATAATTATTATAAAACAATCTTATTTTTATGAATTCGGGGATTTCTGGTGAAACTATAACTCATACTGTATATGTAAGAGCATATATAAACAATATCTAAAGAGTTCTATGCATTTACATTACTTCGCTTTTTAAAAAAAAAAAAAAAATCATAAAACAAACTGGTTTTTCTCAATGATTTCGGGGATGCTGAGCGGTTCGCGGAGTTCTGGTGAAACAAAAACTCACACTATATAGCTAAGAACACATAAAAACAACTTCTAACGAGTTCTATGCATTTACATTACTTTGCGATTTAAGAAAAAGATAATAATTATAAAACAATCTCGTTTTTCTAAAGTTTTCGAGGGACACAAGGCGATTTGCGGAGTTCTGGTGAAACAAAAACTCATAGTTTATAGCGAAGAACACATATACACAATATCCGATGAGTTCTAGGCATTTAAATTGCTTTGCGATTATGAAAAAAAAATAATAATCATAAAACAAACTAGTTTTTCTCAAATATTTAGGGGATTCTGAGCGGTTCGCGGAGTTCTGGTGAAACCAAAACTCATAGCATATAGCGAAGAACACATATAAACAATATCCGAAGAGTTCTAGGCATTTAAATTTTTTTGCGATTTTGAAAAAAAAATAATAATTATAAAAACAATTCGTTTTTTTGACGATTCGAGGGATGCAAAAAATTCGCGGAGTTCTGGTGAAACTAAAACTCATACTATATAGCTAAGAGCACATATAAACAATATCTGAAGAGTTCAAATTTACATTACTATGTGATTAAAAAAAAAATAATAATTATAAAACAAACTAGTTTATCTCAATGATTTCGGGGATGCTGAGCGGTTCGCGGAGTTCTGGTGAAACCAAAACTCATACTATATAGCTAAGAACACATATAAACAATATCTAAAGAGTTCTATGCATTTACATTACCTTGCGAAAAAAAAAAAATTAATAATTATAAAACAATCTCGTTTTTCTCAAAGATGTAAGAGATGCTGAGCGATTCGCGGAGTTCTGGTGAAACCAAAACTCATACTATATAGCTAAAAACACATATAAACAATATCTAAAGAGTTCTATGCATTTACATTACCTTGCGATTTAAAAAAAAATTAATAATTATAAAACAATCTCGTTTTTCTCAAAGATTTAAGAGATGCTGAGCGATTCGCGAAGTTCTGGTGAAACCAAAACTCATACTATATAGCTAAAAACACATATAAACAATATCTAAAGAGTTCTATGCATTTACATTACTTTTAAAAAAAAAATTAATAAATATAAAACAATCTCGTTTTTCTTAAAGATTCCAGGGACGCTAAGCAATTCAAGGAGTTCTGGTTAAACTAAACATCATACTATATAGCTAAGAGCAAATATAAACAATATCAGAAGAGTTAAGCATTTACATTACTTTGCCATTTTAAAAAAAAATAATAATCATAAAGCTATCTCGTTGTTCTTAAATATTCGAGGGACGCAAAGAAATTTGCGGAGTTCTGGTGAAACTAAAACTCATACTATATAGCTAAGAGCACATATAAACAATATCTAAAGAGTAATGCATTTACATTACTATGCGATTTAAAAAAAAAATATAATTATACAACAAACTAGTTTATCTCAATGATTTCGGGGATGCTGAGCGGTTCGCGGAGTTCTGGTGAAACCAAAACTCATACTATATAGCTAAGAGCACATATAAACAATATCCGAAAAGTTCTATGCATTTACATTACTTTGCGATTTGGAAAAAAAATAATTATTATAAAACAATCTTATTTTTATGAATTCGGGGATTTCTGGTGAAACTATAACTCATACTGTATATGTAAGAGCACATATAAACAATATCTGAAGAGTTCTATGCATTTACATTACTCTGCCATTTTAAAAAAAAAAATAATAATCATAAAACAATCTCGTTTTTCTCAAAGATTCCGGGGATGCTGAGCGATTCGCGTAGTTCTGGTAAAACCAAAACTCATACTATATAGCTAAGAACACATCTAAACAATATCTAAAGAGTTCTATGCATTTACATTACCTTGCGATTTAAAAAAAAAAATAATAATTATAAAACAATTTCGTTTTTCTAAAAGTTTCGAGGGACACTTATCGATTCGCGGAGTTCTGGTGACTCTAAAATTCATACAAAATAGCGAAGGCACATTAATACAATATCCGAAGAGTTCTAGGCATTTATATTACTTTGCGATTTTGAAAAAAAATAATAATTATGAAACAATCTCGTTTCTCTCAAAGATTCGAGGGACGCAAAGTGATTCGAAGAGTTCTGGTAAAACTATAACTAAAAATCATCCTATATAGCTAAGAGCACATATAAACAATATATGAAGAGTTCTATGCATTAACATTACTTTGCGATTTGGAAAAAAAATAATTATTATAAAAACAATTCGTTTTTTTGACGATTCGAGGGATGCAAAAAATTCGCGGAGTTCTGGTAAAACCAAAACTCATATTATATAGCTAAGAACACATCTAAACAATATCTAAAGAGTTCTATGCATTTACATTACCTTGCGATTTAAAAAAATATTAATAATTTTAAAACAATTTTGTTTTTCTCAAAGATTCGAGCGTTGCTGAGGGATTGGCGGAATTCTGGTAAAACGAAAACACATACTATTTAGCTTAAAGCACATATAAAAAATATCTGAAGAGTTCTATGCATTTCCATTACTTTGCGATTTACAAAAAAGATTATAATTATAAAACAATCACGTTTTTCTATAAGTTTCGAGGGACACTAGGCGATTCGCGGAGTTGGTGTGAAAACTAAGATTCATACTATATAGCGAAGAACACATATAAAAAATCCAAAGAGTTCTATCCATTTACATTACTTAGCGATTTAAAAAAAAATAATAATTATAAAACAATCTCGTTTTTCTAAAAGTTTCGAGGGACACTAGACCCTTTGAGAAGTTCTGGTGAAACTAAAATTCATACTATATAGCGAAGAACACATATAATCAAATTCGAAGAGTTCTATGCATTTACATTACTTTGCGATTTTGAAAAAAAATAATTGTTATAAAAAAAAATCTGGTTTTTCTCAAAGATTCGAGGGACGCAAAAAAAATCGCGAAGTTCTGGTAAAACTAAAACTCATACCATAAAACTCATACCAGCTAAGAGCACATATAAACAATATCTGAAGACACTAGGCGATTCGCGGAGTTCTGGTGAAACTAAAAGTCATACTATATAGCTAAGAGCACATATAAAATATATCTAAAGAGTTCAAATTTACATTACTATGCGATTTTAAAAAAAAAATAATGATTATAAAACAATCTCGTTTCTCTAAAAGTTTTGAGGGACACTATGCGATTCGCGGAGTTCAGGTGAAACTAAAATTCATACTATATAGCGAAGAACACATGTAAACAATATCCGAAAAGTTCTATGCATTTACATTACTTTACGATTTGGAAAAAAAATAATTATTATAAAACAATCTCGTTTTTGTGAAAGATTAGAGGGACACAAATAAATTCGGAGATTTCTGGTGAAACTATAACTCATACTGTATATGTAACAGCACATAAAAACAATATCTGAAGAGTTCTATGCATTTACATTACTTTGCTATTTTAAAAAAAAATAATAATCTTAAAAAAAACTAGTTTTTCTCAATGATTTCGGGGATGCTGAGCGGTACGCAGAGTTCTGGTTAACTAAAACCTATACTATATAGCTAAGAGCACATTTAAACAATATCTGAAGAGTTCTTTGCATTTACATTACTTTGCGATTTAAAAAAAAAAATAATAATTATAAAACAATCTCGTTTTTCTAAAAGTTTCGAGGGACACTTATCGATTCGCGGAGTTCTGGTGACTCTAAAATTCATACAAAATAGCGAAGGCACATTAATACAATATCCGAAGAGTTCTAGGCATTTATATTACTTTGCGATTTTGAAAAAAAATAATAATTATGAAACAATCTCGTTTTTCTCAAAGATTCGAGGGACGGAAAGCGATTCGAAGAGTTCTGGTAAAACTATAACTAAAAATCATCCTATATAGCTAAGAGCACATATAAACAATATCTGAAGAGTTCTATGCATTTACATTACTCTGCCATTTTAAAAAAAAAATAATAATCATAAAACAATCTCGTCTTTCTCAAAGATTCCGGGGATGCTGAGCGATTCGCGTAGTTCTGGTAAAACCAAAACTCATACTATATAGCTAAGAACACATCTAAACAATATCTAAAGAGTTCTATGCATTTACATTACCTTGCGATTTAAAAAAAAAAATAATAATTATAAAACAATCTCGTTTTTCTAAAAGTTTCGAGGGACACTTATCGATTCGCGGAGTTCTGGTGACTCTAAAATTCATACAAAATAGCGAAGGCACATATAAACAATATCCGAAGAGTTCTAGGCATTTATATTACTTTGCGATTTTGAAAAAAAATAATAATTATGAAACAATCTCGTTTTTCTCAAAGATTCGAGGGACGCAAAGCGATTCGAAGAGTTCTGGTAAAACTATAACTAAAAATCATCCTATATAGCTAAGAGCACATATAAACAATATCTGAAGAGTTCTATGCATTTACATTACTTTGCGATTTGGAAAAAAAATAATTATTATAAAACAATCTCATTTTTATGAATTCGGGGATTTCTGGTGAAACTATAACTCATACTGTATATGTAAGAGCATATATAAACAATATCTAAAGAGTTCTATGCATTTACATTACTTCGCTTTTTAAAAAAAAAAAAAAATCATGAAACAAACTAGTTTTTCTCAATGATTTCGGGGATGCTGAGCGGTACGCAGAGTTCTGGTTAACTAAAACCTATACTATATAGCTAAGAGCACATTTAAACAATATCTGAAGAGTTCTTTGCATTTACATTACTTTGCGATTTAAAAAAAAAAAAAAAAATTATAAAACAATCTCGTTTTTCTAAAAGTTTCGAGGGACACTTATCGATTCGCGGAGTTCTGGTGACTCTAAAATTCATACAAAATAGCGAAGGCACATTAATACAATATCCGAAGAGTTCTAGGCATTTATATTACTTTGCGATTTTGAAAAAAAATAATAATTATGAAACAATCTCGTTTTTCTCAAAGATTCGAGGGACGGAAAGCGATTCGAAGAGTTCTGGTAAAACTATAACTAAAAATCATCCTATATAGCTAAGAGCACATATAAACAATATCTGAAGAGTTCTATGCATTTACATTACTCTGCCATTTAAAAAAAAAAATAATAATCATAAAACAATGTCGTCTTTCTCAAAGATTCCGGGGATGCTGAGCGATTTGCGTAGTTCTGGTAAAACCAAAACTCATACTATATAGCTAAGAACACATCTAAACAATATCTAAAGAGTTCTATGCATTTACATTACCTTGCGATTTAAAAAAAAAAATAATAATTATAAAACAATCTCGTTTTTCTAAAAGTTTCGAGGGACACTTATCGATTCGCGGAGTTCTGGTGACTCTAAAATTCATACAAAATAGCGAAGGCATATATAAACAATATCCGAAGAGTTCTAGGCATTTATATTACTTTGCGATTTTGAAAAAAAATAATAATTATGAAACAATCTCGTTTTTCTCAAAGATTCGAGGGACGCAAAGCGATTCGAAGAGTTCTGGTAAAACTATAACTAAAAATCATCCTATATAGCTAAGAGCACATATAAACAATATCTGAAGAGTTCTATGCATTTACATTACTTTGCGATTTGGAAAAAAAATAATTATTATAAAACAATCTCAATTTTATGAATTCGGGGATTTCTGGTGAAACTATAACTCATACTGTATATGTAAGAGCACATATAAACAATATCTGAAGAGTTCAAATTTACATTACTATGTGATTAAAAAAAAATAATAATTATAAAACAAACTAGTTTATCTCAATGATTTCGGGGGTGCTGAGCGGTTCGCAGAGTTCTGGTGAAACCAAAACTCATACAATATAGCTAAGAACACATATAAACAATATCTAAAGAGTTCTATGCATTTACATTACCTTGCGATTTAAAAAAAAAATTAATAATTATAAAACAATCTCGTTTTTCTCAAAGATGTAAGAGATGCTGAGCGATTCGCGGAGTTCTGGTGAAACCAAAACTCATACTATATTGCTAAAAACACATATAAACAATATCTAAAGAGTTCTATGAATTTACATTACTTTTAAAAAAAAATTAATAAATATAAAACAATCTCGTATTTCTTAAAGATTCCAGGGACGCTAAGCAATTCAAGGAGTTCTGGTAAAACTAAAACTCATACCAGCTAAGAGCACATATAAACAATATCTGAAGACACTAGGCGATTCGCGGAGTTCTGGTGAAACCAAAACTTATACTATATAGCTAAGAACACATATAAACAATATCTAAAGAGTTCTATGCATTTACATTACTTTGCGATCTAAGAATAAGATAATAATTATATAACAATCTCGTTTTTCTAAAGTTTTCGAGGGACACTAGGGGTTTTGCGGAGTTCTGGTGAAACCAAAATTCATACTATATAGCGAAAAACACATATAAACAAATCCGAAGTGTTCTATAAATTTACATTACATTGCGATTTTGAAAAAAAATAATAATTATAAAAAGAATTCGTTTTTCTAAAGATTCGAGGGACGCAAAATATTAGCGGAGTTCTGGTGAAACAAAAACTCATACTATATAGCTAAGAGCACTTATAAACAATATCTGAAGAGTTCAAATTTACATTACTATGCAATTTAAAAAAAAAAAATATAATTATAAAACAAATTATTTTTTCGCAAGGATTCGGGGAACGCTAAACGATTTGCGGAGTTCTGATGAAACTAAAACTCATACTATATAGCTAAGAGCAAATATAAAAAATATCCGAAAAGTTCTATGCATTTACATTACTTTGCGATTTGGAAAAAAAATAATTATTATAAAACAATCTCGTTTTTATGAATTCGGGGATTTCTGGTGAAACTATAACTCATACTGTATATGTAAGAGCATATATAAACAATATCTAAAGAGTTCTATGCATTTACATTACTTCGCTTTTAAAAAAAAAAAAAAATCATAAAACAAACTGGTTTTTCTCAATGATTTCGGGGATGCTGAGAAGGTTCGCGGAGTTCTGGTGAAACCAAAACTCACACTATATAGCTAAGAACACATAAAAACAACTTCTAACGAGTTCTATGCATTTACATTACTTTGCGATTTAAGAAAAAGATAATAATTATAAAACAATCTCGTTTTTCTAAAGTTTTCGAGGGACACAAGGCGATTCGCGGAGTTCTGGTGAAACAAAAACTCATAGTTTATAGCGAAGAACACATATAAACAATATCCGAAGAGTTCTAGGCATTTAAATTTTTTTGCTATTTTGAAAAAAAATAATAATTATAAAAACAATTCGTTTTTTTAACGATTCAAGGGATGCAAAAAATTCGCGGAGTTCTGGTGAAACTAAAACTCATACTATATAGCTAAGAGCACATATAAACAATATCTGAAGAGTTCAAATTTACATTACTATGTGATTAAAAAAATAAATAATAATTATAAAACAAACTAGTTTATCTCAATGATTTCGGGGATGCTGAGCGGTTCGCGGAGTTCTGGTGAAACCAAAACTCATACTATATACCTAAGAACACATATAAACAATATCTAAAGAGTTCTATGCATTTACATTACCTTGCGATTTAAAAAAAAATTAATAATTATAAAACAATCTCGTTTTTCTCAAAGATGTAAGAGATGCTGAGCGATTCGCGGAGTTCTGGTGAAACCAAAACTCATACTATATTGCTAAAAACACATATAAACAATATCTAAAGAGTTCTATGCATTTACATTACCTTGCGATTTAAAAAAAAAAAAAAATCATAAAACAAACTGGTTTTCTCAATGATTTCGGGGATGCTGAGCGGTTCGCGGAGTTCTGGTGAAACCAAAACTCACACTATATAGCTAAGAACACATAAAAACAACTTCTAACGAGTTCTATGCATTTACATTACTTTGCGATTTAAGAAAAAGATAATAATTATAAAACAATCTCGTTTTTCTAAAGTTTTCGAGGGAAACAAGGCGATTCGCGGAGTTCTGGTGAAACAAAAACTCATAGTTTATAGCGAAGAACACATATAAGCAATATCCGAAGAGTTCTAGGCATTTAATTTTTTTTGCGATTTTGAAAAAAAATAATAATTATAAAAACAATTCGTTTTTTTAACGATTCGAGGGATGCAAAAAATTCGCGGAGTTCTTGTGAAACTAAAACTCATACTATATAGCTAAGAGCACATATAAACAATGTCTGAAGAGTTCAAATTTACATTACTATGTGATTAAAAAAAAAAATAATAATTATAAAACAAACTAGTTTATCTCAATGATTTCGGGGATGCTGAGCGGTTCGCGGAGTTCTGGTGAAACCAAAATTCATACTATATAGCTAAAAACACATATAAACAATATCTAAAGAGTTCTATGCATTTACATTACCTTGCGATTTAAAAAAAAATTAATAATTATAAAACAATCTCGTTTTTCTCAAAGATTTAAGAGATGCTGAGCGATTCGCGAAGTTCTGGTGAAACCAAAACTCATACTATATAGCTAAAAACACATATAAACAATATCTAAAGAGTTCTATGAATTTACATTACTTTTAAAAAAAAAATTAATAAATATAAAACAATTTCGTTTTTCTTAAAGATTCCAGGGACGCTAAGCAATTCAAGGAGTTCTGGTTAAACTAAACCTCATACTATATAGCTAAGAGCAAATATAAACAATATCAGAAGAGTTAAGCATTTACATTACTTTGCCATTTTAAAAAAAAATAATAATCATAAAGCTATCTCGTTGTTCTCAAATATTCGAGGGACGCAAAGAAATTCGCGGAGTTCTGGTGAAACTAAAACTCATACTATATAGCTAAGAGCACATATAAACAATATCTAAAGAGTAATGCATTTACATTACTATGCGATTTTAAAAAAAAATATAATTATAAAACAAATTATTTTTTCTTATAGATTCAAGGGCTGCAAAGCAATTCGCGAATTTCTGGTGAAACTAAAATTCATACTATATAGCGAAGAATACATATAAACGATATCTGAAGAGTTCTATGCATTTACGTTACTTTGCGATTTGGAAAAAAATAATTATTATAAAACAATGTTGTTTTTCTCAAAGATTCAAGGGACGCAAAAAAATGCGAGGAGTTCTGGTAAGACTTAAACTCATACTATAGCTAAGAACACATATAAACAATATATATAGAGTTCTATGCATTTACATTATTTTGCAATTGAAATGAAAATTAATAATTATAAATCAATCTCGATTTTATCAAAGATTTCGGGAATGCTGAGCGGTACGCGGAGTTCTGGTTAACTAAAACCTATACTATATAGCTAAGAGCACATTTAAACAATATCTGAAGAGTTCCTTGCATTTACATTACTTTGCGATTTAAAAAAAAAAATAATAATTATAAAACAATCTTGTTTTTTAAAAGTTTCGAGGGACACTTATCGATTCGCGGAGTTCTGGTGACTCTAAAATTCATACAAAATAGCGATGGCACATATAAACAATATCCGAAGAGTTCTAGGCATTTATATTACTTTGCGATTTTGAAAAAAAATAATAATTATGAAACAATCTCGTTTTTCTCAAAGACTCGAGGGACGAAGGGCGATTCGAAGAGTTCTGGTAAAACTATAACTAAAAATCATCCTATATAGCTAAGAGCACATATAAACAATATCCGAAGAGTTCTATGCATTAACATTACTTTGCGATTTGGAAAAAAAATAATTATTATAAAAACAATTCGTTTTTTTGACGATTCGAGGGATGCAAAAAATTCGCGGAGTTCTGGTGAAACTAAAACTCATACTATATAGCTAAGAGCACATATAAACAATATCTGAAGAGTTCAAATTTACATTACTATGTGATTAAAAAAAAAAATAATAATTATAAAACAAACTAGTTTATCTCAATGATTTCGGGGATGCTGAGCGGTTCGCGGAGTTCTGGTGAAACCAAAACTCATACTATATAGCTAAGAACACATATAAACAATATCTAAAGAGTTCTATGCATTTACATTACCTTGCGATTTAAAAAAAAATTAATAATTATAAAACAATCTCGTTTTTCTCAAAGATGTAAGAGATGCTGAGCGATTCGCGGAGTTCTGGTGAAACCAAAACTCATACTATATAGCTAAAAACACATATCAACAATATCTAAAGAGTTCTATGCATTTACATTACCTTGCGATTTAAAAAAAAATCAATAATTATAAAACAATCTCGTTTTTCTCAAAGATTTAAGAGATGCTGAGCGATTCGCGAAGTTCTGGTGAAACCAAAACTCATACTATATAGCTAAAAACACATATAAACAATATCTAAAGAGTTCTATGCATTTACATTACTTTTAAAAAAAAAATTAATAAATATAAAACAATCTCGTTTTTCTTAAAGATTCCAGGGACGCTAAGCAATTCAAGGAGTTCTGGTTAAACTAAACCTCATACTATATAGCTAAGAGCAAATATAAACAATATCAGAAGAGTTAAGCATTTACATTACTTTGCCATTTTAAAAAAAAATAATAATCATAAAGCTATCTCGTTGTTCTCAAATATTCGAGGGACGCAAAGAAATTCGCGGAGTTCTGGTGAAACTAAAACTCATACTATATAGCTAAGAGCACATATAAACAATATCTAAAGAGTAATGCATTTACATTACTATGCGATTTTAAAAAAAAATATAATTATAAAACAAATTATTTTTTCTTATAGATTCAAGGGCTGCAAAGCAATTCGCGAATTTCTGGTGAAACTAAAATTCATACTATATAGCGAAGAATACATATAAACGATATCTGAAGAGTTCTATGCATTTACGTTACTTTGCGATTTGGAAAAAAATAATTATTATAAAACAATGTTGTTTTTCTCAAAGATTCAAGGGACGCAAAAAAATGCGAGGAGTTCTGGTAAGACTTAAACTCATACTATAGCTAAGAACACATATAAACAATATATATAGAGTTCTATGCATTTACATTATTTTGCAATTGAAATGAAAATTAATAATTATAAATCAATCTCGATTTTATCAAAGATTTCGGGAATGCTGAGCGGTACGCGGAGTTCTGGTTAACTAAAACCTATACTATATAGCTAAGAGCACATTTAAACAATATCTGAAGAGTTCTTTGCATTTACATTACTTTGCGATTTAAAAAAAAAAATAATAATTATAAAACAATCTTGTTTTTTAAAAGTTTCGAGGGACACTTATCGATTCGCGGAGTTCTGGTGACTCTAAAATTCATACAAAATAGCGATGGCACATATAAACAATATCCGAAGAGTTCTAGGCATTTATATTACTTTGCGATTTTGAAAAAAAATAATAATTATGAAACAATCTCGTTTTTCTCAAAGACTCGAGGGACGAAGGGCGATTCGAAGAGTTCTGGTAAAACTATAACTAAAAATCATCCTATATAGCTAAGAGCACATATAAACAATATCTGAAGAGTTCTATGCATTAACATTACTTTGCGATTTGGAAAAAAAATAATTATTATAAAAACAATTCGTTTTTTTGACGATTCGAGGGATGCAAAAAATTCGCGGAGTTCTGGTGAAACTAAAACTCATACTATATAGCTAAGAGCACATATAAACAATATTTGAAAAGTTCAAATTTACATTACTATGTGATTAAAAAAAAAAATAATAATTATAAAACAAACTAGTTTATCTCAATGATTTCGGGGATGCTGAGCGGTTCGCGGAGTTCTGGTGAAACCGAAACTCATACTATATAGCTAAGAACACATATAAACAATATCTAAAGAGTTCTATGCATTTACATTACCTTGCGATTTAAAAAAAAATTAATAATTATAAAACAATCTCGTTTTTCTCAAAGATGTAAGAGATGCTGAGCGATTCGCGGAGTTCTGGTGAAACCAAAACTCATACTATATAGCTAAAAACACATATCAACAATATCTAAAGAGTTCTATGCATTTACATTACCTTGCGATTTAAAAAAAAATCAATAATTATAAAACAATCTCGTTTTTCTCAAAGATTTAAGAGATGCTGAGCGATTCGCGAAGTTCTGGTGAAACCAAAACTCATACTATATAGCTAAAAACACATATAAACAATATCTAAAGAGTTCTATGCATTTACATTACTTTAAAAAAAAAAATTAATAAATATAAAACAATCTCGTTTTTCTTAAAGATTCCAGGGACGCTAAGCAATTCAAGGAGTTCTGGTTAAACTAAACCTCATACTATATAGCTAAGAGCAAATATAAACAATATCAGAAGAGTTAAGCATTTACATTACTTTGCCATTTTAAAAAAAAATAATAATCATAAAGCTATCTCGTTGTTCTCAAATATTCGAGGGACGCAAAGAAATTCGCGGAGTTCTGGTGAAACTAAAACTCATACTATATAGCTAAGAGCACATATAAACAATATCTAAAGAGTAATGCATTTACATTACTATGCGATTTAAAAAAAAAATATAATTATAAAACAAATTATTTTTTCTTATAGATTCAAGGGCTGCAAAGCAATTCGCGAATTTCTGGTGAAACTAAAATTCATACTATATAGCGAAGAATACATATAAACGATATCTGAAGAGTTCTATGCATTTACGTTACTTTGCGATTTGGAAAAAAATAATTATTATAAAACAATGTTGTTTTTCTCAAAGATTCAAGGGACGCAAAAAAATGCGAGGAGTTCTGGTAAGACTTAAACTCATACTATAGCTAAGAACACATATAAACAATATATATAGAGTTCTATGCATTTACATTATTTTGCAATTGAAATGAAAATTAATAATTATAAATCAATCTCGATTTTATCAAAGATTTCGGGAATGCTGAGCGGTACGCGGAGTTCTGGTTAACTAAAACCTATACTATATAGCTAAGAGCACATTTAAACAATATCTGAAGAGTTCTTTGCATTTACATTACTTTGCGATTTAAAAAAAAAAATAATAATTATAAAACAATCTTGTTTTTTAAAAGTTTCGAGGGACACTTATCGATTCGCGGAGTTCTGGTGACTCTAAAATTCATACAAAATAGCGATGGCACATATAAACAATATCCGAAGAGTTCTAGGCATTTATATTACTTTGCGATTTTGAAAAAAAATAATAATTATGAAACAATCTCGTTTTTCTCAAAGACTCGAGGGACGAAGGGCGATTCGAAGAGTTCTGGTAAAACTATAACTAAAAATCATCCTATATAGCTAAGAGCACATATAAACAATATCTGAAGAGTTCTATGCATTAACATTACTTTGCGATTTGGAAAAAAAATAATTATTATAAAACAATCTCATTTTTATGAATTCGGGGATTTCTGGTGAAACTATAACTCATACTGTATATGTAAGAGCATATATAAACAATATCTAAAGAGTTCTATGCATTTACATTACCTTGCGATTAAAAAAAAAATTAATAATTATAAAACTATCTCGTTTTTCTCAAAGATTTAAGAGATGCTGAGCGATTCGCGAAGTTCTGGTGAAACCAAAACTCATACTATATAGCTAAAAACACATATAAACAATATCTAAAGAGTTCTATGCATTTACATTACTTTTAAAAAAAAAATTAATAAATATAAAACAATCTCGTTTTTCTTAAAGATTCCAGGGACGCTAAGCAATTCAAGGAGTTCTGGTTAAACTAAACCTCATACTATATAGCTAAGAGCAAATATAAACAATATCAGAAGAGTTAAGCATTTACATTACTTTGCCATTTTAAAAAAAAATAATAATCATAAAGCTATCTCGTTGTTCTCAAATAATCGAGGGACGCAAAGAAATTCGCGGAGTTCTGGTGAAACTAAAACTCATACTATATAGGTAAGAGCACATATAAACAATATCTAAAGAGTTCTATGCATTTACATTACCTTGCGATTTAAAAAAAAATTAATAATTATAAAACAATCTCGTTTTTCTCAAAGATGTAAGAGATGCTGAGCGATTCGCGGAGTTCTGGTGAAACCAAAACTCATACTATATAGCTAAAAACACATATCAACAATATCTAAAGAGTTCTATGCATTTACATTACCTTGCGATTTAAAAAAAAATCAATAATTATAAAACAATCTCGTTTTTCTCAAAGATTTAAGAGATGCTGAGCGGTTCGCGGAGTTCTGGTGAAACCAAAACTCATACTATATAGCTAAAAACACATTTAAACAATATCTAAAGAGTTCTATGCATTTACATTACTTTAAAAAAAAAAATTAATAATTATAAAACAATCTCGTTTTTCTCAAAGATGTAAGAGATGCTGAGCGATTCGCGGAGTTCTGGTGAAACCAAAACTCATACTATATAGCTAAAAACACATATCAACAATATCTAAAGAGTTCTATGCATTTACATTACCTTGCGATTTAAAAAAAAATCAATAATTATAAAACAATCTCGTTTTTCTCAAAGATTTAAGAGATGCTGAGCGGTTCGCGGAGTTCTGGTGAAACCAAAACTCATACTATATAGCTAAAAACACATATAAACAATATCTAAAGAGTTCTATGCATTTACATTACTTTAAAAAAAAAAATTAATAAATATAAAACAATCTCGTTTTTCTTAAAGATTCCAGGGACGCTAAGCAATTCAAGGAGTTCTGGTTAAACTAAACCTCATACTATATAGCTAAGAGCAAATATAAACAATATCAGAAGAGTTAAGCATTTACATTACTTTGCCATTTTAAAAAAAAATAATAATCATAAAGCTATCTCGTTGTTCTCAAATATTCGAGGGACGCAAAGAAATTCGCGGAGTTCTGGTGAAACTAAAACTCATACTATATAGCTAAGAGCACATATAAACAATATCTAAAGAGTAATGCATTTACATTACTATGCGATTTTAAAAAAAAATATAATTATAAAACAAATTATTTTTTCTTATAGATTCAAGGGCTGCAAAGCAATTCGCGAATTTCTGGTGAAACTAAAATTCATACTATATAGCGAAGAATACATATAAACGATATCTGAAGAGTTCTATGCATTTACGTTACTTTGCGATTTGGAAAAAAATAATTATTATAAAACAATGTTGTTTTTCTCAAAGATTCAAGGGACGCAAAAAAATGCGAGGAGTTCTGGTAAGACTTAAACTCATACTATAGCTAAGAACACATATAAACAATATATATAGAGTTCTATGCATTTACATTATTTTGCAATTGAAATGAAAATTAATAATTATAAATCAATCTCGATTTTATCAAAGATTTCGGGAATGCTGAGCGGTACGCGGAGTTCTGGTTAACTAAAACCTATACTATATAGCTAAGAGCACATTTAAACAATATCTGAAGAGTTCTTTGCATTTACATTACTTTGCGATTTAAAAAAAAAAAATAATAATTATAAAACAATCTTGTTTTTTAAAAGTTTCGAGGGACACTTATCGATTCGCGGAGTTCTGGTGACTCTAAAATTCATACAAAATAGCGATGGCACATATAAACAATATCCGAAGAGTTCTAGGCATTTATATTACTTTGCGATTTTGAAAAAAAATAATAATTATGAAACAATCTCGTTTTTCTCAAAGACTCGAGGGACGAAGGGCGATTCGAAGAGTTCTGGTAAAACTATAACTAAAAATCATCCTATATAGCTAAGAGCACATATAAACAATATCTGAAGAGTTCTATGCATTAACATTACTTTGCGATTTGGAAAAAAAATAATTATTATAAAACAATCTCATTTTTATGAATTCGGGGATTTCTGGTGAAACTATAACTCATACTGTATATGTAAGAGCATATATAAACAATATCTAAAGAGTTCTATGCATTTACATTACCTTGCGATTAAAAAAAAAATTAATAATTATAAAACTATCTCGTTTTTCTCAAAGATTTAAGAGATGCTGAGCGATTCGCGAAGTTCTGGTGAAACCAAAACTCATACTATATAGCTAAAAACACATATAAACAATATCTAAAGAGTTCTATGCATTTACATTACTTTTAAAAAAAAAATTAATAAATATAAAACAATCTCGTTTTTCTTAAAGATTCCAGGGACGCTAAGCAATTCAAGGAGTTCTGGTTAAACTAAACCTCATACTATATAGCTAAGAGCAAATATAAACAATATCAGAAGAGTTAAGCATTTACATTACTTTGCCATTTTAAAAAAAAATAATAATCATAAAGCTATCTCGTTGTTCTCAAATAATCGAGGGACGCAAAGAAATTCGCGGAGTTCTGGTGAAACTAAAACTCATACTATATAGGTAAGAGCACATATAAACAATATCTAAAGAGTAATGCATTTACATTACTATGCGATTTTAAAAAAAAATATAAATATAAAACAAACTAGTTTATCTCAATGATTTCGGGGATACTGAGCGGTTCACGGAGTTCTGGTGAAACCAAAACTCATACTATATAGCTAAGAGCACATATAAACAATATCCGAAAAGTTCTATGCATTTACATTACTTTGCGATTTGGAAAAAAAATAATTATTATAAAACAATCTTATTTTTATGAATTCGGGGATTTCTGGTGAAACTATAACTCATACTGTATATGTAAGAGCATATATAAACAATATCTAAAGAGTTCTATGCATTTACATTACTTCGCTTTTTAAAAAAAAAAAAAAATCATAAAACAAACTGGTTTTTCTCAATGATTTCGGGGATGCTGAGCGGTTCGCGGAGTTCTGGTGAAACAAAAACTCACACTATATAGCTAAGAACACATAAAAACAACTTCTAACGAGTTCTATGCATTTACATTACTTTGCGATTTAAGAAAAAGATAATAATTATAAAACAATCTCGTTTTTCTAAAGTTTTCGAGGGACACAAGGCGATTTGCGGAGTTCTGGTGAAACAAAAACTCATAGTTTATAGCGAAGAACACATATACACAATATCCGATGAGTTCTAGGCATTTAAATTGCTTTGCGATTATGAAAAAAAAATAATAATCATAAAACAAACTAGTTTTTCTCAAATATTTAGGGGATTCTGAGCGGTTCGCGGAGTTCTGGTGAAACCAAAACTCATAGCATATAGCGAAGAACACATATAAACAATATCCGAAGAGTTCTAGGCATTTAAATTTTTTTGCGATTTTGAAAAAAAAATAATAATTATAAAAACAATTCGTTTTTTTGACGATTCGAGGGATGCAAAAAATTCGCGGAGTTCTGGTGAAACTAAAACTCATACTATATAGCTAAGAGCACATATAAACAATATCTAAAGAGTTCTATGCATTTACATTACCTTGCGAAAAAAAAAAAATTAATAATTATAAAACAATCTCGTTTTTCTCAAAGATGTAAGAGATGCTGAGCGATTCGCGGAGTTCTGGTGAAACCAAAACTCATACTATATAGCTAAAAACACATATAAACAATATCTAAAGAGTTCTATGCATTTACATTACCTTGCGATTTAAAAAAAAATTAATAATTATAAAACAATCTCGTTTTTCTCAAAGATTTAAGAGATGCTGAGCGATTCGCGAAGTTCTGGTGAAACCAAAACTCATACTATATAGCTAAAAACACATATAAACAATATCTAAAGAGTTCTATGAATTTACATTACTTTTAAAAAAAAAATTAATAAATATAAAACAATTTCGTTTTTCTTAAAGATTCCAGGGACGCTAAGCAATTCAAGGAGTTCTGGTTAAACTAAACCTCATACTATATAGCTAAGAGCAAATATAAACAATATCAGAAGAGTTAAGCATTTACATTACTTTGCCATTGTTTAAAAAAAAAAATAATCATAAAGCTATCTCGTTGTTCTCAAATATTCAAGGGACGCAAAGAAATTCGCGGAGTTCTGGTGAAACTAAATCTCATACTATATAGCTAAGAGCACATATAAACAATATCTAAAGAGTAATTCATTTACATTACTATGCGATTTTAAAAAAAAATATAATTATAAAACAAACTAGTTTATCTCAATGATTTCGGGGATGCTGAGCGGTTCGCGGAGTTCTGGTGAAACCAAAACTCATACTATATAGCTAAGAGCACATATAAACAATATCCGAAATGTTCTATGCATTTACATTACTTTGCGATTTGGAAAAAAAATAATTATTATAAAACAATCTTATTTTTATGAATTCGGGGATTTCTGGTGAAACTATAACTCATACTGTATATGTAAGAGCATATATAAACAATATCTAAAGAGTTCTATGCATTTACATTACTTCGCTTTTTAAAAAAAAAAAAAAATCATAAAACAAACTGGTTTTTCTCAATGATTTCGGGGATGCTGAGCGGTTCGCGGAGTTCTGGTGAAACCAAAACTCACACTATATAGCTAAGAACACATAAAAACAACTTCTAACGAGTTCTATGCATTTACATTACTTTGCGATTTAAGAAAAAGATAATAATTATAAAACAATCTCGTTTTTCTAAAGTTTTCGAGGGACACAAGGCGATTCGCGGAGTTCTGGTGAAACAAAAACTCATAGTTTATAGCGAAGAACACATATACACAATATCCGATGAGTTCTAGCCATTTAAATTGCTTTGCGTTTATGAAAAAAAAGAAATAATCATAAAACAAACTAGTTTTTCTCAAAGATTTAGGGGATTCTGAGCGGTTCGCGGAGTTCTGGTGAAACCAAAACTCATAGTATATAGCTAAGAGCACATATAAACAATATCTGAAGAGTTCTATGCATTTACGTTACTCTGCCATTTTAAAAAAAAAATAATAATCATAAAACAATCTCGTTTTTCTCAAAGATTCCGGGGATGCTGAGCGATTCGCGTAGTTCTGGTAAAACCAAAACTCATACTATATAGCTAAGAACACATCTAAACAATATCTAAAGAGTTCTATGCATTTACATTACCTTGCGATTAAAAAAAAAAAATAATAATTATAAAACAATCTCGTTTTTCTAAAAGTTTCGAGGGACACTTATCGATTCGCGGAGTTCTGGTGACTCTAAAATTCATACAAAATAGCGAAGGCACATATAAACAATATCCGAAGAGTTCTAGGCATTTATATTACTTTGCGATTTTGAAAAAAAATAATAATTATGAAACAATCTCGTTTTTCTCAAAGATTCGAGGGACGCAAAGCGATTCGAAGAGTTCTGGTAAAACTATAACTAAAAATCATCCTATATAGCTAAGAGCACATATAAACAATATCTGAAGAGTTCTATGCATTTACATTACTCTGCCATTTTAAAAAAAAAAATAATAATCATAAAACAATCTCGTTTTTCTCAAAGATTCCGGAGATGCTGAGCGATTCGCGTAGTTCTGGTAAAACCAAAACTCATACTATATAGCTAAGAACACATCTAAACAATATCTAAAGAGTTCTATGCATTTACATTACCTTGCGATTTAAAAAAATATTAATAATTATAAAACAATTTTGTTTTTCTCAAAGATTCGAGCGTTGCTGAGGGATTGGCGGAATTCTGGTAAAACGAAAACACATACTATTTAGCTTAAAGCACATATAAAAAATATCTGAAGAGTTCTATGCATTTCCATTACTTGCGATTTACAAAAAAGATTATAATTATAAAACAATCACGTTTTTCTATAAGTTTCGAGGGACACTAGGCGATTCGCGGAGTTGTTGTGAAAACTAAGATTCATACTATATAGCGAAGAACACATATAAAAAACCCAAAGAGTTCTATCCATTTACATTACTTAGCGATTTAAAAAAAAATAATAATTATAAAACAATCTCGTTTTTCTAAAAGTTTCGAGGGACACTTATCGATTCGCGGAGTTCTGGTGACTCTAAAATTCATACAAAATAGCGAAGGCACATATAAACAATATCCGAAGAGTTCTAGGCATTTATATTACTTTGCGATTTTGAAAAAAAATAATAATTATGAAACAATCTCGTTTTTCTCAAAGATTCGAGGGACGCAAAGCGATTCGAAGAGTTCTGGTAAAACTATAACTAAAAATCATCCTATATAGCTAAGAGCATATATAAACAATATCTGAAGAGTTCTATGCATTTACATTACTCTGCCATTTTAAAAAAAAAATAATAATCATAAAACAATCTCCTTTTTCTCAAAGATTTAGGGGATTCTGAGCGGTTCGCGGAGTTCTGGTGAAACCAAAACTCATAGTATATAGCTAAGAGCACATATAAACAATATCTGAAGAGTTCTATGCATTTACATTACTCTGCCATTTTAAAAAAAAAATAATAATCATAAAACAATCTCGTTTTTCTCAAAGATTCCGGGGATGCTGAGCGATTCGCGTAGTTCTGGTGAAACAAAAACTCATAGTTTATAGCGAAGAACACATATATACAATATCCGATGAGTTCTATGCATTTCCATTACTTTGCGATTTACACAAAAGATTATAATTATAAAACAATCACGTTTTTCTATAAGTTTCGAGGGACACTAGGCGATTCGAAGAGTTCTGGTGAAACTAAAATTCATACTATATAGCGAAGAACACATATAATCAAATTCGAAGAGTTCTATGCATTTACATTACTTTGCGATTTGAAAAAAAATAATTGGTAAAAAATAAAGAAATCTGGTTTTTCTCAAAGATTCGAGGGACGCAAAAAAAATCGCGAAGTTCTGGTAAAACTAAAACTCATACCATAAAACTCATACCAGCTAAGAGCACATATAAACAATATCTGAAGACACTAGGCGATTCGCGGAGTTCTGGTGAAACTAAAACTCATACTATATAGCTAAGAGCACATATGAAATATATCTAAAGAGTTCAAATTTACATTACTTTACGATTTGGAAAAAAAATAATTATTATAAAACAATTTCGTTTTTATGAAAGATTAGAGGGACACAAATAAATTCGGAGATTTCTGGTGAAACTATAACTCATACTGTATATGTAACAGCACATAAAAACAATATCTGAAGAGTTCTATGCATTTACATTACTTTGCTATTTTAAAAAAAAATAATAATCATAAAAAAAAACTAGTTTTTCTCAATGATTTCGGGGATGCTGAGCGGTTCGCGGAGTTCTGGTGAAACCAAAACTTATACTATATAGCTAAGAACACATATAAACAATATCTAAAGAGTTCTATGCATTTACATTACTTTGCGATCTAAGAATAAGATAATAATTATATAACAATCTCGTTCTTCTAATGTTTTCGAGGGACACTAGGCGTTTTGCGGAGTTCTGGTGAAACCAAAATTCATACTATATAGCGAAAAACACATATAAACAAATCCGAAGTATTCTATAAATTTACATTACATTGCGATTTTGAAAAAAAATAATAATTATAAAAAGAATTCGTTTTTCTAACGATTCGAGGGACGCAAAATATTAGCGGAGTTCTGGTGAAACTAAAACTCATACTATATAGCTAAGAGCACATATAAACAATATCTGAAGAGTTCTATGCATTTACATTACTCTGCCATTTTAAAAAAAAAATAATAATCATAAAACAATCTCGTCTTTCTCAAAGATTCCGGGGATGCTGAGCGATTCGCGTAGTTCAGGTGAAACTAAAATTCATACTATATAGCTAAGAGCACTTATAAACAATATCTGAAGAGTTCAAATTTACATTACTATGCAATTTAAAAAAAGAAAAATATAATTATAAAACAAATTATTTTTTGCAAGAATTCGGGGAACGCTAAACGATTTGCGGAGTTCTGATGAAACTAAAACTCATACTATATAGCTAAGAGCACATATAAAAAATATCCGAAAAGTTCTATGCATTTACATTACTTTGCGATTTGGAAAAAAAATAATTATTATAAAACAATCTCGTTTTTATGAATTCGGGGATTTCTGGTGAAACTATAACTCATACTGTATATGTAAGAGCATATATAAACAATATCTGAAGAGTTCTATGCATTTACATTACTTTGCGATTTAAAAAAAAGATAATAATTATAAAACAATCTCGTTTTTCTAAAGTTTTCGAGGGACACAAGGCGATTCGCGGAGTTGAGGTGAAACCAAAACTCATAGTTTATAGCGAAGAACACATATAAACAATATCCGATGAGTTCTAGGCATTTAAATTGCTTTGCGATTATGAAAAAAAATAATAATCATAAAACAAACTAGTTTTTCTCAAAGATTTAGGGCATTCTGAGCAGTTCGTGAAGTTCTGGTGAAACCAAAACTCATAGTATATAGCGAAGAACACATATAAACAATATCCGAAGAGTTCTAGGCATTTAAATTTTTTTGCGATTTTGAAAAAAAATAATTATTATAGAAACAATTCGTTTTTTTAACGATTCGAAGGATGCGAAAAATTCGCGGAGTTCTGGTGAAACTAAAACTCATACTATATAGCTAAGAACACATATAAACAATATCTGAAGAGTTCAAATTTACATTACTATGTGATTTTAAAAAAAATAATAATAATTATAAAACAAACTAACTTTTCTCAATGATTTCAGGGATGCTAGCGGTTCGCGGAGTTCTGGTTAAACCAATACTCATACTATAGAGCTAAAAACACATATAAACAATATCTAAAGAGTTCTATGCATTTACATTACTTTAAAAAAAAATAATAAATATAAAACAATCTCGTATTTCTTAAAGATTCCAGGGACGCTAAGCAATTCGAGGAGTTCTGGTTAAACTAAAACTCATACTATATAGCTAAGAGCAAATATAAACAATATCAGAAGAGTTAAGCATTTACATTACTTTGCCATTTTAAAAAAAAATTATAATCATAAAGCTATCTCGTTGTTCTCAAATATTCGAGGGACGCAAAGAAATTCGCGGAGTTCTGCTGAAACTAAAACTCATACTATATAGCTAAGAGCACATATACGAGCAAACGATATCTGAAGTGTTCTATGCATTTACAATACTTTGCAATTTAACAAAAAAATAATAAATATAATACAATCTCGTTTTTTGAAATGATTCGAGGGACACTAAGCGATTCACGAAGTTCTGGTGAAACTAAAATTCATACTATATAGCTATATACATAGTATGTATATAAACTATATACATACTATATAGAGTTCTATGGATTTATATTACTTTGCCTTTTTAAAAAAAAATAATAATCATAAAGCAATCTTGTTGTTCTCAAATATTCCGGGGATGCTGAGCGATTCGCGGAGTTCTGGTGAAACCAAAACTCATACTTTATAGCTAAGAAAACATATAAACAATATCCAAAGAGTTCTATGCATTTACATTACTTTGCGATTAAAAAAAAAATTAATAATTATAATACAATCTCGTTTTTCTCAAAGAATAAAGGGATGCTGAGGGATTCGCGGAATTCTGGTGAAACGAACACTCATACTATTTAGCTAAGAGCACATATAAACAATTTCGAAGAGTTCTATGCATTTCCACTACTTTGCTATTTACAAAGAAGATTATAATTATAAAACAATCACGTTTTTCTATAAGTTTCGAGGGACACTAGGCGATTCGCGGAGTTGTGGTGAAAACTAAGATTCATACTATATAGCGAAGAACACATATAAACAAATCCAAAGAGTTCTATCCATTTACATTACTTAGCGATTTAAAAAAAAATAATAATTATAAAACAATCTCGTTTTTCTAACAGTTTCGAGGGACATTAGACCCTTCGCGAAGTTCTGGTGATACTGAAATTCATGCTATATAGCGAAGAACACATATAATCAAATCCGAAGAGTTCTATGCATTTACATTACTTTGCGATTTTGAAAAAAAATAATTGTTATAAAAGAATCTGGTTTTTCTCAAAGATTCGAGGGACACTAGACCCTTCGAGAAGTTCTGGTAAAACTAAAACTCATACTATATAGCTAAGAGCACATATAAACAATATCTGAAGATATCTATGCATTTACATTACTAATTATTAATTATTCTTATTTTTTCAAATATTGAAGGGACGCAAAGCGATTCTTGGGGTTCTGGTGAAACTAAAACTCATACTATATAGCTAAGAGCGCTTATACGAGTAAACGATATCTGAAGTGTTCTATGCATTTACAATAATTTGAAATTTAACAAAAAAATAATAAATATTGAACAATCTCGTTTTTTTAAAAGATTGGAGGGACTTTTAAATCGCTAAGTAATGTAAATGCATAGAACTCTTCGGATTTGTTTATATGTGTTCTTCGCTATATAGTATGAATTTTAGTTTTCACCACAACTCCGTGAATCGCCTAGTGTCCCTCGAAACTTATAGAAAAACGAGATTGTTTTATAATTATAATCTTTTTGTAAATCGCAAAGTAATGAAAAGGCATAGAACTCTTCAGATATTTTTTATATGTGTTCTTATCTATATATTATGAGTTTTGGTTTCACCATAACTCCGCGAACCGCTCAGCATTCCCAAAATCATTGAGAAAAACTAGTTTTTTTATGATTATTATTTTTTTTAAAAATGGCAAAGTAATGTAAATGCATAGAACTCTTCAGATATTGTTTATATGTGTGCTTACATATACAGTATGATTTATAGTTTCACCAGAAATCTCCGAATTTATTTGTGTCCCTCGAATCTTTCATAAAAACGAGATTGTTTTATAATTATTATTTTTTTTACAAATCGCAAAGTAGTGTAAATGCATATAACTTTTCGGATATTGTTTATATCTGTTCTTCGCTATATAGTATGAATTTTAGTATCACCTGAACTCCGCGAATCGCATAGTGTCCCTCAAAACTTTTAGAGAAACGAAATTGTTTTATAATTATTATCTTTTTTATAAATCGCAAAGTCATGTAAATGCATAGATCTCTTCAGATGTTGTTTATATGTGCTCATAGCTATATGAATACTATACTATACTATACTAGTTTTAGTTTCACCAGAACTTTGCAAATCGCTAAACGATTTCATAAAATCCTTGAGAAAAAAAAAATGTTTTATATTATTTTTTTTTAAATCGCAAAGTAATTTAAATGCGTAGAAATCTTCAGATTTAGTTTATATGTGCTCTTAGCTAAATAGTATGAGTGTTCGTTTCACCAGAATTCCGCGAATCCCTCAGCATCCCTTCAATCTTTGAGAAAAACGAGATTGTATTATAATTATTAATTTTTTTTTTAATCCCAAAGTAATGTAAATGCATAGATCTCTTCAGATATTGTTTATATGTGCTCATAGTTATATAAATACTTTACTATAATATACTTGTTTTAGTTTTACCAGAACTTTGCAAATCGTTTAGCGTTCCTAAAATCCTTGAGAAAAAAAAAATTAATAATTATAATACAATCTCGTTTTTCTCAAAGATTAAAGGGATGCTGAGGGATCGCGGAATTCTGGTGAAACGAACAGTCATACGATTTAGCTAAGAGCACATATAAACAAAATCTGAAGAGTTCTATGCATTTAAATTACTTTGCGATTTAAAAAAAAAAATAATATAAAACAATTTTTTTTTCTCAAGGATTTTAGGAAATCGTTTAGCGATTTGCAAAGTTCTGGTGAAACTAAAACTAGTATAGTATAGTATAGTATTCATATAGCTATGAGCACATATAAACAACATCTGAAGAGATCTATGCATTTACATGACTTTGCGATTTATAAAAGAGATAATAATTATAAAACAATTTCGTTTCTCTAAAAGTTTAGAGGGACACTATGCGATTCGCGGAGTTCAGGTGAAACTAAAATTCATGCTATATAGCGATGAACACATATAAACAATATCCGAAAAGTTATATGCATTTACATTACTTAGCGATTTAAAAAAAAAAATAATAATTATAAAACAATAACGTTTTTATGAAAGATTCGAGGGACACAAATAAATTCGGAGATTTCTGGTGAAACTATAAATCATACTGTATATGTAAGAACACAAATAAAAAATATCTGAAGAGTTCTATGCATTTACGTTACTTTGCCATTTTTAAAAAAAATAATAATCATAAAAAAAAAAACTAGTTTTTTAAAAAGATTTGAGGAACACTAGGCGATTCGCGGAGTTGTGGTGAAAACTAAGATTCATACTATATAGCGAAGATCACATATAAACAAATCCAAAGAGTTCTATCCATTTACATTACTTAGCGATTTAAAAAAAAAATTAATAATTATAATACAATCTCGTTTTTCTCAAAGATTAAAGGGATGCTGAGGGATTCGCAGAATTCTGGTGAAACGAACACTCATACTATTTAGCTAAGAGCCCATATAAACAATATCTGAAGTGTTCTATGCATTTCCATTACTTTGCGATTTGGAAAAAAAATAATAATTATAAAACAATCTCGTTTTTATGAAAGATTCGAGGGACACAAATAAATTCGGAGATTTCTGGTGAAACTATAACTCATACTGTATATGTAAGAGCACATATAAACAATATCTGAAGAGTTCTATGCATTTAAATTACTTTGCCATTTTTAAAAAAAATAATAATCATAAAAAAAAATAGTTTTTCTCAATGATTTCGGGGATGCTGAGCGGTTCGCGGAGTTCAGGTAAAAACCAAAACTCATACTATATAGCTAAGAACACATATAAACAATATATGAAGAGTTCTATGCATTTCCATTACTTTGCGATTTACAAAAAAAATTATAATTATAAAACAACCTCGTTTTTCTATAACTTTCGAGGGACACTAGGTGAATCGCGGAGTTGTGGTGAAAACTAAAATTCATACTATATAGCGAAAAACACATATAAACAATATCCGAAGAGTTCTATGCATTTACATTACTTTGCGATTTAAAAATAAAATAATAATTATAAAATAATTTTTTTTTTCTCAAGGATTCGAGAAACGCTAATCGTTTTGCGAAGTTCTGGTGAAATTAAAACTAGTATATAGCTATGAGCACATCTAAACAACATCTGAAGAGATCTATTCTTTGACATGACTTTGCGATTTATAAAAACGATAATAATTATAAAACAATCTGGTTTTTCTAAAAGCTTTGAGGGACTCTGTGCGATTCGCGGATAATTATAAAACAATCTGGTTTTTCTAAAAGTATTGAGGGACACTATGCGATTCGCGGAGTTCTGGTGAAACTAAAATTCATACGATATAGCGAAGAACACATATAAACAATATCTGAAGAGTTCTATGCATTTACATTACTTTGCCATTTTTAAAAAAAAAATAATAATAATAAAAAAAAAGCTAGTTTTTCTCAATGATTTCGGGTATGCTGAGCGGTTCGCGGAGTCCTTGTGAAACCAAAACTCATACTATATAGCTAAGAACACAAATAAACAATATCTAAAGAGTTCTATGCATTTACATTACTTTGCAACTAAAAAAAAATATTATAATTATAAAACAATCTAGTTTTTCTAAAGTTTTCGAGGGACACTAGGCGATTCGGGGAGTTCTGGTGAAACTAAAACTCATACTATATAGCTAAGAGCACATATAAACAATATCTAAAGAGTTCAAATTTACATTAATATGCGATTTAAAAAAAAAAAAATAATAATTATAAAACAATCTCGTTTTTATGAATGATTTCGGGGATGCTGAGCGGTTCGCGGAGTTCTGGTAAAAACCAAAACTCATACTATATAGCTAAGAGCACATATAAACAATATCTGAAGAGTTTAAATTTACATTACTTTGCGATTTACAAAAAAAAATAATAATTAGAAATCAATTTTTTTCTTCTCAAGGATTCGAGGAAACCTAAACGATTTGCGGAGTTCTGGAGAAACTAAAACTAGTATATAGCTATGAGCACATATAACAACATATGAAGAGATCAAATTTACATTACTATGCGATTAAAAAAAAAAAATAATAATTATAAAACAAACTAGTTTTTCTTGACGATTTCTGGGATGCTGAGCGGTTCGCGGAGTTCTGGTGAAACTGAAACTCATACTATATAGCTAAGAACACATATAAACAATATCTAAAGAGTTCTATGCATTTACATTACTTTGCTATTTAAAAAAAATATAATTATTATAAAACAATTTCGTTTTTCTAAAATTTTCGAGGGACACTAGGCGATTCGCGAACTAATAAAATAAACTAATAAAACAAATTATTTTTTATCAATAATTCGGGGGACGCTAAACGATTTGCGGAGTTCTGATGAAACTAAAACTCATACTATGTAGCTAAGAGCACATATAAACAATATCCGAAAAGTTCTATGCATTTACTTTACTTTGCTATTTGGAAAAAAAATAATTATTATAAAACAATCTCGTTTTTATGAATTCGGGGATTTCTGGTGAAACTATAACTCATACTGTATATGTAAGAGCATATATAAACAATATCTGAAGAGTTCTATGTTTTTACATTACTTTGCTATTTAAAAAAAAAAATAATCATAAAACAAACTAGTTTTTCTCATTGATTTCCGAGATGCTGATCGGTTCGCGGGGTTCTGGTGAAACCAAAACTCACACTATATAGCTAAGAAAACATAAAAACAATATCTAACGAGTTATATGCATTTACATTACTTTGCGATTTAAGAAAAAGATAATAATTATAAAACAATCTCGTTTTTCTAAAGTTTTCTAGGGACACAAGGCGATTCGCGGGGTTCTGGTGAAACCAAAACTCATAGTATATAGCGAAGAACACATATAATCAAATCCATAGAGTTCTATGCATTTACATTACTTTGCGATTTAAAAAAAAAAAAAAAATTGTAACAGAAAAAAATCTGGTTTTTCTCAAAGATTCGAGGAACGCAAAAAAAATCGTGAAGTCCTGGTACTTATTATTAGTATTATTATATATACTTATTAGTATATGTGGTACTTTGCGATTTAAAAATAAAAATAATATAAAACATTTTTTTTTTCTCAAGGATTTTAGGAACGCTAAACGGTTCTGGCGAAACTAAAACTCATACTATATAGCTAAGAGCACATATAAACAATATCTGAAGAGTTAAGCATTTACATTACTTTGCCATTTTAAAAAAAAATAACAATCATAAATCAATCTCGTTGTTCTCAAAAGTTCCGGGGATGCTAAGCGATTCGCGGAGTTCTGGTGAAACCAAAACTCATACTATATAGCTATGAAAACATATAAACAATATCTAAAGAGTTCTATGCATTTACATTACTTTGCGATTTAAAAAAAATATAATAATTATAAAACAATCTCGTTTTTCTAAAATTTTCGAGGGACACTAGGCGATTCGCGAACTAATAAAATAAACTAATAAAACAAATTATTTTTTATCAGTAATTCGGGGGACGCTAAATGATTTGGGGAGTTCTGATGAAACTAAAACTCATACTATGTAGCTAAGAGCACATATAAACAATATCCAAAAAGTTCTATGCATTTACTTTACTTTGCTATTTGGAAAAAAAATAATTACTATAAAACAATCTCGTTTTTATGAATTCGGGGATTTCTGGTGAAACTATAACTCATACTGTATATGTAAGAGCATATATAAACAATATCTGAAGAGTTCTATGCATTTACATTACTTTGCTATTTAAAAAAAAAAAAATAATCATAAAACAAACTAGTTTTTCTCAATGATTTCCGAGATGCTGAGCGGTTCGCGGGGTTCTGGTGAAACCAAAACTCACACTATATAGCTAAGAACACATAAAAACAATATCTAACGAGTTCTATGCATTTACATTACTTTGCGATTTAAGAAAAAGATAATAATTATAAAACAATCTCGTTTTTCTAAAGTTTTCGAGGGACACAAGGCGATTCGCGGGGTTCTGGTGAAACCAAAACTCATAGTATATAGCGAAGAACACATATAATCAAATCCGAAGAGTTCTATGCATTTACATTACTTTGCGATTTAAAAAAAAAAAAAAAATTGTAACAGAAAAAAATCTGGTTTTTCTCAAAGATTCGAGGAACGCAAAAAAAATCGTGAAGTCCTGGTACTTATTATTAGTATTATTATATATACTTATTAGTATATGTGGTACTTTGCGATATAAAAATAAAAATAATATAAAACATTTTTTTTTTCTCAAGGATTTTAGGAACGCTAAACGGTTCTGGCGAAACTAAAACTCATACTATATAGCTAAGAGCACATATAAACAATATCTGAAGAGTTAGGCATTTACATTACTTTGCCATTTTAAAAAAAAATAACCATCATAAAGCAATCTCGTTGTTCTCAAAAGTTCCGGGGATGCTAAGCGATTCGCGGAGTTCTGGTGAAACCAAAACTCATACTATATAGCTATGAAAACATATAAACAATATCTAAAGAGTTCTATGCATTTACATTACTTTGCGATTAAAAAAAACATTAATAATTAAAATACAATCTCGTTTTTCTCAAAGAATAAAGGGATGCTGAGGGATTCGCGGAATTCTGGTGAAACGAACACTCATACTATTTAGCTAAGAGGACATATAAACAATATCTGAAGACTTCTATGCATTTCCATTACTTTGCGATTTACAAAAAAGATTTTGAAAAAAAAAAAAAATTGTTATAAAAAAAATCTGGTTTTTCTCAAAGATTCGAGGGACGCAAAAAAAATCGCGAAGTTCTGGTAAAACTAAAACTCATAATGCTATATAGCTAAGAGCACATATAAACAATATCTGAAGAGTTCTATGCATTTAAATTACTTTGCGATTTAAAAAAAAAAATAATATAAAATATTTTTCTTTTCTCAAGGATTTTAGGAACGCTAAACGATTTGCAAAGTTCTGGTGAAACTAAAACTAGTATAGTATAGTATAGTATTCATATAGCTATGAGCACATATAAACAACATCTGAAGAGATCTATGCACTTACATTACTTTGCGATAAAAAAAAAAATTAATAATTATAATACAATCTCGTTTTTCTTAAAGATTAAAGGGATGCTAAGGGATTCGCGGAATTCTGGTAAAAACCAAAACTCATACTATATAGCTAAGAACACATATAAACAATATCTGAAGAGTTCTATGCATTTCCATTACTTTGCGTATTACAAAAAAGATTATAATTATAAAACAACCTCGTTTTTCTATAAGTTTCGAGGGACACTAGGCGATTTGCGGAGTTGTGGTGAAAACTAAAATTCATACTATATAGCGAAAAACACATATAAACAATATCTGAAGAGTTCTATGCATTTCCATTACTTTGCGAATTACAAAAAAGATTATAATTATAAAACAACCTCGTTTTTCTATAAGTTTCGAGGGACACTAGGCGATTTGCGGAGTTGTGGTGAAAACTAAAATTCATACTATATAGCGAAAAACACATATAAATAATATCCGAAGAGTTCTATGCATTTACATTACTTTGCGATTTAAAAAAAAAATAATAATTATAAAACAATTTTTTTTTTCTCAAGGATTCGAGAAGCGCTGATCGATTTGCGATGTTCTGGTGAAATTAAAACTAGTATATAGCTATGAGCAGATCTAAACAACATCTGAAGAGATCTATGCTTTGAAATGACTTTGCGATTTATAAAAACGATAATAAATATAAAACAATCTGGTTTTTCTAAAAGTTTTCAGGGAAACCATGCGGTTCGCGGAGTCCTTGTGAAACTAAAACTCATACTATATAGCTAAGAGCACATATAAACAATATCTGAAGAGTTTAAATTTACATTACATTGCGATTTACAAAAAAAATAATAATTATAAATCAATTTTTTTCTTCTCAAGGATTCGAGGAACGCTAAACGATTTGCAGAGTTCTGGTGAAACTAAAACTAGTATATAGCTATAGTATATAGCACATATAAACAACATATGAAGAGATCAAATTTACATTACTATGCGATTTAAAAAAAAAAAATATATTTATAAAACAAATTATTTTTTATCAATAATTCGGGGGACGCTAAACGATTTGCGGAGTTCTGATGAAACTAAAACTCATACTATATAGCTAAGAGCACATATAAACAATATCCGAAAAGTTCTATGCATTTACATTACTTTGCGATTTGGAAAAAAAAAAAATTATTATAAAACAATCTCGTTTTTACGAATTCGGGGATTTCTGGTGAAACTATAACTCATACTGTATATGTAAGAGCATATATAAACAATATCTGAAGATTTCTATGCATTTACATTACTTTGCTATTTTAAAAAAAAAAAATAATTATAAAACAAACTAGTTTTTCTCAATGATTTCGGGGATGCTGAGCGGTTCGCGGGGTTCTGGTGAAACTAAAACTCATACTATATAGCTAAGAGCACATATAAACAATATCCGAAAAGTTCTATGCATTTACATTACTTTGCGATTTGGAAAAAAAAAAATTATTATAAAACAATCTCGTTTTTATGAATTCGGGGATTTCTGGTGAAACTATAACTCATACTGTATATGTAAGAGCATATATAAACAATATCTGAAGAGTTCTATGCATTTCATTTACTTTACTTTGCTATTTAAAAAAAAAAAAAATAATCATAAAACAAACTAGTTTTTCTCAATGATTTCGGGGATGCTGAGCGGTTCGCGGGATTCTGGTGAAACCAAAACTCACACTATATAGCTAAGAACACATAAAAACAATATCTAACGAGTTCTATGCATTTACATTACTTTGCGATTTAAGAAAAAGATAATAATTATAAAACAATCTCGTTTTTCTAAAGTTTTCGAGGGACACAAGGCGATTCGCGGAGTTCTGGTGAAACCAAAACTCATAGTATATAGCGAAGAACACATATAAACAATATCCGATGAGTTCTAGGCATTTCAATTGCTTTGCGATTTTGAAAAAAAATAATAATCATATAACAAACTAGTTTTTCTCAAAGATTTAGGGGATTCTGAGCTGTTCGCGGAGTTCTGGTGAAACCAAAACTCATAGTATATAGCGAAGAACACATATAAACAATATCCGAAGAGTTCTAGGCATTTAAATTTTATTGCGATTGTGAAAAAAAATAATAATTAAAGAAACAATTCGTTTTTTTAACGATTCGAGGGATGCAAAAAATTCGCGGAGTTCTGGTGAAACTAAAACTCATACTATATAGCTAAGAGCACATATAAAATATATCTGAAGAGTTCAAATTTACATTACTATGTGATTTTAAAAAAAAATAATAATTATGAAACAAACTAGTTTTCCTCAATGATTTCGGGATGCTGAGCGGTTCGCGGAGTTCTGGTGAAACCAAAACTCATACTATATAGCTAAGAACACATATAAACAATATCTAAAGGGTTCTTTGCATTTACATTACCTTGCGATTTAAAAAAAAATTAATAATTAAAATACAATCTCGTTTTTCTCAAAGATTAAAGGGATGCTGAGGGATTCGCGGAATTCTGGTGAAACGAACACTCATACTATTTAGCTAAGAGGACATATAAACAATATCTAAAGAGTTCTATGCATTTACATTACTATGCAACTAAAAAAAAAGATAATAATTATAAAACAATCTCGTTTTTCTAAAGTTTTTGAGGGACACTAGGCGATTCGCGGAGTTCTCGTGAAACTAAAACTCATACTATATAGCTAAGAGCACATATAAACAATATCTGAAGAGTTTAAATTTACATTACTTTGCGATTTACAAAAAAAATAATAATTATAAATCAATTTTTTTCTTCTCAAGGATTCGAGGAACGCTAAACGATTTGCAGAGTTCTGGTGAAACTAAAACTAGTATATAGCTATAGTATATAGCACATATAAACAACATATGAAGAGATCAAATTTACATTACTAAGCGATTTAAAAAAAAAAAAATATATTAATAAAACAAATTATTTTTTATCAATGATTCGGGGGACGCTAAACGATTTGCGGAGTTCTGATGAAACTAAAACTCATACTATATAGCTAAGAGCACATATAAACAATATCCGAATAGTTCTATGCATTTACATTACTTTGCGATTTGGAAAAAAAAAAATTATTATAAAACAATCTCGTTTTTACGAATTCGGGGATTTCTGGTGAAACTATAACTCATACTGTATATGTAAGAGCATATATAAACAATATCTGAAGATTTCTATGCATTTACATTACTTTGCTATTTTAAAAAAAAAAAATAATTATATAACAAACTAGTTTTTCTCAATGATTTCGGGGATGCTGAGCGGTTCGCGGGGTTCTGGTGAAACTAAAACTCATACTATATAGCTAAGAGCACATATAAACAATATCTAACGAGTTCTATGCATTTACATTACTTTGCGATTTAAGAAAAAGATAATAATTATAAAACAATCTCGTTTTTCTAAAGTTTTCGAGGGACACAAGGCGATTCGCGGAGTTCTGGTGAAACCAAAACTCATAGTATATAGCGAAGAACACATATAAACAATATCCGATGAGTTCTAGGCATTTCAATTGCTTTGCGATTTTGAAAAAAAATAATAATCATAAAACAAACTAGTTTTTCTCAAAGATTTAGGGGATTCTGAGCTGTTCGCGGAGTTCTGATGAAACCAAAACTCATAGTATATAGCGAAGAACACATATAAACAATATCCGAAGAGTTCTAGGCATTTAAATTTTATTGCGATTGTGAAAAAAAAATAATAATTAAAGAAACAATTCGTTTTTTTAACGATTCGAGGGATGCAAAAAATTCGCGGAGTTCTGGTGAAACTAAAACCCATACTATATAGCTAAGAGCACATATAAACAATATCTGAAGAGTTCAAATTTACATTACTATGTGATTTTAAAAAAAAATAATAATTATGAAACAAACTAGTTTTTCTCAATGATTTCGGGATGCTGAGCGGTTCGCGGAGTCTGGTGAAACCAAAACTCATACTATATAGCTAAGAACACATATAAACAATATCTAAAGGGTTCTTTGCATTTACATTACCTTGCGATTTAAAAAAAAATTAATAATTAAAATACAATCTCGTTTTTCTCAAAGATTAAAGGGATGCTGAGGGATTCGCGGAATTCTGGTGAAACGAACACTCATACTATTTAGCTAAGAGGACATATAAACAATATCTGAAGACTTCTATGCATTTCCATTACTTTGCGATTTACAAAAAAGATTATAATTATGATACAATCACGTTTTTCTATACGTTTCGAGGGACACTAGGCGATTCGCGGAGTTGTGGTGAAAACTAAGATTCATACTATATAGCGAAGAACACATATAAACAAATCCAAAGAGTTCTATCCATTTACATTACTTAGCGATTTAAAAAAAAATAATAATTATAAAACAATCTCGTTTTTCTAAAAGTTTCGAGGGACACTAGACCCTTCGAGAAGTTCTGGTGAAACTAAAGTTCATACTATATAGCGAAGAACACATATAAACAATATGTAAAGAGTTCTTTGCATTTACATTACCTTGTGATTTAAAAAAAAATTAATAATTATAAAACAATCTCGTTTTTCTCAAAGATTCAAGAGATGCTGAGCGATTCGCGGAGTTCTGATGAAACCAAAACTCATACTTTATAGCTAAAAACAGATATAAACAATATCTAAAGAGTTCTATGCATTTACATTACTTTTTTAAAAAAAATTAATAATTATTAAAACATTTCGTTTTTTTAACGATTCGAGGGATGCAAAAAATTCGCGGAGTTCTGGTTAAACTAAAACTCATACTATATAGCTAAGAGCACATATAAACAATATCAGAAGAGTTAAGCATTTACATTACTTTGCTATTTTAAAAAAAAATAATAAACATAAAGCTATCTCGTTGTTCTCAAATATTCGAGGGACCCTAAGAAATTCGCGGAGTTCTGGTGAAACTAAAACTCATATTATATAGCTAAGAGCACATATAAACAATATCTAAAGAGTAATGCATTTACATTACTTTGCCATTTTTAAAAAAATAATAATTATAAAACAAATTATTTTTTGTCAAGAATTCGGGGAACGCTAAACGATTTGCGGAGTTCTGGTGAAAATAAAACTCTTACTATATAGCTAAGAGCACATATATACAATATCTGAAGAGTACTATGCAATTACATTACTCTGCGATATAGAAAAAAAATAATTATTATAAAACAATCTTGTTTTTCTCTAAGATTCGAGGGACGCAAAGCGATTCGCGGAGTTCTGGTAAAACTAAAACTCATACTATATAGCTAAGAGCACATATAAACAATATCTGAAGAGTTCAAATTTACATTACTATGCGATTTAAAAAAAAAAATATAATTATAAAACAAATTACTTTTTCTTATAGATTCATGGGCTGCAAAGCGATTCGCGAATTTATGGTGAAACTAAAATTCATACTATATAGCGAAGAATACATATAAACGATATCTGAAGAGTTCTATGCATTTACATTACTTTGCGATTTACAAAAAAGATTATAATTATAAAACAATCTCGTTTTTCTATAAGTTTCAAGGGACACTAGGCGATTCGCGGAGTTCTGGTGAAACTAAAATTCATGTTATATAGCAAAGAACACATTTAAACAATATCCGAAGAGTTCTAGGCAGTAACATTACATTCAGATTTTGAAAAAAATAATTATTATAAAATAATCTTGTTTTTCTCTAAGATTCGAGGGACGCAATGCGATTCGCGGAGTTCTGGTGAAACTAAAACTCATACTATATAGCTAAGAGCACATATAAACAATAGCTGGAGAGTTCTATGCATTTACATTACTTTGCGATTTGGAAAAAAAAATAATTATTATAAAACAATCTCATTTTTATGAATTCGGGGATTTCTGGTGAAACTATAACTCATACTGTATATGTAAGAGCACATATAAACAATAGCTGGAGAGGTCAAATTTACATTACTATGCGATTTTTTAAAAAAAAAATAATAATTAAAAAACAAATTATTTTTTCTCAAGGATTCGAGGAACGCTAAACGATTTGCGGAGTTCTGGTGAACTAAAACTAGTATATAGCTATAGTATATAGCACATATAAACAACATATGAAGAGATCAAATTTACATTACTATGCGATTTAAAAAAAAAAGATATATTTATAAAACAAATTATTTTTTATCAATAATTCGGGGGACGCTAAACGATTTGCGGAGTTCTGATGAAACTAAAACTCATACTATATAGCTAAGAGCACATATAAACAATATCCGAAAAGTTCTATGCATTTACATTACTTTGCGATTTGGAAAAAAAAAAAATTATTATAAAACAATCTCGTTTTTACGAATTCGGGGATTTCTGGTGAAACTATAACTCATACTGTATATGTAAGAGCATATATAAACAATATCTGAAGATTTCTATGCATTTACATTACTTTGCTATTTTAAAAAAAAAAAATAATTATAAAACAAACTAGTTTTTCTCAATGATTTCGGGGATGCTGAGCGGTTCGCGGGGTTCTGGTGAAACTAAAACTCATACTATATAGCTAAGAGCACATATAAACAATATCCGAAAAGTTCTATGCATTTACATTACTTTGCGATTTGGAAAAAAAAAAATTATTATAAAACAATCTCGTTTTTATGAATTCGGGGATTTCTGGTGAAACTATAACTCATACTGTATATGTAAGAGCATATATAAACAATATCTGAAGAGTTCTATGCATTTCATTTACTTTACTTTGCTATTTAAAAAAAAAAAAAATAATCATAAAACAAACTAGTTTTTCTCAATGATTTCGGGGATGCTGAGCGGTTCGCGGGATTCTGGTGAAACCAAAACTCACACTATATAGCTAAGAACACATAAAAACAATATCTAACGAGTTCTATGCATTTACATTACTTTGCGATTTAAGAAAAAGATAATAATTATAAAACAATCTCGTTTTTCTAAAGTTTTCGAGGGACACAAGGCGATTCGCGGAGTTCTGGTGAAACCAAAACTCATAGTATATAGCGAAGAACACATATAAACAATATCCGATGAGTTCTAGGCATTTCAATTGCTTTGCGATTTTGAAAAAAAATAATAATCATAAAACAAACTAGTTTTTCTCAAAGATTTAGGGGATTCTGAGCTGTTCGCGGAGTTCTGATGAAACCAAAACTCATAGTATATAGCGAAGAACACATATAAACAATATCCGAAGAGTTCTAGGCATTTAAATTTTATTGCGATTGTGAAAAAAAAATAATAATTAAAGAAACAATTCGTTTTTTTAACGATTCGAGGGATGCAAAAAATTCGCGGAGTTCTGGTGAAACTAAAACCCATACTATATAGCTAAGAGCACATATAAACAATATCTGAAGAGTTCAAATTTACATTACTATGTGATTTTAAAAAAAAATAATAATTATGAAACAAACTAGTTTTTCTCAATGATTTCGGGATGCTGAGCGGTTCGCGGAGTCTGGTGAAACCAAAACTCATACTATATAGCTAAGAACACATATAAACAATATCTAAAGGGTTCTTTGCATTTACATTACTTTGCGATTAAAAAAAAAATTAATAATTATAATACAATCTCGTTTTTCTCAAAGAATAAAGGGATGCTGAGGGATTCGCGGAATTCTGGTGAAACGAACACTCATACTATTTAGCTAAGAGCACATATAAACAATTTCGAAGAGTTCTATGCATTTCCACTACTTTGCTATTTACAAAGAAGATTATAATTATAAAACAATCACGTTTTTCTATAAGTTTCGAGGGACACTAGGCGATTCGCGGAGTTGTGGTGAAAACTAAGATTCATACTATATAGCGAAGAACACATATAAACAAATCCAAAGAGTTCTATCCATTTACATTACTTAGCGATTTAAAAAAAAATAATAATTATAAAACAATCTCGTTTTTCTAACAGTTTCGAGGGACATTAGACCCTTCGCGAAGTTCTGGTGATACTGAAATTCATGCTATATAGCGAAGAACACATATAATCAAATCCGAAGAGTTCTATGCATTTACATTACTTTGCGATTTTGAAAAAAAATAATTGTTATAAAAGAACCTGGTTTTTCTCAAAGATTCGAGGGACACTAGACCCTTCGAGAAGTTCTGGTAAAACTAAAACTCATACTATATAGCTAAGAGCACATATAAACAATATCTGAAGATATCTATGCATTTACATTACTAATTATTAATTATTCTTATTTTTTCAAATATTGAAGGGACGCAAAGCGATTCTTGGGGTTCTGGTGAAACTAAAACTCATACTATATAGCTAAGAGCGCTTATACGAGTAAACGATATCTGAAGTGTTCTATGCATTTACAATAATTTGAAATTTAACAAAAAAATAATAAATATTGAACAATCTCGTTTTTTTAAAAGATTGGAGGGACTTTTAAATCGCTAAGTAATGTAAATGCATAGAACTCTTCGGATTTGTTTATATGTGTTCTTCGCTATATAGTATGAATTTTAGTTTTCACCACAACTCCGTGAATCGCCTAGTGTCCCTCGAAACTTATAGAAAAACGAGATTGTTTTATAATTATAATCTTTTTGTAAATCGCAAAGTAATGAAAAGGCATAGAACTCTTCAGATATTTTTTATATGTGTTCTTATCTATATATTATGAGTTTTGGTTTCACCATAACTCCGCGAACCGCTCAGCATTCCCAAAATCATTGAGAAAAACTAGTTTTTTTATGATTATTATTTTTTTTAAAAATGGCAAAGTAATGTAAATGCATAGAACTCTTCAGATATTGTTTATATGTGTGCTTACATATACAGTATGATTTATAGTTTCACCAGAAATCTCCGAATTTATTTGTGTCCCTCGAATCTTTCATAAAAACGAGATTGTTTTATAATTATTATTTTTTTTACAAATCGCAAAGTAGTGTAAATGCATATAACTTTTCGGATATTGTTTATATCTGTTCTTCGCTATATAGTATGAATTTTAGTATCACCTGAACTCCGCGAATCGCATAGTGTCCCTCAAAACTTTTAGAGAAACGAAATTGTTTTATAATTATTATCTTTTTTATAAATCGCAAAGTCATGTAAATGCATAGATCTCTTCAGATGTTGTTTATATGTGCTCATAGCTATATGAATACTATACTATACTATACTAGTTTTAGTTTCACCAGAACTTTGCAAATCGCTAAACGATTTCATAAAATCCTTGAGAAAAAAAAAATGTTTTATATTATTTTTTTTTAAATCGCAAAGTAATTTAAATGCGTAGAAATCTTCAGATTTAGTTTATATGTGCTCTTAGCTAAATAGTATGAGTGTTCGTTTCACCAGAATTCCGCGAATCCCTCAGCATCCCTTCAATCTTTGAGAAAAACGAGATTGTATTATAATTATTAATTTTTTTTTTAATCCCAAAGTAATGTAAATGCATAGATCTCTTCAGATATTGTTTATATGTGCTCATAGTTATATAAATACTTTACTATAATATACTTGTTTTAGTTTTACCAGAACTTTGCAAATCGTTTAGCGTTCCTAAAATCCTTGAGAAAAAAAAAATTAATAATTATAATACAATCTCGTTTTTCTCAAAGATTAAAGGGATGCTGAGGGATCGCGGAATTCTGGTGAAACGAACAGTCATACGATTTAGCTAAGAGCACATATAAACAAAATCTGAAGAGTTCTATGCATTTAAATTACTTTGCGATTTAAAAAAAAAAATAATATAAAACAATTTTTTTTTCTCAAGGATTTTAGGAAATCGTTTAGCGATTTGCAAAGTTCTGGTGAAACTAAAACTAGTATAGTATAGTATAGTATTCATATAGCTATGAGCACATATAAACAACATCTGAAGAGATCTATGCATTTACATGACTTTGCGATTTATAAAAGAGATAATAATTATAAAACAATTTCGTTTCTCTAAAAGTTTAGAGGGACACTATGCGATTCGCGGAGTTCAGGTGAAACTAAAATTCATGCTATATAGCGATGAACACATATAAACAATATCCGAAAAGTTATATGCATTTACATTACTTAGCGATTTAAAAAAAAAAATAATAATTATAAAACAATAACGTTTTTATGAAAGATTCGAGGGACACAAATAAATTCGGAGATTTCTGGTGAAACTATAAATCATACTGTATATGTAAGAACACAAATAAAAAATATCTGAAGAGTTCTATGCATTTACGTTACTTTGCCATTTTTAAAAAAAATAATAATCATAAAAAAAAAAACTAGTTTTTTAAAAAGATTTGAGGAACACTAGGCGATTCGCGGAGTTGTGGTGAAAACTAAGATTCATACTATATAGCGAAGATCACATATAAACAAATCCAAAGAGTTCTATCCATTTACATTACTTAGCGATTTAAAAAAAAAATTAATAATTATAATACAATCTCGTTTTTCTCAAAGATTAAAGGGATGCTGAGGGATTCGCAGAATTCTGGTGAAACGAACACTCATACTATTTAGCTAAGAGCCCATATAAACAATATCTGAAGTGTTCTATGCATTTCCATTACTTTGCGATTTGGAAAAAAAATAATAATTATAAAACAATCTCGTTTTTATGAAAGATTCGAGGGACACAAATAAATTCGGAGATTTCTGGTGAAACTATAACTCATACTGTATATGTAAGAGCACATATAAACAATATCTGAAGAGTTCTATGCATTTAAATTACTTTGCCATTTTTAAAAAAAATAATAATCATAAAAAAAAATAGTTTTTCTCAATGATTTCGGGGATGCTGAGCGGTTCGCGGAGTTCAGGTAAAAACCAAAACTCATACTATATAGCTAAGAACACATATAAACAATATCTGAAGAGTTCTATGCATTTCCATTACTTTGCGATTTACAAAAAAAATTATAATTATAAAACAACCTCGTTTTTCTATAACTTTCGAGGGACACTAGGTGAATCGCGGAGTTGTGGTGAAAACTAAAATTCATACTATATAGCGAAAAACACATATAAACAATATCCGAAGAGTTCTATGCATTTACATTACTTTGCGATTTAAAAATAAAATAATAATTATAAAATAATTTTTTTTTTCTCAAGGATTCGAGAAACGCTAATCGTTTTGCGAAGTTCTGGGGAAATTAAAACTAGTATATAGCTATGAGCACATCTAAACAACATCTGAAGAGATCTATTCTTTGACATGACTTTGCGATTTATAAAAACGATAATAATTATAAAACAATCTGGTTTTTCTAAAAGCTTTGAGGGACTCTGTGCGATTCGCGGATAATTATAAAACAATCTGGTTTTTCTAAAAGTATTGAGGGACACTATGCGATTCGCGGAGTTCTGGTGAAACTAAAATTCATACGATATAGCGAAGAACACATATAAACAATATCTGAAGAGTTCTATGCATTTACATTACTTTGCCATTTTTAAAAAAAAAATAATAATAATAAAAAAAAAGCTAGTTTTTCTCAATGATTTCGGGTATGCTGAGCGGTTCGCGGAGTCCTTGTGAAACCAAAACTCATACTATATAGCTAAGAACACAAATAAACAATATCTAAAGAGTTCTATGCATTTACATTACTTTGCAACTAAAAAAAAATATTATAATTATAAAACAATCTAGTTTTTCTAAAGTTTTCGAGGGACACTAGGCGATTCGGGGAGTTCTGGTGAAACTAAAACTCATACTATATAGCTAAGAGCACATATAAACAATATCTAAAGAGTTCAAATTTACATTAATATGCGATTTAAAAAAAAAAAAATAATAATTATAAAACAATCTCGTTTTTATGAATGATTTCGGGGATGCTGAGCGGTTCGCGGAGTTCTGGTAAAAACCAAAACTCATACTATATAGCTAAGAGCACATATAAACAATATCTGAAGAGTTTAAATTTACATTACTTTGCGATTTACAAAAAAAAATAATAATTAGAAATCAATTTTTTTCTTCTCAAGGATTCGAGGAAACCTAAACGATTTGCGGAGTTCTGGAGAAACTAAAACTAGTATATAGCTATGAGCACATATAACAACATATGAAGAGATCAAATTTACATTACTATGCGATTAAAAAAAAAAAATAATAATTATAAAACAAACTAGTTTTTCTTGACGATTTCTGGGATGCTGAGCGGTTCGCGGAGTTCTGGTGAAACTGAAACTCATACTATATAGCTAAGAACACATATAAACAATATCTAAAGAGTTCTATGCATTTACATTACTTTGCTATTTAAAAAAAATATAATTATTATAAAACAATTTCGTTTTTCTAAAATTTTCGAGGGACACTAGGCGATTCGCGAACTAATAAAATAAACTAATAAAACAAATTATTTTTTATCAATAATTCGGGGGACGCTAAACGATTTGCGGAGTTCTGATGAAACTAAAACTCATACTATGTAGCTAAGAGCACATATAAACAATATCCGAAAAGTTCTATGCATTTACTTTACTTTGCTATTTGGAAAAAAAATAATTATTATAAAACAATCTCGTTTTTATGAATTCGGGGATTTCTGGTGAAACTATAACTCATACTGTATATGTAAGAGCATATATAAACAATATCTGAAGAGTTCTATGTTTTTACATTACTTTGCTATTTAAAAAAAAAAATAATCATAAAACAAACTAGTTTTTCTCATTGATTTCCGAGATGCTGATCGGTTCGCGGGGTTCTGGTGAAACCAAAACTCACACTATATAGCTAAGAAAACATAAAAACAATATCTAACGAGTTATATGCATTTACATTACTTTGCGATTTAAGAAAAAGATAATAATTATAAAACAATCTCGTTTTTCTAAAGTTTTCTAGGGACACAAGGCGATTCGCGGGGTTCTGGTGAAACCAAAACTCATAGTATATAGCGAAGAACACATATAATCAAATCCATAGAGTTCTATGCATTTACATTACTTTGCGATTTAAAAAAAAAAAAAAAATTGTAACAGAAAAAAATCTGGTTTTTCTCAAAGATTCGAGGAACGCAAAAAAAATCGTGAAGTCCTGGTACTTATTATTAGTATTATTATATATACTTATTAGTATATGTGGTACTTTGCGATTTAAAAATAAAAATAATATAAAACATTTTTTTTTTCTCAAGGATTTTAGGAACGCTAAACGGTTCTGGCGAAACTAAAACTCATACTATATAGCTAAGAGCACATATAAACAATATCTGAAGAGTTAAGCATTTACATTACTTTGCCATTTTAAAAAAAAATAACAATCATAAATCAATCTCGTTGTTCTCAAAAGTTCCGGGGATGCTAAGCGATTCGCGGAGTTCTGGTGAAACCAAAACTCATACTATATAGCTATGAAAACATATAAACAATATCTAAAGAGTTCTATGCATTTACATTACTTTGCGATTTAAAAAAAATATAATAATTATAAAACAATCTCGTTTTTCTAAAATTTTCGAGGGACACTAGGCGATTCGCGAACTAATAAAATAAACTAATAAAACAAATTATTTTTTATCAGTAATTCGGGGGACGCTAAATGATTTGGGGAGTTCTGATGAAACTAAAACTCATACTATGTAGCTAAGAGCACATATAAACAATATCCAAAAAGTTCTATGCATTTACTTTACTTTGCTATTTGGAAAAAAAATAATTACTATAAAACAATCTCGTTTTTATGAATTCGGGGATTTCTGGTGAAACTATAACTCATACTGTATATGTAAGAGCATATATAAACAATATCTGAAGAGTTCTATGCATTTACATTACTTTGCTATTTAAAAAAAAAAAAATAATCATAAAACAAACTAGTTTTTCTCAATGATTTCCGAGATGCTGAGCGGTTCGCGGGGTTCTGGTGAAACCAAAACTCACACTATATAGCTAAGAACACATAAAAACAATATCTAACGAGTTCTATGCATTTACATTACTTTGCGATTTAAGAAAAAGATAATAATTATAAAACAATCTCGTTTTTCTAAAGTTTTCGAGGGACACAAGGCGATTCGCGGGGTTCTGGTGAAACCAAAACTCATAGTATATAGCGAAGAACACATATAATCAAATCCGAAGAGTTCTATGCATTTACATTACTTTGCGATTTAAAAAAAAAAAAAAAATTGTAACAGAAAAAAATCTGGTTTTTCTCAAAGATTCGAGGAACGCAAAAAAAATCGTGAAGTCCTGGTACTTATTATTAGTATTATTATATATACTTATTAGTATATGTGGTACTTTGCGATATAAAAATAAAAATAATATAAAACATTTTTTTTTTCTCAAGGATTTTAGGAACGCTAAACGGTTCTGGCGAAACTAAAACTCATACTATATAGCTAAGAGCACATATAAACAATATCTGAAGAGTTAGGCATTTACATTACTTTGCCATTTTAAAAAAAAATAACCATCATAAAGCAATCTCGTTGTTCTCAAAAGTTCCGGGGATGCTAAGCGATTCGCGGAGTTCTGGTGAAACCAAAACTCATACTATATAGCTATGAAAACATATAAACAATATCTAAAGAGTTCTATGCATTTACATTACTTTGCGATTAAAAAAAACATTAATAATTAAAATACAATCTCGTTTTTCTCAAAGAATAAAGGGATGCTGAGGGATTCGCGGAATTCTGGTGAAACGAACACTCATACTATTTAGCTAAGAGGACATATAAACAATATCTGAAGACTTCTATGCATTTCCATTACTTTGCGATTTACAAAAAAGATTTTGAAAAAAAAAAAAAATTGTTATAAAAAAAATCTGGTTTTTCTCAAAGATTCGAGGGACGCAAAAAAAATCGCGAAGTTCTGGTAAAACTAAAACTCATAATGCTATATAGCTAAGAGCACATATAAACAATATCTGAAGAGTTCTATGCATTTAAATTACTTTGCGATTTAAAAAAAAAAATAATATAAAATATTTTTCTTTTCTCAAGGATTTTAGGAACGCTAAACGATTTGCAAAGTTCTGGTGAAACTAAAACTAGTATAGTATAGTATAGTATTCATATAGCTATGAGCACATATAAACAACATCTGAAGAGATCTATGCACTTACATTACTTTGCGATAAAAAAAAAAATTAATAATTATAATACAATCTCGTTTTTCTTAAAGATTAAAGGGATGCTAAGGGATTCGCGGAATTCTGGTAAAAACCAAAACTCATACTATATAGCTAAGAACACATATAAACAATATCTGAAGAGTTCTATGCATTTCCATTACTTTGCGTATTACAAAAAAGATTATAATTATAAAACAACCTCGTTTTTCTATAAGTTTCGAGGGACACTAGGCGATTTGCGGAGTTGTGGTGAAAACTAAAATTCATACTATATAGCGAAAAACACATATAAACAATATCTGAAGAGTTCTATGCATTTCCATTACTTTGCGAATTACAAAAAAGATTATAATTATAAAACAACCTCGTTTTTCTATAAGTTTCGAGGGACACTAGGCGATTTGCGGAGTTGTGGTGAAAACTAAAATTCATACTATATAGCGAAAAACACATATAAATAATATCCGAAGAGTTCTATGCATTTACATTACTTTGCGATTTAAAAAAAAAATAATAATTATAAAACAATTTTTTTTTTCTCAAGGATTCGAGAAGCGCTGATCGATTTGCGATGTTCTGGTGAAATTAAAACTAGTATATAGCTATGAGCAGATCTAAACAACATCTGAAGAGATCTATGCTTTGAAATGACTTTGCGATTTATAAAAACGATAATAAATATAAAACAATCTGGTTTTTCTAAAAGTTTTCAGGGAAACCATGCGGTTCGCGGAGTCCTTGTGAAACTAAAACTCATACTATATAGCTAAGAGCACATATAAACAATATCTGAAGAGTTTAAATTTACATTACATTGCGATTTACAAAAAAAATAATAATTATAAATCAATTTTTTTCTTCTCAAGGATTCGAGGAACGCTAAACGATTTGCAGAGTTCTGGTGAAACTAAAACTAGTATATAGCTATAGTATATAGCACATATAAACAACATATGAAGAGATCAAATTTACATTACTATGCGATTTAAAAAAAAAAAATATATTTATAAAACAAATTATTTTTTATCAATAATTCGGGGGACGCTAAACGATTTGCGGAGTTCTGATGAAACTAAAACTCATACTATATAGCTAAGAGCACATATAAACAATATCCGAAAAGTTCTATGCATTTACATTACTTTGCGATTTGGAAAAAAAAAAAATTATTATAAAACAATCTCGTTTTTACGAATTCGGGGATTTCTGGTGAAACTATAACTCATACTGTATATGTAAGAGCATATATAAACAATATCTGAAGATTTCTATGCATTTACATTACTTTGCTATTTTAAAAAAAAAAAATAATTATAAAACAAACTAGTTTTTCTCAATGATTTCGGGGATGCTGAGCGGTTCGCGGGGTTCTGGTGAAACTAAAACTCATACTATATAGCTAAGAGCACATATAAACAATATCCGAAAAGTTCTATGCATTTACATTACTTTGCGATTTGGAAAAAAAAAAATTATTATAAAACAATCTCGTTTTTATGAATTCGGGGATTTCTGGTGAAACTATAACTCATACTGTATATGTAAGAGCATATATAAACAATATCTGAAGAGTTCTATGCATTTCATTTACTTTACTTTGCTATTTAAAAAAAAAAAAAATAATCATAAAACAAACTAGTTTTTCTCAATGATTTCGGGGATGCTGAGCGGTTCGCGGGATTCTGGTGAAACCAAAACTCACACTATATAGCTAAGAACACATAAAAACAATATCTAACGAGTTCTATGCATTTACATTACTTTGCGATTTAAGAAAAAGATAATAATTATAAAACAATCTCGTTTTTCTAAAGTTTTCGAGGGACACAAGGCGATTCGCGGAGTTCTGGTGAAACCAAAACTCATAGTATATAGCGAAGAACACATATAAACAATATCCGATGAGTTCTAGGCATTTCAATTGCTTTGCGATTTTGAAAAAAAATAATAATCATATAACAAACTAGTTTTTCTCAAAGATTTAGGGGATTCTGAGCTGTTCGCGGAGTTCTGGTGAAACCAAAACTCATAGTATATAGCGAAGAACACATATAAACAATATCCGAAGAGTTCTAGGCATTTAAATTTTATTGCGATTGTGAAAAAAAATAATAATTAAAGAAACAATTCGTTTTTTTAACGATTCGAGGGATGCAAAAAATTCGCGGAGTTCTGGTGAAACTAAAACTCATACTATATAGCTAAGAGCACATATAAAATATATCTGAAGAGTTCAAATTTACATTACTATGTGATTTTAAAAAAAAATAATAATTATGAAACAAACTAGTTTTCCTCAATGATTTCGGGATGCTGAGCGGTTCGCGGAGTTCTGGTGAAACCAAAACTCATACTATATAGCTAAGAACACATATAAACAATATCTAAAGGGTTCTTTGCATTTACATTACCTTGCGATTTAAAAAAAAATTAATAATTAAAATACAATCTCGTTTTTCTCAAAGATTAAAGGGATGCTGAGGGATTCGCGGAATTCTGGTGAAACGAACACTCATACTATTTAGCTAAGAGGACATATAAACAATATCTAAAGAGTTCTATGCATTTACATTACTATGCAACTAAAAAAAAAGATAATAATTATAAAACAATCTCGTTTTTCTAAAGTTTTTGAGGGACACTAGGCGATTCGCGGAGTTCTCGTGAAACTAAAACTCATACTATATAGCTAAGAGCACATATAAACAATATCTGAAGAGTTTAAATTTACATTACTTTGCGATTTACAAAAAAAATAATAATTATAAATCAATTTTTTTCTTCTCAAGGATTCGAGGAACGCTAAACGATTTGCAGAGTTCTGGTGAAACTAAAACTAGTATATAGCTATAGTATATAGCACATATAAACAACATATGAAGAGATCAAATTTACATTACTAAGCGATTTAAAAAAAAAAAAATATATTAATAAAACAAATTATTTTTTATCAATGATTCGGGGGACGCTAAACGATTTGCGGAGTTCTGATGAAACTAAAACTCATACTATATAGCTAAGAGCACATATAAACAATATCCGAATAGTTCTATGCATTTACATTACTTTGCGATTTGGAAAAAAAAAAATTATTATAAAACAATCTCGTTTTTACGAATTCGGGGATTTCTGGTGAAACTATAACTCATACTGTATATGTAAGAGCATATATAAACAATATCTGAAGATTTCTATGCATTTACATTACTTTGCTATTTTAAAAAAAAAAAATAATTATATAACAAACTAGTTTTTCTCAATGATTTCGGGGATGCTGAGCGGTTCGCGGGGTTCTGGTGAAACTAAAACTCATACTATATAGCTAAGAGCACATATAAACAATATCTAACGAGTTCTATGCATTTACATTACTTTGCGATTTAAGAAAAAGATAATAATTATAAAACAATCTCGTTTTTCTAAAGTTTTCGAGGGACACAAGGCGATTCGCGGAGTTCTGGTGAAACCAAAACTCATAGTATATAGCGAAGAACACATATAAACAATATCCGATGAGTTCTAGGCATTTCAATTGCTTTGCGATTTTGAAAAAAAATAATAATCATAAAACAAACTAGTTTTTCTCAAAGATTTAGGGGATTCTGAGCTGTTCGCGGAGTTCTGATGAAACCAAAACTCATAGTATATAGCGAAGAACACATATAAACAATATCCGAAGAGTTCTAGGCATTTAAATTTTATTGCGATTGTGAAAAAAAAATAATAATTAAAGAAACAATTCGTTTTTTTAACGATTCGAGGGATGCAAAAAATTCGCGGAGTTCTGGTGAAACTAAAACCCATACTATATAGCTAAGAGCACATATAAACAATATCTGAAGAGTTCAAATTTACATTACTATGTGATTTTAAAAAAAAATAATAATTATGAAACAAACTAGTTTTTCTCAATGATTTCGGGATGCTGAGCGGTTCGCGGAGTCTGGTGAAACCAAAACTCATACTATATAGCTAAGAACACATATAAACAATATCTAAAGGGTTCTTTGCATTTACATTACCTTGCGATTTAAAAAAAAATTAATAATTAAAATACAATCTCGTTTTTCTCAAAGATTAAAGGGATGCTGAGGGATTCGCGGAATTCTGGTGAAACGAACACTCATACTATTTAGCTAAGAGGACATATAAACAATATCTGAAGACTTCTATGCATTTCCATTACTTTGCGATTTACAAAAAAGATTATAATTATGATACAATCACGTTTTTCTATACGTTTCGAGGGACACTAGGCGATTCGCGGAGTTGTGGTGAAAACTAAGATTCATACTATATAGCGAAGAACACATATAAACAAATCCAAAGAGTTCTATCCATTTACATTACTTAGCGATTTAAAAAAAAATAATAATTATAAAACAATCTCGTTTTTCTAAAAGTTTCGAGGGACACTAGACCCTTCGAGAAGTTCTGGTGAAACTAAAGTTCATACTATATAGCGAAGAACACATATAAACAATATGTAAAGAGTTCTTTGCATTTACATTACCTTGTGATTTAAAAAAAAATTAATAATTATAAAACAATCTCGTTTTTCTCAAAGATTCAAGAGATGCTGAGCGATTCGCGGAGTTCTGATGAAACCAAAACTCATACTTTATAGCTAAAAACAGATATAAACAATATCTAAAGAGTTCTATGCATTTACATTACTTTTTTAAAAAAAATTAATAATTATTAAAACATTTCGTTTTTTTAACGATTCGAGGGATGCAAAAAATTCGCGGAGTTCTGGTTAAACTAAAACTCATACTATATAGCTAAGAGCACATATAAACAATATCAGAAGAGTTAAGCATTTACATTACTTTGCTATTTTAAAAAAAAATAATAAACATAAAGCTATCTCGTTGTTCTCAAATATTCGAGGGACCCTAAGAAATTCGCGGAGTTCTGGTGAAACTAAAACTCATATTATATAGCTAAGAGCACATATAAACAATATCTAAAGAGTAATGCATTTACATTACTTTGCCATTTTTAAAAAAATAATAATTATAAAACAAATTATTTTTTGTCAAGAATTCGGGGAACGCTAAACGATTTGCGGAGTTCTGGTGAAAATAAAACTCTTACTATATAGCTAAGAGCACATATATACAATATCTGAAGAGTACTATGCATTTACATTACTCTGCGATATAGAAAAAAAATAATTATTATAAAACAATCTTGTTTTTCTCTAAGATTCGAGGGACGCAAAGCGATTCGCGGAGTTCTGGTAAAACTAAAACTCATACTATATAGCTAAGAGCACATATAAACAATATCTGAAGAGTTCAAATTTACATTACTATGCGATTTAAAAAAAAAAATATAATTATAAAACAAATTACTTTTTCTTATAGATTCATGGGCTGCAAAGCGATTCGCGAATTTATGGTGAAACTAAAATTCATACTATATAGCGAAGAATACATATAAACGATATCTGAAGAGTTCTATGCATTTACATTACTTTGCGATTTACAAAAAAGATTATAATTATAAAACAATCTCGTTTTTCTATAAGTTTCGAGGGACACTAGGCGATTCGCGGAGTTCTGGTGAAACTAAAATTCATGTTATATAGCAAAGAACACATTTAAACAATATCCGAAGAGTTCTAGGCAGTAACATTACATTCAGATTTTGAAAAAAATAATTATTATAAAATAATCTTGTTTTTCTCTAAGATTCGAGGGACGCAATGCGATTCGCGGAGTTCTGGTGAAACTAAAACTCATACTATATAGCTAAGAGCACATATAAACAATAGCTGGAGAGTTCTATGCATTTACATTACTTTGCGATTTGGAAAAAAAAATAATTATTATAAAACAATCTCATTTTTATGAATTCGGGGATTTCTGGTGAAACTATAACTCATACTGTATATGTAAGAGCACATATAAACAATAGCTGGAGAGGTCAAATTTACATTACTATGCGATTTTTTAAAAAAAAAATAATAATTAAAAAACAAATTATTTTTTCTCAAGGATTCGAGGAACGCTAAACGATTTGCGGAGTTCTGGTGAACTAAAACTAGTATATAGCTATAGTATATAGCACATATAAACAACATATGAAGAGATCAAATTTACATTACTATGCGATTTAAAAAAAAAAGATATATTTATAAAACAAATTATTTTTTATCAATAATTCGGGGGACGCTAAACGATTTGCGGAGTTCTGATGAAACTAAAACTCATACTATATAGCTAAGAGCACATATAAACAATATCCGAAAAGTTCTATGCATTTACATTACTTTGCGATTTGGAAAAAAAAAAAATTATTATAAAACAATCTCGTTTTTACGAATTCGGGGATTTCTGGTGAAACTATAACTCATACTGTATATGTAAGAGCATATATAAACAATATCTGAAGATTTCTATGCATTTACATTACTTTGCTATTTTAAAAAAAAAAAATAATTATAAAACAAACTAGTTTTTCTCAATGATTTCGGGGATGCTGAGCGGTTCGCGGGGTTCTGGTGAAACTAAAACTCATACTATATAGCTAAGAGCACATATAAACAATATCCGAAAAGTTCTATGCATTTACATTACTTTGCGATTTGGAAAAAAAAAAATTATTATAAAACAATCTCGTTTTTATGAATTCGGGGATTTCTGGTGAAACTATAACTCATACTGTATATGTAAGAGCATATATAAACAATATCTGAAGAGTTCTATGCATTTCATTTACTTTACTTTGCTATTTAAAAAAAAAAAAAATAATCATAAAACAAACTAGTTTTTCTCAATGATTTCGGGGATGCTGAGCGGTTCGCGGGATTCTGGTGAAACCAAAACTCACACTATATAGCTAAGAACACATAAAAACAATATCTAACGAGTTCTATGCATTTACATTACTTTGCGATTTAAGAAAAAGATAATAATTATAAAACAATCTCGTTTTTCTAAAGTTTTCGAGGGACACAAGGCGATTCGCGGAGTTCTGGTGAAACCAAAACTCATAGTATATAGCGAAGAACACATATAAACAATATCCGATGAGTTCTAGGCATTTCAATTGCTTTGCGATTTTGAAAAAAAATAATAATCATAAAACAAACTAGTTTTTCTCAAAGATTTAGGGGATTCTGAGCTGTTCGCGGAGTTCTGATGAAACCAAAACTCATAGTATATAGCGAAGAACACATATAAACAATATCCGAAGAGTTCTAGGCATTTAAATTTTATTGCGATTGTGAAAAAAAAATAATAATTAAAGAAACAATTCGTTTTTTTAACGATTCGAGGGATGCAAAAAATTCGCGGAGTTCTGGTGAAACTAAAACCCATACTATATAGCTAAGAGCACATATAAACAATATCTGAAGAGTTCAAATTTACATTACTATGTGATTTTAAAAAAAAATAATAATTATGAAACAAACTAGTTTTTCTCAATGATTTCGGGATGCTGAGCGGTTCGCGGAGTCTGGTGAAACCAAAACTCATACTATATAGCTAAGAACACATATAAACAATATCTAAAGGGTTCTTTGCATTTACATTACCTTGCGATTTAAAAAAAAATTAATAATTAAAATACAATCTCGTTTTTCTCAAAGATTAAAGGGATGCTGAGGGATTCGCGGAATTCTGGTGAAACGAACACTCATACTATTTAGCTAAGAGGACATATAAACAATATCTGAAGACTTCTATGCATTTCCATTACTTTGCGATTTACAAAAAAGATTATAATTATGATACAATCACGTTTTTCTATACGTTTCGAGGGACACTAGGCGATTCGCGGAGTTGTGGTGAAAACTAAGATTCATACTATATAGCGAAGAACACATATAAACAAATCCAAAGAGTTCTATCCATTTACATTACTTAGCGATTTAAAAAAAAATAATAATTATAAAACAATCTCGTTTTTCTAAAAGTTTCGAGGGACACTAGACCCTTCGAGAAGTTCTGGTGAAACTAAAGTTCATACTATATAGCGAAGAACACATATAAACAATATGTAAAGAGTTCTTTGCATTTACATTACCTTGCGATTTAAAAAAAAATTAATAATTATAAAACAATCTCGTTTTTCTCAAAGATTCAAGAGATGCTGAGCGATTCGCGGAGTTCTGATGAAACCAAAACTCATACTTTATAGCTAAAAACAGATATAAACAATATCTAAAGAGTTCTATGCATTTACATTACTTTTTTAAAAAAAATTAATAATTATTAAAACATTTCGTTTTTTTAACGATTCGAGGGATGCAAAAAATTCGCGGAGTTCTGGTTAAACTAAAACTCATACTATATAGCTAAGAGCACATATAAACAATATCAGAAGAGTTAAGCATTTACATTACTTTGCTATTTTAAAAAAAAATAATAAACATAAAGCTATCTCGTTGTTCTCAAATATTCGAGGGACCCTAAGCAATTCGCGGAGTTCTGGTGAAACTAAAACTCATATTATATAGCTAAGAGCACATATAAACAATATCTAAAGAGTAATGCATTTACATTACTTTGCCATTTTTAAAAAAATAATAATTATAAAACAAATTATTTTTTGTCAAGAATTCGGGGAACGCTAAACGATTTGCGGAGTTCTGGTGAAAATAAAACTCTTACTATATAGCTAAGAGCACATATATACAATATCTGAAGAGTACTATGCATTTACATTACTCTGCGATATAGAAAAAAAATAATTATTATAAAACAATCTTGTTTTTCTCTAAGATTCGAGGGACGCAAAGCGATTCGCGGAGTTCTGGTAAAACTAAAACTCATACTATATAGCTAAGAGCACATATAAACAATATCTGAAGAGTTCAAATTTACATTACTATGCGATTTAAAAAAAAAAATATAATTATAAAACAAATTACTTTTTCTTATAGATTCATGGGCTGCAAAGCGATTCGCGAATTTATGGTGAAACTAAAATTCATACTATATAGCGAAGAATACATATAAACGATATCTGAAGAGTTCTATGCATTTACATTACTTTGCGATTTACAAAAAAGATTATAATTATAAAACAATCTCGTTTTTCTATAAGTTTCGAGGGACACTAGGCGATTCGCGGAGTTCTGGTGAAACTAAAATTCATGTTATATAGCAAAGAACACATTTAAACAATATCCGAAGAGTTCTAGGCAGTAACATTACATTCAGATTTTGAAAAAAATAATTATTATAAAATAATCTTGTTTTTCTCTAAGATTCGAGGGACGCAATGCGATTCGCGGAGTTCTGGTGAAACTAAAACTCATACTATATAGCTAAGAGCACATATAAACAATAGCTGGAGAGTTCTATGCATTTACATTACTTTGCGATTTGGAAAAAAAAATAATTATTATAAAACAATCTCATTTTTATGAATTCGGGGATTTCTGGTGAAACTATAACTCATACTGTATATGTAAGAGCACATATAAACAATAGCTGGAGAGGTCAAATTTACATTACTATGCGATTTTTTAAAAAAAAAATAATAATTAAAAAACAAATTATTTTTTCTCAAGGATTCGAGGAACGCTAAACGATTTGCGGAGTTCTGGTGAACTAAAACTAGTATATAGCTATAGTATATAGCACATATAAACAACATATGAAGAGATCAAATTTACATTACTATGCGATTTAAAAAAAAAAGATATATTTATAAAACAAATTATTTTTTATCAATAATTCGGGGGACGCTAAACGATTTGCGGAGTTCTGATGAAACTAAAACTCATACTATATAGCTAAGAGCACATATAAACAATATCCGAAAAGTTCTATGCATTTACATTACTTTGCGATTTGGAAAAAAAAAAAATTATTATAAAACAATCTCGTTTTTACGAATTCGGGGATTTCTGGTGAAACTATAACTCATACTGTATATGTAAGAGCATATATAAACAATATCTGAAGATTTCTATGCATTTACATTACTTTGCTATTTTAAAAAAAAAAAATAATTATAAAACAAACTAGTTTTTCTCAATGATTTCGGGGATGCTGAGCGGTTCGCGGGGTTCTGGTGAAACTAAAACTCATACTATATAGCTAAGAGCACATATAAACAATATCCGAAAAGTTCTATGCATTTACATTACTTTGCGATTTGGAAAAAAAAAAATTATTATAAAACAATCTCGTTTTTATGAATTCGGGGATTTCTGGTGAAACTATAACTCATACTGTATATGTAAGAGCATATATAAACAATATCTGAAGAGTTCTATGCATTTCATTTACTTTACTTTGCTATTTAAAAAAAAAAAAAATAATCATAAAACAAACTAGTTTTTCTCAATGATTTCGGGGATGCTGAGCGGTTCGCGGGATTCTGGTGAAACCAAAACTCACACTATATAGCTAAGAACACATAAAAACAATATCTAACGAGTTCTATGCATTTACATTACTTTGCGATTTAAGAAAAAGATAATAATTATAAAACAATCTCGTTTTTCTAAAGTTTTCGAGGGACACAAGGCGATTCGCGGAGTTCTGGTGAAACCAAAACTCATAGTATATAGCGAAGAACACATATAAACAATATCCGATGAGTTCTAGGCATTTCAATTGCTTTGCGATTTTGAAAAAAAATAATAATCATAAAACAAACTAGTTTTTCTCAAAGATTTAGGGGATTCTGAGCTGTTCGCGGAGTTCTGATGAAACCAAAACTCATAGTATATAGCGAAGAACACATATAAACAATATCCGAAGAGTTCTAGGCATTTAAATTTTATTGCGATTGTGAAAAAAAAATAATAATTAAAGAAACAATTCGTTTTTTTAACGATTCGAGGGATGCAAAAAATTCGCGGAGTTCTGGTGAAACTAAAACCCATACTATATAGCTAAGAGCACATATAAACAATATCTGAAGAGTTCAAATTTACATTACTATGTGATTTTAAAAAAAAATAATAATTATGAAACAAACTAGTTTTTCTCAATGATTTCGGGATGCTGAGCGGTTCGCGGAGTCTGGTGAAACCAAAACTCATACTATATAGCTAAGAACACATATAAACAATATCTAAAGGGTTCTTTGCATTTACATTACCTTGCGATTTAAAAAAAAATTAATAATTAAAATACAATCTCGTTTTTCTCAAAGATTAAAGGGATGCTGAGGGATTCGCGGAATTCTGGTGAAACGAACACTCATACTATTTAGCTAAGAGGACATATAAACAATATCTGAAGACTTCTATGCATTTCCATTACTTTGCGATTTACAAAAAAGATTATAATTATGATACAATCACGTTTTTCTATACGTTTCGAGGGACACTAGGCGATTCGCGGAGTTGTGGTGAAAACTAAGATTCATACTATATAGCGAAGAACACATATAAACAAATCCAAAGAGTTCTATCCATTTACATTACTTAGCGATTTAAAAAAAAATAATAATTATAAAACAATCTCGTTTTTCTAAAAGTTTCGAGGGACACTAGACCCTTCGAGAAGTTCTGGTGAAACTAAAGTTCATACTATATAGCGAAGAACACATATAAACAATATGTAAAGAGTTCTTTGCATTTACATTACCTTGCGATTTAAAAAAAAATTAATAATTATAAAACAATCTCGTTTTTCTCAAAGATTCAAGAGATGCTGAGCGATTCGCGGAGTTCTGATGAAACCAAAACTCATACTTTATAGCTAAAAACAGATATAAACAATATCTAAAGAGTTCTATGCATTTACATTACTTTTTTAAAAAAAATTAATAATTATTAAAACATTTCGTTTTTTTAACGATTCGAGGGATGCAAAAAATTCGCGGAGTTCTGGTTAAACTAAAACTCATACTATATAGCTAAGAGCACATATAAACAATATCAGAAGAGTTAAGCATTTACATTACTTTGCTATTTTAAAAAAAAATAATAAACATAAAGCTATCTCGTTGTTCTCAAATATTCGAGGGACCCTGAGCAATTCGCGGAGTTCTGGTGAAACTAAAACTCATATTATATAGCTAAGAGCACATATAAACAATATCTAAAGAGTAATGCATTTACATTACTTTGCCATTTTTAAAAAAATAATAATTATAAAACAAATTATTTTTTGTCAAGAATTCGGGGAACGCTAAACGATTTGCGGAGTTCTGGTGAAAATAAAACTCTTACTATATAGCTAAGAGCACATATATACAATATCTGAAGAGTACTATGCATTTACATTACTCTGCGATATAGAAAAAAAATAATTATTATAAAACAATCTTGTTTTTCTCTAAGATTCGAGGGACGCAAAGCGATTCGCGGAGTTCTGGTAAAACTAAAACTCATACTATATAGCTAAGAGCACATATAAACAATATCTGAAGAGTTCAAATTTACATTACTATGCGATTTAAAAAAAAAAATATAATTATAAAACAAATTACTTTTTCTTATAGATTCATGGGCTGCAAAGCGATTCGCGAATTTATGGTGAAACTAAAATTCATACTATATAGCGAAGAATACATATAAACGATATCTGAAGAGTTCTATGCATTTACATTACTTTGCGATTTACAAAAAAGATTATAATTATAAAACAATCTCGTTTTTCTATAAGTTTCGAGGGACACTAGGCGATTCGCGGAGTTCTGGTGAAACTAAAATTCATGTTATATAGCAAAGAACACATTTAAACAATATCCGAAGAGTTCTAGGCAGTAACATTACATTCAGATTTTGAAAAAAATAATTATTATAAAATAATCTTGTTTTTCTCTAAGATTCGAGGGACGCAATGCGATTCGCGGAGTTCTGGTGAAACTAAAACTCATACTATATAGCTAAGAGCACATATAAACAATAGCTGGAGAGTTCTATGCATTTACATTACTTTGCGATTTGGAAAAAAAAATAATTATTATAAAACAATCTCATTTTTATGAATTCGGGGATTTCTGGTGAAACTATAACTCATACTGTATATGTAAGAGCACATATAAACAATAGCTGGAGAGGTCAAATTTACATTACTATGCGATTTTTTAAAAAAAAAATAATAATTAAAAAACAAATTATTTTTTCTCAAGGATTCGAGGAACGCTAAACGATTTGCGGAGTTCTGGTGAACTAAAACTAGTATATAGCTATAGTATATAGCACATATAAACAACATATGAAGAGATCAAATTTACATTACTATGCGATTTAAAAAAAAAAGATATATTTATAAAACAAATTATTTTTTATCAATAATTCGGGGGACGCTAAACGATTTGCGGAGTTCTGATGAAACTAAAACTCATACTATATAGCTAAGAGCACATATAAACAATATCCGAAAAGTTCTATGCATTTACATTACTTTGCGATTTGGAAAAAAAAAAAATTATTATAAAACAATCTCGTTTTTACGAATTCGGGGATTTCTGGTGAAACTATAACTCATACTGTATATGTAAGAGCATATATAAACAATATCTGAAGATTTCTATGCATTTACATTACTTTGCTATTTTAAAAAAAAAAAATAATTATAAAACAAACTAGTTTTTCTCAATGATTTCGGGGATGCTGAGCGGTTCGCGGGGTTCTGGTGAAACTAAAACTCATACTATATAGCTAAGAGCACATATAAACAATATCCGAAAAGTTCTATGCATTTACATTACTTTGCGATTTGGAAAAAAAAAAATTATTATAAAACAATCTCGTTTTTATGAATTCGGGGATTTCTGGTGAAACTATAACTCATACTGTATATGTAAGAGCATATATAAACAATATCTGAAGAGTTCTATGCATTTCATTTACTTTACTTTGCTATTTAAAAAAAAAAAAAATAATCATAAAACAAACTAGTTTTTCTCAATGATTTCGGGGATGCTGAGCGGTTCGCGGGATTCTGGTGAAACCAAAACTCACACTATATAGCTAAGAACACATAAAAACAATATCTAACGAGTTCTATGCATTTACATTACTTTGCGATTTAAGAAAAAGATAATAATTATAAAACAATCTCGTTTTTCTAAAGTTTTCGAGGGACACAAGGCGATTCGCGGAGTTCTGGTGAAACCAAAACTCATAGTATATAGCGAAGAACACATATAAACAATATCCGATGAGTTCTAGGCATTTCAATTGCTTTGCGATTTTGAAAAAAAATAATAATCATAAAACAAACTAGTTTTTCTCAAAGATTTAGGGGATTCTGAGCTGTTCGCGGAGTTCTGGTGAAACCAAAACTCATAGTATATAGCGAAGAACACATATAAACAATATCCGAAGAGTTCTAGGCATTTAAATTTTATTGCGATTGTGAAAAAAAATAATAATTAAAGAAACAATTCGTTTTTTTAACGATTCGAGGGATGCAAAAAATTCGCGGAGTTCTGGTGAAACTAAAACTCATACTATATAGCTAAGAGCACATATAAACAATATCTGAAGAGTTCAAATTTACATTACTATGTGATTTAAAAAAAAAATAATAATTATGAAACAAACTAGTTTTTCTCAATGATTTCGGGATGCTGAGCGGTTCGCGGAGTTCTGGTGAAACCAAAACTTATACTATATAGCTAAGAACACATATAAACAATATCTAAAGGGTTCTTTGCATTTACATTACCTTGCGATTTAAAAAAAAATTAATAATTAAAATACAATCTCGTTTTTCTCAAAGATTAAAGGGATGCTGAGGGATTCGCGGAATTCTGGTGAAACGAACACTCATACTATTTAGCTAAGAGGACATATAAACAATATCTGAAGACTTCTATGCATTTCCATTACTTTGCCATTTACAAAAAAGATTATAATTATGATACAATCACGTTTTTCTATACGTTTCGAGGGACACTAGGCGATTCGCGGAGTTGTGGTGAAAACTACATTCATACTATATAGCGAAGAACACATATAAACAATATGTAAAGAGTTCTTTGCATTTACATTACCTTGCGATTTAAAAAAAAATTAATAGTTATAAAACAATCTCGTTTTTCTCAAAGATTCAAGAGATGCTGAGCGATTCGCGGAGTTCTGATGAAACCAAAACTCATACTTTATAGCTAAAAACAGATATAAACAATATCTAAAGAGTTCTATGCATTTACATTACTTTTTTAAAAAAAATTAATAATTATTAAAACATTTCGTTTTTTTAACGATTCGAGGGATGCAAAAAATTCGCGGAGTTCTGGTTAAACTAAAACTCATACTATATAGCTAAGAGCACATATAAACAATATCAGAAGAGTTAAGCATTTACATTACTTTGCCATTTTAAAAAAAAATAATTATTATAAAACAATCTTGTTTTTCTCTAAGATTCGAGGGACGCAAAGCGATTCGCGGAGTTCTGGTAAAACTAAAACTCATACTATATAGCTAAGAGCACATATAAACAATATCTGAAGAGTTCAAATTTACATTACTATGCGATTTAAAAAAAAAAATATAATTATAAAACAAATTATTTTTTCTTATAGATTCATGGGCTGCAAAGCGATTCGCGAATTTATGGTGAAACTAAAATTCATACTATATAGCGAAGAATACATATAAACGATATCTGAAGAGTTCTATGCATTTACATTACTTTGCGATTTACAAAAAAGATTATAATTATAAAACAATCTCGTTTTTCTATAAAAGTTTCGAGGGACACTAGGCGATTCGCGGAGTTCTGGTGAAACTAAAATTCATGTTATATAGCAAAGAACACATTTAAACAATATCCGAAGAGTTCTAGGCAGTAACATTACATTCAGATTTTGAAAAAAATAATTATTATAAAATAATCTTGTTTTTCTCTAAGATTCGAGGGACGCAATGCGATTCGCGGAGTTCTGGTGAAACTAAAACTCATACTATATAGCTAAGAGCACATATAAACAATAGCTGGAGAGTTCTATGCATTTACATTACTTTGCGATTTGGAAAAAAAAATAATTATTATAAAACAATCTCATTTTTATGAATTCGGGGATTTCTGGTGAAACTATAACTCATACTGTATATGTAAGAGCACATATAAACAATAGCTGGAGAGGTCAAATTTACATTACTATGCGATTTAAAAAAAAAAAAATAATAATTAAAAAACAAATTATTTTTTCTCAAGGATTCGAGGAACGCTAAACGATTTGTGGAGTTCTGGTGAACTAAAACTAGTATATAGCTATGAGCACATATAAACAACATCTGAAGAGATCTATGCATTTACATGACTTTGCGATTTAAAAAAAATATAATAATTATAAAACAATCTCGTTTTTCTATAAGTTTCGAGGGACACTAGGCGATTCGCGGAGTTCTGATGAAACTAAAACTCATACTATATAGCTAAGAGCACATATAAACAATATCTGAAGAGTTCTATGCATTTACATTACATTGCGATATAGAAAAAAAATAATTATTATAAAACAATCTTGTTTTTCTCTAAGATTCGAGGGACGAAAAGCGATCCGCGGAGTTCCGGTGAAACTAAAACTCATACTATATAGCTAAGAGCACATATAAACAATATCTGAAGAGTTCAAATTTACATTACTATGCGATTTAAAAAATATATATATAATTATAAAATAAATACTGAAGTATTCTTATACTAAATAATAATTTAACATTATTTGAAATAAACAATTTTATTCAAGCACACAGGTAACCTCCATTGTAACAACTGTCTTAATGAAAACATATGGTTTTATAAAAACATATGGTTAATTAATAAATAAACTAGAAGTCAAAACTATTAATAACAACTTAATTCTTTAACAGATAACAGTCCTCCCCACTAAATTTTGATGGTAGGAGCTGATCTATATGTCTTCTCCATATCTGTCCGTTGTCCATTTTAACCGAGTAGTGTAGAACACCGTCCCGCTGAATGATATTGCCGAATTCCCACTTCCTCTTCTTCATCGAGTATGATCGCGCCTGAACTCTGTCTCCTATCTTCAGCGAGCGAACTCCTTCTATTTCTTTCTTTTCTACTTTCTCCTGAGACCCTTCATTCATCAGGTCAATTTTAGTACGAAAATTTCTGCCAAACATTAACTCATATGAGCACCTCCCCGTTGAGTTTGGAGCTTTCCGTAGTTGGGTTAAAAGTTGTGAAACTTTTGAAAGTTCATCTCCGGCTTCTTCTGCCATAGCCAGAAGAGATTTCTTTATTGTTTGTACAAACCGTTCTATACGGCCATTTGTCGCAGGATGATACGGTGCTGTCGTCTTATGAATAATGCAATGATTTTTTAGAAAATCTTTGAACTCCTGAGAAAGGAATTGCCGTCCATTATCACTTACTATTACGTATGGGAGACCAAAAGTTGAAAATAATCCCCTCAGTTTAGATATACACCAACTGGCCGTAGTTGTCTTGCTAGGGAAAACCTCGACCCATTTAGAAAACGAATCAACACCTATTAAGAAGTATTTCCCTGACTCTGGTTCTGCAAAATCTATATGAGTTCTTTGCCAAGGGCCTGTCGCTTCCTCCCAGGGGTGAAGAGGAACTTTTGCTGGATTGTTTCGATTCATGCAACAATTCATACATTTCTTCACCAAATCTTCAATGTCCTTGTCAGTGTTTTTCCAATAGCAATATGAACGTGCCAAACCCTTCATCTTCGACATACCTAAGTGTCCAGTGTGTAATTCTTGTAGAACTCTCTTCTGCAATGCTTTCGGTATGAGGACCCTTGGACCCTTGAGCAAACATCCATCTTGAAGAGATAGCTCGTTGTCATGAAAACCAAACTTTTCAACGCTTTCCCCACTGTAAAGGTTTTTTAGAATATTACTAAGTTCAGCATCCTTTTTTGTTTCTTCCGAGATAACTTTTTTGCATACAGGCAGCACTGAAATTTGGTTCAGCTGAAATTTTGCATATTGGTCAAGGTTATTGTCTGTTTTGGCCAATGCAAGGGGGAAACGGGAAAAATAATCAGCATTAACATGTTCTTTAGTACCCCTATATTCAATTACATAATCAAAACCTGATAGAAAATGTGCGTAGTGGAACATTTGTTGTGCAGAGAGAGTTGGGAGTGTTTTTGAAGGGTTAAAAATTAAGATTAGAGGTTTATGATCTGTGACGATTATGAATTTATGACCGTAACAATAGTGCATAAATTTCTTAAGACCCCAAAATATTGCAGTTGCCTCTTTATCGATTTGGCTATAGCGCTGTTCACTTTTTGTTAGTGTACGAGATGCGAAGGCAATTGGTCTCTCACTTCCATCTCTTAATCGATGTGAAAGGACGGCCCCAAGACCGACAGGTGATGCATCTGTGGCTAGAATGATTGGTAAAGATGGATCGTAATGGCAGAGGACCTTTTCACTTATGATTTCAGATTTTACTTGCTGAAACGCATTTTCACAATCCTTGTTCCATAGAAATTTTGTATTTTGTTCAATAATTTATAAAGAGGAGTCAAAAGTGTAGCAAGATGCGGAATAAATCTATTGTAATAATTAACGAATCCTAAAAATGTTCGGAGTTCACCTATGTTTGAAGGGGGTTTAGAATTTTTCAGTGCTTCTGTCTTTTCTTTGGTTTTATGCAGTCCATGCTCATCAATTGTATGACCCAAGTAATTAATACTTTTTTGAAAGAATTTACACTTTTCTTTGTTAAGGCGCAAGCCATTCTGCCTAATTACTTTCAAAACTTCTTTTAATCTTTGAAAAGCTTCCTCGTAATTTCCCCCTTGAATGATTATATCATCGTAAAAGCATTGGACCCCTCACGTTTGGTATTAATCCAACTTCAGCTTTAAAAACATCCTCATATTCATATAGCAAATCCTCTAAATTATTGTTCGACAAATTTAAATTTAACGCCTTAATTTCAGCCCAATCCAGTTTAATTTCCCGTAACCATTCACGACCGAAAATTGGATCTACCTCATCATCAATTAAAAATAACCTTCCACGAAACATTTGATTTTCGTAACTGCAGTTAACGTAAACAACACCTTTTGGCTTAATTACTTCCCCAGTATAAGTTTTCATTTTTGTATCAGTTTTAAGTATTCCATTTTTAAGCCCCATTCTTTTAAACTGCTTATATGAAATAGCCGATAATGCTGCGCCTGTGTCTAATTCCATTGCAAGATCAGTATTTTCTATTTTAAGATTCAATTCTATTTTGTCGTTTGAACTGCATAGAATTTTATTTATCTCAGAATAAGATTCACTATCAGAATGGCACTCTTCAACTTGCTTTTGAACTTTCCCCCATGACCTACAAACCCTTGCTAAATGCCCTGTTTTCTTACAGCACCTGCATTCTGTGTTTTTAAACTGACACTGATTAGCTAAGTGTGAACTGCTACCACATCTATAACAGTTCCTACTGTTTAATGGAACAGCTGATTTACTTTTGACCTCTGATTTTATTAATTTATAAGTATTTAATTCTAATTTAGGTTGAGTCAAGACCTTAGAATCAGTTAAAGATAATTCTAATAACTGGGCATTATTTACAATTTCCTTGAAAGAATGTGTATCCCTTTCCTGCAATAGTTTTGTTTTAATATAATCTTCTCTCAGACCTCGGACAAACTGAACAGAAAGAAACAAATCTGCTACTGTTTTACCACACTCACAATTAAACTTGCAATCAGCTGAAAGACGTCTTAACTCCGAGGCAAAATCATTCACACTCTCATTAGACTCTTGCGTACGTGAGAGGAATTTATGTTGCATTGCCCATGTAAAAGGCTTAGGATCGAAATATGTTGAAAGTGTGTTTACTAACTCCTCATATGATTGTTTAAGTGGGTTGTCTGGAGAGCATAAATCATACACCTTTTGGTGTACGTCTGGTGGTAGCCCACTCATGAGCGTGTAGGTTTTAACAGAATCATCAGTAATGCCCCTCAGAACCATATGAGTTTCTAATCTCCTTGTAAAATTAGTAATGTTTTCATTACCTTGCAAGGGGATAAAATGTGTACTCACGCCACCTTGTTGAGAATTGGGAGCCCCTACCGGAGGTGTCGGCTGCTCTGCCTTCTCGAAGTCCATCCTCATAGTGAGCAAGGCAGCGAGTGCTATGTCCACTTCATCTTCGATGGTGCCTCTCAGGTCATCAAAGTTATCTGATGCACGCTGCAGGTCTGTCAGTATGTTGCTCAACTGTTCACTGAGGGCTTCCAAACGGGTCAGCTTCCGCTCTACCTCAGCTTTTGTCTTCAAGCCTCTCTCAATAGAAGAAAATATTTGTCTTACTTGATTCACAATAATGTCTTTCTCCTTCTCAAGTTTTATCACTCCTTTTGATGGCATAGTGGATTCTTGAAACTCGTCGTCCACACATGGCCAGGTAGGGGTACCGAACAAAAAAAAAAAAAAAAAGAAATATTTTTTCTTATAGATTCAAGGGCTGCAAAGCGATTCGCGAATTTCTGGTGAAACTAAAACTCATACTATATATCGAAGAATATATATAAACGATATCTGAACAGTTCTATGCATTTACATGCATTTATTTTGAAAAAAATAATTATTATAAAACAATGTTGTTTTTCTCAAAGATTCAAGGGACGCAAAAAAATGCAAGGAGTTCTAGTAAGACTTAAACTCATACTATATAGCTAAGAACACATATAAACAATATATATAGAGTTCTATGCATTTACATTATTTTGCAATTGAAAAGAAAATTAATAATTATAAATTAATCTCGATTTTCTCAAAGATTTCGGGAATGCTGAGCGGTACGCGGAGTTCTGGTTAACTTAAACTTATACTATATAGCTAAGAGCACATTTAAACAATATCTGAAGAGTTCTTTGCATTTACATTACTTTGCGACTAAAAAAAATAATAATAATTATAAAACAATCTCGTTTTTCTAAAAGTTTCGAGGGATACTTATCGATTCGCGGAGTACTGGTGACTCTAAAATTCATACAAAATAACGAAGGCACATATAAACAATATCCGAAGAGTTCTAGGTATTTACATTACTTTGCGATTTTGAAAAAGATAATAATTATAAAACAATCTCGTTTTCCCAAAGATTCGAGGGACGCAAAGCGATTCGCAGAGTTCTGGTAAAACTACAACTAAAAATTATCCTATATAGCTAAGAACACATATAAACAATATCTGAAGAGTTCTATGCATTTACGTTACTCTGCCATTTTAAAAAAAAAATAATAATCATAAAAAAATCTCGCTTTTCTGAAAGATTCCGGGGATGCTGAGCGATTCGCGTAGTTCTGGTAAAACCAAAACTCATACAATATAGCTAAGAACACATATAAACAATATCTCAAGAGTTCTATGCATTTATATTACCTTGCGATTTAAAAAAATATTAATAATTATAAAACAATTTTTTTTTTCTCAAGGATTCGAGGTACGCTAAACGATTTGCGGAGTTCTGGTGAACTAAAACTAGTATATAGCTTTGAGCACATATAAACAACATCTGAAGAGATCTATGCATTTACATGACTTTGCGATTTAAAAAAAATATAATAATTATAAAACAATCTCGTTTTTCTATAAGTTTCGAGGGACACTAGGCGATTCGCGGAGTTCTGATGAAACTAAAACTCATACTATATAGCTAAGAGCACATATAAACAATATCTGAAGAGTTCTATGCATTTACATTACATTGCGATATAGAAAAAAAATAATTATTATAATACAATCTTGTTTTTCTCTAAGATTCGAGGGACGAAAAGCGATCCGCGGAGTTCTGGTGAAACTAAAACTCATACTATATAGCTAAGAGCACATATAAACAATATCTGAAGAGTTCAAATTTACATTACGATGCGATTTTTAAAAAAAAAAATAATAATAAAAAAACAATTTTTTTTTTCTCAAGGATTCGAGGTACGCTAAACGATTTGCGGAGTTCTGGTGAACTAAAACTAGTATATAGCTATGAGCACATATAAACAACATCTGAAGAGATCTATGCATTTACATGACTTTGCGATTTAAAAAAAATATAATAATTATAAAACAATCTCGTTTTTCTATAAGTTTCGAGGGACACTACGCGATTCGCGGAGTTCTGATGAAACTAAAACTCATACTATATAGCTAAGAGCACATATAAACAATATCTGAAGAGTTCTATGCATTTACATTACATTGCGATATAGAAAAAAAATAATTATTATAATACAATCTTGTTTTTCTCTAAGATTCGAGGGACGAAAAGCGATCCGCGGAGTTCTGGTGAAACTAAAACTCATACTATATAGCTAAGAGCACATATAAACAATATCTGAAGAGTTCAAATTTACATTACGATGCGATTTTTTAAAAAAAAAATAATAATAAAAAAACAATTTTTTTTTTCTCAAGGATTCGAGGAACGCTAAACGATTTGCGGAGTTCTGGTGAACTAAAACTAGTATATAGCTATGAGCACATATAAACAACATCTGAAGAGATCTATGCATTTACATGACTTTGCGATTTGAAAAAAAGATAATAATTATAAAACAATCTCGTTTTTCTAAAAGTTTTGAGGGACACTAGGCGATTCGCGAAGTTCTGGTGAAAATAAATTCATAGTATATAGCGAAGAACACATATAAACAATATTCGAAGAGTTCTATGCATTTACATTACTAATTATAAATTAATCTTATTTTTTCAAATATTGAAAGGACGCAAAGCGATTCTTGGGGTTCTGGTGAAACTAAAACTCATACTATATAGCTAAGAGCACATATACGAGTAAACGATATCTGAAGTGTTCTATGCATTTACAATACTTTGCAATTTAACAAAAAAATAACAAATATTAAACAATCTCGTTTTTTTAAAAGATTCGAGGGACCCTAAGCGATTCACGAAGTTCTGGTGAAACTAAAATTCATACTATATAGCTAAGAACACATATAAAAATATCTGCATTTACATTACATGGCGATTTTGAAAAAAATTAAAATTATAAAACAATCTTGTTTTTCTCAAAGATTCTAGGGCGCAAAGAAATTCGCGGAGTTCTGGTTAAACTAAAACTCATACCATACAGCTAAGAGCACATATAAACAATATCTGAAGAGTTAAGCATTTACATTACTTTGCCATTTAAAAAAAAAATAATAATCATAAAGCAATCTCGTTGTTCTCAAATATTCCGGGGATGCTAAGCGATTCGCGGAGTTCTGGTGAAACCAAAACTCATACTATATAGCTATAAAAACATATAAACAATATCTAAAGAGTTCTATGCATTTACATTACTTTGCAATTGAAAAAAAAATTAATAATTAAAGTACAATCTCGTTTTTCTCAAAGATTAAAGGGATGCTGAGTGATTCGCGGAATTCTGGTGAAACGAACACTCATACTATTTAGCTAAGAGCACATATAAACAATATCTGAAGAGTTCTATGCATTTCCATTACTTTGCGATTTACAAAAAAGATTATAATTATAAAACAATCACGTTTTTCTATAAGTTTCGAGGGACACTAGGCGATTCGCGGAGTTGTGGTGAAAATTAAGATTCATACTATATAGCGAAGAACACATATAAACAAATCCAAAGAGTTTTGTCCATTTACATTACTTAGCGATTTAAAAAAAAATAATAATTATAAAACAATCTCGTTTTTCTAAAAGTTTCGAGGGTCACTGGACCCTTCGAGAAGTTCTGGTGAAACTAAAATTCATACTATATAGCGAAGAACACATATAATGAAATCCGAAGAGTTCTATGCATTTACATTACTTTGCGATTTTGAAAAAAAATAATTGTTTAAAAAAAATCTGGTTTTTCTCAAAGATTCGGGGGACGCAAAAAAAATCGCGAAGTTCTGGTAAAACTAAAACTCATACTATATAGCTAAGAGCACATATAAACAATTGTAATATAGTCAGGGAGGCCCTAAGAGTATTTTTTAAATTAAAACTGTAAATAGTACTTGTATAGGTTTGATTCTAACAAAGAAGTTTATTTTTTTAATAATTCATAGTTCTTATAAGTGATAATATAGTAATCTTATTATCTTTGAATATTAATTCAGTTAGGTAAACCTTTTTATTGGAATAATGTTATTATTTCTTTATTTTATAATCTCATTACTTTTATTTATTTGTTTAAATGTTTAATTAAAATAAGGTAATGTCATTTAATAATATCTAATAGTAAAAGAAATTAAATACTACTTGTTTTCATTTAAAGTTAGGTATATGGTTATCAATAACATAACCTTCTTGTTCTTTAGTTTTTATCAGTTAGTTGTTTATTCACTGTAAATAGTTAGATATTCTTTTTATTTTGTTTAATTGTATTTATAATGCAGTGCAGTAATGTTAAAGATTGACATTATGATTGAAAAACAGATGTGAAAGAAAACATAACCTATTGTAATCAGCTGTGAGCCAATGCCTCTGTAAGAGTGTATATAACAAACACATGCGCCATCTGTGGCCGATTCGGCAACTACATTTTCAAACATTACGAACTTATTTAATTTAAAATCTATTTTAAAAGAGAAATTCTTTTGTATTTTGTTATCTTTTTGAAAATAATGGCTTGTAAAAACATAAAAACAATAAAATAAAGCCTAAAGATACCAGGTCCTATCCTCTCAACTATACAGTGCAGGGCTGTGATTGGTCAATTGTTTGTCCCTTCAGGTATAAATAGGGCCGTTTTGCCCAACATTAATCAGTCTTAATTTGTCAGTCTTAGACACCTCTCTCCCTGCCCGATAGCTCCTGGTGTCTCTAGGATGTTTATACCTATATGTCTTATTTAATTTAATTCCCTACCTTAATTTTACCCTTCCTATAGAATCCTGGGGGTTGTCCTCCCAGGGCTTGGACATTGGTTGGCCCTCTGTCCAGGTGGCCTTGCTTAGATCAGCACCCTAGAGCTGTCAAAGCCCACGTCTCTCCCGTGGAATCAGCTTTGATCAGTTTTACCTTTCGGGGTAAAAGGGTAGCGTCTCTCTGGCAAGGATCTTCAGTCCTTCTTTACCTTCACCCTACCTATAGAATCCTGGGGGTTGTCCTCCCAGGGCTTGGACATTGGTTGGCCCTCTGTCCAGGTGGCCTTGCTTAGATAAGCACCCTAGAGCTGTCAAAGCCCACGTCTCTCCCGTGGAATTAGCTTTGATCAGTTTTACCTTTCGGGGTAAAAGGGTAGCGTTGCTCTGGCAAGGATCTTCGTTATTCCTCACACCTTAAGCTGAACATTGGTTGGCCCTCTGTTCTGGCTCCTTTATCTCTCTCTTTTCCCTCCCCTTTCTCTCTCTCTCATAATTAATTTTATTAAAGACACTGTGGTGGAGACATCTGAGGAGAGATTAGGAGCTTATTGAAATTTTAAGCCCCCCAGAAGTTAACAAATATTACATTTTGGCATCCCTTGTGGGGATAGAAGACACTGAGCACCAGAACAAATATTACATTTTGGCATCCCTTGTGGGGATAGAAACATTTGAGCTCTGTACAAATATTACATTTTGGCATCCCTTGTGGGGATAGAAGACACTGAGCTCTGAGCAAATATTACACAATATCTGAAGAGTTCTATGCATTTAAATTACTTTGCGATTTAAAAAAAAAAATAATCTAAAACATTTTTTTTTTCTCAAGGATTTTAGGAACGCTAAACGATTTGCAAAGTTCTGGTGAAACTAAAACTAGAATAGTATAGTATAGTATTCATATAGCTATGAGCACATATAAACAACATCTGAAGAGATCTATGCATTTACATTACTTTGCGATTAAAAAAAAAATTAATAATTATAATACAATCTCGTTTTTCTCAAAGATTAAAGGGATGCTGAGGGATTCGCGGAATTCTGATGAAACGAACACTCATACTATTTAGCTAAGAGCACATATAAACAATATCTGAAGAGTTCTATGCATTTCCATTACTTTGCGATTTGGGAAAAAAATAATAATCATAAAAAAAACAAGTTTTTCTTAATGATTTCGGGGATGCTGAGCGTTTTGCGGAGTTCTGGTGAAACCAAAACTCATACTATATAGCTAAGAACACATATAAACAATATCTGAAGAGTTCTGTCCATTTACATTACTTAGCGATTTAAAAAAAAATAATAATTATAAAACAATCTCGTTTTTCTAAAAGTTTCGAGGGACACTGGACCCTTCGAGAAGTTGTGGTGAAAACTAAAATTCATACTATATAGCGAAAAACACATATAAACAATATTCGAAGAGTTCTATGCATTTACATTACTTTGCGATTTAAAAATAAAATAATAATTATAAAACAATTTTTTTTTTCTCACGGATTCAAGGAACGCTAAACGATTTGCGGAGTTCTGGTGAAACTAAAACTAGTATATACCTATGAGCACATATAAACAACATCTGAAGAGATCTATGCATTTACATGAGTTTGAGATTTATAAAAACGATAATAATTATAAAACAATCTGGTTTTTCTAAAAGTTTTGAGGGACACTATGCGATTCGCGGAGTTCAGGTGAAATTTCACATTCATACTTTATAGCGAAGAACACAGATAAACAATATCTGAAGAGTTCTATGCATTTACATTACTTTGCCATTTAAAAAAAAAAATAATAATCATAAAAAAAAACTAGTTTTTCTCAATGATTTCGTGTATGCTGAGCGGTTCGCGGAGTCCTTGTGAAACCAAAACTCATACTATATAGCTAAGAACACAAATAAACAATATTCGAAGAGTTCTATGCATTTACATTACTTTGCGATTAAAAAAAAAATATAATAATTATAAAACAATTTTTTTTTTCTCAAGGATTCGAGGAACGCTAAACGATTTGCGGAGTTCTGGTGAAACTAAAACTAGTATATAGCTATGAGCACATATAAACAACATCTGAAGAGATCTATGCATTTACATGAGTTTGAGATTTATAAAAACGATAATAATTATAAAACAATCTGGTTTTTCTAAAAGTTTTGAGGGACACTATGCGATTCGCGGAGTTCAGGTGAAATTTCACATTCATACTTTATAGCGAAGAACACAGATAAACAATATCTGAAGAGTTCTATGCATTTACATTACTTTGCGGTTTTTAAGAACAGTAATAAATATAAAACAATCTCGTTTTTCTTAAAGATACGAACGACGTTAAGCGATTAGCGGAGATCGGGTGAAACTAAAACTGATACTATATAGCTATGAGAAAAAATAAACAATATCTAAAGAGTTCTATGCATCTACATTACTTTGCGTTTTTTAAAAAAAATAATAATCATAAAAAAAAACTAGTTTTTCTCAATGATTTCGTGTATGCTGAGCGGTTCGCGGAGTCCTTGTGAAACCAAAACTCATACTATATAGCTAAGAACACAAATAAACAATATCTAAAGAGTTCTATGCATTTACATTACTTTGAAACTAAAAAAAAAGATAATAATTATAATACAATCTCGTTTTTCTCAAAGATTAAAGGGATGCTGAGGGATTCGCGGAATTCTGATGAAACGAACACTCATACTATTTAGCTAAGAGCACATATAAACAATATCTGAAGAGTTCTATGCATTTCCATTACTTTGCGATTTGGGAAAAAAATAATAATCATAAAAAAAACAAGTTTTTCTTAATGATTTCGGGGATGCTGAGCGTTTTGCGGAGTTCTGGTGAAACCAAAACTCATACTATATAGCTAAGAACACATATAAACAATATCTGAAGAGTTCTGTCCATTTACATTACTTAGCGATTTAAAAAAAAATAATAATTATAAAACAATCTCGTTTTTCTAAAAGTTTCGAGGGACACTGGACCCTTCGAGAAGTTGTGGTGAAAACTAAAATTCATACTATATAGCGAAAAACACATATAAACAATATTCGAAGAGTTCTATGCATTTACATTACTTTGCGATTTAAAAATAAAATAATAATTATAAAACAATTTTTTTTTTCTCACGGATTCAAGGAACGCTAAACGATTTGCGGAGTTCTGGTGAAACTAAAACTAGTATATACCTATGAGCACATATAAACAACATCTGAAGAGATCTATGCATTTACATGAGTTTGAGATTTATAAAAACGATAATAATTATAAAACAATCTGGTTTTTCTAAAAGTTTTGAGGGACACTATGCGATTCGCGGAGTTCAGGTGAAATTTCACATTCATACTTTATAGCGAAGAACACAGATAAACAATATCTGAAGAGTTCTATGCATTTACATTACTTTGCCATTTAAAAAAAAAAATAATAATCATAAAAAAAAACTAGTTTTTCTCAATGATTTCGTGTATGCTGAGCGGTTCGCGGAGTCCTTGTGAAACCAAAACTCATACTATATAGCTAAGAACACAAATAAACAATATCTAAAGAGTTCTATGCATTTACATTACTTTGAAACTAAAAAAAAAGATAATAATTATAAAACAATCTCGTTTTTCTAAAGTTTTCGAGGGACACTAGGCGATTCGCGGAGTTCTGGTGAAACTAAAACTCATACTATATAGCTAAGAGCACATATAAACAATATCTAAAGAGTTCAAATTTACATTACTATGCGATTTTAAAAAAAAAATAATAATCATAAAAACAAACTAGTTTTTCTAAAAGTTTCGAGGGACACTGGACCCTTCGAGAAGTTGTGGTGAAAACTAAAATTCATACTATATAGCGAAAAACACATATAAACAATATTCGAAGAGTTCTATGCATTTACATTACTTTGCGATTAAAAAAAAAATATAATAATTATAAAACAATTTTTTTTTTCTCAAGGATTCGAGGAACGCTAAACGATTTGCGGAGTTCTGGTGAAACTAAAACTAGTATATAGCTATGAGCACATATAAACAACATCTGAAGAGATCTATGCATTTACATGAGTTTGAGATTTATAAAAACGATAATAATTATAAAACAATCTGGTTTTTCTAAAAGTTTTGAGGGACACTATGCGATTCGCGGAGTTCAGGTGAAATTTCACATTCATACTTTATAGCGAAGAACACAGATAAACAATATCTGAAGAGTTCTATGCATTTACATTACTTTGCGGTTTTTAAGAACAGTAATAAATATAAAACAATCTCGTTTTTCTTAAAGATACGAACGACGTTAAGCGATTAGCGGAGATCGGGTGAAACTAAAACTGATACTATATAGCTATGAGAAAAAATAAACAATATCTAAAGAGTTCTATGCATCTACATTACTTTGCGTTTTTTAAAAAAAATAATAATCATAAAAAAAAACTAGTTTTTCTCAATGATTTCGTGTATGCTGAGCGGTTCGCGGAGTCCTTGTGAAACCAAAACTCATACTATATAGCTAAGAACACAAATAAACAATATCTAAAGAGTTCTATGCATTTACATTACTTTGAAACTAAAAAAAAAGATAATAATTATAAAACAATCTCGTTTTTCTAAAGTTTTCGAGGGACACTAGGCGATTCGCGGAGTTCTGGTGAAACTAAAACTCATACTATATAGCTAAGAGCACATATAAACAATATCTAAAGAGTTCAAATTTACATTACTATGCGATTTTAAAAAAAAAATAATAATCATAAAAACAAACTAGTTTTCTCAATGATTTCTGGGATGCTGAGCGGTTCGTGGAGTTCTGGTGAAACTGAAACTCATACTATATAGCTAAGAACACATATAAACAATACCTAGAGAGTTCTATGCATTTACATTACTTTGCGATTAAAAAAAAAATATAATAATTATAAAACAATTTTTTTTTTCTCAAGGATTCGAGGAACGCTAAACGATTTGCGGAGTTCTGGTGAAACTAAAACTAGTATATAGCTATGAGCACATATAAACAACATCTGAAGAGATCTATGCATTTACATGAGTTTGAGATTTATAAAAACGATAATAATTATAAAACAATCTGGTTTTTCTAAAAGTTTTGAGGGACACTATGCAATTCGCGGAGTTCAGGTGAAATTTCACATTCATACTTTATAGCGAAGAACACAGATAAACAATATCTGAAGAGTTCTATGCATTTACATTACTTTGCCATTTTAAAAAAAAAATAATAATCATAAAAAAAAACTAGTTTTTCTCAATGATTTCGTGTATGCTGAGCGGTTCGCGGAGTCCTTGTGAAACCAAAACTCATACTATATAGCTAAGAACACATATAAACAATATCTGAAGAGTTCTGTCCATTTACATTACTTAGCGATTTAAAAAAAAATAATAATTATAAAACAATCTCGTTTTTCTAAAAGTTTCGAGGGACACTGGACCCTTCGAGAAGTTGTGGTGAAAACTAAAATTCATACTATATAGCGAAAAACACATATAAACAATATTCGAAGAGTTCTATGCATTTACATTACTTTGCGATTTAAAAATAAAATAATAATTATAAAACAATTTTTTTTTTCTCACGGATTCAAGGAACGCTAAACGATTTGCGGAGTTCTGGTGAAACTAAAACTAGTATATACCTATGAGCACATATAAACAACATCTGAAGAGATCTATGCATTTACATGAGTTTGAGATTTATAAAAACGATAATAATTATAAAACAATCTGGTTTTTCTAAAAGTTTTGAGGGACACTATGCGATTCGCGGAGTTCAGGTGAAATTTCACATTCATACTTTATAGCGAAGAACACAGATAAACAATATCTGAAGAGTTCTATGCATTTACATTACTTTGCCATTTTAAAAAAAAAATAATAATCATAAAAAAAAACTAGTTTTTCTCAATGATTTCGTGTATGCTGAGCGGTTCGCGGAGTCCTTGTGAAACCAAAACTCATACTATATAGCTAAGAACACAAATAAACAATATCTAAAGAGTTCTATGCATTTACATTACTTTGAAACTAAAAAAAAAGATAATAATTATAAAACAATCTCGTTTTTCTAAAGTTTTCGAGGGACACTAGGCGATTCGCGGAGTTCTGGTGAAACTAAAACTCATACTATATAGCTAAGAGCACATATAAACAATATATAAAGAGTTCAAATTTACATTACTATGCGATTTTAAAAAAAAAATAATAATCATAAAAACAAACTAGTTTTTCTAAAAGTTTCGAGGGACACTGGACCCTTCGAGAAGTTGTGGTGAAAACTAAAATTCATACTATATAGCGAAAAACACATATAAACAATATTCGAAGAGTTCTATGCATTTACATTACTTTGCGATTAAAAAAAAAATATAATAATTATAAAACAATTTTTTTTTTCTCAAGGATTCGAGGAACGCTAAACGATTTGCGGAGTTCTGGTGAAACTAAAACTAGTATATAGCTATGAGCACATATAAACAACATCTGAAGAGATCTATGCATTTACATGAGTTTGAGATTTATAAAAACGATAATAATTATAAAACAATCTGGTTTTTCTAAAAGTTTTGAGGGACACTATGCGATTCGCGGAGTTCAGGTGAAATTTCACATTCATACTTTATAGCGAAGAACACAGATAAACAATATCTGAAGAGTTCTATGCATTTACATTACTTTGCGGTTTTTAAGAACAGTAATAAATATAAAACAATCTCGTTTTTCTTAAAGATACGAACGACGTTAAGCGATTAGCGGAGATCGGGTGAAACTAAAACTGATACTATATAGCTATGAGAAAAAATAAACAATATCTAAAGAGTTCTATGCATCTACATTACTTTGCGTTTTTTAAAAAAAATAATAATCATAAAAAAAAACTAGTTTTTCTCAATGATTTCGTGTATGCTGAGCGGTTCGCGGAGTCCTTGTGAAACCAAAACTCATACTATATAGCTAAGAACACAAATAAACAATATCTAAAGAGTTCTATGCATTTACATTACTTTGAAACTAAAAAAAAAGATAATAATTATAAAACAATCTCGTTTTTCTAAAGTTTTCGAGGGACACTAGGCGATTCGCGGAGTTCTGGTGAAACTAAAACTCATACTATATAGCTAAGAGCACATATAAACAATATCTAAAGAGTTCAAATTTACATTACTATGCGATTTTAAAAAAAAAATAATAATCATAAAAACAAACTAGTTTTCTCAATGATTTCTGGGATGCTGAGCGGTTCGCGGAGTTCTGGTGAAACTGAAACTCATACTATATAGCTAAGAACACATATAAACAATACCTAGAGAGTTCTATGCATTTACATTACTTTGCGATTAAAAAAAAAATATAATAATTATAAAACAATTTTTTTTTTCTCAAGGATTCGAGGAACGCTAAACGATTTGCGGAGTTCTGGTGAAACTAAAACTAGTATATAGCTATGAGCACATATAAACAACATCTGAAGAGATCTATGCATTTACATGAGTTTGAGATTTATAAAAACGATAATAATTATAAAACAATCTGGTTTTTCTAAAAGTTTTGAGGGACACTATGCAATTCGCGGAGTTCAGGTGAAATTTCACATTCATACTTTATAGCGAAGAACACAGATAAACAATATCTGAAGAGTTCTATGCATTTACATTACTATGCGATTTTAAAAAAAAAATAATAATCATAAAAAAAAACTAGTTTTTCTCAATGATTTCGTGTATGCTGAGCGGTTCGCGGAGTCCTTGTGAAACCAAAACTCATACTATATAGCTAAGAACACAAATAAAAAATATCTAAAGAGTTCTATGCATTTACATTACTTTGCAACTAAAAAAAAAGATAATAAATATAAAACAATCTCGTTTTTCTAAAGTTTTCGAGGGACACTAGGCGATTCGCGGAGTTCTGGTGAAACTAAAACTCATACTATATAGCTAAGAGCACATATAAACAATATCTAAAGAGTTCAAATTTACATTACTATGCGATTTTAAAAAAAAAATAATAATCATAAAAACAAACTAGTTTTTCTAAAAGTTTCGAGGGACACTGGACCCTTCGAGAAGTTGTGGTGAAAACTAAAATTCATACTATATAGCGAAAAACACATATAAACAATATTCGAAGAGTTCTATGCATTTACATTACTTTGCGATTAAAAAAAAAATATAATAATTATAAAACAATTTTTTTTTTCTCAAGGATTCGAGGAACGCTAAACGATTTGCGGAGTTCTGGTGAAACTAAAACTAGTATATAGCTATGAGCACATATAAACAACATCTGAAGAGATCTATGCATTTACATGAGTTTGAGATTTATAAAAACGATAATAATTATAAAACAATCTGGTTTTTCTAAAAGTTTTGAGGGACACTATGCGATTCGCGGAGTTCAGGTGAAATTTCACATTCATACTTTATAGCGAAGAACACAGATAAACAATATCTGAAGAGTTCTATGCATTTACATTACTTTGCGGTTTTTAAGAACAGTAATAAATATAAAACAATCTCGTTTTTCTTAAAGATACGAACGACGTTAAGCGATTAGCGGAGATCGGGTGAAACTAAAACTGATACTATATAGCTATGAGAAAAAATAAACAATATCTAAAGAGTTCTATGCATCTACATTACTTTGCGTTTTTTAAAAAAAATAATAATCATAAAAAAAAACTAGTTTTTCTCAATGATTTCGTGTATGCTGAGCGGTTCGCGGAGTCCTTGTGAAACCAAAACTCATACTATATAGCTAAGAACACAAATAAACAATATCTAAAGAGTTCTATGCATTTACATTACTTTGAAACTAAAAAAAAAGATAATAATTATAAAACAATCTCGTTTTTCTAAAGTTTTCGAGGGACACTAGGCGATTCGCGGAGTTCTGGTGAAACTAAAACTCATACTATATAGCTAAGAGCACATATAAACAATATCTAAAGAGTTCAAATTTACATTACTATGCGATTTTAAAAAAAAAATAATAATCATAAAAACAAACTAGTTTTCTCAATGATTTCTGGGATGCTGAGCGGTTCGTGGAGTTCTGGTGAAACTGAAACTCATACTATATAGCTAAGAACACATATAAACAATACCTAGAGAGTTCTATGCATTTACATTACTTTGCGATTAAAAAAAAAATATAATAATTATAAAACAATTTTTTTTTTCTCAAGGATTCGAGGAACGCTAAACGATTTGCGGAGTTCTGGTGAAACTAAAACTAGTATATAGCTATGAGCACATATAAACAACATCTGAAGAGATCTATGCATTTACATGAGTTTGAGATTTATAAAAACGATAATAATTATAAAACAATCTGGTTTTTCTAAAAGTTTTGAGGGACACTATGCAATTCGCGGAGTTCAGGTGAAATTTCACATTCATACTTTATAGCGAAGAACACAGATAAACAATATCTGAAGAGTTCTATGCATTTACATTACTTTGCCATTTTAAAAAAAAAATAATAATCATAAAAAAAAACTAGTTTTTCTCAATGATTTCGTGTATGCTGAGCGGTTCGCGGAGTCCTTGTGAAACCAAAACTCATACTATATAGCTAAGAACACATATAAACAATATCTGAAGAGTTCTGTCCATTTACATTACTTAGCGATTTAAAAAAAAATAATAATTATAAAACAATCTCGTTTTTCTAAAAGTTTCGAGGGACACTGGACCCTTCGAGAAGTTGTGGTGAAAACTAAAATTCATACTATATAGCGAAAAACACATATAAACAATATTCGAAGAGTTCTATGCATTTACATTACTTTGCGATTTAAAAATAAAATAATAATTATAAAACAATTTTTTTTTTCTCACGGATTCAAGGAACGCTAAACGATTTGCGGAGTTCTGGTGAAACTAAAACTAGTATATACCTATGAGCACATATAAACAACATCTGAAGAGATCTATGCATTTACATGAGTTTGAGATTTATAAAAACGATAATAATTATAAAACAATCTGGTTTTTCTAAAAGTTTTGAGGGACACTATGCGATTCGCGGAGTTCAGGTGAAATTTCACATTCATACTTTATAGCGAAGAACACAGATAAACAATATCTGAAGAGTTCTATGCATTTACATTACTTTGCCATTTTAAAAAAAAAATAATAATCATAAAAAAAAACTAGTTTTTCTCAATGATTTCGTGTATGCTGAGCGGTTCGCGGAGTCCTTGTGAAACCAAAACTCATACTATATAGCTAAGAACACAAATAAACAATATCTAAAGAGTTCTATGCATTTACATTACTTTGAAACTAAAAAAAAAGATAATAATTATAAAACAATCTCGTTTTTCTAAAGTTTTCGAGGGACACTAGGCGATTCGCGGAGTTCTGGTGAAACTAAAACTCATACTATATAGCTAAGAGCACATATAAACAATATATAAAGAGTTCAAATTTACATTACTATGCGATTTTAAAAAAAAAATAATAATCATAAAAACAAACTAGTTTTTCTAAAAGTTTCGAGGGACACTGGACCCTTCGAGAAGTTGTGGTGAAAACTAAAATTCATACTATATAGCGAAAAACACATATAAACAATATTCGAAGAGTTCTATGCATTTACATTACTTTGCGATTAAAAAAAAAATATAATAATTATAAAACAATTTTTTTTTTCTCAAGGATTCGAGGAACGCTAAACGATTTGCGGAGTTCTGGTGAAACTAAAACTAGTATATAGCTATGAGCACATATAAACAACATCTGAAGAGATCTATGCATTTACATGAGTTTGAGATTTATAAAAACGATAATAATTATAAAACAATCTGGTTTTTCTAAAAGTTTTGAGGGACACTATGCGATTCGCGGAGTTCAGGTGAAATTTCACATTCATACTTTATAGCGAAGAACACAGATAAACAATATCTGAAGAGTTCTATGCATTTACATTACTTTGCGGTTTTTAAGAACAGTAATAAATATAAAACAATCTCGTTTTTCTTAAAGATACGAACGACGTTAAGCGATTAGCGGAGATCGGGTGAAACTAAAACTGATACTATATAGCTATGAGAAAAAATAAACAATATCTAAAGAGTTCTATGCATCTACATTACTTTGCGTTTTTTAAAAAAAATAATAATCATAAAAAAAAACTAGTTTTTCTCAATGATTTCGTGTATGCTGAGCGGTTCGCGGAGTCCTTGTGAAACCAAAACTCATACTATATAGCTAAGAACACAAATAAACAATATCTAAAGAGTTCTATGCATTTACATTACTTTGAAACTAAAAAAAAAGATAATAATTATAAAACAATCTCGTTTTTCTAAAGTTTTCGAGGGACACTAGGCGATTCGCGGAGTTCTGGTGAAACTAAAACTCATACTATATAGCTAAGAGCACATATAAACAATATCTAAAGAGTTCAAATTTACATTACTATGCGATTTTAAAAAAAAAATAATAATCATAAAAACAAACTAGTTTTCTCAATGATTTCTGGGATGCTGAGCGGTTCGCGGAGTTCTGGTGAAACTGAAACTCATACTATATAGCTAAGAACACATATAAACAATACCTAGAGAGTTCTATGCATTTACATTACTTTGCGATTAAAAAAAAAATATAATAATTATAAAACAATTTTTTTTTTCTCAAGGATTCGAGGAACGCTAAACGATTTGCGGAGTTCTAGTGAAACTAAAACTAGTATATAGCTATGAGCACATATAAACAACATCTGAAGAGATCTATGCATTTACATGAGTTTGAGATTTATAAAAACGATAATAATTATAAAACAATCTGGTTTTTCTAAAAGTTTTGAGGGACACTATGCAATTCGCGGAGTTCAGGTGAAATTTCACATTCATACTTTATAGCGAAGAACACAGATAAACAATATCTGAAGAGTTCTATGCATTTACATTACTATGCGATTTTAAAAAAAAAATAATAATCATAAAAAAAAACTAGTTTTTCTCAATGATTTCGTGTATGCTGAGCGGTTCGCGGAGTCCTTGTGAAACCAAAACTCATACTATATAGCTAAGAACACAAATAAAAAATATCTAAAGAGTTCTATGCATTTACATTACTTTGCAACTAAAAAAAAAGATAATAAATATAAAACAATCTCGTTTTTCTAAAGTTTTCGAGGGACACTAGGCGATTCGCGGAGTTCTGGTGAAACTAAAACTCATACTATATAGCTAAGAGCACATATAAACAATATCTAAAGAGTTCAAATTTACATTACTATGCGATTTTAAAAAAAAAATAATAATCATAAAAACAAACTAGTTCTTCTCAATGATTTCTGGGATGCTGAGCGGTTCGCGGAGTTCTGGTGAAACTGAAACTCATACTATATAGCTAAGAACACATATAAACAATATCTAAAGAGTTCTATGCATTTACATTACTTTGCGATTAAAAAAAAAATATAATAATTATAAAACAATCTCGTTTCTCTAAAAGTTTTGAGGGACACTATGCGATTCGCGGAGTTCAGGTGAAACTAAAATTCATACTATATAGCGAAGAACACATATAAACAATATCCGAAAAGTTCTATGCACTTACACTACTTTACGATTTGGAAAAAAAATAATTATTATAAAACAATCTCGTTTTTATGAATGATTAGAGGGACACAAATAAATTCGGAGATTTCTGGTGAAACTACAACTCATACTGTATATGTAACAGCACATAAAAACAATATCTGAAGAGTTCTATGCATTTACATTACTTTGCCATTTTTAAAAAAAATAATAATCATATAAAAAACTAGTTTTTCTCAATGATTTCGGGGATGCTGAGCGGTTCGCGGAGTTCTAGTGAAACCAAAACTTATACTATATAGCTAAGAACACATATAAACAATATCTAAAGAGTTCTATGCATTTACATTACTTTGCGATCTAAGAATAAGATAATAATTATATAACAATCTCGTTTTTCTAAAGTTTTCGAGGGACACTAGGCGTTTTGCGGAGTTCTGATGAAACAAAAACTCATAGTATATAGCGAAGAACACATATAAACAATATTCGAAGAGTTCTAGGCATTTAAATTGCTTTGCGATTTTGAAAAAAAATAATAATTATAAAAAGAATTCGTTTTTCTTGCGATTCGAGGGACGCAAAAAATCCGCGGAGTATAAAAAGAATTTTATACTATATAGCTAAGAGCACATATAAACAATATCTGAAGAGTTTAAATTTACATTACTTTGCGATTTACAAAAAAAAAATAATAATTATAAATCAATTTTTTTCTTCTCAAGGATCCGAGGAACGCTAAACGATTTGCGGAGTTCTGGTGAAACTAAAACTAGTATATAGCTATGAGCACATATAAACAACATATGAAGAGATAAGCATTTCCATGACTTTGCCATTTAAAAAAAAGATAATAATTATAAAACAATCTCATTTTTCTAAAAGTTTTGAGGGACACTAAGCGATTCGCGGAGTTCAGGTGAAACTAAAATTCATACTATATAGCTAAGAGCACTTATAAACAATATCTGAAGAGTTCAAATTTACATTACTCTGAGATTTAAAAAAAAAAAAATTATAATTATAAAACAAATTATTTTTTCTCAAGAATTCGGGGAACGCTAAACGATTTGCGTAGTTCTGATGAAACTAAAACTCATACTATATAGCTAAGAGCACATATAAACAATATCCGAAAAGTTCTATGCATTTACATTACTTTGCGATTTGCAAAAAAAATAATTATTATAAAACAATCTCGTTTTTATGAATTCGGGGATTTCTGGTGAAACTATAAATTATACTGTATATGTAAGAGCATATATAAACAATATCTGAAGAGTTCTATGCATTTACATTTCTTCGCTTTTTAAAAAAAAAAAATAATCATAAAACAAACTGGTTTTTCTCAAAGATTTCGGGGATGCTGAGCGGTTCGCAGAGTTCTGGTGAAACCAAAACTCACACTATATAGCTAAGAACACATAAAAACAACTTCTAACGAGTTCTATGCATTTACATTACTTTGCGATTTAAGAAAAAGATCATAATTATATAACAATCTCGTTTTTCTAAAGATTTCGAGGGACACAAGGCGATTCGCGGAGTTCTGGTGAAACCAAAACTCATAGTTTATAGCGAAGAAAACATATAAACAATATCCGATGAGTTCCAGGCATTTAAATTGCTTTGCGATTATGAAAAAAAATTAATAATTATAAAACAATCTCGTTTTTCTCAAAGATTTAGGGGATTCTGAGCGGTTCGCGGAGTTCTGGTGAAACCAAAAATCATAGTATATAGCGGAGAACACATATAAACAATATCCGAAGAGTTCTAGGCATTTAAATTTTTTTGCGATTTTGAAAAAAAGTAATAATTATAAGAACAATTTGTTTTTTTAACGATTCGAGGGATGCAAAAAATTCGCGGAGTTCTGGTGAAACTAAAACTCATACTATATAGCTAAGAGCACATATAAACAATATCTGAAGAGTTCAAATTTACATTACTCTGTGATTTTAAAAAAAAAAATAATAATTATAAAACAAACTAATTTTTGTCAATGATTTCGGGGATGCTAATCGGTTCGCGGATTTATGGTGAAACCAAAACTCATACTATATAGCTAAGAACACATATAAACAATATCTAAAGAGTTCTTGGCATTTACATTACTTTAAAAAGAAAAATTAATAAATATAAAACAATCTCGTTTTTCTTAAAGATTCCTGGGACGCTAAGCAATTCGGGGAGTTATGGTTAAACTAAAACTCATACTATATAGCTAAGAGCAAATATAAACAATATCAGAAGAGTTAAGCATTTACATTACTTTGCCATTTTAAAAAAAAATAATAATCATAAAGCTATCTGGTCGTTCTCAAATATTCGAGGGACGCAAAGAAATTCGCGGAGTTCTGGTGAAACTTAAACTCATACTATATAGCTAAGAGCACATATAAACAATATCTAAAGAGTAATGCATTCACATTACTTTGCCATTTTTAAAAAAATAATAATTATAAAACAAATTATTTTTTCTCAAGGATTCGAGGAACGCTAAACGATTTGTGGAGTTCTGGTGAACTAAAACTAGTATATAGCTATGAGCACATATAAACAACATCTGAAGAGATCTATGCATTTACATGACTTTGCGATTTAAAAAAAATATAATAATTATAAAACAATCTCGTTTTTCTATAAGTTTCGAGGGACACTAGGCGATTCGCGGAGTTCTGATGAAACTAAAACTCATACTATATAGCTAAGAGCACATATAAACAATATCTGAAGAGTTCTATGCATTTACATTACATTGCGATATAGAAAAAAAATAATTATTATAAAACAATCTTGTTTTTCTCTAAGATTCGAGGGACGAAAAGCGATCCGCGGAGTTCTGGTGAAACTAAAACTCATACTATATAGCTAAGAGCACATATAAACAATATCTGAAGAGTTCAAATTTACATTACTATGCGATTTAAAAAATATATATATAATTATAAAATAAATACTGAAGTATTCTTATACTAAATAATAATTTAACATTATTTGAAATAAACAATTTTATTCAAGCACACAGGTAACCTCCATTGTAACAACTGTCTTAATGAAAACATATGGTTTTATAAAAACATATGGTTAATTAATAAATAAACTAGAAGTCAAAACTATTAATAACAACTTAATTCTTTAACAGATAACAGTCCTCCCCACTAAATTTTGATGGTAGGAGCTGATCTATATGTCTTCTCCATATCTGTCCGTTGTCCATTTTAACCGAGTAGTGTAGAACACCGTCCCGCTGAATGATATTGCCGAATTCCCACTTCCTCTTCTTCATCGAGTATGATCGCGCCTGAACTCTGTCTCCTATCTTCAGCGAGCGAACTCCTTCTATTTCTTTCTTTTCTACTTTCTCCTGAGACCCTTCATTCATCAGGTCAATTTTAGTACGAAAATTTCTGCCAAACATTAACTCATATGAGCACCTCCCCGTTGAGTTTGGAGCTTTCCGTAGTTGGGTTAAAAGTTGTGAAACTTTTGAAAGTTCATCTCCGGCTTCTTCTGCCATAGCCAGAAGAGATTTCTTTATTGTTTGTACAAACCGTTCTATACGGCCATTTGTCGCAGGATGATACGGTGCTGTCGTCTTATGAATAATGCAATGATTTTTTAGAAAATCTTTGAACTCCTGAGAAAGGAATTGCCGTCCATTATCACTTACTATTACGTATGGGAGACCAAAAGTTGAAAATAATCCCCTCAGTTTAGATATACACCAACTGGCCGTAGTTGTCTTGCTAGGGAAAACCTCGACCCATTTAGAAAACGAATCAACAACTATTAAGAAGTATTTCCCTGACTCTGGTTCTGCAAAATCTATATGAATTCTTTGCCAAGGGCCTGTCGCTTCCTCCCAGGGGTGAAGAGGAACTTTTGCTGGATTGTTTCGATTCATGCAACAATTCATACATTTCTTCACCAAATCTTCAATGTCCTTGTCAGTGTTTTTCCAATAGCAATATGAACGTGCCAAACCCTTCATCTTCGACATACCTAAGTGTCCAGTGTGTAATTCTTGTAGAACTCTCTTCTGCAATGCTTTCGGTATGAGGACCCTTGGACCCTTGAGCAAACATCCATCTTGAAGAGATAGCTCGTTGTCATGAAAACCAAACTTTTCAACGCTTTCCCCACTGTAAAGGTTTTTTAGAATATTACTAAGTTCAGCATCCTTTTTTGTTTCTTCCGAGATAACTTTTTTGCATACAGGCAGCACTGAAATTTGGTTCAGCTGAAATTTTGCATATTGGTCAAGGTTATTGTCTGTTTTGGCCAATGCAAGGGGGAAACGGGAAAAATAATCAGCATTAACATGTTCTTTAGTACCCCTATATTCAATTACATAATCAAAACCTGATAGAAAATGTGCGTAGTGGAACATTTGTTGTGCAGAGAGAGTTGGGAGTGTTTTTGAAGGGTTAAAAATTAAGATTAGAGGTTTATGATCTGTGACGATTATGAATTTATGACCGTAACAATAGTGCATAAATTTCTTAAGACCCCAAAATATTGCAGTTGCCTCTTTATCGATTTGGCTATAGCGCTGTTCACTTTTTGTTAGTGTACGAGATGCGAAGGCAATTGGTCTCTCACTTCCATCTCTTAATCGATGTGAAAGGACGGCCCCAAGACCGACAGGTGATGCATCTGTGGCTAGAATGATTGGTAAAGATGGATCGTAATGGCAGAGGACCTTTTCACTTATGATTTCAGATTTTACTTGCTGAAACGCATTTTCACAATCCTTGTTCCATAGAAATTTTGTATTTTGTTCAATAATTTATAAAGAGGAGTCAAAAGTGTAGCAAGATGCGGAATAAATCTATTGTAATAATTAACGAATCCTAAAAATGTTCGGAGTTCACCTATGTTTGAAGGGGGTTTAGAATTTTTCAGTGCTTCTGTCTTTTCTTTGGTTTTATGCAGTCCATGCTCATCAATTGTATGACCCAAGTAATTAATACTTTTTTGAAAGAATTTACACTTTTCTTTGTTAAGGCGCAAGCCATTCTGCCTAATTACTTTCAAAACTTCTTTTAATCTTTGAAAAGCTTCCTCGTAATTTCCCCCTTGAATGATTATATCATCGTAAAAGCATTGGACCCCTCACGTTTGGTATTAATCCAACTTCAGCTTTAAAAACATCCTCATATTCATATAGCAAATCCTCTAAATTATTGTTCGACAAATTTAAATTTAACGCCTTAATTTCAGCCCAATCCAGTTTAATTTCCCGTAACCATTCACGACCGAAAATTGGATCTACCTCATCATCAATTAAAAATAACCTTCCACGAAACATTTGATTTTTGTAACTGCAGTTAACGTAAACAACACCTTTTGGCTTAATTACTTCCCCAGTATAAGTTTTCATTTTTGTATCAGTTTTAAGTATTCCATTTTTAAGCCCCATTCTTTTAAACTGCTTATATGAAATAGCCGATAATGCTGCGCCTGTGTCTAATTCCATTGCAAGATCAGTATTTTCTATTTTAAGATTCAATTCTATTTTGTCGTTTGAACTGCATAGAATTTTATTTATCTCAGAATAAGATTCACTATCAGAATGGCACTCTTCAACTTGCTTTTGAACTTTCCCCCATGACCTACAAACCCTTGCTAAATGCCCTGTTTTCTTACAGCACCTGCATTCTGTGTTTTTAAACTGACACTGATTAGCTAAGTGTGAACTGCTACCACATCTATAACAGTTCCTACTGTTTAATGGAACAGCTGATTTACTTTTGACCTCTGATTTTATTAATTTATAAGTATTTAATTCTAATTTAGGTTGAGTCAAGACCTTAGAATCAGTTAAAGATAATTCTAATAACTGGGCATTATTTACAATTTCCTTGAAAGAATGTGTATCCCTTTCCTGCAATAGTTTTGTTTTAATATAATCTTCTCTCAGACCTCGGACAAACTGAACAGAAAGAAACAAATCTGCTACTGTTTTACCACACTCACAATTAAACTTGCAATCAGCTGAAAGACGTCTTAACTCCGAGGCAAAATCATTCACACTCTCATTAGACTCTTGCGTACGTGAGAGGAATTTATGTTGCATTGCCCATGTACTAGGCTTAGGATCGAAATATGTTGAAAGTGTGTTTACTAACTCCTCATATGATTGTTTAAGTGGGTTGTCTGGAGAGCATAAATCATACACCTTCTGGTGTACGTCTGGTGGTAGCCCACTCATGAGCGTGTAGGTTTTAACAGAATCATCAGTAATGCCCCTCAGAACCATATGAGTTTCTAATCTCCTTGTAAAATTAGTAATGTTTTCATTACCTTGCAAGGGGATAAAATGTGTACTCACGCCACCTTGTTGAGAATTGGGAGCCCCTACCGGAGGTGTCGGCTGCTCTGCCTTCTCGAAGTCCATCCTCATAGTGAGCAAGGCAGCGAGTGCTATGTCCACTTCATCTTCGATGGTGCCTCTCAGGTCATCAAAGTTATCTGATGCACGCTGCAGGTCTGTCAGTATGTTGCTCAACTGTTCACTGAGGGCTTCCAAACGGGTCAGCTTCCGCTCTACCTCAGCTTTTGTCTTCAAGCCTCTCTCAATAGAAGAAAATATTTGTCTTACTTGATTCACAATAATGTCTTTCTCCTTCTCAAGTTTTATCACTCCTTTTGATGGCATAGTGGATTCTTGAAACTCGTCGTCCACACATGGCCAGGTAGGGGTACCGAACAAAAAAAAAAAAAAAAAGAAATATTTTTTCTTATAGATTCAAGGGCTGCAAAGCGATTCGCGAATTTCTGGTGAAACTAAAACTCATACTATATATCGAAGAATATATATAAACGATATCTGAACAGTTCTATGCATTTACATGCATTTATTTTGAAAAAAATAATTATTATAAAACAATGTTGTTTTTCTCAAAGATTCAAGGGACGCAAAAAAATGCAAGGAGTTCTAGTAAGACTTAAACTCATACTATATAGCTAAGAACACATATAAACAATATATATAGAGTTCTATGCATTTACATTATTTTGCAATTGAAAAGAAAATTAATAATTATAAATTAATCTCGATTTTCTCAAAGATTTCGGGAATGCTGAGCGGTACGCGGAGTTCTGGTTAACTTAAACTTATACTATATAGCTAAGAGCACATTTAAACAATATCTGAAGAGTTCTTTGCATTTACATTACTTTGCGACTAAAAAAAATAATAATAATTATAAAACAATCTCGTTTTTCTAAAAGTTTCGAGGGATACTTATCGATTCGCGGAGTACTGGTGACTCTAAAATTCATACAAAATAACGAAGGCACATATAAACAATATCCGAAGAGTTCTAGGTATTTACATTACTTTGCGATTTTGAAAAAGATAATAATTATGAAACAATCTCGTTTTCCCAAAGATTCGAGGGACGCAAAGCGATTCGCAGAGTTCTGGTAAAACTACAACTAAAAATTATCCTATATAGCTAAGAACACATATAAACAATATCTGAAGAGTTCTATGCATTTACGTTACTCTGCCATTTTTAAAAAAAAATAATAATCATAAAAAAATCTCGCTTTTCTGAAAGATTCCGGGGATGCTGAGCGATTCGCGTAGTTCTGGTAAAACCAAAACTCATACAATATAGCTAAGAACACATATAAACAATATCTCAAGAGTTCTATGCATTTATATTACCTTGCGATTTAAAAAAATATTAATAATTATAAAACAATTTTTTTTTTCTCAAGGATTCGAGGTACGCTAAACGATTTGCGGAGTTCTGGTGAACTAAAACTAGTATATAGCTTTGAGCACATATAAACAACATCTGAAGAGATCTATGCATTTACATGACTTTGCGATTTAAAAAAAATATAATAATTATAAAACAATCTCGTTTTTCTATAAGTTTCGAGGGACACTAGGCGATTCGCGGAGTTCTGATGAAACTAAAACTCATACTATATAGCTAAGAGCACATATAAACAATATCTGAAGAGTTCTATGCATTTACATTACATTGCGATATAGAAAAAAAATAATTATTATAATACAATCTTGTTTTTCTCTAAGATTCGAGGGACGAAAAGCGATCCGCGGAGTTCTGGTGAAACTAAAACTCATACTATATAGCTAAGAGCACATATAAACAATATCTGAAGAGTTCAAATTTACATTACGATGCGATTTTTAAAAAAAAAAATAATAATAAAAAAACAATTTTTTTTTTCTCAAGGATTCGAGGTACGCTAAACGATTTGCGGAGTTCTGGTGAACTAAAACTAGTATATAGCTATGAGCACATATAAACAACATCTGAAGAGATCTATGCATTTACATGACTTTGCGATTTAAAAAAAATATAATAATTATAAAACAATCTCGTTTTTCTATAAGTTTCGAGGGACACTACGCGATTCGCAGGGTTCTGATGAAACTAAAACTCATACTATATAGCTAAGAGCACATATAAACAATATCTGAAGAGTTCTATGCATTTACATTACATTGCGATATAGAAAAAAAATAATTATTATAATACAATCTTGTTTTTCTCTAAGATTCGAGGGACGAAAAGCGATCCGCGGAGTTCTGGTGAAACTAAAACTCATACTATATAGCTAAGAGCACATATAAACAATATCTGAAGAGTTCAAATTTACATTACGATGCGATTTTTTAAAAAAAAAATAATAATAAAAAAACAATTTTTTTTTTCTCAAGGATTCGAGGAACGCTAAACGATTTGCGGAGTTCTGGTGAACTAAAACTAGTATATAGCTATGAGCACATATAAACAACATCTGAAGAGATCTATGCATTTACATGACTTTGCGATTTGAAAAAAAGATAATAATTATAAAACAATCTCGTTTTTCTAAAAGTTTTGAGGGACACTAGGCGATTCGCGAAGTTCTGGTGAAACTAAAATTCATAGTATATAGCGAAGAACACATATAAACAATATTCGAAGAGTTCTATGCATTTACATTACTAATTATAAATTAATCTTATTTTTTCAAATATTGAAAGGACGCAAAGCGATTCTTGGGGTTCTGGTGAAACTAAAACTCATACTATATAGCTAAGAGCACATATACGAGTAAACGATATCTGAAGTGTTCTATGCATTTACAATACTTTGCAATTTAACAAAAAAATAACAAATATTAAACAATCTCGTTTTTTTAAAAGATTTGAGGGACCCTAAGCGATTCACGAAGTTCTGGTGAAACTAAAATTCATACTATATAGCTAAGAACACATATAAAAATATCTGCATTTACATTACATGGCGATTTTGAAAAAAATTAAAATTATAAAACAATCTTGTTTTTCTCAAAGATTCTAGGGCGCAAAGAAATTCGCGGAGTTCTGGTTAAACTAAAACTCATACCATACAGCTAAGAGCACATATAAACAATATCTGAAGAGTTAAGCATTTACATTACTTTGCCATTTAAAAAAAAAATAATAATCATAAAGCAATCTCGTTGTTCTCAAATATTCCGGGGATGCTAAGCGATTCGCGGAGTTCTGGTGAAACCAAAACTCATACTATATAGCTATAAAAACATATAAACAATATCTAAAGAGTTCTATGCATTTACATTACTTTGCAATTGAAAAAAAAATTAATAATTAAAGTACAATCTCGTTTTTCTCAAAGATTAAAGGGATGCTGAGTGATTCGCGGAATTCTGGTGAAACGAACACTCATACTATTTAGCTAAGAGCACATATAAACAATATCTGAAGAGTTCTATGCATTTCAATTACTTTGCGATTTACAAAAAAGATTATAATTATAAAACAATCACGTTTTTCTATAAGTTTCGAGGGACACTAGGCGATTCGCGGAGTTGTGGTGAAAATTAAGATTCATACTATATAGCGAAGAACACATATAAACAAATCCAAAGAGTTTTGTCCATTTACATTACTTAGCGATTTAAAAAAAAATAATAATTATAAAACAATCTCGTTTTTCTAAAAGTTTCGAGGGACACTGGACCCTTCGAGAAGTTCTGGTGAAACTAAAATTCATACTATATAGCGAAGAACACATATAATGAAATCCGAAGAGTTCTATGCATTTACATTACTTTGCGATTTTGAAAAAAAATAATTGTTTAAAAAAAATCTGGTTTTTCTCAAAGATTCGAGGGACGCAAAAAAAATCGCGAAGTTCTGGTAAAACTAAAACTCATACTATATAGCTAAGAGCACATATAAACAATTGTAATATAGTCAGGGAGGCCCTAAGAGTATTTTTTAAATTAAAACTGTAAATAGTACTTGTATAGGTTTGATTCTAACAAAGAAGTTTATTTTTTTAATAATTCATAGTTCTTATAAGTGATAATATAGTAATCTTATTATCTTTGAATATTAATTCAGTTAGGTAAACCTTTTTATTGGAATAATGTTATTATTTCTTTATTTTATAATCTCATTACTTTTATTTATTTGTTTAAATGTTTAATTAAAATAAGGTAATGTCATTTAATAATATCTAATAGTAAAAGAAATTAAATACTACTTGTTTTCATTTAAAGTTAGGTATATGGTTATCAATAACATAACCTTCTTGTTCTTTAGTTTTTATCAGTTAGTTGTTTATTCACTGTAAATAGTTAGATATTCTTTTTATTTTGTTTAATTGTATTTATAATGCAGTGCAGTAATGTTAAAGATTGACATTATGATTGAAAAACAGATGTGAAAGAAAACATAACCTATTGTAATCAGCTGTGAGCCAATGCCTCTGTAAGAGTGTATATAACAAACACATGCGCCATCTGTGGCCGATTCGGCAACTACATTTTCAAACATTACGAACTTATTTAATTTAAAATCTATTTTAAAAGAGAAATTCTTTTGTATTTTGTTATCTTTTTGAAAATAATGGCTTGTAAAAACATATAAACAATAAAATAAAGCCTAAAGATACCAGGTCCTATCCTCTCAACTATACAGTGCAGGGCTGTGATTGGTCAATTGTTTGTCCCTTCAGGTATAAATAGGGCCGTTTTGCCCAACATTAATCAGTCTTAATTTGTCAGTCTTAGACACCTCTCTCCCTGCCCGATAGCTCCTGGTGTCTCTAGGATGTGTATACCTATATGTCTTATTTAATTTAATTCCCTACCTTAATTTTACCCTTCCTATAGAATCCTGGGGGTTGTCCTCCCAGGGCTTGGACATTGGTTGGCCCTCTGTCCAGGTGGCCTTGCTTAGATCAGCACCCTAGAGCTGTCAAAGCCCACGTCTCTCCCGTGGAATCAGCTTTGATCAGTTTTACCTTTCGGGGTAAAAGGGTAGCGTCTCTCTGGCAAGGATCTTCAGTCCTTCTTTACCTTCACCCTACCTATAGAATCCTGGGGGTTGTCCTCCCAGGGCTTGGACATTGGTTGGCCCTCTGTCCAGGTGGCCTTGCTTAGATAAGCACCCTAGAGCTGTCAAAGCCCACGTCTCTCCCGTGGAATTAGCTTTGATCAGTTTTACCTTTCGGGGTAAAAGGGTAGCGTTGCTCTGGCAAGGATCTTCGTTATTCCTCACACCTTAAGCTGAACATTGGTTGGCCCTCTGTTCTGGCTCCTTTATCTCTCTCTTTTCCCTCCCCTTTCTCTCTCTCTCATAATTAATTTTATTAAAGACACTGTGGTGGAGACATCTGAGGAGAGATTAGGAGCTTATTGAAATTTTAAGCCCCCCAGAAGTTAACAAATATTACATTTTGGCATCCCTTGTGGGGATAGAAGACACTGAGCACCAGAACAAATATTACATTTTGGCATCCCTTGTGGGGATAGAAACATTTGAGCTCTGTACAAATATTACATTTTGGCATCCCTTGTGGGGATAGAAGACACTGAGCTCTGAGCAAATATTACACAATATCTGAAGAGTTCTATGCATTTAAATTACTTTGCGATTTAAAAAAAAAAATAATCTAAAACATTTTTTTTTTCTCAAGGATTTTAGGAACGCTAAACGATTTGCAAAGTTCTGGTGAAACTAAAACTAGAATAGTATAGTATAGTATTCATATAGCTATGAGCACATATAAACAACATCTGAAGAGATCTATGCATTTACATTACTTTGCGATTAAAAAAAAAATTAATAATTATAATACAATCTCGTTTTTCTCAAAGATTAAAGGGATGCTGAGGGATTCGCGGAATTCTGATGAAACGAACACTCATACTATTTAGCTAAGAGCACATATAAACAATATCTGAAGAGTTCTATGCATTTCCATTACTTTGCGATTTGGGAAAAAAATAATAATCATAAAAAAAACAAGTTTTTCTTAATGATTTCGGGGATGCTGAGCGTTTTGCGGAGTTCTGGTGAAACCAAAACTCATACTATATAGCTAAGAACACATATAAACAATATCTGAAGAGTTCTGTCCATTTACATTACTTAGCGATTTAAAAAAAAATAATAATTATAAAACAATCTCGTTTTTCTAAAAGTTTCGAGGGACACTGGACCCTTCGAGAAGTTGTGGTGAAAACTAAAATTCATACTATATAGCGAAAAACACATATAAACAATATTCGAAGAGTTCTATGCATTTACATTACTTTGCGATTTAAAAATAAAATAATAATTATAAAACAATTTTTTTTTTCTCACGGATTCAAGGAACGCTAAACGATTTGCGGAGTTCTGGTGAAACTAAAACTAGTATATACCTATGAGCACATATAAACAACATCTGAAGAGATCTATGCATTTACATGAGTTTGAGATTTATAAAAACGATAATAATTATAAAACAATCTGGTTTTTCTAAAAGTTTTGAGGGACACTATGCGATTCGCGGAGTTCAGGTGAAATTTCACATTCATACTTTATAGCGAAGAACACAGATAAACAATATCTGAAGAGTTCTATGCATTTACATTACTTTGCCATTTAAAAAAAAAAATAATAATCATAAAAAAAAACTAGTTTTTCTCAATGATTTCGTGTATGCTGAGCGGTTCGCGGAGTCCTTGTGAAACCAAAACTCATACTATATAGCTAAGAACACAAATAAACAATATCTAAAGAGTTCTATGCATTTACATTACTTTGAAACTAAAAAAAAAGATAATAATTATAAAACAATCTCGTTTTTCTAAAGTTTTCGAGGGACACTAGGCGATTCGCGGAGTTCTGGTGAAACTAAAACTCATACTATATAGCTAAGAGCACATATAAACAATATCTAAAGAGTTCAAATTTACATTACTATGCGATTTTAAAAAAAAAATAATAATCATAAAAACAAACTAGTTTTTCTAAAAGTTTCGAGGGACACTGGACCCTTCGAGAAGTTGTGGTGAAAACTAAAATTCATACTATATAGCGAAAAACACATATAAACAATATTCGAAGAGTTCTATGCATTTACATTACTTTGCGATTAAAAAAAAAATATAATAATTATAAAACAATTTTTTTTTTCTCAAGGATTCGAGGAACGCTAAACGATTTGCGGAGTTCTGGTGAAACTAAAACTAGTATATAGCTATGAGCACATATAAACAACATCTGAAGAGATCTATGCATTTACATGAGTTTGAGATTTATAAAAACGATAATAATTATAAAACAATCTGGTTTTTCTAAAAGTTTTGAGGGACACTATGCGATTCGCGGAGTTCAGGTGAAATTTCACATTCATACTTTATAGCGAAGAACACAGATAAACAATATCTGAAGAGTTCTATGCATTTACATTACTTTGCGGTTTTTAAGAACAGTAATAAATATAAAACAATCTCGTTTTTCTTAAAGATACGAACGACGTTAAGCGATTAGCGGAGATCGGGTGAAACTAAAACTGATACTATATAGCTATGAGAAAAAATAAACAATATCTAAAGAGTTCTATGCATCTACATTACTTTGCGTTTTTTAAAAAAAATAATAATCATAAAAAAAAACTAGTTTTTCTCAATGATTTCGTGTATGCTGAGCGGTTCGCGGAGTCCTTGTGAAACCAAAACTCATACTATATAGCTAAGAACACAAATAAACAATATCTAAAGAGTTCTATGCATTTACATTACTTTGAAACTAAAAAAAAAGATAATAATTATAAAACAATCTCGTTTTTCTAAAGTTTTCGAGGGACACTAGGCGATTCGCGGAGTTCTGGTGAAACTAAAACTCATACTATATAGCTAAGAGCACATATAAACAATATCTAAAGAGTTCAAATTTACATTACTATGCGATTTTAAAAAAAAAATAATAATCATAAAAACAAACTAGTTTTCTCAATGATTTCTGGGATGCTGAGCGGTTCGTGGAGTTCTGGTGAAACTGAAACTCATACTATATAGCTAAGAACACATATAAACAATACCTAGAGAGTTCTATGCATTTACATTACTTTGCGATTAAAAAAAAAATATAATAATTATAAAACAATTTTTTTTTTCTCAAGGATTCGAGGAACGCTAAACGATTTGCGGAGTTCTGGTGAAACTAAAACTAGTATATAGCTATGAGCACATATAAACAACATCTGAAGAGATCTATGCATTTACATGAGTTTGAGATTTATAAAAACGATAATAATTATAAAACAATCTGGTTTTTCTAAAAGTTTTGAGGGACACTATGCAATTCGCGGAGTTCAGGTGAAATTTCACATTCATACTTTATAGCGAAGAACACAGATAAACAATATCTGAAGAGTTCTATGCATTTACATTACTTTGCCATTTTAAAAAAAAAATAATAATCATAAAAAAAAACTAGTTTTTCTCAATGATTTCGTGTATGCTGAGCGGTTCGCGGAGTCCTTGTGAAACCAAAACTCATACTATATAGCTAAGAACACATATAAACAATATCTGAAGAGTTCTGTCCATTTACATTACTTAGCGATTTAAAAAAAAATAATAATTATAAAACAATCTCGTTTTTCTAAAAGTTTCGAGGGACACTGGACCCTTCGAGAAGTTGTGGTGAAAACTAAAATTCATACTATATAGCGAAAAACACATATAAACAATATTCGAAGAGTTCTATGCATTTACATTACTTTGCGATTTAAAAATAAAATAATAATTATAAAACAATTTTTTTTTTCTCACGGATTCAAGGAACGCTAAACGATTTGCGGAGTTCTGGTGAAACTAAAACTAGTATATACCTATGAGCACATATAAACAACATCTGAAGAGATCTATGCATTTACATGAGTTTGAGATTTATAAAAACGATAATAATTATAAAACAATCTGGTTTTTCTAAAAGTTTTGAGGGACACTATGCGATTCGCGGAGTTCAGGTGAAATTTCACATTCATACTTTATAGCGAAGAACACAGATAAACAATATCTGAAGAGTTCTATGCATTTACATTACTTTGCCATTTTAAAAAAAAAATAATAATCATAAAAAAAAACTAGTTTTTCTCAATGATTTCGTGTATGCTGGGCGGTTCGCGGAGTCCTTGTGAAACCAAAACTCATACTATATAGCTAAGAACACAAATAAACAATATCTAAAGAGTTCTATGCATTTACATTACTTTGAAACTAAAAAAAAAGATAATAATTATAAAACAATCTCGTTTTTCTAAAGTTTTCGAGGGACACTAGGCGATTCGCGGAGTTCTGGTGAAACTAAAACTCATACTATATAGCTAAGAGCACATATAAACAATATCTAAAGAGTTCAAATTTACATTACTATGCGATTTTAAAAAAAAAATAATAATCATAAAAACAAACTAGTTTTTCTAAAAGTTTCGAGGGACACTGGACCCTTCGAGAAGTTGTGGTGAAAACTAAAATTCATACTATATAGCGAAAAACACATATAAACAATATTCGAAGAGTTCTATGCATTTACATTACTTTGCGATTAAAAAAAAAATATAATAATTATAAAACAATTTTTTTTTTCTCAAGGATTCGAGGAACGCTAAACGATTTGCGGAGTTCTGGTGAAACTAAAACTAGTATATAGCTATGAGCACATATAAACAACATCTGAAGAGATCTATGCATTTACATGAGTTTGAGATTTATAAAAACGATAATAATTATAAAACAATCTGGTTTTTCTAAAAGTTTTGAGGGACACTATGCGATTCGCGGAGTTCAGGTGAAATTTCACATTCATACTTTATAGCGAAGAACACAGATAAACAATATCTGAAGAGTTCTATGCATTTACATTACTTTGCGGTTTTTAAGAACAGTAATAAATATAAAACAATCTCGTTTTTCTTAAAGATACGAACGACGTTAAGCGATTAGCGGAGATCGGGTGAAACTAAAACTGATACTATATAGCTATGAGAAAAAATAAACAATATCTAAAGAGTTCTATGCATCTACATTACTTTGCGTTTTTTAAAAAAAATAATAATCATAAAAAAAAACTAGTTTTTCTCAATGATTTCGTGTATGCTGAGCGGTTCGCGGAGTCCTTGTGAAACCAAAACTCATACTATATAGCTAAGAACACAAATAAACAATATCTAAAGAGTTCTATGCATTTACATTACTTTGAAACTAAAAAAAAAAGATAATAATTATAAAACAATCTCGTTTTTCTAAAGTTTTCGAGGGACACTAGGCGATTCGCGGAGTTCTGGTGAAACTAAAACTCATACTATATAGCTAAGAGCACATATAAACAATATCTAAAGAGTTCAAATTTACATTACTATGCGATTTTAAAAAAAAAATAATAATCATAAAAACAAACTAGTTTTCTCAATGATTTCTGGGATGCTGAGCGGTTCGCGGAGTTCTGGTGAAACTGAAACTCATACTATATAGCTAAGAACACATATAAACAATACCTAGAGAGTTCTATGCATTTACATTACTTTGCGATTAAAAAAAAAATATAATAATTATAAAACAATTTTTTTTTTCTCAAGGATTCGAGGAACGCTAAACGATTTGCGGAGTTCTGGTGAAACTAAAACTAGTATATAGCTATGAGCACATATAAACAACATCTGAAGAGATCTATGCATTTACATGAGTTTGAGATTTATAAAAACGATAATAATTATAAAACAATCTGGTTTTTCTAAAAGTTTTGAGGGACACTATGCAATTCGCGGAGTTCAGGTGAAATTTCACATTCATACTTTATAGCGAAGAACACACATAAACAATATCTGAAGAGTTCTATGCATTTACATTACTTTGCCATTTTAAAAAAAAAATAATAATCATAAAAAAAAACTAGTTTTTCTCAATGATTTCGTGTATGCTGAGCGGTTCGCGGAGTCCTTGTGAAACCAAAACTCATACTATATAGCTAAGAACACAAATAAAAAATATCTAAAGAGTTCTATGCATTTACATTACTTTGCAACTAAAAAAAAAGATAATAAATATAAAACAATCTCGTTTTTCTAAAGTTTTCGAGGGACACTAGGCGATTCGCGGAGTTCTGGTGAAACTAAAACTCATACTATATAGCTAAGAGCACATATAAACAATATCTAAAGAGTTCAAATTTACATTACTATGCGATTTTAAAAAAAAAATAATAATCATAAAAACAAACTAGTTCTTCTCAATGATTTCTGGGATGCTGAGCGGTTCGCGGAGTTCTGGTGAAACTGAAACTCATACTATATAGCTAAGAACACATATAAACAATACCTAAAGAGTTCTATGCATTTACATTACTTTGCGATTAAAAAAAAAATATAATAATTATAAAACAATCTCGTTTCTCTAAAAGTTTTGAGGGACACTAGGCGATTCGCGGAGTTCAGGTGAAACTAAAATTCATGTTATATAGCGAAGAATTAATTAAAACAATATCCGAAGAGTTCTAGTCAGTAACATTACATTCCGATTTTGATAAAAATAATTATTATGAAATAATCTTGTTTTTCTCTAAGATTCGAGAGACGCAAAGCGATTCGCAGAGTTCTGGTGAAACTAAAACTTATACTATATATCTAAGAGCACATATAAACAATAGCTGGAGAGGTCAAATTTACATTACTATGCGATTTTTAAAAAAAAAAATAATAATAAAAAAATCTCGTTGTTCTCAAATATTCCGGGGATGCTAAGCGATTCGCGGAGTTTCGGGTGAACTAAAACTAGTATATAGCTATGAGCACATATAAACAACATCTGAAGAGATCTATGCATTTACATGACTTTGCGATTTAAAAAAAAGATAATAATTATAAAACAATCTTGTTTTTCTAAAAGTTTCGAGGGACACTAGGCGATTCGCGAAGTTCTGGTGAAACTAAAACTCATACTATATAGCTAAGAGCACATATAAACAATATCTAAAGAGTTCAAATTTACATTACTATGCCATTTTTAATAAAAATAATAATCATAAAACAATCTCGTTGTTCTCTAAGATTCCCGGGATGCTGAGCGGTTCGCGGAGTTCTGGTGAAACTAATACTCATACTATATAGCTAAGAACACATATAAACAATATCTAAAGAGTTCTATGCATTTACATTACTTTGCGATTTAAAAAAAATATAATAATTATAAAACAATCTCGTTTCTCTAAAAGTTTTGAGGGACACTATGCGATTCGCGGAGTTCAGGTGAAACTAAAATTCATACTATATAGCGGAGAACACATATAAACAATATCCGAAAAGTTCTATGCACTTACACTACTTTACGATTTGGAAAAAAAATAATTATTATAAAACAATCTCGTTTTTATGAATGATTAGAGGGACACAAATAAATTCGGAGATTTCTGGTGAAACTACAACTCATACTGTATATGTAACAGCACATAAAAACAATATCTGAAGAGTTCTATGCATTTACATTACTTTGCCATTTTTAAAAAAAATAATAATCATATAAAAAACTAGTTTTTCTCAATGATTTCGGGGATGCTGAGCGGTTCGCGGAGTTCTAGTGAAACCAAAACTTATACTATATAGCTAAGAACACATATAAACAATATCTAAAGAGTTCTATGCATTTACATTACTTTGCGATCTAAGAATAAGATAATAATTATATAACAATCTCGTTTTTCTAAAGTTTTCGAGGGACACTAGGCGTTTTGCGGAGTTCTGATGAAACAAAAACTCATAGTATATAGCGAAGAACACATATAAACAATATTCGAAGAGTTCTAGGCATTTAAATTGCTTTGCGATTTTGAAAAAAAATAATAATTATAAAAAGAATTCGTTTTTCTTGCGATTCGAGGGACGCAAAAAATCCGCGGAGTATAAAAAGAATTTTATACTATATAGCTAAGAGCACATATAAACAATATCTGAAGAGTTTAAATTTACATTACTTTGCGATTTACAAAAAAAAATAATAATTATAAATCAATTTTTTTCTTCTCAAGGATCCGAGGAACGCTAAACGATTTGCGGAGTTCTGGTGAAACTAAAACTAGTATATAGCTATGAGCACATATAAACAACATATGAAGAGATAAGCATTTCCATGACTTTGCCATTTAAAAAAAAGATAATAATTATAAAACAATCTCATTTTTCTAAAAGTTTTGAGGGACACTAAGCGATTCGCGGAGTTCAGGTGAAACTAAAATTCATACTATATAGCTAAGAGCACTTATAAACAATATCTGAAGAGTTCAAATTTACATTACTCTGAGATTTAAAAAAAAAAAAATTATAATTATAAAACAAATTATTTTTTCTCAAGAATTCGGGGAACGCTAAACGATTTGCGGAGTTCTGATGAAACTAAAACTCATACTATATAGCTAAGAGCACATATAAACAATATCCGAAAAGTTCTATGCATTTACATTACTTTGCGATTTGCAAAAAAAATAATTATTATAAAACAATCTCGTTTTTATGAATTCGGGGATTTCTGGTGAAACTATAAATTATACTGTATATGTAAGAGCATATATAAACAATATCTGAAGAGTTCTATGCATTTACATTTCTTCGCTTTTTAAAAAAAAAAAATAATCATAAAACAAACTGGTTTTTCTCAAAGATTTCGGGGATGCTGAGCGGTTCGCAGAGTTCTGGTGAAACCAAAACTCACACTATATAGCTAAGAACACATAAAAACAACTTCTAACGAGTTCTATGCATTTACATTACTTTGCGATTTAAGAAAAAGATCATAATTATATAACAATCTCGTTTTTCTAAAGATTTCGAGGGACACAAGGCGATTCGCGGAGTTCTGGTGAAACCAAAACTCATAGTTTATAGCGAAGAAAACATATAAACAATATCCGATGAGTTCCAGGCATTTAAATTGCTTTGCGATTATGAAAAAAAATTAATAATTATAAAACAATCTCGTTTTTCTCAAAGATTTAGGGGATTCTGAGCGGTTCGCGGAGTTCTGGTGAAACCAAAAATCATAGTATATAGCGGAGAACACATATAAACAATATCCGAAGAGTTCTAGGCATTTAAATTTTTTTGCGATTTTGAAAAAAAGTAATAATTATAAGAACAATTTGTTTTTTTAACGATTCGAGGGATGCAAAAAATTCGCGGAGTTCTGGTGAAACTAAAACTCATACTATATAGCTAAGAGCACATATAAACAATATCTGAAGAGTTCAAATTTACATTACTCTGTGATTTTAAAAAAAAAAATAATAATTATAAAACAAACTAATTTTTGTCAATGATTTCGGGGATGCTAATCGGTTCGCGGATTTATGGTGAAACCAAAACTCATACTATATAGCTAAGAACACATATAAACAATATCTAAAGAGTTCTTGGCATTTACATTACTTTAAAAAGAAAAATTAATAAATATAAAACAATCTCGTTTTTCTTAAAGATTCCTGGGACGCTAAGCAATTCGGGGAGTTATGGTTAAACTAAAACTCATACTATATAGCTAAGAGCAAATATAAACAATATCAGAAGAGTTAAGCATTTACATTACTTTGCCATTTTAAAAAAAAATAATAATCATAAAGCTATCTGGTCGTTCTCAAATATTCGAGGGACGCAAAGAAATTCGCGGAGTTCTGGTGAAACTTAAACTCATACTATATAGCTAAGAGCACATATAAACAATATCTAAAGAGTAATGCATTCACATTACTTTGCCATTTTTAAAAAAATAATAATTATAAAACAAATTATTTTTTCTCAAGAATTCGGGGAACGCTAAACGATTTGCGGAGTTCTGGTGAAACTAAAACTCATACTATATAGCTAAGAGCACATATAAACAATATCTGAAGAGTTCAAATTTACATTACTATGCGATTTAAAAAAAAAAAATATAATTATAAAACAAATTATTTTTTCTTATAGATTCAAGGGCTGCAAAGCAATTCGCGAATTTCTGGTGAATCTAAAATTCAAACTATATAGCGAAGAATACATATAAACGATATCTGAAGAGTTCTATGCATTTACATTACTTTGCGATTTTGAAAAAAATAATTATTATAAAACAATGTTGTTTTTCTCAAAGATTTAAGGGACGCGAAAAAATGCGAGGAGTTCTAGTAAGACTTAAACTCATACTATATAGCTAAGAACACATATAAACAATATATATAGAGTTCTATGCATTTACATTATTTTGCAATTGAAAAGAAAATTAATAATTATAAATCAATCTTGATTTTATCAAAGATTTCGGGAATGCTGAGTGGTACGCGGAGTTCTGGTTTACTAAAACCTATACTATATAGCTAAGAGCACATTTAAACAATATCTGAAGAGTTCTTTGCATTTACATTACTTTGCGATTTAAAAAAAAAAAAATAATTATAAAACAATCTCGTTTTTCTAAAAGTTTCGAGGGACACTTATCGATTCGCGGAGTTCTGGTGACTCTAAAACTCATACAAAATAGCGAAGGCACATATAAACAATATCCGAAGAGTTCTAGGCATTTACATTACTTTGCGATTTTGAAAAAAAATAATAATTATGAAACAATTTCGTTTTTCTCAAAGATTCGAGGGAGGCAAAGCGATTCGAAGAGTTCTGGTAAAACTATAACCAAAAAACATCCTATATAGCTTAGAGCACATATAAACAATATCTGAAGAGTTCTATGCATTTACATTACTCTGCCATTTTAAAAAAAAAATAATAATCATAAAAGAATCTCGTTTTTCTCAAAGATTCGAGGGAGGCAAAGCGATTCGAAGAGTTCTGGTAGAGAGAGAAACACTTTATTTATGATAAAAGAGGTGCTGCCCAACTACATTGGGTTGCTAAGACACAGCATACTGTAGGTCCATATGAGGCTATTTGTAATATCTTATTGTAACAATATAATAATAATAATAATAACATCCATATTTATATATGTATACCAACAGGATTATATTTTTTTTTAATATATTTTTTTTTTTTTAATTTTCATTTTTTTTTTCTCTTTTACACAATCCCTTTAGCGCTAAATTTTGAATAAAATACATCTATCATGCAACAACAATAACAACAACAATAAAACCTAATCAGTACTCAATTCCGGCATATAAAGTTAGAAATAAGGATATATTAGAATTTAACAAACAATTAATTATGAACTCAGTACTACAATAAAAACAAAAACAATTAAGTAACTCATTCATGCATAAAATAAATATATATAAATAGATAAATAAATATATAAATAAATGGATAGATAAATAGATAAATATATAAATAAATAAATAGATAACTTATATACATAAATGTCCTCTCACCAGTTTCTAATTCAGCTACTCCCATATATGTGGTGATGTATTATACCCAGGGAGTCCAGCACTATACTCTCCGCCAAGCTTGCTACGTCCTTTATATCCACCCCAAGATCCTCCATGAAGCTCCTGGTTGACCTGGGTATAGCTCCGCGGGCTCCGAACCAAAGGCCTCTCACGTGGAACTCTCTCTCGCCGAAGCTCTCGCGGAACCTCTCTTTGAGAAAAGGAATACACTTTTCATATATTCCCCTCTTTTCCTCGTCAACTTTGCTCGCCTGATCGAGGTCATTAGTCTCATACCTCACGGTAGGATCCAGAATGATAGCCGACTTTCCGGTCTTCGGGAATGCCACTATATCGGCATATCTTGTGGATCCATCCGTATCCACACAATAAACTTCCTCGAAGCAGGCGAAGTCTCTCTCCTTCAGGAGCCCCATCAATGCATGTTTGACTTTGTGGTGACGGCGAGTTATCAGGAGCGAGTTGTTGGGGCATTTCCCCAGCACGTGTGCTGGTGTTTCAGGCTCTCTGACACATTTGCGACAGAGGGACCCAACTTCTCTTTCCTGTCCGCTGACACCTGGGACTCCGCGCAGGGGTGCATAATTGATATTCAGTTTTAGGGCATTGGACCATTCAGACCCCGAAAGTATCTGCTTCTCGTACATGTATCTGTTAGCTTTCGGGGTGTCTTTAAAATGTCGTACTCCAATGCCCTGCCACCTGCAGTTGGCCCATTCCTCAAACGAGTTTTCTCTTAGCGACTGCCGTAGAGCATAATAATATAACTATAACTAAAAAACATCCTATATAGCTAAGAGCACATATAAACAATATCTGAAGAGTTCTATGCATTTACATTACTCTGCCATTTTAAAAAAAAAATAATAATCATAAAACAATCTCGTTTTTCTCAAAGATTCCGGGGATGCTGAGCGATTCGCGTAGTTCTGGTAAAACCAAAACTCATACTATATAGCTAAGAACACATCTAAACAATATCTGAAGAGTTCTAGTCAGTAACATTACATTCCGATTTTGAAAAAAATAATTATTATAAAATAATCTTGTTTTTCTATAAGATTCGAGGGACGCAAAGCGATTCGCGGAGTTCTGGTGAAACTAAAACTCATACTATATAGCTAAGAGCACATATAAACAATATCTGAAGAGTTCAAATTTACATGACTCTGTGATTTTAAAAAAAAAATAATAATTATAAAACAAACTAATTTTTCTCAATGATTTCGGGGATGCTGATCGGTTCGCGGAGTTATGGTGAAACCAAAACCCATACTATATAGCTAAGAGCACATATAAACAATATCTAAAGAGTTCTTGGCATTTACATTACTTCAAAAAAAAAAAATTAATAAATATAAAACAATCTCGTTTTTCCTAAAGATTCCAGGGACGCTAAGCAATTCGGGGAGTTATGGTTAAACTAAAACTCATACTATATAGCTAAGAGCAAATATAAACAATATCAGAAGAGTTAAGCATTTACATTACTTTGCCATTTTAAAAAAAAATAATAATCATAAAGCTATCTGGTCGTTCTCAAATATTCGAGGGACGCAAAGAAATTCGCGGAGTTCTGGTGAAACTAAAACTCATACTATATAGCTAAGAGCACATATAAACAATATCTAAAGAGTAATGCATTCACATTAATTTGCCATTTTTAAAAAAATAATAATTATAAAACAAATTATTTTTTCTCAAGAATTCGGGGAACGCTAAACGATTTGCGGAGTTCTGGTGAAACTAAAACTCATACTATATAGCTAAGAGCACATATAAACAATATCTGAAGAGTTCAAATTTACATTACTAAGCGATTTAAAAAAAAAAAATATAATTATAAAACAAATTATTTTTTCTTATAGATTCAAGGGTTGCAAAGCAATTCGCGAATTTCTGGTGAATCTAAAATTCAAACTATGTAGCGAAGAATACATATAAACGATATCTGAAGAGTTCTATGCATTTACATTACTTTGCGATTTTGAAAAAAAATAATTATTATAAAACAATGTTGTTTTTCTCAAAGATTTAGGGGACGCGAAAAAATGCGAGGAGTTCTAGTAAGACTTAAACTCATACTATATAGCTAAGAACACATATAAACAATATATATAGAGTTCTATGCATTTACATTATTTTGCAATTGAAAAGAAAATTAATAATTATAAATCAATCTCGATTTTATCAAAGATTTCGGGAATGCTGAGTGGTACGCGGAGTTCTGGTTTACTAAAACCTATACTATATAGCTAAGAGCACATTTAAACAATATCTGAAGAGTTCTTTGCATTTACATTACTTTGCGATTTAAAAAAAAAAAAATAATTATAAAACAATCTCGTTTTTCTAAAAGTTTCGAGGGACACTTATCGATTCGCGGAGTTCTGGTGACTCTAAAACTCATACAAAATAGCGAAGGCACATATAAACAATATCCGAAGAGTTCTAGGCATTTACATTACTTTGCGATTTTGAAAAAAAATAATAATTATGAAACAATTTCGTTTTTCTCAAAGATTCGAGGGAGGCAAAGCGATTCGAAGAGTTCTGGTAAAACTATAACCAAAAAACATCCTATATAGCTTAGAGCACATATAAACAATATCTGAAGAGTTCTATGCATTTACATTACTCTGCCATTTTAAAAAAAAAATAATAATCATAAAAGAATCTCGTTTTTCTCAAAGATTCGAGGGAGGCAAAGCGATTCGAAGAGTTCTGGTAGAGAGAGAAACACTTTATTTATGATAAAAGAGGTGCTGCCCAACTACATTGGGTTGCTAAGACACAGCATACTGTAGGTCCATATGAGGCTATTTGTAATATCTTATTGTAACAATATAATAATAATAATAATAACATCCATATTTATATATGTATACCAACAGGATTATATTTTTTTTTAATATATTTTTTTTTTTTTAATTTTCATTTTTTTTTTCTCTTTTACACAATCCCTTTAGCGCTAAATTTTGAATAAAATACATCTATCATGCAACAACAATAACAACAACAATAAAACCTAATCAGTACTCAATTCCGGCATATAAAGTTAGAAATAAGGATATATTAGAATTTAACAAACAATTAATTATGAACTCAGTACTACAATAAAAACAAAAACAATTAAGTAACTCATTCATGCATAAAATAAATATATATAAATAGATAAATAAATATATAAATAAATGGATAGATAAATAGATAAATATATAAATAAATAAATAGATAACTTATATACATAAATGTCCTCTCACCAGTTTCTAATTCAGCTACTCCCATATATGTGGTGATGTATTATACCCAGGGAGTCCAGCACTATACTCTCCGCCAAGCTTGCTACGTCCTTTATATCCACCCCAAGATCCTCCATGAAGCTCCTGGTTGACCTGGGTATAGCTCCGCGGGCTCCGAACCAAAGGCCTCTCACGTGGAACTCTCTCTCGCCGAAGCTCTCGCGGAACCTCTCTTTGAGAAAAGGAATACACTTTTCATATATTCCCCTCTTTTCCTCGTCAACTTTGCTCGCCTGATCGAGGTCATTAGTCTCATACCTCACGGTAGGATCCAGAATGATAGCCGACTTTCCGGTCTTCGGGAATGCCACTATATCGGCATATCTTGTGGATCCATCCGTATCCACACAATAAACTTCCTCGAAGCAGGCGAAGTCTCTCTCCTTCAGGAGCCCCATCAATGCATGTTTGACTTTGTGGTGACGGCGAGTTATCAGGAGCGAGTTGTTGGGGCATTTCCCCAGCACGTGTGCTGGTGTTTCAGGCTCTCTGACACATTTGCGACAGAGGGACCCAACTTCTCTTTCCTGTCCGCTGACACCTGGGACTCCGCGCAGGGGTGCATAATTGATATTCAGTTTTAGGGCATTGGACCATTCAGACCCCGAAAGTATCTGCTTCTCGTACATGTATCTGTTAGCTTTCGGGGTGTCTTTAAAATGTCGTACTCCAATGCCCTGCCACCTGCAGTTGGCCCATTCCTCAAACGAGTTTTCTCTTAGCGACTGCCGTAGAGCATAATAATATAACTATAACTAAAAAACATCCTATATAGCTAAGAGCACATATAAACAATATCTGAAGAGTTCTATGCATTTACATTACTCTGCCATTTTAAAAAAAAAATAATAATCATAAAACAATCTCGTTTTTCTCAAAGATACCGGGGATGCTGAGCGATTCGCGTAGTTCTGGTAAAACCAAAACTCATACTATATAGCTAAGAACACATCTAAACAATATCTGAAGAGTTCTAGTCAGTAACATTACATTCCGATTTTGAAAAAAATAATTATTATAAAATAATCTTGTTTTTCTTTAAGATTCGAGGGACGCAAAGCGATTCGCGGAGTTCTGGTGAAACTAAAACTCATACTATATAGCTAAGAGCACATATAAACAATATCTGAAGAGTTCAAATTTACATGACTCTGTGATTTAAAAAAAAAAATAATAATTATAAAACAAACTAATTTTTCTCAATGATTTCGGGGATGCTGATCGGTTCGCGGAGTTATGGTGAAACCAAAACCCATACTATATAGCTAAGAGCACATATAAACAATATCTAAAGAGTTCTTGGCATTTACATTACTTAAAAAAAAAAAATTAATAAATATAAAACAATCTCGTTTTTCCTAAAGATTCCAGGGACGCTAAGCAATTCGGGGAGTTATGGTTAAACTAAAACTCATACTATATAGCTAAGAGCAAATATAAACAATATCAGAAGAGTTAAGCATTTACATTACTTTGCCATTTTAAAAAAAAATAATAATCATAAAGCTATCTGGTCGTTCTCAAATATTCGAGGGACGCAAAGAAATTCGCGGAGTTCTGGTGAAACTAAAACTCATACTATATAGCTAAGAGCACATATAAACAATATCTAAAGAGTAATGCATTCACATTAATTTGCCATTTTTAAAAAAATAATAATTATAAAACAAATTATTTTTTCTCAAGAATTCGGGGAACGCTAAACGATTTGCGGAGTTCTGGTGAAACTAAAACTCATACTATATAGCTAAGAGCACATATAAACAATATCTGAAGAGTTCAAATTTACATTACTATGCAATTTAAAAAAAAAAATATAATTATAAAACAAATTATTTTTTCTTATAGATTCAAGGGCTGCAAAGCAATTCGCGAATTTCTGGTGAATCTAAAATTCAAACTATATAGCGAAGAATACATATAAACGATATCTGAAGAGTTCTATGCATTTACATTACTTTGCGATTT